>CM035163.1:53861502-55061502 GCA_020205615.1 Panax quinquefolius
ATATCCACATAAAATCAATATTTTTCTCATCATATGAATCAATAATTAATTATTCACAAATAATATTACGTAATCACAATATTGACAACCGTGCAGCTCCTGTGAAAGAGGGGCTTTCAATAAGAATTTCTCCTCATCAAGTGCGCAATTAGGTGACCAAACCTCTCCTTAGATGTAACTTTCTAGACATCGCCAATAATGTTATCTAATAATATTATTCAGATAATATGAATTATTGCTTCGATAATGAAAAATATTGTGGTAATGACAATTATCAAAAACAAAGAATATAAAATATCAACGCAAAGAATTATTGAATCAATAAAATAAAATATCGAATAAAGAATTATCGTAACCATTATTGAGTAGTGCCTTCACGTAAGAATCAATAATTGGTGCAATACCGCAGCTACCGTGTGTTTTAACCACCGAGTATTTTAACAAAGATAACTTGTGAATAACTACTACTGCTATTTTTAACCAACTTATATTTGTCGCTTTCTTCATCCAATCGCTTTCCGTTATGGGGCCCACACATGGTCGCTACTTTGTCTGCATTTAATATTCCACAAAGATTTAATATTCCACCACCAAACGTAATATTCCCTAACAACAATGAATATTTTATAACCACTGCTTATTTTGAAATATTTATGTATTTTACCCTAACTATCCACATTAATCACATCAACCCTTACTATTTCAAAATAATAAATAGAGAAAATTAAATTTCATTAATAATAAGTTGGGGTCTTACAACTCCCTCCTTATGAAATTTCGTCCTCTAAATCGGGACGACGCACGCACTGGTGTTTCAAAAGGTGAGGATACCTCGCTTTCATTTCCGCTTCCAATTCCTGTGTCATTTCCTCTATAGCATGATTCCTCCACAAAACTTTAACTTGTGGTATGACCTTTGCGCAGAGGGACATGCTCCTTCCTATCCAAGATCTTGACAGTACCTCCTCACACGTTAAGTCTTCTGGCTATTTCGTCCTGCTCTAATTCTATATAACGTGGTTGGTCTTTCACATATTTACTTAAGTACGATATGTGAAACACATTATGAACACTAGACATACTTTGAGGTAACGCAAGTCTATAGGCTACATTTCCTACTCGGTCAAGAATTTGAAATGGACCAATAAATTGTGGATCGAGCTTTCTCTCTTCCCAAATCTTCAGAACTCCCTTCCATGGAGCAACTCGCAACAATACATGATCCCCTACACTAAATTCCACGCCCTTTCGATGAAGATCCGCATAACTCTTTTGTCGATCTTGTGCCGTTTGTATACGCTGTGTTTAATCATTTGAATCTTTTTCAGAGTCATACGTATTTAACTCGGGTCCCAACAATGTTGCTTCACCCACCTCATCCCAACATATTGGAGAACGACATTTTCGCCCATATAATGCTTCAATGGAGCCACACCTATACTTGCCTCGATAATCGTTGTTGTAGGAGAATTCCACCAATGGTAAATACTTATCCTAACCCGCCGCCTTGAAGTCTAGGACACAGAGTCTTAATAAATCTTCAAGAGTTTGAATAGTCCCTCTCGATTGTTCGTCTGCTTTGGGGATGGTATGTTAACTAAATCGCAAACCGCGCTCCATAGCTTTTTTGCAAGCTAACCCAAAATCTTGAAGTGAATCTTGGGTCACGATCCAAACTATGGATACAGTGCATGCCATGCAACCTCACAATTTCATTCACGCACATACTAGCAAGACGCTCAAGGAATAAGTCTCCGTGATCGGCAAGAAATGAGCGTACTTGGTTAATCTATCAACAATAACCCAAATAACATTGATGCCTTGAGAAACCGTAGGAAGACCCAGAACTAAATCCATGGTAATGTGTTCCCACTTCCATTTCAGAATCTCAAGTGGTTGCAACGGACCCTTAGGTACTAGATGCTTCGCCTTTTACACGTTGGCAAGTTAAACACATCGAGATAAACTGCAATCTCTCTCTTCATATTGTTCCACCAAAATGTATGTCAAGATCACGATACATTTTAGTACTTCCGTGATGGATTGCAAATGGTGTATTGTGTGCCTCCATCATAATCTTGTACTTCAAATCGAGTCGTTAGGAACACAAAGTCTAGAGTGGACTCAAGTATTCCTTCTTCATCAATTCTCGCCCTAATAGCTCCTTCTTGTACTTTCTTCTTCATACGATCACTCCGGCCTATGGCTCGAGCAACCTTAACTTTTTCTATTAAAGTTGGCTCTACGTGTATACTTGACATCATCGCACTCGCTCCTCCTCAAGATATGATCTTCTACTCAACGTGTCACCTACCACGCTCGCTTTTCCAGATGGTATTGAATAGTGTGGTCGTAGTCTTCAATAGCTCAAGCCAACGTCGCCGCCAGATGTTGAGTTCTTTTGAGTGAAGAAATATTTAAGGCTTTTATGGTCCGAATATATCTCCACTTTCTCCCCATATAGATAGTGCCTCCATATCTTTAGCGAAAACGATCGGGCCGCTAACTCTAGATCATGAGTAGGATAATTCCTCTCTTACTTTTAAGTTGTCGCGAGGCATAAAGCTATGACTTTCCCACGCTGCATGAGAACACATCCTAACCTTTCGCTCAAGCATCATCAGAGATAACAAATCCATCCGAACCAGATGGTATTGTTAGAACAGTGCCAAATAAGTCTCCTCTTAAGCTCTTGGAAACTCTTCTCGCATTCTTCACTCCAAATGAATTTTGTATCCTTCCGAGTTAGTCGAAGTTAATGGAGTAGCAATTTGAGAAAACCTTCCACTAATCTCCGATAATAACCAAACTTAAGCCCAAAAACTACGATTTTGGCCACCGACTTTGTTGTCTCTAACTTCAGATTGCTTCAATCTTCGCCGGATCAACAGATACTCCATGTTTCGACACCACGCGCCCAAGGAATGCTACTTCCTCAAGCCGTAACTCGCATTTCTTCAATTTGGCATATAGTTGGTTTTCACGAAGCCTTTCGAGTACCAAATTTTTCAAATGGTGCTCATGATCTTCACGGCTTTTGGAATATATGAGGATGTCATCAATAAAGACAACAACGAATCGATCCAAATATTCCTTGAATACTCGGTTCATCATATCCATGAAAGTCGCAGGAGCATTAGTTAGTCCCAAAGACATGACTAAGAATTCATAATGCCCATACCGAAGTTCTCAAGGCGCCTTTTGAATATCCTCGCCTAATCTTCAACCGATGATATCCGTAAACTAAGATCGATTTTTGAAAAGAATTGTGCCCCTTGCAATCGGGTCAAACAAGTCATCAATACGAGGTAGAGGATACCTATTCTCGATGGTGACATGGTTCAATTCCGATAGTCAATACAAAGTCGCATACCCCGCTTTCTTCTTTCTTAATAAAACAGAGCACCCCAAGGAGATGTACTAGATTTAATGAAACCGATGTCCAACAATTCCTATAGTTGGACCTTAACTCCCTCAAGTTCAATAGAGCCATTCGATATGGGGTTTTAGAAATGGGCTTTGTACCGTGTTCAAGATCAATAAAGAATTCAACTTCACGCTCGGGGTAGACCGGAAGTTCTTCGTGAAATACGCCAGAAAGTCAATAACAACAGAATATTATTCAAATTTGACGTGTCTTTATTCAAATCCATAACATGGGCTAAGAAAGCTTGACATCCGCTTTTCAATAAACGAATAGCTTTATGATTAGATATGATAGTGATTGATTTTAATGGTTTAGTTGTTTGAATTGCATAACAAAGTTGGTTAGGAATATGAAAACTAACAACCTTACGAAAACAATCAATTTTGGCATGATGAGTAGTTAACCAATCAATCCCTAAAATCACATCAAAAGCAAGTATCTTTAAAGAGATAAGGTCAATGTGTAAGGTGATGGTGCAAACTTGAATCAAACAAGATTTATAAATGTTGGATGTGATGAAAGTTTCTCCTAACGGAGTTTCCACAGATAGTCAAAGTCTAATTTCTCCTGAGAGTCAAGTTTAAACGCTGAGCACATGTAGGAGAGATAAATGAATGGGTAGCAGACCAGATCAAGTAAGGTATAAACTTCACAAGAATTTATAAATAGCTTACCCGTGATCACCTCGTTTGGGTTTCTCGATTTTGACCACCACAACAAACGCTTCTTCCTAATCGTTGACTTTTGACTTTTTCGGGATGTCTTTCGAGTCACCGTCCTCAATGAACTAGGTTTTGCTACCGCATAATCTCGAAAGCTTATATGTCCTTCCTTTTCCACAATTATAGCATACCTTGAACTGCTAGGGCGCTTTGACCGATATGTCCTCTTTCCGTGATTTGTAGTATATGACCGGTGGTCGCTTCTCCTCCTTAGAACCAATTGTCATTGTAAGACCGCTGCCTTCATATGGTCGTTGTTAAATCTCTCTTTTTAAAATCTCCTCCCGACTCGCTTCTTCTATTTTCATGGCTATGATTACCACCAGTAGTGGTTACCATTTTTGTCCGTCTGCTGTTTCTTTCTCCGCAGTTATCATTATTTCGTTGATCGCTATCTCCGATACGATCCTCGTTGTGGTCCCTCGTTGACTGTATTTCGTTATCTCGCCTAATAATTGAGCCCTGCTTACAACATCCGAATAGAGAGAAAGTTTATGAGAAATGAGATATCGACGTATGCGGGTTTCAAACCTCTAAGAAACATCCGCCATACGCTCCTCATTCTCCACCAAATGAGGTGCAAACCGATAACTCGCAAACTTTGCCTCGCATCGAGACACCGCCATGTTGTTTTGTTCCAATGATGAACTCCACTTCCTTCATATGATTTAACACTTTTCAGAAAGTATTTGTCATTAAATAGCTTCAAACGCTCTCCCAAGACATGCCGAGCGCGGCCGATGGGTACGCTTCATGCACTCCCACCAAGAGTCTCGCTTTCGCCATTTTAACATAAAGGTGGCGAATGGAACCTTCGTTCTCCGTGCATCCCAAGACATCGAATATCTTGGTAATTTGTTTGACCCATGCTTCCGCCATGATCGGATCTCGCTTTCCTTAAATTCGTGGTCCCAACTTCGAATCGCTTCAATGTGACAACCCGTGAATTGCTATCATTTCTCCTCAGATTTTGAACACGAAGTTTCCTCGTCCGATTTTGTATGAATCGCAAAAAACTTCTAAACATCCCTCGCTCATCATCTCGCCAGCTGGTGTTGTTCACAGGAGGTACATTGCCAAATTGCTGACGCTCTCCTCGCTGGTAAGTACAGCATCTCCACGGCCTCATTTACTCCATCGTTAATATTCTCAACGACATTCTCAAATACCGCCATAAAACAAGGGTTAATTAAGGAAATCAATATATCACATAATATCCCTATATATCGACCAACTAACAAATAAGCTTAAGTAGGACACACTAGCTAAGGATTTACTCTGCCTCCCTCCTAGTTCTATTCCCCATCTCCGCCAGAGATCATATCCCTAAGCTCGATACCAATCGTGACGCCCCAAAATAGGTATACATCACCTATTCTCGAAAGTTGTCAATACATGGTACGTAAACAACTACAACTTTATTATTACAACAAGAAACTGTGAGTTTGAATACAAATATTATCTTCTAGACAATATCTATACTCAAATAAATCCTCATCACATTTATCGATACATTATTTTACAAAATGGTGAGGACTACTAAACAATCCTTTCTAAAACCTTCATTCCATACCCCGACTGCACTCGCTATATTCTCCTCCCCGAGAAAAATGGAACAAAAGGAAAAGGGTGAGCTCAACTAGCTCAAGAAGAATATTATGACTAAGATAATATACAACAAATTATCGTTAGTCTTCAACAGGAAAAATCTAATAGAATACAATAGACAACAAATTTTAAATCAATATTCGCAATGGAAATAATAATTCATTAAGAAGAGTTAAGTAGAGAATGCAAACTACTATCTTCTATGTATGAATTTAAAAGTTCATCGCTCATCTTTTATCCTCGTAACATCAATCAATATACATCCGAATCAAATATTCATCTTTGCACTACAGCCAAAGATATTCATCACTGGGTCATGTTCATTTAAAACACTGCTCATCTTTGCACTACAGCCAAAGATATTCTTCAGAAATCATTCATCTTTGCACTACAAAGCCAAAGATATTCTTAAGAAATCATTCATCTTTGCACTACAGCCAAAGATATTCCATAATATCATCATTTAAGACCGAGGATGATGAAAATATTTTTTTTTTAAAGAAACGAATCCAAAGGAAACAAAATGACAAGGATTAAGGATTAAGGATTCGATTGGTTTTATCCACGCCCAAAAATACCTCAAAATAATCATAGTGGTGTAAAATTCAAGAATGATCAAAACATGGATACAATCAAAGCTAGTATCCGTAATAGATATTTTGACAAAAAGAAGAAATTTTATTTTTTATGAATAGTGCCAGATACGTGAATAGTGTCAGATACGTGAATAGGCCGAGATACGTGAATAGTAACTACACCAAAAGATAGAAATTCCACAAAAACATCTTCACGCTTCATGAATAGTACTTGTGAATAAGAACTCGTGAATAAGAATCGCTTAATAGTAATCGTGAATAAGAACTCATGAATAAGAACCCATGAATAGTAACCCTATACATGAAAAAGTTCCAAATTTGATAAAACTTCAGATCAATATTTCAAAGATAATGATATTGAAGAAATAATATCATTATTTGAGAAAAAAAAAATATCCCTTACCTCAAAGATTAAGATTTTAAATGGAATACGGGTATAAGGTATGAAGGAACTTCAGCACCGCCTAGCAATACTCAAAGTATACTCAAAATACTCACAAGAATACGCCAAAATATCGAGAGAGAAATAGAGAGAAAACTTCAGTTTCGTGTGATTTTCAATTCTAACCCAAGACCCTATTTATAGAAAATGCTGTAACACCAAAGCAGTAAAATTGAATATAATATTAATATATTTTTAACATTTTCTTTAGCCCACCATAGACAACTGATCTCAGCCCATTTGAATCACACATGAGGCCAACTTAGTTGCAAAAAACGTTTTTCTCAAAATAATTAACTAAAACTCCCAAAATTAATTATTTTTAACTTTTAACTTCAATAATTCATAATAAATAGCCCTTTCATCAGAAAATTCAATCTCGAGTTTTTATAGGAAATTCAATTTCTACAACTTTGCAGAAGAAAGTTTTTCCAAATTCCAAATAGAAATTGACCAAATCCACAAACCAAGTGATTTTACAAGCTATAATCAAATTCTACCAATAATTGGGTCCACCAACACACAAAACATGTGTTAAACATTTAATGCCACAAAAATACTCTTCCTCCTCATATACTCATATATCCCACATTCATTGTAAAATATCACCGTTAATATATTATTAAAAAAATAATATATTTAAATGAATTATTTTATCGTAAAAAGATAAAATATTAATTTTCAACAATTGTCATTTTAAAATTTTCTCCATCTATATCCACATAAAATCAATATTTTCCTCATCATATAAATCAATAATTAATTATTCACAAATAATATTATGTAATCACAATATCGACAAACCGTGCAGCCTCAGAAAGAGGGGCTTTCCAATAAGAATTTCTTCATGGGCGCCGCAATTAGATGACCAAACCTCTCCTTAGATGTAACTTTCTAGACATTGCCAATAATGTTATCTAATGATATTATTCAGATAATATGAATTATTGCTTCGATAATGAAAAATATCTGTAATGACAATTATCAAACAACAAAGAATATAAAATATCAACGCAGCAATTATTAACTCAATAAAATAAAAAATCGAATAAAGAATTATCGTAACCATTATCGAGTAGTGCCTTCTTCACGTAAGAATCAATAATTGGTGCAATACGTGCTATGCTCAACAACGCCAGATTAGTGTGTTTTTAACCACCGGTATTCCAACAAGATTAATCTGTGAATAACTACGCCAAGTTATTTAAAAACAACTTATATTTGTCGCTTTTCTTCATCCAATCGCGCTCACATGGGGCCCACACATGGTCGCTACTATTCGCCGCATTTAATATTCCCCGACAAAGATTTAATATTCCACCACCAAACGAATATTCCCCGACAACAATGAATATTTTATAACCACTTGCTTATTTTAAAATATTTATGATTTAACCCTTAACTATCCACATTAATCAAATCAACCCTTACTATTTCAAAATAATAAATAAAGGAAATTCCTTTTTATTTAAAAAATTTCTGGTCTTACAACCTCCCTCCTTATGAAATTTCGCCCTCGAAATTGATGTACGCACTGGTGTTTTGAAAAGGTGAGGATACTCGCTTTCATTTCCGCTTCCAACTCCTGTGTCATTTCCTCTATAGCATGATTCCTCCACAAAACTTTAACTTGTGGTATGACCTTTTCGCAAGTAGGACATGCTCCTTCCTATCCAAGATCTTGACAGTACCTCCTCACACGTTAAGTCTTCTGGCTATCTCGTCCTGGTTCTAACTCAATAACGTGGTTCGGTCTTTCACATATTTATTTAAGTATGATATGTGAAACACATTATGAACACGTAGACATACTTTGAGGTAACGCAAGTCTATAGGCTACATTTCCTACTTCTGGCCAAGAATTTTAAATGGACCAATAAATCGTGGATCGAGCTTTCCTCTCTTCCCAAATCTTGTAACTCCTTCCATGGAGCAACTCGCAACAACATACATGATCCCCTACATTAAATTCCACGCCCTTTCGATGAAGATCCGCATAACTCTTTTGTCGATCTTGTGCCGCTTTGTATACGTTGTCGAATCATTTGGATCTTTTCTAGAGTCATACGCATTTACTAACTCGGGTCCCAACAATGTTGCTTCACCCACCTCATCCCAACATATTGGAGAACTACATTTTCGGCCCATATAATGCTTCAAATGGAGCCACACCTATACTTGCCTGATAACTGTTGTTGTAGGAGAATTCCACCAATGGTAAATACTTATCCCAACTACCTTTGAAGTCTAGGACACAGTAGTCTTAATAGATCTTCAAGAGTTTGAATAGTCCCTCTCGATTGTCCGTCTGCTTTGGGGATGGTGCGTAAACTAAATCGCAAACTGCGTGCTCATAGCTTTTTGCAAGCTAACCCAAAATCTTGAAGTGAATCTTGGGTCACGATCCAAACTATGGATACAGCATGCCATGCAACCTCACAATCTCATTCACGCATATACTAGCAAGACGCTCAAGGGAATAAGTCTCCGACGGCAAGAAATGAGCAGATTTGGTTAATCTATCAACAATAACCCAAATAGCATTGATGCCTTGAGAAACCGTAGGAAGACCCGTGAACTAAATCCATAGTAATGTGTTCCCACTTCCATTCTTGGAATCTCAAGTGGTTGCAACGGACCCTTAGGTACAAGATGCTCCGCCTTTACACGCTGGCAAGTTAAACACATCGAGATAAACTTTGCAATCTCTCTCTTCATATTGTTCCACCAAAATGTATGTCAAGATCACGATACATTTTAGTACTTCCGTGATGGATTGCAAATGGCGATTGTGTGCCTCCATCATAATCTTCAGACTTCAAATCGAGTCGTTAGAACACAAAGTCTAGAGTGGACTCAAGTATTCCTTCTTCATCAATTCTCGCTCCTAATAGCTCCTTCAGTACTTTCTTCTTCATAACGATCACCCGCCCGGTGGCTCGAGCAACCTTAACTTTTTCTATTAAAGTGGCTCTACGCAGATACTTGACATCATCGCACTCGCTCGTCAAGATATGATCTTCTACTCAATGCGCCACTACCACGCTCGGCTTTACTGTGATGGTATGAATAGTGTGGTCGTAGTCTTTTAATAGTTCGAGCCAACGTCACGCCGCATGTTGAGTTCTTTTGAGTGAAGAAATATTTAAGGCTTTTATGGTCCAATATATCTCCACTTTCTCCCCATATAGATAGTGCTCCATATCTTTAAGCAAAAACGATCATCACGCTAACTCTAGATCATGAGTAGGATAATTCCTCTCATACTCTTTTAAGTTGTCGCGAGGCATAGGCTATGACTTTCCCACGCTGCATGAGAACACATCCTAACCCTTTGCTCAAGCATCATCAGAGATAACAAATCCATCCCAACCAGATGGTATTGTTAGAACAAAGCCAAATAAGTCTCCTCTTAAGCTCTTGGAAACTCTTCTCGATTCTTCACTCCAAACGAATTTTGTATCCTTCCGAAAG
Source organism: Panax quinquefolius (assembly GCA_020205615.1). Taxonomy (NCBI): domain Eukaryota; kingdom Viridiplantae; phylum Streptophyta; class Magnoliopsida; order Apiales; family Araliaceae; genus Panax; species Panax quinquefolius. The sequence goes on from CM035163.1 coordinate 53,871,772, forward strand.
TTAGTCAAGTTAATGAAGTAGCGATTCGAGAAAACCCTTCCACTAATCTCCGATAATAACCAAACTAAGCCCAAAAACTACGATTTCACCACCGACTTTTGTGCTGTTCCCAACTCAGATTGCTTCAATCTTCACCGGATCAACAGATACTCCATGTTTCGACACCACGCGCCCAAGGAATGCTACTTCTCTCGCCGTAACTCACATTTCTTCAATTTGGCATATAGTTGGTTTTCACGAAGCCTTTCGAGTACCAAATTTTCAAATGGTGCTCATGATCTTCACGGCTTTTGGAATATATGAGATGTCATCAATAAAGACAACAACGAATCGATCCAAATATTCCTTGAATACTCGGTTCATCATATCCATGAAAGCCGCAAGAGCATTAGTTAGTCCGAAAGACATGACTAAGAATTCATAATGCCCATACCGAAGTTCTCAAGGCGCCTTTGAATATCCTCGCTTTTAATCTTCAAATTGATGATATCCGTAATCTAAGATCGATTTTTGAAAAGAATTGTGCCCTCAGAATCGGTCAAACAAGTCATCAATACGAGGTAGAGGATACCTATTCTTGATGGTGACATGGTTCAATTCCCGATAGTCAATACAAAGTCGTCGATACCCCGCTCTTTCTTCTTTACGAATAAAACAGAGCACCCCAAGGAGATGTACTAGACTAATGAAATCGATGTCCAACAATTCTCGTAGTTGGACCTTTAACTCTCAAGTTCAATAGAGCCATTCGATATGGGGTTTTAGAAATGGGCTTGTGTACCAGTTCAAGATCAATAAAGAATTCAACTTCACGCTCGGGGTAGACCGGAAGTTCTTCGAAATACGCCAGAAAGTCAATAACAAACAGAATATTATTCAAATTTGACGTGTCTTTATTCAAATCCATAACATGGGCTAAGAAAGCTTGACATCCGCTTTTTAATAAACGAATAGCTTTTATGATTAGATATGACAAATGATCGATTTTAATGGTTTAGTTGCTTGAATTGCATAACAAAGTTGGTTAGAATATGAAAACTAACAACCTTATTTAAAACAATCAATTTTGGCATGATGAGTAGTTAACCAATCAATCCCTAAAATCACATCAAAAGCAAGTATCTTTAAAGAGATAAGGTCAACAGTGTAAGGTAATGGTGCCAACTTGAATCAAACAAGATTTATAAACAATGGATGTGATGAAAGTTTCTCCCAACTGAGTTTCCACAGATATAGTCAAAGTCTAATTTCTCCGAGTCAAGTTTAAACGCTGAGCACATGCAGGAGAGATAAATGAATGGGTAGCACCCAGATCAAGTAAGGTATAAACTTCGCAAGAATTCATAAATAGCTTACCCGTGATCACCTCGTTTGGGTTCCTCGATTATGACCAACCACAACAAACGCTTCTTCCCTAATCGCTGACTTTGACTTTTTCGGGACGATTTTTTGAGTCACCGCCCCTCATTGAACTAGGTTTCGCTATCAGCATAATCTCGAGCGATATGTCCTTCCTTTCCACAACTATAACATACCTTGAATCTGCTAGTGCGATTTTGATCGATATGTCCCTCTTTTCCGTGATTTGTAAAGATATGACCGGTGGTCGTTTTCCTCCCTTAGAACCAGATTGTCGCCAAGACCGCTGCCTTCATATGGTCGTTGTTAAATCTCCTCTTTAAAATCTCCTCCCGACTCGCTTCTTCTATTTTCACGGCTATGATTACCACCAGTAGTGGTTACCATTTTTGTCCGTCTGCTTTTCTCCGCAGTTATCATTATTCGTTGATCGCTATCTCCGATACGATCCTCGTCAGGGTCCTCGTTGACCGTATTTCGTTATCTCGCCTAATAATTGAGCCCTGCTTACAACATCCGAATAGAGAGAAAGTTTATGAGAAATGAGATATCGACGTACGCGGGTTTCAAACCTCTAAGAAACATCGCGCCATACGCTCCTCATTCTCCACCAAATGAGGTGCAAACTCGATAACTCGCAAACTTTGCCTCGCATCGAGACACCGCCATGTTGTTTTGTTCCAATCGATGAACTCCACTTCCTTCATATGATTTAACACTTTCGTGAAAGTATTTGTCATTAAATAGCTTTCAAACGTCTCCCAAGACATGCCGAAAAGTGCTGGATGGATGGGTGCGCTTCACGCACTCCCACCAAAGAGTCCGCCTCGCCATGGAACATAAAGGTGGCGAATGGAACCTTCGTTTCTCCGCATCCCAAGACATCGAATATCTTGTAATTTGTTTGACCCATGCTTCCGCCATGATCGGATCCGCTTTCCCTTAAATTTCGTGGTCCCAACTCTTCGAATCGCTTGGTTGTGACAACCCGTGAATTGCTATCATTTCTCCTCAGATTTTGAACACGAAGTTTCCCTCATTCCGATTTTGCATGAATCGCAAAAACTTCTAAACATCCCTCGCTCATCATCGCTTCAACTGGTGTTGTTCACAGGAGGTACATTGCCACCTGCAGACGCTTCTCCTCGTTGTAAGCAAGTACAGCATCTCCACGGTCTCATTTACTCCATTGTTAATATTCTCAATCGACATTTCAAACATCGTCATAAAACAAGGGTTAATTAAGGAAATCAATATATCACATAATATCCCTATATATCGATCAACTAACAAATAAGCTTTTAGTAGGACACACTAGCGAAGGATTTACTCGTCTCTCCCTCCTAGTTCTATTCCCCGATCTCCGCCAGAGATCATATCCCTAAGCTCGATACTAACCATGACGCCCCAAAAATAGGTATACATCACCTATTCTAAGTTGTCAATACATGGTATGTAAACAACTACAACTTTATTATTACAACAAGAAATCGTGAGTTTGAATACAAATATTATCTTCTGTAGACAATATCTATACTCAAATAAATCCTCATCACCTTTATCGATACATTATTTTACAAAATGGTGAGGACTACTAAACAATCCTTTCTAAAACCTTCATTCCATACCCCGACTACGTACTTTCGCTTATATTCTCGCCTCCCGAGAAAAATGGAACAAAAGGAAAGGGTGAGCTCAACTAGCTCAAGAAAGAATATTATGACTAAGATAATATACAACAAATTATCGTTAGTCTTCAACAGGAAAAATCTAATAGAATACAATAGACAACAAATTTTAAATCAATACTCACAATGAAATAATAATTCATTAGAAGAGTTAAGTAGAGAATGCAAACTACTATCTTCTATGTATGAATTTAAAAGTTCATCGCTCATCTTTTATCCCCAGTAACATCAATCAATATACATCCGAATCAAATATTCATCTTTGCACTATGTGCCAAAGATATTCATCATTGGTCATGTTCATTTAAACACTGCTCATCTTTGCAGACTACAGCCAAAGATATTCTTCAAATCATTCATCATCTGCACTACGTGCCAAAGATATTCTTAAGAAATCATTCATCTTTGCACTACAGCCAAAGATATTCCATAATATCATCATTTAAGACCGAGGATGATGAAAAATTTTTTTTTTAAAGAAACGAATCCAAATTGAAACAAAATGACAAGGATTAAGGATTAAGGATTCGATTTGGTTTTATCCACGCCCAAAAATACCTCAAAAATAATCATAGTGGTGTAAAATTCAAGAATGATCAAAACATGGATACAATCAAAGCTAGTATCCGAATAGATATTTTGGACAAAAAGAAGAATTTTATTTTTCTATGAATAGTGCCAGATCACGTGAATAGTGTCAGATACGTGAATAAAGTCAGATACGTGAATAGTAACTCTCGACACCAAAAGATAGAAATTCCACAAAAACATCTTCACGCTTCATGAATAGTACTTGTGAATAAGAATCGTGAATAAGAACTCCGCTTAATAGTAACTCGTGAATAGTAACTCATGAATAAGAACTCCATGAATAGTAACCCCGACATGAAAAAGTTCCAAATTTGATAAAAACTTCAGATCAATATTTCAAAGATAATGATATTGAAGAAATAATATCATTACGAAAAAAAAAAATATCCCTTACCTCGAAAGATTAAGATTTCTAATTTGGAATACCTGTATAGTCTATGAAGGAACTTGCAATCCGCCTAGCAATACTCAAAGTATACTCAAAATACTCACAAGAATACGCTCAAAATATCGAGAGAGAAATAGAGAGAAAACTTCAGTTTTCGTGTGATTTTCAATTCTAACCCAAGACCCCCTATTTATAGAAAATGCTTAGAACACCAAAAGCGTAAAATTGAATATAATATTAATGTATTTTTCACATTTTCTTTAGCCCACCATAGACAACTGATCTCAGCCCATTTGAATCACATGTGAGGCCAACTTAGTTGCAAAAAACGTTTTTTCTCAAAATAATTAACTAAAACTCCCAAAAATTAATTATTTGAACTTCTAACTTCAATAATTCATAATAAATAGCCCTTTCATCAGAAAATTCGAATCTCGCATGAGTTTTTATAGGAAATTCAATTCTCTACAACTTTGCAGAAGAAAGTTTTTCCAAATTCCAAATAAAAATTGACCGAAATCCACAAACGGGTGATTTTACTGTTTATAATCAAATTTCTATTAATAATTGTGTCCACCAACACACAAAACATGTGTTAAACATTTAATGCCACAAAAATACTCTTCCTCCTCATATACTCATATATCCCACATTCATTGTAAAATATCACCGTTAATATATTATTAAAATAATATATTTAAATGAATTATTTTATCGTAAAAGATAAAATATTAATTTTCAACAATTGTCATTTTAAAAATTTTCTCCATCTATATCCACATAAAATCAATATTTTCCTCATCATATAAATCAATAATTAATTATTCACAAATAATATTATGTAATCACAATATCGACAACTGTGCAGCCTCAGAAAGAGGGGCTTTCCAATAAGAATTTCTTCTTCATCGGCAGCAATTAGATGACCAAACCTCTCCTGTATGTAACTTTCTAGACATTGCCAATAATGTTATCTAATGATATTATTCAGATAATATGAATTATTGCTTCGATAATGAAAAAATACCGTAATGACAATTATATGAAACAACAAAGAATATAAAATATCAACGCAAGCAATTATTAACTCAATAAAATATCGAATAAAGAATTATCGTAACCATTATCGAGTAAAGTGCCTTCACGTAAGAATCAATAATTGGTGCAATACTGTAAAGTGCTCGCTCAACAACAACGCGTATTAGTGTGTTTTAACCACCGGTATTCCAACAAAGATAATTGTAGAATAACTACGCCTGTTATTTAAAAACAACTTATATTTGCGCTTTCTTCATCCAATCGCTTTTCACATGGGCCCACACATGGTCGCTACCCGTCGCATTTAATATTCCCCGACAAAGATTTAATATTCCACGACCAAATGAATATTCCCCGACAACAATGAATATTTTATAACCACTTGCTTATTTTAAAATATTTACGTATTTAACCCTTAACTATCCACATTAATCAAATCAACCCTTACTATTTCAAAATAATAAATAAAGGAAATTCCTTTTTATTTAAAAAAATTTCAGGGTCTTACAACTTATCCTTATATAGAAGCTATCCCTGACTACCCTAGCCGTCAAGCTTTTGGTGCATTTTATTATTCGTTTGATATGTAGGATATTGTTCACTCTTGGCGTGGTTAACAAAGCGAGTGTCCTATATGAATCTCTGGTAACAACATGCGAAAAGGCTGGGGCAATTTTTACGATTCAATGAAATGGAAGGAGTTTAAGGCAGGACCAAGATTCTCATCAAAAGAAATGAGAGGACTCCTGAAAGAAATTACGGCGACATAAACTTGCTACAACAAAAGAGGGAAAAATTCCCAAGGGAACCCTTAACTCAAAAACAAGCGCCTCGCCGGTAAAAATTGTATCATAAGACCACACATGGGTTAGTTCTAACCGAAAAATTCTAATTTCAAAATGATTGTAGACAGTCAAAATTTTACGTTCATGTTACTAACCATATAGGAGGGCAGAATCATATTTTATCTTCCAGAGACAACCCTGGAAGTCAAAATCATCAAATCTGACCACGGAGACAACCTCGAGAGATCAATTCCAAACCCCGAGAGAACAAATCCAACCCTGGAGATAACCCCGAGAAATCAAATCAACCTCAGAGATAACCCTGAGGATTGTCAAAAGTCAACAGCAGGCTAACCTCGGAGATAACCCCGAGGAAGACAGATGCCGCCACATCAAGCCCAGAACCGACCCGAGAAGGCAAAATAGTAATTTTGCCAACTCAACATCAAATCAAGTCAAATCACTTCCATGAAGGTCATGTAGAACAATAGCGTCAATCTCGAATGAAAACAGCATAAGACAACTATAAGACCCCAACTTTTATAAATAAAGATTAATTTTCTCTAAATATCATTTTGAATATTATGGTGTGGGTTTGATATAATGTTATAGTTGTGGGTAATATTTATAAATTTTGCAAAGTAATCAAGTTGTTATAAAATATTTGAATGGTCGGGAAATATTCATTTTATCAAGGAATATTCGTATGACGACACAATTATTGGTGGACCCCACAACGGAATTATTATCGGAGTTAGAAAATGACAGAAATAACTTTTTATAAAAATAACGACAAAAGTTTTACCGTTAACTGTTGAAATACCCGGTGGTAAAAGTACAGTAATACGCGCGGTTGCATAGTAGGACACGGTATTGTATAGTATTTTTTATTATTGATGCTTACGTGAGAAGTCACTCAGTTTTATTCAATTATTACCACAATAATTGCTGCATAATATCTCACGTTATTGATTCAATTATTGTCATAATATTTTATATTATTAAATCAATAATTGAGAAGACAAAGTTATTCATATTATTATTTGCATTATTGACGATGTCTAGAAAGTTCTGTCGAGGAAAGGGGTTTGGTCGCCTAATTGCGCGCCAATAAGGAGAAATTCTTATCGGAAAGTCCCCTCTTTCCTGGGAATGATCTGGTTGTTAATATTGGGAGTTATAAATGATGAATAAATGTTTATTAAAAATGTGTTTTGAGAAGCCAAGTGAATTGAGATAAATAGAGGGGTTTTTATGAAGTATTTGTGGTAAATTTGGCTTATTACATGGATCCCCACTTTCTCATTTTTTTCAAAATGTTGTAGAAAGTATATATATATATACACATACTGTGAGACCCCGAATTTTATGAAATATAATTATTCAATTTTCTTATAATTATTCTATTTAGTAAATGGTTAAATTGATAAAAGGTTAAAGTTAAGGGTGATATGTGAAATTTTTTTAAAGTAAACAAGTTGTCATAAATTAATTGGTGATAAAAGTATAGTAATACGCGTGGTTGCATAGTAGCACACGGTATTGTACAATATCTTTGATTATTGATGCTTACGTGAGAAGTCACTCAGTTTTATTCAATTATTGTCATAATATGTTCAATAATTGAGACGACAAATTTATTCATATTATTATTTACAATATTGACGATGTCTAGAATTTCTATCAATGAGAGGTTAGGTAATCTAATTGCGCGTCAATAGGGAGAAATCCTTATCAGAAAACCCCCTCTTTCCTGGGAATGATCTGGTTGTTAAATATTATGAGTTATAAAATTAATGATAAATAAGTTCGTGTTGATTAAAGATGAAATTGATATTTCCATTGTGTGGGAATTATTAGTGTTAGTAGAAATTGATATTTATTTCGATAATAATTGATGTATGGAGGTTATATTGACCAATCGGGTAATTCACCGGATAAATCAGCAATTAATTGCTATTAATTCACATGCTTATAACTATGTGTTCATATGTGTGTACTATTGATTCACATGATTTAATATTAGGGGAGTTGGTGCAAGATTGATAATACTTGCATAACTAAATTAAAAATGGAGGTATAAATGGTTGTTTTAGTAGTCCTCACTATTCTGTGAAATAGTGTGATAATAATTGTAATGATGACTCCATTGAGAGTGAATATTGTCTAGAAGGAAATATTCTTGTTTAAACTCTCAACTATGTTTTGTAATATATTACCCGACAGTTGTATAATTAAGTTTGTATTTGATTTATGTACCATGTATTTGGCGACTCAAGATGGGTGATGTATACCTATTTTGGGGGCATCACAATTGGTATCAGAGCTTAGGGATATGATCCCTGGCTGAGGTGTGAGGCTAGAACTAGGAGGGGAGAGACGGGTAATTCCTTCACTAGTATGACCTACCTAAGTTTATTTGTTATTTAATTGGTCGGTCAGGATATAGGGGTATTATGTGGTATGTCAATTAACCCTTATTTTAAAATTATATTCTAGAATGATATCTGAAATACAGGAGATGAGAAATGGAAAAATCACGATAGAGAGGAAATAACCGGAAAGGTACAATCCGAAAAGAAAGCAAGGTGTTCTCATCTCTTCAAACTACCAGGTACGTAAATTTCGAGGGCAAAATTTCATAAGGAGGGGAGATTGTGAGACCCCGAATTTTATGAAATAAAAGTATTCAATTTTCTTATAATTATTCTATTTAGTATATGGTTAAATTGATAAAAGGTTAAAGTTAAGGATGATATGTGAAAATTTTTCAAAGTAAACAAGTTGTCATAAAATAATCGCTGATAAAAGTATAGTAATACACATGGTTGCATAGTAGCACACGGTATTGTACAATATCTTTGATTATTAATGCTTACGTGAGAAGTCACTCAGTTTTATTCAATTATTATCATAATATTTTCAATAATTGAGACGACAAAGTTATTCATATTATTATTTACAATATTAACGATGTCTAGAAGTTCTGTCAATGAGAGGTTAGGTAATCTAATTGTGCGCCAATAGGGAGAAATCCTTATAAGAAAGCCCCCTCTTTCCTGGGAATGATCTGGTTGTTAAATATTATGAGTTATAAAATTAATGATAAATAAGTTCGTGTTGATTAAAGATGAAATTAATATTTCCATTGTGTGGGAATTATTAGTGTTAGTGGAAATCGACATTTATTTCGATAATAATTGATGTCTGGAGGTTATATTGACCAATCGGGTAATTCACCGGATAAATGAGCAATTAATTGCTATTAATTCACATGCTTATAACTATGTGTTCACATGTGTGTACTATTGATTCACATGATTTACTATTAGGGGAGTTGGTGCAAGATTGATAATACTTGCATGACTAAATTAAAAATGGGGGTATATATGGTTGTTTTAGTAGTCCTCACTATTCTGTGAAATAGTGTGATAATAATTGTAATGAGGACTCCATTGAGAGTGGATATCGTCTAGAAGGAAATATTCTTGTTTAAACTCTCAACTATGTTTTGTCGTATATTACCCGACAGTTGTATAATTAAGTTTGTATTTGATTTATGTACCATGTATTTGGCAACTCAAGATGGGTGATGTATACCTATTTTGGGGGTGTCACACATATTATATATATATATATGTATATATACACACACACACACATCACTTGAATAGTTTTGTTATTATTTTAAAAATTAGACGTCTGAAGTTTTCATCCGTGATGCTGTAACTGTTGGTCCGTGAATTTTTTTTTCGAAATAGTATCCTTTCATTCTCATATAAATATGATGCTTAGTTTAGAATTGAAAATCACACCAGAATTAGAAAATTCTTCTTCTATAATATTGAGCGTATTTCTTTAGAGTTTAAAGAAGCTTTGAGTATAGAAAACAGTGCACGTTTTCTTCAAGAATATCCCCGCCCTACAAGTCAGAAATACTCTCCTTTTAAGGTAAGTGATATTATTTTTGTTCAATATTCATAAGAAATAATATTTTCTTCCATACTTGTTGGTGTAAATTCCAATTACACACAACACGCAAGTATACATGGTCAACAAGTAATATAATGATAAGAAAAGAATCGTTCCCATAGAGAATAGCAAGAAATTCATCTTAACAATTATCAATTTTGTATTATCCCAATTTTATAAAACTAACCCAAATTAAGAATGATAGCTAAAAAAAACTTATACACTAAAAATATTAATTAACCAACACAACTTAAAAACCTTAATTTCAAACAAATAATGGGGAATTAGGCTTTACAACTTCACTTTAAGTATCATTCCAATTATCACACCTTATTTCAATTTAATTCACTATCTTAGTTTATTAATCAAGAACACTCATGTAGATTTAGCCATTTCTCAATGCACTAAAACCATATCAACTTAATTCCACAATTCAGATAGAATTAAGCCAAACATCCTAAATAACTAATTCACTATATCTCTACGTGAATTACAATTAAGAAGGATTTAATTCCAAGTTCTTACTAGATTACATGCGATGCTAGGCATATCTCTACCCTAACATAAATCAATAATCTATTCAATCACAGAATTCAAGAACACATGCTATTGTGACTAGGTCTAGAATCATACATCATCTTTCGAATCCATAAAATTCCACATAAAATTGGTGATCAAGCAATTCATAAATTAATCATAAATCACAATAGATAAATTAAATTAATAACTTATTAAACTTAAATCAAGGCATAATAATTGCCATTCAACATTAAAGATCCATTGCAAGCCTAAAGAGTAATTTAGTTCTTAACTAATGAATTAAATACTGAATAAATAAAAGAAATCATTATCCTGATTACACGAATTGAAATTAAAGAAGAATAGTAGTACACCACCCTTCTCGCCCTTCAAATATGCAATCTTTGTGAAATCACTCTTTTCTTGTTCCTCCAAATTCTTTCTCTTAAATTATATTTCTCTAAGTGTGTGTATTCTCCTTGAATCTCCAGCACTTAACATAAGTTAATTCACTTTAGCTCCATCACCCCAATTCTAAGCCAACTCAAACTCATCACATAAGAGTTCTAATAAAAATTAAACTCCTAATTAGACCCAAAAAGTATTTCTTAACATAGAATCCCAACTAACATGAAATAAATTTCTTAACACACTCTAATATAAACTTATTACATAAAGAAGTCAACTCTCCCACAACTCAAATTTTAGTAACTAAAAGTAGCCCAGCTCCCGACCTGACCGACCGGCATGCCACGCGTCGGGTTTAGTACTAAGATAGCGTGGCTCGCGCTGTTCATGCAGTAACTTTCCATGTCGCAGCGCCCCCCGCACCGCTTTGCTTGTCATCCTAGTGCCCCCTGTGTCGGTCATGTTAAATGTTTAGAATTACTTGAATTTCCTTCCAATGCTAGCATCTTGATGAGCTCACTTATTATCCTACAATTAAGAACAAAAACCCATAAAAAGCAACATGAAATATTTCAAAAACTAACAATATAACAAGCTAAAATGAATATAAATCGTAGGTTAAAAACCTACTCATCAAATTCCCCCAAACTTGAAATATTACTTGTCCTCAAGCAAAATGCAATGCAATGCAACTAACTAACTATGTTAAACTACGAATCCAATATTAAGACAGACATAGTCTACTCATACGACCTCAGAAACCTCAGAAAAATTAAGTAAACACCACAATACTTCATACCAGAAACCAATCCATAAGTTCTATCAATCCTCGAATCTTAACCTGTTATTACTGGTATAGTGTGTGTGTGCTCAACAACCCTTGCTAACTTATACATATTCAAATTGAATACATAACAAGTCTCTTAGAAGGCATCATACAACGTTAACTCAAGACTTTCAAAAACAGATAGAATCTAACTAAAACCAAACAATTACAAATATTAAGGGTCCAAATAAGATACTCATGCTTTATTTTTCAACCACGGGGGCTTTTTACTCTTATTTCCCATGTTATTTTTTTTACGTGAGTGCGTTTTATGCTCCCTCTCACACCTGTGTTTATGGGGAGTGCTTTTTACGCTCCTTCTCGACCCACCACAAGATTCAATCATTCATCTTGGGAAGGTTCCCCTTTTTAGATAAAAGAAGCTTATATACCCAACTTTTTCCCCCAAACATAGGTTCTTGCTTAATTCTTCGCCTTCACTACCTATTCTTGTCATGTTCTTATTTAAACTAGCATTATCCTTTAGAGATTATTCTTTATGTATCAATTTGAACTACATCTGTCAATATAGGTGTTATTACGTCCTAACCTTATTATACCAGTTTCAAACAAGCAAAAGATCCAATTCATAACAAATATATCATAGTTCTAATATTTGGTACTGTACTTGTCTACATAATTTCAATCTCATCATTGGCCAAGAATAAACCTTTACTATCTACTAACTGGATTCATGCAATTTAAACTACATGTGGTGCTCCACGAAAGATCGACTCATATAACTCATAACCATACAATCATTCCATTGAAATACAAAAAATGAATGTAATTACTATCTTCTTATTACAATCAAAGTATAATCCTTCCTGTGTTCATAAACCGATTACATCCTCTTGTTGTTCATAATGTATAATACATACAAAACATACTAATCTATTACACGATGGCTAGGCATCCATCTTAGCTTTTGCTCTTTTCTTATCTCTTAGCATTCTCAAGACGTAATTCATCCTTATCCTCGCAATCATATAATTCACGCAAGAAGTGAGCATAACAAGCTCAACAAGTTTTAATAAAGGATAATATAATAATACCACATTCGTCGAATTATATAATAATACATTCGTGAATTATATGACAATTCCTACATAATCGAACAAATAGTTATGAAGTATTATGAAACAATAATACTTTAACATTTCATATCATCAATTCCCAAAGTATAGTAGTAGATTAGAATTTTAACCGGCCGATGTAATTCATGAAACAAAGAACTTTCTATTTTCATACTTGAAAAGGATATCACAAAGACTAAGGTCAGTACATCCGCAGACATTTACGAGCACTTCTAGTGATCAAATTTATAGTACTCTATGTTGATCAACACTCATTCATTAAACGATTTACATTTAATATTTGGCAAACTCGCGTGCCCATCTAATAATCGATGAAAAATACTTTTGTTTGTTCATGACAAACCTTACCTTCACATCCGCATCATTCAATTACTTGCATAGGATAGCGTTAACATTTCTATATAGAAAGATATGAATATCAATCAATCTATATACTACTTAGTAGTCTAGCCGAAGTTAAACTGCATCGAATTTTTTCTTTAAAACCAATCGTGCAATTCAAAGACAATGAATCACATAAAACTTGGCTAACTTGAAGTTAGATGTTGTTAAGAAAACTCGCTTTCAAATTCTTCAAATAACTTAATCGATCGACCACGCCTTTTACAGTAATCTATATGATATATTCACATAGCACATTATAATTAGCTATCAAACAATTATTCACATTGTTCCTACCAACTTCTTTTCTTCTATGTCTTAGTTAACTTAATATTAATAATAAAGTCAACTCGACTTATTACCCTTCATTCCCTTTATTAATCAACCGATGTTATTAACCACTCTAACATTATTATGAAGTACCAACGTAACATCATTGGTTAAAGATAACACTTTGTTCATCATTCATAACTTATTAACATACATCAAATTCCTAAGTTCAATACCATATACCTTAGTATAGTAGTATAGAATAGTTTTAATACACTTATGAAGTGTACAAACATTACTCTTTTAGGTCTCTGAACAATCAAAAGTTCAAAACCTAAGTCACTATCAAAAAACCTTGCACTCGCGCCATGCATGGTGGGCTTTAGTATTAGGGATCAAGCCATCATGCCGCTTAGCAGTTGTTAGGTTGTTCCTGCTCTCTCATCAAGCACGAGACTTTACTCTATCAAATAGCGCATGGTGCCATTTAGCAAGAGTAATAATTACATCATGTGCCAGTTGCATGCAAGCACGTTAACATTTAACACTACGTTCAGCCGCTGCATGCTGCACCTCAGCATCGTATAATTCCAACAAGCTTAAAAATTTTGTGAAATTTTGAGCCATAACTTCTTTGTTATAAGCCCGATTTGGTCCGCTCAAAAGCCTACACATCATAAATGACATACTCTACGCGATTTCATATAAGAATTCAACACTTTCAAATCTGATAACTCAAAATTCACTATCGAAGTTCATTTTCTAAACGTCAGAACGCGTTAATGAGCGCTCAATGCTCGCTTTTCTTCATTTTAAGTCTAATCCGACGATTCTCAAACCCACAACTCTTAAATACCCTATCTCACGTGTTGACATTGAAAAACAACATTTTCAAGTCTCACACAACAACTTTCGACCTCCAATCCTAATTTCAACGCTTTCGACGCTTAACGCCTATTTCCGTGAAATTCGCCATAACTTCGTTATTAACGTTCTTCTCAGCCAAATCACATGGAATACTCCATGGATTTCATATCTACATCCTAACCAAGCAAGATGCATATATTAACGTATTGATGGAGTTCAATCGCTTATCAACAATCGATCTCAACAATCAATATTTTCATGGTTTAAAACTATATCGAACCTCATAATTTTATGATCTCACGACTTATAGAGATCAATCTATACTAAGTCATCTTTAATCCACTATACAAGACACATACCACCTATTTATGATTCTCCATGATAAAAGAAAATCAAAAGAGATGAAAATGAGAAACAAGGAGTATTACCTCAAGAACTCTTATGAAATCTCTTGGAAAACTCTAAGTCAAAGCTTCCAAAGTGTATGATTTGTGAGTCTAGCTCTCTTTTCTCTCAAATAATCTAAGTTGGGCAATTGAAAAAACTCTCAAATGACCAAACCTAGCTTCCTATTTATAAAAAATGAAATGGAGGGCAATCTAGACATTAAAACCCCACCACCTCCTTATTATTCACACTTGGTCACCAAGTAAAATGCTTGGTGACCAAGCATCAATCTCGCTTCAGCACACCAAGGTCGACCCACTTCTTGCCCATGGGTCATCCCCATGGGTTGCCCCTATGGTTTTACCCATTCGGTGACCCACCCTGCTCGATCCACTGCTCATTTTTCATGCATCGGGCTTAAACCATCTAATATTGGGCCTGAATTGGGCTTAACCAACTAATCCTCGGGCTTGTTCATTCAATTAATCGACTAATTATAATCCAACCCAAATGAATTAACATTAAGTCTTAACTTAATTCTATAATACTTAATCGTATCCTATACGCATAATTCATTTATTCTCTCCAGATAATACTCAGACGATAATCGATATTATACTTCAGATTTACTCATCATATTATACATAGATACTAATTAGTACATCATATCAGTATAACACAAGCTTTAATAATAAACAAATTTTCTACGCATTTCATTTCCTTCTAAAATCAATATACTCAACCCTTAGGTTTTAAGTCCAGCAGAAAAACTTCATTTGCCATAAATGAAATATTATTAGATATTTCATCTTATCTCGATATTCTATCATTACGCGCTTTCTAATTTCAAAATAATTCCTAATGTAAAATGAATGAATAGTGTTTTTATTAAAATTTCTAAAAACATTTATTTTCATCTTGGAAATTCTAAACAATTAATTCTAGCACATAGCAAGATTACTAACCACATTAGCACATTCTAGGTCATAGAACGACCTTCACATAGCTTACTTATTCACATAATAAATCAATTAAATTCATTTAATTCACATAATCAAATAAAAATTTAATTGTCATAAAAATCCAATTTTTTTCATGTTACATTCTCTCCCTTATAAGGATTCTCGTCCCCGTAATCTTAGCTTATAATTACATGAACAAATGAGGAAAATCTTCCTTCATTTTACTCTCGAGTTCCCACGCTGCTTTTTCTTCAAAGATTGTGGTTTCTCCATAACACCTTCATCAAGGTATTACTTATTTCTTAATACTTGTTCCTTCCTATCAATAATTTGAATGGAAGTTCCTCATATGATAAATCTTTCTATCTGAATAGATTCATACTCTATTACGTGTTTATAGTCCCGTTTATAAGGATTTAACAACACATATACATGAAACACATTATGAATGCTGCTCCATTTTTGGAGGTAAGGCTACTTCATAAGCCACCTCTCCTACCCTTCTTAAAATCTCAAAAGGTCCTACAAACCTTGGACTTAACTTCCTTTCTTTCCAAAACGTATCTTCCCTTCCAAGGCGATACTTTCGTAAAAACAAAAGATCCTACATCGAATTCTCTCTTTTTCTCGTGAGGATCTCGTGATACTTCTTCTTCGCCTATCTATCTTGAGCAAAGAACTAATCGAGCACGATTATCTTCACCATGTCCGCCGCTTTGTCGTATCATTTCAGTCCCAACATCCGACGCTCACCCACCTCATCCCAACACAATGGAGTTCGCACTTTCTTCCATACAACGCTTCGTAAGGCAAGCATGCCTATACTAGCGTGAAAACTATTGTTGTACAAAAATTCCACCAACGGTAGATATTCGTCCCAACTCCCTTTGAAATCCATAACGCAAGATCTTAACATATCTTCAAGCGTTTGAATTGTTCGTTCACTCTGACCATCCGTCTGAGGATGATACGCCAGACTCAATCTTAATCGCTGTTCCCATTTGCTCTTGCAAACTCCTCCAAAAGTTCGATGTGAATCGTGGATCACGATCCGACACAATCAAAACAGTACTCCATGTCCGGAAATAATTTCTCGACATACAACTTAGCTAATCGATCTAGGTTATACCTAACTCCTATTGGTAGAAAATGAGCCGATTTCATTAATCGATCCACTATCACCCAAATAGCATCAGATCCTTCTTTTTTGTTGTTGTTGGAAGTCCCACCACAAAGTCCATTGTGATATGCTCCCCATTTCCACTCGAATTTCTAACTGGTTGCAATAACCCACTAGGTCGTTGGTGTTCAAATTTTAACTTTTTGACAAGTTAAGCACCTACTAACATATTCTCGCTATCTCCTCTTCATGTTCGCCACCAAAAGTTTCGACGAAGGTCTTGATACATCTTCGTATTTCACCGGATGTATCGAGTATTTTAACTATGAGCCTCATCATCATTTTTCTCCTTTAATTCGGATCATTCTAACCCAAATTCTTCCTTCAAAATGAAGTAATCCCTCCTTATCGAGGTTATACTTAGTCTTCTTCATCTTCTATCCTCTTCTTTATATCGCCGCATTCCTCGTTACTCAATTGTACTCCCCTAACCTGCTCCACTATGGTTTCATTGGGTTTCCATGGAAAATAACATTTCCACCGCCTCCAAAAACTTAACTTCTATCTCCATTCATGTTTTTATTATCATTGTTATCAACTCATTCTCGAAGTTGTTAACATCGATAGCTTCTCTCTACCTTCCTACTTAGCGATCGGCTACTACATTTGCTCTTCCTGATGATATAAAATATCACAATCATAATCTTTTATTAATTCTAACCATCTTCTCTCTCTCTCATGTTCAACTCCTTCTTCGTGTGAAGATATATTTTAGACTTTTGTGGTCCGTGTATATTTCACACTTCTCACCATATAGATAATGCCTCCATATCTTCAAGGCAAAACTATAAATACCGCCAATTCCAGATCATGAGTAGGATATACCTTCTCATAATCCTTTAATCGACGCGACGATACGCAATGACTTTTGCCATGCCGCATGAGCACGCAACCCAAATCCTTTTATGAAGCATCGCTATACACTACAAAATTTTCTCAGATCGTCCTCGGTAAGGACAATACAGTGCCTCACTTAACCTCTTCTTCAACTCCTAAAACTGTTCTCACATTTTTCATTCCACACATACTTCACCGATTTTTTTTTCACGATTTGTCAACTGAGAGTAGCTATTTTAGAAAAGTCCGAATGAACCTTCTATAAGATCCCGCTAACCCCGTAAAACTCCAAACCCTCAGCTTGGCATTTTTTGTTGTTCCCACTCATTAATCGCTTCTACTTTTGTCGGATCTACTAAATGCCATCCTTATCAATAACATGCCCTAGAAATCAGATTTCGCCAAGCCAAAATTCACACTTTGTGAATTTCAGATACAACTTCTTCCTTCCTTAGTGTTTCCAACACTATCCTTAAATGTTCAAGATGATCTTCCGACGCCTTTGAATAGACTAGAATATCATCAATGAACACTACGCATTTAACTTGTCCAAATATTGTTTTGAACACTGCTCATCATATCCATAAATGCGTCGGCGATTAGTCAACCCAAACGACATCACCGTAAACTCGAATGACCATAACGAAGTTCTCAACGCCGCCTTAGGTACATCCTCCTTCCTCACCTTTAACCGATGATACCCCCGCATGCACAAATCTATCTTAGAAAAATACTTTTGCCCTTTCAATCGATCAAATAGATCATCGATCCCGGGCAACGGTATTTATTCTTAATCGTTAACTTGTTCAACTCTCGATAGTCGATACAAAGTCTTAACGACCCATCCTTCTTTTTTTTACAAACAACACCGGTGTTCCCAAGGAGACACTTGGTTGAATGTACTTTCTATCTAATAGTTCTTGTAATTGAACCATCAACTCCTTCATCTCAATCGGCGCCATTCGATATGGTGCCTTGAAACCGTGTCATTCCCCAGAATGCATCAATTACAAACTCAACTTCCTCGTCCGGTGGAATACCCAGAAATCCTCCAAAAATACATCCGCGAACTCTTTCAGACTATAGGTATTCGGTCCAAGGATGTTCCCACACTTTGGGTATCCACAACATGGCACGATAACTACACACACCCTTTTCTCAACATCTTCCTAGCTTCAGGTCATCGATGAGACAACAACAAGAGCGCCTCTTGATTTACTATCAAGAACACCACCTTGGTTTTCTTAGAAAGTCAAGGTTTACACTTTTCCTATGGCAATCTATTATCGCCTTTATGGTTAACCAACCAATCCATACCAAGAATTACATCGAATTTTTTTAACCTTATTTGCATCAAATCTACCGATAACTTATTCCCTCTAATATCTACGCAACAATCCTTATGAATATGTTCAATGGGAATTATCTCTTCATTAGCTACCTTAACGCCTAAAGGTATTGGTAACTTTTCGTGATTAAACCTAATCGCTTAGCAAATTCACATGCTATAAAAGAACAAGTAAAGACCCGAGTCAAATAGCACATAAGCATTTATCTTATCGACCTAAATGATACTCGCTACCACATCCGCTGATGCAACCGCATCTTGGATAATCATATTAAACGACGAGCCGAGGGTCTACCCATCGATGGTGTTGGTCCAAGAATGGCTAACTTACCACTACCGTAACCCTTATTTCCTCTAAACCCTTCTTCGGGCAATTTTTTGCCATGTGGTCTAAATGACCCATGCATAAAACACCCTCGGTTCTTCTTAGTGGTTAGGACAACTGGGTGACAAATGCCCTCCCGCCCACGCTTATAAGCAGATCGATTTTCTTTTAAGCAGACTCCATGTGAGTCTTTTCCGCATGTCTTACATGCTTCCGCCCTTCGCTTGGCTCTCTCCCCGCTTTACCCCAAAGATTCCTGTGGTTAAAACTCTTCCTTTTAGGTAAGTTGCCGCTCACTGGCAACTTCAAATTTTACTCACCCTCTAACTTACTCTTGTTTTTTCGCTTTTGTGGTAATCGAGACAATGCCTCACCACCACCTTCTCGCTATTATCGCTTTTCCGTAATGGTCCCAGAAGAAGCACTCAAAAAACCGATATTCTACTATAGAGCTGTGGTTTTAAGCCCCGCTCAAACCTCACGCGCCTTCCTCTCTCCTCCAGATCCACCGGTGTGGAGCAAACCTCGCCAATTCATTGAATTTGGCAAGATATCGGGAACTCATCATATCCTCGCTAAGTTCTAAGAACTTAATTCCATCCTACCTGCATGCTAGTAGGGAAGTAGTTTTCAAGAAGACCTTCTTAAACTGCTCCCACGTAATGCCTTTTGGCCCTAGCCCCACCCTCGTGAGCCTCCCACCAAGAGTTGGCTTTCCCTTCATCATGTAAGTCGCAAAAGAAGTCTTTTTCACGCTTTCACCCACGCTTTGTTATCACAAACGCCTTTTCAATCTCTTTTTACCCATGTTCTGGCTTTAAAGGGTCCGCTGCCTCTAAACTCGTGGAGGACCCACACTCTTAAATTCCTCAAGGTAGTTGTTTTGCTACCCTAGAGCTACAGAATCCCCTCCCCCACTTGGTTAAATGCAAACCATTAATAAATTAACGAACTCTTGATAGGTTATTAGGACCCCCCGATTCTCATTATGAGACTCTACTTGGTTTATTGCCTCCTTCAAAAATATATAATTTTGATTAAATAAATAAAGTTTTGTTATTATCTATTTAACTACTTGGTTATCATTTCAAACAACAACAACTCATACCACAACAAGCACATTAAATAAAAACTTCATTATATTAATATGCTTTCATAGTCAAAACTATTTACATCATGTTTCTTTAGCCAAAAAGCTATTACATACTATCCCGCGATCGCTTTCTACAAAATTGGGATTTACAAAAAGACTACCCTTTAATTATACAAAAGAGCTTTTTTACGTCACTACTATATATACAAAAAGATCTAACGATCTACTAACACCGTCGAACCACATTTCATATATTTCGGGTTTGCCAAAGATCGACACAATATCTCGATTTATGGTATGTCGAGTCCGCCTCGACTCAATAGAATAACAAGCAATTTTCACTTGAAATCCTCATGAGCACATTCGTGGATGTATGACATCCTAGCTATTTTTCGGTCTTTTTCAACCAGTTTTTTTCAAGCTCTACTGCCTCTTCCTTATAGTCACGCGCCTTATCCGTCATAAGCACTTTCTCATCGTGGTTCGACTCAAAATTTGCCTCTCGCAGATTCCTTCGCTTCATATAGGGTGTTATCTCCTCATTCTGTGTTGTTTCATCACAAAGGCGCAGATGCACATTCCTATCCAACACGTACCAGATACAATGATCTCATCAGATCCGGAGGTGTTGGCTTCTCGAGTAGGTACCACCGTATTAATCGATGTTACCTCCATCTCCTCCTCCACATCAAGCATCTCATTAAGATATGATGTTAATCCCCATCGCCTCCTCGAGTATTCCTCCTCGTAGATGTACTCCTCAATGTCCGAGTCTTCTAGTATAACTAATCTGCATTCTCCGCCAACGGGCATTGGTACAATTTCAACTTGGTTCATCGACTCTTCACTCACAACGTGAATGTCTCTATACATCATGCTATCGATCGACATCTACAATAGCACATAACAAGTTGATTAGTACATAATACACAATAGTATATAAGCACAAATCACATTTAATTTATTTAAGGTTACTTTTCATCTTTTTAAATCTTTCAAGATCGAAGTTTTCTCAATACTTTATTAATTCATTCAACGCTGAATTTCTTTCTTCTGGACTTTACCTTCCTTACGAGGTTATTAGCCCAAGGTTCTTCCCCCTTAAGTTTTATAACCTAATGCTTTGATACTAACTCTCGTGACGCCCCCAAATTCGTGTATCTTCCAACCCGATATACGGTGCTACACTATTATACTATAACCATACAATCATTCCATTGAAATACAACAAAATGAATGTAATTACTATCTTCTTATTACAATCAAAGTATAATCCTTCCTGTGTTCATAAACCGATTACATCGTTTGTTGTTCATAATGTATAATACATACAAACATACTAATCTATTACACGATGGCTAAGCATCCATCTTAGCTTTGCCCTTATCTCTCTTAGCATTCTCAAGACGCTCATCCTTAATCGCAATCATATAATTCACAAGAAGTGAGCATAACAAGCTCAACAAGTTTTAACAAAGGATAACAAGATATACCACATTCGTGAATTATATGACAATTCCTACATAATCGAACAAATAGTTATGAAGTATTATGAAACAATAATACTTTAACATTTCATATCATCAATTCCCAAAGTATAGAGTAGATTAGAATTCGAACCTACGATGTAGACCATGAACAAAGTATCTTTCTATTTTCATACTTGAAAAGGATATCACAAAGACTAAGGTCAGATACATCCGCATTACATTTTACGAGCACTTCTAGGTGATCAACCTATAGTACTCTATGTTGATCAACACTCATTCATTAAACGTATTTACGCTTAATATTTGGCAAACTCATGTGCCCATCGAATAATCGATGAAAAATACTTTTGTTTGTTCATGACAAACCTTACCTTCACATCCGTATCAATTACTTGGCATAGATAGCGTTAACATTTCTATATAGAAAGATATGAATATCAATCAATCTATATACTACGAAAGTAGTCTAGAAGTTAAACTGCATCAATTCTTTCTTTAAAACCAGTCGTGCAATTCAAAGACAATGAATCACATAAAACTTGGCTAACTTGAAAGTTAGAAGTTGCATTAAGAAAACTTGCCTTTCAAATATCTTCAAATAACTTAATCGATCGAACCACAGCTTTTTATGTAATCTACATGATATATTCACATAAACACAATATAATTAGCTATCAAACAATTATTCACATTGTTCCTACCAACTTCTTTTTCTTCTATGTCTTAGTTAACTTATTATTAATAATAAAGTCAACTCGACTTATTACCCTTCATCCCCAAATTTTATTAACCAACCGATGTTATTAATCTGATTTCTAACATTAACACCAACGTTGATAAAGTAGGGTTCATCGACAACACTTTGTTCATCATTCATAACTTATTAACATACATCAAATTCCTAAGTTCAATACCATATACCTTAGTATATGTAGTATAGAATAGTTTTAATACACTTATGATGTGTACAAACATTACTTCTTTAGGTCTCTGAACAATTGAAGTTCAAAACCTAAGTCACTATCAACACCTTGCACACACCGCCATGCGCGTGGCTTTTTAGTATTAGACCGAAATCAGGCATGGCCTAGTAGGCAAGGTTCAGTCTTTCTCTGGCCAGCAAGGCGAGACTTTTTTCTACTATAAAGGCATCATGGGCCATTTAGCAAGAGCTAATATTACAGGTAAGCGTACGCTTATGATGAATACGACATACTATCACTATCCGTACGCTAGCATTCGCATCAAAATAATTCTTAAAAAATTTTTTGTGAAATTCTTGAGCCATAACTTCTTTATAAGTCCGATTTTGGGTCCGCTCAAAAGCCTACACGCCATAAATGACATACTCTACGCTGCTCATATAATAATTCGACACTTTCAAATCCGATAAATAACTCAAAATTCACTATCGAAGTTCAATTTCTAAACGCTCAGAAACGTTAATGAGCGCTCAATGCTCGCTTTTCTTCATTTTAAGTCAATCCGACGATTCTCGAACCCACAACTCTTAAATACCCTATCTCACGTGTTGACATTGAAAACAACATTTTCAAGTCTCACTGACAACTTTTGACCTCCAATCCCTAATTTCAACGCTTTGACGCTTAACGCCTATTTTCGTGAAATTCGCCATAACTTCATTATTAACGTTTCTAAGCCAAATCACATGGAATACTCCATGGATTTCATATCTACATCCTAACCAAGCAAGATGCATATATTAACGTATTGATGGAGTTCAATCGCTTATCAACAATCGATCTCAACAATCAATATTTTCATGGTTTTAAAACTATATCGAACCTCATAAATTTTTATGATCTCATGAATTATAGAGATCAATCTATATTAAGTCATCTTTAATCCACTATACAAGACACATACCACCTATTTATGATTCTCCATGATAAAAGAAAATCAAAAGAGATGAAAATGAGAAACAAGGAGTATTACCTCAAGAACTCTTATGAAATCTCTTGAAAACTCTAAGTCAAAGCTTCCAAAGTGTATGATTTGTGAGTCTAGCTCTTTCTCTCTCAAATAATCTAAGTTGGGCAATTGAAAAACTCTCAAATGACCAAACCTAGCTTCCTATTTATAGAAAATGAAATGGAGGGCAATCTAGACATTAAACAACACCACCTCCTTACTATTCACACTTGGTCACCAAGTAAAATGCTTTGGTGACCAAGCATTAAGCTTGCTTTGCACACCAAGGTCGGCCCACTTCTTGCCCACGGGTCATCCCCATGGGTTGCCCCATGGTTTTACCCATTCTAATGACCCACCGCTCGATCCACTGGTCTCGATTTTTTCATGCATCGGGCTTAAACCATCTAACATGGGCCTCGATTTGGGCTTAACTTAACTAATAATCCTCGGGCTTGTTCATTCAATTAATTGGACTAATTATAATCCAACCCAAATGAATTAACATTAAGTCTTAACTTAATTCTATAATACTTAATCGTATCCTATACGCATAATTCACGATTATTCTCTCCATATATAATACTCAGACGATAATCAGATTGTATTTCAGATTTACTCATCAGATTATACACATAGATACTAATTAGTACCATATTTGTATAACACTCGCTTAACTATAACGCAATTCTTCTACGCATTTCATTTCCTTCTCTAAAATCAATATACTCAACCCTTAGGTTTTAAGTCCGCAGTAAAAAACTCTGTTTGCCATAAATGAAATATTATTAGATATTTCATCTTATCTCGATATTCTATCATTACGCTTTCTAATTTCAAAATAATTTCTAATGTAAATGGATGAATAGTGTTTTTATTAAAATTTCTGAAAAACATTTATTTTCATCTTGGAAATTCTAAACAATTAATTCTAGCACATAGCCGCATTACTAACCACATTAGCACATTCTAGGTCATGTAACCACCTTCACATAGCTTACTCACATAATAAATAAATTAAATTTAAAATTCATTTAATTCACATAATCAAATAAAAATTTAATTGTTACATCATAAAATCCAATTTTCTAAATCCAATTAGAAAAACACCACACAGAGAGAGAGAGAGAGAGAGTAATCCATTATCATAATATTGGGAGTACAAGTTGTGTATTTGTGTTGTATCTCTTGTGTTCCCTCCCCTATTGTGTCTCTTCCCCTTATTGTTGCATTTATAGATGCCATATCCACCTGAATCAAATTGGGAGTAGGAGTCCTTTGTAGAATCACCTTATAACAACAATTAATGGCTGATAGATTCCTTCCCAAATTAAACCTCCTTATCCCCCCAAATAAGGAAACAAAATCTTATTTTAATAAGGACTCACACCAAATCTAGACCATTAAATAAATTGGGTTACACCTTGGCTAGACTCAAATAATCACACTCCAACATTGCCCCCAATCTCATATTTATAAGGAACTTATTTATAAGAGAGTATTCAAAAAGTCTCCTCGGGATTTTTATCCTCCGGATTTTTATCCGTATAATGTCCATCCTTTTGGGAGATCAAAGCATTCTCGAAGGACATTTAGTGATATTGCTACTTGGTCCGCCGTCGAACCACACTTGCGCTATTTTTAATCCCAGCTAACTCGAAGATTGGAAACCGTGCATCATGCATGGCTGTCGGCTGCCACTTTTATTAAAAAAAATTCATGGGAATGTCCCTTCAGTCTATGGTTGATGATGAAATCGAAGCCGCCTTTAAAGCACTTCAATGATATAAAATCTTAAACTTTTATCTCTGTGCTAGCTGAATTCGTTACCTGTACGGTGACTCAGCACCAATTTATGATCATCACCTGGACCAAAGTGTTAATGTTTAGATTTTACATGCATCATGTGAATAGTACCACTACATGCATAATATAAGTGAGAGAGTATGTAAAGTTGTATCAATAATCAATTACGATCATGCTTCAATTGCTATTGGCATAATAAATATATACACAAGTACAAGTATATATTTAATTTAATAAAAAAGATTCACTTATCTCCTTCGGTGAATCAGTGATTTTAAATCGACACTAGAACAAGTGTCTTGTTTACCATAGACGGCGCCAATGTTAACGTCAAATTTTGTACGCCTGACGAAATCACTAAAACAGCAGGCCAAAATCGCGCCAACGGTTGATTGTATTGTTAAATACACTCACATAAGCATAAATAAAGGAATATAAAGTATGAACACAAGATTTACGTAGAAACCCAATTGGGAAAAAACCACGGAGAGAGAGAGTAATCCACTATCATAATATTGGGAGTACAAGTTGTGTATTTGTGTTGTATCTCTTGTGTTCCCTCTCCTGTTGTGTCTCTTCCCCTTATTGTTGTATATATAGATTCCATATCCACCTGAATCCAATTGGGAGTAGGAGTCCTTTGTAGAATCACCTTATAACAACAATTAATGGCTGATAGATTCCTTCCCAAATTAAACCTCCTCATCCCACCAAATAAGGAAACGCAATCTTATTTTAATAAGGACTCACACCAAATCTAGACCATTAAATAAATTGGGTTACACCTTCGCTAGACCCAAATAATCACACTCCAACAGTGAGGTTTTAGGCAAAAATTTTGGTTCAGGGATTTTGTCAAACAGTTGGTGGGCGTAACGGCTAATTCCCCCAAACTTGGCTTCTTGGAGCTATCTCTCTAACCAAAGAATGAAATAAGGCAAAACAATCCTTGGGCAACCAATTCCCAAGGTTTTCCAACCAATTGTTACTAACAAAAGAGAAGAACAATGAGAATGAAGCAAATTGGGTTTACCTTTAATGAAAATTTTTGTGTTTCCCCCTTTGTAATGATGCCCCAATTTGTAAGAATTTGTGTAGGAAAGGAATTAGATTTAGTGTTGGAGTGTATTGCTTGTATGTAGCATGAATGTGGCTACTTGCATGGTAAAGTTCATATTGGAGATGAAAACCAACGTGTATTGGAAGTTGGAGAGTTTGTGTGTTAATGGGAAAAGGAGTTAGGAAGGAGAAGGAGAAGTGGTGTAAAGGAGTTGTGGGAGTTATAGGAGTTATGGGGTAGTGGGAGAGTTTGTTTTGAAAGAGAAGTGGGGATTTTAAGTGTAAATAGAACTTCTTGAGTGGTTATGGCCGAGTGTGATGCGTTACAATCCTATTTAGTGTATGGTAGCCAGAGTGGCGCATCTCATGCCGGTGTAAAAAACTCGATATGGCGCTACCGCTACTGTAAGGTCGAAGGTATCTTGATATGGTAGCGCTTTTCGCATACGCTTTATATGCTTCAGATGTGCTTTTTGTGGAATGCCCCACTCTAGTTGATCAGAATGTTATCGGTGAATTGGCGTGCTTCATGATGTTTACATCGCTTTACGTATGCTGCTCGCACCGCTTATCTTGATGTCTTGGTGACTCTCTTTTTTCATCATTCCCTACAAACATACCAAAATGAAGTCATTATTGTTTGAAAAAGAATTATCTAAGCTATACTATGAGCTAAAATGTACTTAATAAATAAATAAGAGAAGGTTTAGAGATTGGGTTGCCTCCCAAGTAGCGCTAGTTTTAACGTCGTAAGCCTGACTGTGCCTCTTATTTCAAGTTGCATCTACAAGTGTGATTGCAATGGCTTCATTGTCGACGTCGCCATCCTAGTAATGCTTTAATCTTTTCACGTTGATTTTGAAGGTTTTGAGCAGATTTCTGCTGTAGAGCTCAATGGCACCATGTGGGAAGACTCTCTTAATAGTAAATGGACCTGACCATCTAAATTTGAGCTTTCTGGGAATATTCTCAGTCTGGAATTAAACAACAGTACCGATTGCCCTGGTTTGAACTTTCTCTGCAAGATTTTTTGGCCGTGCCATTTCTTGACCTTCTCTTTATATAACTTCAAATTCTAATAGGCTTGTAGTCTAAATTCATCTAGTTCGTTCAATTGAAGTAGCCTCTTTTCACCTGCTTTTGCTTGATCAAAGTTGAGCTTCTGAATTGCACAGTAGGCTTTGTGCTGTAACTCCACAGGTAGGCGGCATTCTTTCCCGTAAACCAATTGATATGGTGACATTCCAATTGGCATCTTGTATGCTTTCCTATAAGCCCATAATACGTCATCAAATTTTAGAGACCAGTCTTTTCTGTTCGGGTTTACTACCATCTCTAAAATTTTCTCCACCTCCCTGTTGGAGACCTCGGCTTTCCCACTTGTGTGGGGGTGATATGCTGTTGCAACCCTATGATTAACTCCGTATTTTTTCAAGAGAGCTGTGAATGCTTTATTGCAAAAGTGACTTCCCTCATCACTTATGATTGCTCTTAGTGTGCCAAATCTTGTAAATATGTTCTTTTATAGGAATTTTAGGACCACCTTGGCATCATTTGTAGGAAGTGCCACAGCTTCCACCCATTTTGTTACATAACACCGCGAGGAGAATGTATAAGTTATTGAATGAGGGAGGAAAAGGCCCCATAAAGTCCATTCCCCATACATCAAAGACTTCTACCTCCATGATTGTGTTGAGTGGCATTTCGTTCCTTTTTGAGATGTTGCCCATCGGTTGGCATCTATCACAACTTTTCACGAACTGATGAGCATCCTTGAATATAGTAGGCCAATATAATCCTGCTTGAAGTATCTTGTTCACTGTCCTTTCACTACCATAATGTCCCCTATATGCAGATGAATGACACTCGTGTAGGATATTTTTTACTTCGTTATATGGCACACATCGTCGAATCATTTTGTCTGCGCACTGTGTGAATAAATAAGGCTCGTCCCACATGTACCACTTGGCGTCATATAGGAATTTCTTCTTTTGTTGACGTGTAAGGTCAGGGGAAGGATGTTGCTTACCAAATAGTTTGCAAAGTCAGCATACCATGGAAATTCTGTGTTGACCCCAAACAGCTGCTCATTCAAAAATGACTCATTGATTAAACACTTATCTGCCTCGTCGTTGTCCGGATTTTCTAATCTTGAAAGATGGTCTGCAACTTGATTCTTCGTCCCCTTTCTATCTTTTATTTCCAAATCAAATTCTTGTAGGAGGAGTACCCATCTTATAAATCATGGCTTAGCATCCTTCTTTGAGATTAAATACCGAATGGTCGAGTGATCCGTATAAACCACCACCTTTGTCCCGATCAAATATGCATGGAATTTGTCAAAGGCATACACTACTGCAAGTAACTCATTTTCTGTAGTTATGTAATTCATTTGTGTCTCCGTAAGTGTCTTACTTGCATAGTATATGGCGTGGAATATCTTCTCTTAGCGTTGACCCAAAACAGCCCCTACTGCATAGTCGCTCGCATCGCACATTAACTCAAAAGGCATATTCCAATCCGGTGCGATAATAACTGGTGTTGTAGCCAATGTTTTCTTTAATAAATCAAATTTTGACTTACAATCTTCTTCGAACTTGAAAACTACATATTTCTCTAAGAGATTGCATAATGGTTTCGCAATCTTAGAGAAATCCTTAATGAACCTTCGGTAAAATCCCGCATGTCCCAAAAAATTGCGGATTCCCTTGACTGTAGTTGGTGGTGGAAGATTTTCTATTGTTTCTAACTTTGCTCTATCAACCTCTAATCCCTTTGCTGAAACCTTGAAGTGGCACTTTTCCCTGTTAAGAACCAAGTTTGTCTCCACACATCGCTTTAAAACCATCACCAATTTCTCCAAACAAGCATCAAAATTATCTCCATAGACAGAGAAATCATCTATGAAGACTTCCACATGCTTTTCCACAATGTCCGAGAAAATGGCCATTATACACCGTTGGAAAGTTGAGGGTGCATTACACAAGCCAAAAAACATTCTCCTGAAAGCAATGGTGCCATATGGGCATGTGAAAGTAGTCTTTTCTTGATCTTCGGGGGCAATGACTATTTGATTATACCCCGAATACCCGTCCAGTAGGCAGTAAAATTCGTGTCCCGCCAATCTATCCAACATCTGATAGATGAAAGGTAGAGGAAAATAGTCTTTATGGGTCTCTTTATTTAACTTTCTGTAATCCATGCAAACCCTCCAACTGGTCACTATCCTCGTCGGAATTAGCTCATTATCATCATTCTTCACTACGGTCATTCCTCCCTTTTTCGGCACACATTGAACTGGACTAACCCACGCACTGTTTGTAATTGGTTAGATGATTCCCGCATCCAACCACTTTAAAATTTCTTTCTTCACTACTTTTTTCATGATTGGGTTGAGCCATCTTTGTTGTTCCACTATTGTCTTTGCTTCCTCTTCCATAAGAATTTTGTGCATGCAAAAGGATCTGCTAATTCCCTTGATATCTGTAATTGTCCATCCTATAGCCGATTTGTGTTCTCTAAGAACTCTCAGCAACTTATTTTCCTGCAATTCGTTAAGTGCAGCAGAAATAATAACAGGTAAAGTATTAGAATTGCCTAAATATGCATACCTGAGATGTTTAGGGAGTGGCTTAAGCTCAAGAGTAGGTGGTTCCTTCAATGAAGGTTTCATCTCTGTTGTGGCTCTTTCCTTCATGTGCAATGGTTCGAATGGTGCTTTTAATCTGCTAACTCGTGGCAAAGAATCTAGCATATGCAAATAATCAACAAATTCTGGATCATCCACATCCTCATCTCCCAATAATGTAGTTTCCAATGGATCATTAACCAAACTCTTTTCCATGTCTTCATGAACTATTCGATCAATGACATCCACCCGATAACACTCTTCTTCATCCGTAGGAAACTTCATGGCCTTGAACACATTGAACTTGACTTCTTGATCTTGAACCCTCATAGTTAGTTCACCTTTTTGCACATCGATGAGAGTTCTACCCGTAGCTAAGAATGGTCTCCCTATAATGATTGGGATATTTTTATCTTCCTCGTAATCCAGAATTATGAAGTCAGCAGGGAATATAAATTTATCCACTTTTACCAGAATGTCTTCCAAAATTCCTCCTGCATGCTGATCGACCTATCGCCAACTATAGAGAAATATTGGCCTTGCTTTTTGAGTCGGTAAATCCAATTCGATGTATACTGATAATGGCATGAGATTTACACTCGCCCCAAAATCACATAAACACTTTTGAAATGCCATATTCCTAATTATACACGAAATAGTGAAACACCCCAAATCTTTCAACTTTTGCGATAACTTCCTTTGTAAAATTGCACTGCACTCCTCCGTTAAAGCTACCGTTTCAAAATCTTCCACTTCTTTTTCCTTGATAAAATTCCCTTCATGTATTTAGCATAACTTGGCATTTTCTCTAAGGCTTCTGCGAACGGAATATTTATTTGGAGTTTCTTAAAAACTTCTAAAAACTTGCTAAATTTCTTGTCTAACTTTTGTTTTTGAATTCTCTGCTGAAATGGTGGTGGAGGATACACAACTGGTTCCTTATCTGTTTTACCCATATTCTCGTGCTTTTCTTACACATGATTGTCCTCAACCACTTTGTTTTCTCCTTCTTTGTTATCGTCTTTTGTCACCAAATTCTCTATTTTCTGTCCCTCAAGCTGTTTTCCACTCCATAACATAATTGCCTGACATTTCTCATGAATACCTTTCGAATTTTTCTCTGTATCACTGGGTAAAGTTCATTGAGGCCTATTATTCAAGGCAAAAGCTATCTATCCCATCTGATTTTCCAAATTCTTGATGGCTAATGCTTGAGATTTCATAGCCGCCTCATTACTTGTTATATAATTTGACAACAACTCTTCTAAATCTATTTTTCTCTCCTGTTGTTGAGTTGTTTGTTGATTCTAAAATCCTGGGGGATAAGATGGTCGTGGAGCTTGCTGATGCTGATTATTACTCCACGCAAAGTTATGATGATTCCTATTCCCCGAATTATAGGCATTCTGGTACATGTTCTGTGGAATCCTATTGTAACTAACCATAAATTACACTGACACTGGGTTGATTGCACATTGATATGTAGGATGTTCACCAGCGCATAATTCACAAATAGCTGTAACCTGCTTAGTGTGTACCCCTGACAAAGCATCCACTTTCTTTGATAGCGCTGAAATCTGCGCTGCTAATGTCATCACTCCATCTAGCTCTAACACCCCAACCACCTTAGGTTGTGTCAATCTTGCCGTGGGCCACTGGTAGTTGTTAGCCTCCATTGTTTCTATCAATTCGTATTCCTCCTCATAACTCTTTTCCATAAAAGCTCCACCCGAAGCCGCATCTATACTGGTCTTGAGATTTCCATTTAACCCGTTATAGAATGTGTTCATCTGTAGCCATTTAGGTAATCCATGATGTGGGCACTTTCTAAGCAATTCCTTATATCTCTCCCATGCTTCATACAATGATTCCCCATGCTTCTGTTCAAACATGGTAATCTCGTTTCTCATTTTTGTCGTCTTTGCTGGTGGGAAAAATTTTGCTAAGAATTTTTGAGCGAGGTCTTCCCATGTAGTTATTGATCTCAGCGGTAAAGAGTGTAGCCAACTCTTCGCCTTGTCCTGCAAAGTAAATGGGAACAAGTGAAGCCTTACTGCATCATCTGACACCCCATTATACCTGAAGGTGTCACAAATCTCCAAAAAGTTGACCAAATGTTCGTTCGAATCATCATTTGCTAGTCTCCTAAACTATACCAAATTTTGGATCATCTGAATAGTCTCAGGCTTGGTTTCAAATGTATTCGCATCTATAGCAGGCCTGTTAATATTTGATTGAAGCTCAGTCACTTTCAGAGTAGCAAAGTCCCTCAACACTTTCTGGTCTTCGGCAGCCATTGCTTCTTCTTTTTTAGAATTCTCGAAGTTTTCCCTTGTATCCTTGATCCACTTACTTAGCCTTTGAAACTGTCTCTCAATGTCGTCCTCAAAAGGAATTAAGTCTGGATTTTTGGATCGAGTTTGCATAAACTAACTTCAAAAACCTGAAATAAAACAAAAAAAAAAAAATGTTTAAGTAAAACTGAACTAATTAAACTGATATTGAAAAATTATTAAAATCAATACTAGTCCTTGGCAACGGCGCCAAAAACTTATTGGTGTAAATTCCAATTACGCACAATACGCAAGTTTACGTGGTCAACAAGTAATATAATGATAAGAAAAGAATCGTTCCCACAGAGAATAGCAAGAAATTAATCTTAACAATTATCAATTTTGTATTAACCTAATTTTATTAAACTAACCCAAATTAAGAATGATAACTAAAAAAAACCTATACACTAAAAATAGTAATTAATCAACACAACTTAAAAACTTTAATTTCAAATAAATAATGGAGAATTAGGCTTTACAACTTCACTTTAAGTATCATTCCAATTATCACACTTTATTTCAATTTAATTCATTATCACAGTTTATTAATCAAGAACACTCATGTAGATTTAGCCATTTCTCAATGCACTAAAACCATACCAACTTAATTCCACAATTCAGATAGAATTAAGCCAAACATCCTAAATAACTAATTCACTATATCCTATGTGAATTATAATTAAGAAGGATTTAATTTCAAGTTATTACCAGATTACATGCGATGCTAGGCATATCTCTACCCTAACATAAATCAAGAATCCATTCAATAACAGAATTCAAGAACACATGCTATTGTGACTAGGTCTAGAATCATACATCATCTCTCGAATCCATAAAATTCCACATAAAATTGGTGATTAACCAATTCATAAATTAATCATAAATCACAATAAATAAATTGAATTATTAATTTATTAAACTTAAATCAAGGTATAATAATTGTCATTCAACATTAAAGATCCATTGCAAGCCTAAAAAGTAATTTACTTCGTAACTAATGAATTAAATATTGAATAAATAAAAGAAATCATCATCCTAATTACACAAATTGAAATTAAAGAAGAATAGTAGTACACCACCCTTCTCGCCCTTCAAATATGCAATCTTCGTGAAATCACTCTTTTCTTGTTCCTCCAAATTCTTGTTGCTCAATCAGATTTTCTAAGTGTGTAGTAGACACTCAAAATTTTCTGCGTGACATTACATTAACATTGTAGGAGGGCAGAATTGCCTTTCAGAGATAACCTTGGAGGATAGCTCAGCTCAATCCCGGAAACAACACCGGAAGTGTCAGTTTCAACCTCAGAGATAACCCCGAGGAATGTAGTTCAAATACTAGAAATCACACCGGAGAAGGGTGTTACATCTCAAAGATAACCCCGAGATACTCAATCTCAGTCCCGAAAATAACACCGGGAAAGACAACATTAACCTTGGAGATAACCCCGAGGAATGCAGTTGCAGTCAACTTATGCAGTAAACTTCAACCTCAGAAACCAAATCGAGGCACTCAACTCCAGTCCCGGAGATAACCCCGGGAGGTCAGGCATACCTCAGAGATAACCTTGAGGACATCTAGTACTTGCAGCAGCCCAATCTCAGAGATAACCCTGAGCAACGACTACTTTATCAGCCCAAACCGGAGATAACCCCGGGGAATGGGAAAATCATACTTCGAGAAGACTGGACCGACAGAGCACGGGGCACCCCGGGCAGCCGCGGGTGTTCTTGCGTCTCCCCCCTCTATAAATAGAGGGCTTGGGGTGGCTATTTTGTAAGAGAAAATGGCTAGAAAGCCCTGTCCAATTTACTCTGTACACACCCTAAACTAAGTGCTTTCTCATTTTAAACACTTGTGAGCTTAAATTCAGTCATATTTTTACAGGTGAGAGCTGAGTGTTCATCCATTTAAAGTTATAGAAGTCTTCTTTGGCAGTCCACTGTAAGCCTTCTTACACCTTTTAAAGCCTTTCTCTTCTACTTTGCACACACCGTTATTCACATTGAGAGTCATGTTATGTGTGTATGCCTGCACTTGATTCCGTGGCTTTTATTTCCTTTTTGTGTGTGTGTATATATATATATATATATATATATATATATATATATATATATATATATATAGACTTATATATATGAATTGTTGTCAAACTCATTTGATGAGCCCTGGATTTTACATCCTGAGCGTTTATTTCTTATATATATATATATATATATATATATATATATATATATATAGAAAGAATATATGGATGTAAAATCTGTGCTTATATATATATATATATATATATATATATATATATATATATATATATAACGATAAATCATTTGAAATGATAAACCTGCGGGATCGATATATATATATCATATGTGTTTATCGCTTATATATATATATATATATATATATATATTTACATTTCTGTCAGGCCTGGAGTTTATTTTGTGGCCTTTTACTGCTTTATTTACATTCTGTTCCGCCTGGAGTTTACTTCATGACGGTTGATCATTTTCACTGCTTTATTTACATTTCGTCCCACCTGGAGTTTACTTCGTGACGGTTGATCGTCTTTACTACTTTATTTACATTTCTGATCCCCCATGGAGGTGCTTCGTGGTGGTTGATCATGTTTATATATATATATATATATATATATATATATATATATATATATATCTATTTGTCGTTTTTATATATTTACATTTTCGATCCCCCATGGAGGTGCTTCGTGGTGGTTGATCATGTCTGTATATATATTTACAGCTTATATATATAACTGCTTACTGCTTTCATATAACTTGCGGCATCATGTGAGCCTAGGAATCATGTGATCACAGATTCAGTCTACTGAATCTAGATTCGGTTCCCGTAATGGACATTTTAGTTGTAAGCAACTTGTAAATTATTCACGGTGTTTGAATTTCCTTAGATGGCTTTCATGCCCACAAGGAGTTCGACACTACTATATATATATATATATATATTATTTTCTTGAAGATGTTTCGCATCTCAAAAATAAAAGCAATCAAGCCGAACATTTAATAAAATGAAAGTATCAAAGACCTCAATTACTATTGAGCACAGGGTTTGAAAAACCTCTTTTATAAAACCTCATTCCTATATCTTGTTTAAAACTGAATTTTTATACAAATTCAAACCCTGTGTATATAGGTGCGAACGAGGCATAACACTACTTTCAAATAAATTGCACATTGATCCACACACACACACACACATTCATATAACAGTTTAATTGAAAAGTGGCGGTCACCGTTGTAACATGGATGTCGGGAGGTGCCTAACACCTTCCCTCCGCATAAGCAAGTCCTCGGACCCTAATGAATCTCGATTTCACAGACTCGTTTAGTAGTGTCACATCACTGGGTCAATGTGCAAACCTTTTCTCGGTTATGTTGGTATAACTATTTAAAAAAACCAAATGACAACTCTTATAGTCATATCGTCGACATATAAATGTCGAACCTTTTTACAACTTGTCTTTTCAAACAAATCTCACCTAACATGAGAACACCAAAAGACAAGAACAGAAGAGGGACAATGAAAATCCCGACGTCGACAGGTGGCAACTCTGTTGGGGACTGCAGTAAGAGGAATTAAGCCGCTACTACAAGCTTTTCAAAACTGTTATATGCTTGTTTGTGGATGTTGCATTTACAATTTTTATGAATGTGTACAAATGCATTTTACTTACTGCACTACAATATATGTATCTATGATATTAGTGCTTCGCACATGTCATCATTTCCATAACGGTGAGACACGTTGCATGTGAATGTATGTTCTATGGTTCCTCCACCAGGGGGCTATCATGTCGGAGTTTGATTACTGGATAGTAGGGAGACTAATTCCAACGAGGCTTAGGAAAGGCTCCACCCAGATTCGCTCCAGTTGAAAGACCGGATTAACTTCCCGTCAAGTAAATTGCGATGATCTGGGAACCTTTATGCCAAAAATCCACGAAAGTAACCTAAGATAGGTCAACCTTTGATAAACCAAACGCGGAGGAAAGTCTCTTCATGCTTTCCATTTTTAATTACTTGTAATTTCATTCCATGTCAATCTCTATGAAATGGAAAATATGAAGAATATGTGTACATGCATATTAAGGCTTGACATGCTATCAAATAACACCCGTTTTATAGGATAATATTCCTAAAATGGACACATTATGATAGCATATAAACATTTATACATTCCCTAAGACTAAACTACATAAGTTTTTGTAGGGAAGCAATTGGGCCTGTTACTCGTTCAAAGTCCAAAAAGGCCACGAGCCTACAGCCAATTATGTCTTCATCTGACTAGTCTAATCCTGCTCCTGTCTCTCGAGAAGAATTTGATAGATTAACCAAACAAATTATAGATTTGGCTGTTCTGCTTAAAGAACTACACCAGTCTACTCAGGGTTCATGAATACCCGTACATACAGAATCCTCTGCACATGGAGGAGCACAAGGTTCGGATAAAACAATTCCTGAACTTTAGTTAGATACAACCAACAAAAAACCTGAAAACACTTTTCTCAAAGAAGATCTAGACACCGGTGATATCAGGAAAAAGGTCCTTCAAATGGAAGAGACCATGCGGTCTATAAAAGGGATTGGAGCACATAGGAGTGTTTCTTATACTAATCTTTGTATATTCCCTGGTGTTCATTATCCAGAGAAGTTCAAGACTCCGAACTTTGAAAAGTATGATGGGTTAGGAGATCCTTACACACACTTGAAGGTATTCATTAGAGAACTCGGATCTTATACCGAGGATGAGAAGCTCAGAATGTAGTTGTTTCAAAAGAGTTTAACTGGAGAAGCCCGATCATGGTATACTAGATTAGACAATTCTAGG
Organism: Panax quinquefolius; assembly: GCA_020205615.1. Lineage (NCBI taxonomy): Eukaryota > Viridiplantae > Streptophyta > Magnoliopsida > Apiales > Araliaceae > Panax > Panax quinquefolius. The sequence goes on from CM035163.1 coordinate 53,909,205, forward strand.
ATCCACAGTTGGGAGGAGCTAGTTCATGCCTTCCTCAGTCAGTACAGCTTCCAGTCTCAGATGGCTCCTGACCGGTACCAAATTACCAAGGTCAAGAAATAATCTAATGAGTCTTTTCGAGAGTATGCTCAAAGGTGGAGGCGCCTTGCTGCTCAAGTTATTCCTACTATGACAGAATCAAAAATTATGATGACCTTCATAGACATACAAGAAGCTCCTGAGGGTCTGGAACTTATGGAAACAACCCCCGGAGGGTCCATAAAAAGAAAGAGGAAGATGTTTCCTTGATACTACAAGGTTAAAAAGGCAGTTCGAACATGCCTATCAAGAGGAGAAACTACTCCCCTTTTCCAGCATAGTCTTCCAACCCCTCATTGCCAAAGGGTGGAGAAGTCTGACGCAATCGAGTGTTCACACCCCTAAGGGATTCGTTCGAGAATGTTCTTAATCTTTTAACTACTCAGAAGATAATTACACATCTTATTCCACCAGCCAACCCGAATGGGAAGGGTTACAATGCTACACGGAAGTGTGCTTATCATGTCGGGGCATAGGGATATGATACTCAGGATTACTGGGCCTTGAAACACAAGATCCGGGATTTAATCAATAACGGGGAGATTGTGGTGACTAAACCTGACCAACCTCATGTGCATGATAACCTTCTTCCTCAACACAAAGAAGAAGAGGTCAATATAATTAATTGGAGCAATGGACAATGTTCCAATCACATTGTTGAATCTTCCCAAACTAGCAAGGACGGTGCTGACAAATGGGATTACGTACAGTTCTAGTTCATGATGGAACAAAAGATTAAGGCTCTTTGTAAGCAGGTAGAGCAATTAGCAGAACTGGTAATCCATCAACACCAAGTCACACGCCAATTAGTCAGTCAGGAGCATGCTAGTCTCCTTCCTTTTGTTATGAACACTCCATCATCGCCTTCAGAAAGTGAAACACTGGAGGATAAATTTCAAAAAGAGCATGTGCCAAAGCCCGTCAGGATTTTTCCAACAAAAGGGAATTTACATACCTTGGCCAACCTATGGAGGAGATATTTCAGATGCTGATCAATGAAGGAAGAATTACATCCCTTCTACCTCCAATCAATCCCCGCTCCAGATGGTTCAATTCTAATGGAGTATGCAAGTATCATTCCCATTCTCGTGGTCACAACACAGAAAAATGCTGGGCACTCCGCCACATCATTCAGAATTTAATTGATAGCGGTGTCTTACAGATGGAAGACGATGACAGTTTGTTACTCGAGAGTGGGAATACCTATCCTACAAAATAGAAGAACGACGTAGCAGTTATATCCACTGAGGATGATTTGGCTGCCAGTCCACTCACAATACAAGCAATTCAACTCAAAGGTGCTGACAATCCTTTGAAAGTGGCTGCTCCAGAGCCAATTCTCTTGTCATCTAGGTCACAGTATCCTGTTGTCAACTTGAAAAAGTCCCATGGAATTATGGGCAGGCTAAAGGATCTACATCACATACAAATGTTGCGGTATCGAAGGAGAATCCATTGTATCTTCCCCATCAGGCGATGAAGCCTACCATCAAATCAAATGGGAAATTTTCGACGAAGAAAATTGAAGAGTTCCTCCGTACCATGGGCCATAATGAAGCTAAAGTGGTTTTAAGATTGAGAGAAGCTCCACAACAAATTTCCATATTGGACTTGGTTTTCTCTTCCGAAGATCACAGGAAGATCTTGCTAAGGGTTTTGGAAGAAGCCCATTTACTGAAATCAGTAGATGTGGAAAAATTCCAACATCTGGTTGATCACATTTTTAGTAACAATGTCATATCTTTCACTGATGATGACATACCCGCTGAAGGGACTGGTCATTGTAAGCCGTTGCACATAGCGGTTTTGTCCTATAGATACATAGTGGGAGGAGTCTTGATAGATGGAGGTTCATCTCTGAATATCTATCCTTATGCTACCTTGGAGAAGATGAATATCAACCCCAAGAGGATCAAAAGCAGCCATACGGTTATCAAAGCTTTTGTCGGATCCTGATGAAATGCCGTTGGAGAGATTGAACTACCAGTGAAGATTGGTCCACATGCATTCAGTATATCCTTTCACGTGCTCAGAATAGCTACAGGATACAACCTGCTTTTAGGAAGACCATGGATTCATATGGCTAGAGCCGTCCCTTCCACCCTTCACCAGCAACTCAAGTACATTATCAGCAATAGCCTAGTCACTATTAATGCTGAGCCGGAATGTCCTGAAAAAGGTGACATACCACTCATCAACTTCAACACAGAAGTTGAGTCGGTCAGTTTCCATGCCCTGGAGGTGAGCAACACTCATTACCATCCCATTAGAGCGCCACCTCTCACACCCAAGATTTCTGCTAGGGTAATGTCGACCACTCAAGAGATGATGTCATTAGGTCATCAACTTGGACAAGGGTTGGGCAAAGATCATCAGGGCATTAAGCGCCCAATTCAAGTTCCTAGTCAAACAGGGACAACTGGATTAGGCTATTCTGCTAGCTCTAGTCATAGGAATCCTCACAAGCACAAACAGATTCCTTCATCTTTAGCCATACGACGATTATCTCCACCTACAGATCCTGAGCCTATACAGTCTCTGGTAAAGGTTCCGGCCCATGTTATGGCTATGTTATTTCCCAAACCGATACTGGTTAGAGAAAAAGAGGTCCTGATTCCTGATCCCGAAGTGGAAGAAAGGGAACGGAGACGTAAACAAGACATCGCCAATATTTTATCTCATCTACACATCCTTTTACATGATGAGAACACAAATATATACACTCCAGACGATGATTGTCCTGATATTATGGTCATCATTCGGAAGAAGGAGGATGATGATAGTCCTTTCATTACTGCCGTCCACCAGGACTTCACCCTTGACAATTGGAGCAGCACTCCTTGCATTTGTCGCCAAGGGTAAAAAGGGCAGAAACCCCTCTGCCCTGTAGATAGTTTTAACTGCTTACTTTTCTATACAGTATTAGCGGTTATTTTGTCAATACATGCTAACACTTTGTATGATTGAATAGTTTCATATATTAAGTGAAATCATATTTTGTGTCAGGACTTTGAATTTAGATGTGCCTGTACTTGCTGATGAGGTGCCTTTTCTCCACAAGGACTGTAACTTTGATGAAAAGTTGGACTCAAACTTGATGGAAATACAAGAGGACATTGAGATACCTCAGGAGATCAAGGAATGGGTCAAAGACAAACCCAAACCAAATCTTGATCAAACCACCTCATTCAATCTCAGAACTTTAGAAAGCCCTAGGTTGATCCAGATTGGTACAGACCTCACTCCAAACCAAAGGAATGACATGGTTGCGCTATTAACCCAATTTCAGGATGTGTTTGCATGGTCTCACGAAGACATGGTGGGTTTGTCCACGGATATCATCATCCATCGTCTTCCCATTAAAGAGGGATTCAAGCCAGTCAGGCAGAAGCTCGGGCGATTAAAACTTGAGTGGAGTTTAAAGGTTAAAGAAGGAATTATGAAACAATTTCAAGCTGGCATGATCATGGTGTCCACGTATCCTGAATGGCTATCTAACATAGTCCCCATGCCTAAACCAGGAGGAAAGGTGCGAGTTTGCGTGGATTATCGGGATCTGAATAAAGCTTGCCTTAAGGATAGCTTTCCCGTGCCATTTATCCACATTCTCATTGACAATACTGCTCAATATGACATGTACTCCTTTGCTGATTGCTTTACGGGGTACCATCAAATTATGGGGGAACCTTTTGCTATAGACGGTTGTCATTCGACCTCATTAATGTCGGAGCAATCTATCAGCGAGCTATGATAGCTCTTTTCCATGATTTAATGCATAAAGATATAGATATCTATGTGGATGACATCATTGTAAAATCCCGAAGGGAGGAAGACCACATAGACCATCTCACAAAGTTCTTCAACGGGTTGCGTAAGTACAACTTGAAGTTGAATCCAGCCAAGTGCGCCTTTAGCGTTAAATCAGGTAAGTTGCTAGGTTTCCTAGTCAGCCACAAAGGGATTGAGCTAGATCCCACCAAAATTCTGGCCATCAGGGAAATGCCCATTCCTCAGACAGAGAAGGAAATACTGGGATTTTTGGGAAGAATCAACTTCGGGTTTATTTCTCAACTCACAGCAATATGTGAGCCTATCTTCAAGCTATTAAGGAAGAACTCCTCCATGAAATGGAACGATAAGTGTCAAAAAGCCTTCCGTATAATCAAAAAGTAGCTGGTTAACGCTCCTATTTTGGTACCACCCAGGGATGATGTTCCCCTGTTCATGTACTTGTCCATTAATGACAATGCCATGGGCTGCATGCTGACACAAAAAGATGATAGAGGCCAAGAGCGAGCTATCTACTACCTCAGCAAAAGATTCAACAGCAGTGAACACAAGTACACTCTGATTGAGAAAACTTGTTATGCTTTAGCATGGGCTTCCATGAGGTTACATCATTACCTCCATGGTCACACAACCCATTTCATATCTCGCGTGCATCCTCTCAAGTACGTGTTTAGTAAACCCATATTGAATTGTAGGCTGTCCAGATGGAAGTTGATCCTACAACAATTTGACATCGTCTACGTGATGCAAAAGTCCATTAAAGGTCAAGGAATTGAGGATCAACTGGCCGCCGCACCTGCAGGGGATTTCAAACCCTTGGAAACATACTTCCCCGATGAAGGGGTAATGACAGTACAACAACACTCTCAGTACAATGCATGTCGTACGTGGAACATGTATTTTGATGGAACTGTAAATATGGAAGGAAGGTTAAGAAATTTGGAGCAGATTCTAGTATTGATGACGGGGAGCAGATATCCGTCGTCCGTCAAATTGTAATTTGTTAGAACCAACAACACAGCTGAGTATGAAGGTTGTATCATGGGACTCAAACTTGCCCAATCAATGGGTATCAGGCGGTTAACTGTCTTTGGGGATTCAAAATTGGTAATCAGACAGACCACAAGAATATATCATACCAAATAGCTACATTTGATGCCTTATCATCGACAAGTTTTATAGATGGCTTCGGAGTTCGAAGAAATAAACTTCCTCCACATTCCTCGGAATAGGAATAATTTTGCGGATGCGCTAGCAACTTTGGCTTCCTTGATCAACATACATGACAAGGAAAACATGCCAAGCATCCCATTTACCCTACAAAAGGCTCCAGCCTATGAGAATTATATTGGGGAAGTATCAGCTGAGCTACCTCCCATCCAACACCCTTGGTATCAGCACATCAAGGAGTACTTACGAGATGGATCTACACGTGCTGAGGTGAGCTCGACTGAAAGAAGGCAGATCCATTGAATAGCTATAAAATTCTACCTGAGCGGAGATGCACTCTACAAAAGAGATGCATGAATAGGTCTCCTCAGATGTCTGGACAAGGACCAAGCTCAGAGGCTCATGGATGAAATCCATGGTGGAGTATGTGGTCCACACATGAGCGGCCCCCTACTTGTTAAAAAGATCCTCAGAACAGGGCACTACTGGCTCTCGCTTAAGGCTGACTGTGATGATCACGTCAAGAGATGCTACCAATGCCAAATTCATGGGAATGCTATCCACGCCCCTTTGAGGGAACTCCACAATATGAGTTCACTTTGGCCCTTCTCAATGTGGGGAATGGACGTGATCGGGTCCATTGAGCCCAAAACCAGTAATGGCCATCGGTTTATCTTCACCATGATCGACTACTTCACTAAGTGGGCAGAAGCAGCCTCCTTCCCCAGGGTTACCAAATAAGTCATCATTGCTTTCATCAGAAACAATGTCATTTGTCGATATGGACAACCAGAGGTGATTGTGTCAGACAGTGCTAAGAACCTCAACAACAAAATGATGGAGGAGTTGTGCAGTAAATTCCACATCAAACACCTTAACTTTGTCATCTACCGTCCAAAGATGAATGGTGCTGCTGAAGCGGCTAATAAAAATATCAAGAAGATCATGCAAAAGATATCCGCTAATCATAAAGGATGGTCTAACCTCTTGCCTCTGACCCTATTAGCCTACAGAACTTCAATGCGTACTTCTACTGGGGCAACCCCCTACTCATTGACCTATGGGATGGAAGCAAGATCCTCTACGAAGTGGAAATGGAATCCTTAGAGTGTTGAGAGACGCCATTGGATGAAGACCAATTGTTACAAGACAGGTATCACCAATTGTCTCTAATAGACGAAAGGCGAAGTGATGCTATCTTCCATGGTCAGTTATACCAATAAAGGATCGCCAGATCCTACAACAAAAAAGTTTGGTTATGGCAGTTTAAACAACCTGACTTGGTTTTGAAGAAGATCATTGACAACCAAGATCAAGCAAAGGGAAAATTCACTCCAAACTAGGAAGGCCCGTTTATTGTCAAGGAGGTATTGACAGGAGGTGCTCTCAAATTACAGGAAATAGACGGCGATGAATTTCCATAGCTCATCAACTCAGACACTGTGAAATGGTACTATGTTTAAAGTTACCATCAAGCAAACATCCTGGTTTTGGATTACCAGATCCCCAGTCATTTCAAGTTTTCTAACCCTTACTATACACAACCCTTTCTTCATACCCATTTGCCCCATCAGGGAAACACACTCTTCAAGCCAGCAGCCTAGTTTTGGATCATCAGATCCCTCACTTCACATCTTATACAATTTTTATTATCCCGCCAGGGATTGAACCCTTCCCCTGCAATTTGTCCTGAACATGGGATCAAACTTTTTCACCCGCAGTTTGTCCTGCACATGGGATCAAACTTTTCCACCTGTAGTTTGTCCTGAACATGGGGTCAAACATTTTTAGCTGCAAATCGTCCTGAACATAGGGTGAACTACGTCGACCTGATCTTCCCGACACAGGAGTATATAGCAACCATTTTCAAAAAAGTATACATCACCTATTTCGAGTCGCCAAATACATGGTATGTAATAATACAAATACAATCTTAAATATACAACAAGAGAGTCATGAGTTTTAATACAAACATTGTCTTCTGCAGACAATATCCACTCGTAATAAGTCCTCATTACATTTATTAACACACTATTTAATGTAATAGTGAGGACTACTACTACTATCCGGACCGCCACTCGCTGCTCCCCGACTAGTCCCCCACACGCTCTCTCATTTCATTTCAAGAGAACAAAAGAAAGAAAGGGTGAGCTCAACTAGCCCAAAGAAGAAATATATGACTAAGATAATAAGATAATAAATTATCATTAGTCTTCAACAATGTTAAACCGATAAAATACAATAGACATCAAGTTTAATCGCAAAATGAACATGCAATCCATTAAAAGAGTCAAGTAGAGAATAAAATCTACTATCTTTTATGATTTAAAAGGTTTTCATCACTTTTATCACTGGACTCAAATTTTAATAAATAATCACATCATCATCCTCAAGACTACTACCAAGGATATTCATTAGTATCACAACCACAATTTATCCACGCACTACGGGCCAAGGATATTTGTGTATTCATTAATGGTCATGATCATGCCAACAATCGTCCATCAATGCACTACGGCCAACGAGGACTTTTACCACATCATTTGTAACATTACTACCATGATTATACACCAATAAATCCTCGGTCATAATCATACCAAGTCCATCTATGCACTATGTGCCATGTAATGACTTTCAACAAAATATAAATATGAGGATGATGACAATGATATAAGAATTCAATAAAACAAGTTCAAGAATTAATTTATTCAGAACTAATAACGCCCAAATTGTCAACATGATATTTTTTGTAGAGTAAAATTCAAGAATGCTCGTAAGAATATTTCCATGAAAAGATATCGATGAAGCGCAAATATCAAGGATATTCCACTAATTTCATGGAGTATAAAAGTCAAAACTTTAACCAACCGAGTATAATAAAGAATGGAATAACAAAAGAAATCACCACGCGCGCAGATTGCAGATGGACAAAGTTATTCCAATGTAATAATAAATAACGGAACTGTGTCAAAGCGTAATACGCACCGATGTGATATTCCAAATGTAATAATAAAGAATGGAATAACAACAAAATCACCATGCATGCGATATCAGATAGACAAAGTTATTCCAATGTAATAATAAATAACTAAACTAATCAGTGTCCAAATGTGAAAACGCATGCATGTGATATTCCAAATGTAATAATAAAGACGGAACTAAAGTCCCACAGAAACGCATGCATATGTGATGTGATATTCCAATGTAATAATAAAGAATGAATAATAATGTAATTTCACCATGATGATATCACAGATGATATGTGTTATTCCAACAGTAATAATAAATAATGGAATAATGTAAGAATTTCACCAAGTATAGGTAGATCACAGATATAAAAGTTATTCCAATGTAATAATAAAGAATGGAATAATGTAAGTTCTCTTCATGAATATGAAAAAAAATAATACCCTTTACCTTATAAAGAAGAGTATTCACTACCAGTAGGGTGGGATATACTTGAAGAAACTTGCACTACGCTTCAAAAAGCTTCTTAAACGCTAAAGAAATACGCCAAGATAGAAGAATAATTTCTCTACGCTTTTCTCTAGAGTTTCAAAGTGAATTCGTAAGAAATAATGAAGGAACGAGCTTCTATTTATGTAAGAATGGATCTAATAAGAACCAATCCATGAACTATCCAGATCGATTTACTTTAAACGGACTATCCGTATTGGTTTACAATAAAATATAATATATTCTATTTATAATCTAATAAAACTAATAACTTTTAAAAAGATTTTACTACGCAAACACTACGCAGCACTACTATGCAAACACTATGCATAATAAAATATAATATATTCTAATTATTGTCTAATAAAATGAATAACTTTATAAAAGTATTCTGTTTATATAAAAAGATTTTACTATTAGCCTAATAAAACGAATAACTTTATAAAAGTATTCTGCTTTTATATAAAAGCTTTTTCATTTTATTACATTAATAATACTAATAAAACAAAACTTCATCATCATTATTATTATTCACACTATTAATCGACTGTGTCGCTCCTGTGAAAGAGAGGGCTTTCCAATAAGGATTTCTCCCTATCATGCGCAAGCAATTAGTGACCAAACCTCTCCTCGTAGTAACTTCTAGACATCGTTAATATTGCAAATAATAATATTAATAACTTCATCATCTCAATTATAAAATATCAACAATAATTGAATCAATTAACGCGAGATACTATGCAACAATTATCAAGCAATAATTGAACAAAACCGAGTGACTTCTCACGTAAGCATCAATAATCAATACCGTAGCTACTATGCAACCACGCCAGATTCTCGCATTTTTTAACACCGGTGTTTCAACAGCTTAACAGTAAAACTTCCGCCGTTATTTTCATAAAAATATTTTTGTCATTTTTTCAATCCGATAATAATTCCGCTGTGGGGTCCACTAATGATTGTCGTCGCATTTAATATTCGTTATTTAATATTCCCCCACCAATCTAATATTATAAACAACTCACAGATTTTTTGCAAAATTTCTAAATATTACCCACAACTATAACATTATATCAAATTCATTCCATAATATTTAAAAATGATAATTATAGAAAATTCATCTTTATTCATAAAAAGTGGGGTCTTACAATCTCCCTTCTTATGAAATTTTGCCCTCAAAATTAGGGTACGTACGACTGTATGTCAAGAGGTAAGGATACCTTGATTTCATTTCAGATTCTAACTCCTGTGTCATTTCCTCAACATCGTGGTTCCTCCATAAAACTTTCGATTTGAGGTATAACTCGAGCGTAGAATATGTTCCTTCTTATCCAAGATTTGAACAGAACCCTTCATACGTTAAATCTTCCGCTATTTCGTCCGGTTCTAACTCAATAATGTGGTTCGGTCTTTCACATATTTACGTAATATGGATATATGAAAAACGTTATGAACACGAGACATACTCAGCAGTAAAGCGAAGTCTATAAAGCTACGCTCCCTACTCGATCGAGGATTAAAATGGGCCAATGAATCGAGGATCGAGCTTTCTCTCTTTCCAAATCTCAGAACTCCTTTCCATGGAGCAACACGTAACAACACATGATCTCCAATATCGAATTCCACGCCCTTTCGATGAAGATCAAGATAACTCTTTTGTCGATCTTGGGAGGTTTTTATACGTCACGGATCATTTGTATCTTTTTCGTAGTCATACGCATTAACTCCGGCCCCAACAACGTTGCTTCACCCACCTCATCCCAAAGATATCGAGAACGACACTTTCTTCCATACAACGCAAATGGAGCCATGCTAATACTTGCTTGATAATCATTGTTGTAGAAAACTCCACCAATGGTAAGAACTTGTCCCAACTTCCTGAAGTCAAGGACACAGTAGTCTTAATAAATCTTCAAGAGTTTGAATAGTCCTCTCGATTGTCCGTCTGCTCGAGGATGATATGCCAACTAAATCATCGTAAAACTGCGCTCATAGCTTTTTTTTGCAAACCAACCCAAAATCGTGAAGTGAATCTTGGTCTCTCGATCGTAAACTATGGATATCGGCATACCATGCAATCTTACAACCTCGCTTATATACATACGAGCAAGACGCTCAAGTGTATAAGTTTCTCGATAGGTAAGTCAATCTATCAACAATGACCACTTTCTTCCAAACCCAAATCAGATCTGGTGAAAAATCAACGGGAACAATGACCCAAACTTGGTCAATCTATCAACAATGACCCAAATTGCATCTACGCCGAGAAACCTTGGGAAGACCAAGAACTAAATCCATGGTAATGTGCTCCCACTTCCATTTCGGAATTTCAAGTGGTTGCAATGGACCTTTTGGTACTTGATGTCTCGCCCGACTCGCTGACAAGTTAAACACCTCGAGATAAACAACGCTTATATCTCTCTCTCTTCATATTGCCCCACCCAAAATGTATGTCAAGATCATGATACATTTTGGTACTCCCCAGATGGATTGCAAACTGTGTGTCAGTGCGCTCCATCATGATTTTATACTTTAAATCGTGGTCGTTAGAACACAAAGTCCGGAGTCGACTCAAGTATTCCTTCTTCATCGATTCTTGCTTCCTAAGATAGCACCTTCTTGTACTTTCTTCCTCATACGCATCACCTGTGTCTCAGAAGCTTGAGCAAATTTTAACTTTATCGATTAAAGTCTGTTTCTACTCAGATATTCGCCATCATCACGTGGGTCCCTCGAGTTTTTATCTCTATCTCCATCCTTTGCAAGTCATACAAAATGGGCCTCATATTGACAATATCGCACTGCAGACCAAGATATGATCTTCTACTCAACGCGCGCCACACTACCACGCTTGCTTTTTTTCCAAGATGATATCGATGGTACGATCATAATCTTTCAACAGTTCAAGCCAACGTCATTGTCGCATGTCGAGTTCCTTTTGAGTGAAGAAATATTCGAGGCTTTTTATGATCCGTAAAGATCTCCACTTTCTCCCCATACAAGTAATGCCTCCAAATTTTAAGTGCGAAGACAACAACCGCCAACTCTAGATCATGAGTAGGATAATTCCTCTCATATTCTTTTGAGTTGTCGAGAGGCATAGGCTATGACTTTCCCATGTTGCATGAGAACACATCCTAACCCTTTGCGCTCAAGCATCATCAGAGATGACAAATCCCTCCGAGCCGATGGTATTGTCGTAACAAAATAAATGAGTCTCTCGAAGTTCTTGAAAACTCTTCTCACATTCCTCACTCCAAACCAAATTTTGTATCTTTTCGAGTCACCGAAAGTTAATGGAGTAGCGATTCGAGAAAACCCTTCTACTTAATCTCGATAATAACCAACTAAGCCGAGAAAGCTACGATTTTGGCCATCGATTTAGGTTGTTCCAACTTTGAATGGCTTCAATCTTTGTCGGGTCAACAGATATTCCATGACTTGATACCACGTGCCCAAGGAATGCTACTTCTCAAGCCGTAACTCGCATTTCTTCAACTTCGCATAAAGCTTATATTCACGAAGCTTTTTGAGTATCAATTTCAAGTGTGTTTTCATGATCTTCACGCTTTTTTGAATAAATAAGGATGTCATCAATAAAGACGACCACAAAGTGATCCAAATATTCCTTGAATACTCTTGCTCATCATATCCATGAAGGCAAAAGCAGGAGCATTAGTCAATCCAAAAGACATGACTAGGAATTCATAATGCCCGCATCGAAGTTTCGAAAAGCCTTTTGAATGTCATCTGCTCTAATCTTCAATTGGTGATATCCGTAATCTAAGATCAATTTTTGAAAAGAATTTGGCGCCTTGCAACCGGGTCAAACAGTCATCAATACGCGGGCAATGGGTACTATTTTTGATGGTGACATGATTCAACTCCCGATAATCAATACAAAGTCGCATACTCCCATCTTTCTTCTTCACTTAATGTAACAGAGCACCCCAAGGAGAAGTACTAGATTAATAAAGCCAATGTCTAACAATTCTCGCATTGGGTCTTTAACTCCTCAAGTTCAATAGAGCCATTCGACATGGGCTTTTGAAATGGGTTTTGTACCGGGTTCAAGGTCGATACAAAATTCAATTTCACGCTCGGGGTAGGCCAGAAGTTCTTCGTGGAATACGCCAGAAATTCATTAACAATAGAAATATCATTCAAAACTCGATTTATTTTTGTTTAGATCCGTGATATGAGCTAAGAAAGCTTGACATCCATTTTTCAATAAACTAATATTTTTTATGGCTTGAGATGACAAGTGATTGATTTTAATGGTTTGGTTGTTTGAATTCGCATAATAGGTTGATTAGGAATATGAAAGCTAACAACCTTATTTAAAATAATCAATTTTTGCATGATGAGTAGTTAACCAATCAATCCCTAGAATTACATCAAATGCAAGTATTTTCAATGAAATAAGATCGACGGTGTAATGTGAGGGTACCGATTTGAACCAAACAAGACTTATAAAAAAGTGGATGTAATGAAGGTTTCTCCCAACTGAGTTTCAACAGATAAGTCAAAGTCTAATTTCTCCTGAGTCAAATTTAAACGCTGAGCGCAAGTAGAGAGAAATAAAAGAATGGGTAGAACCCAGATCAAATAAGGTATATACTTCGCTAGAGTTTATGATAAGCTTACCCGTGATGACCTCATTCGTTCCTCGCTTTTCGGGAGGTCACGACAAACGCTCTCCTCAGACCATCGGGCTTTTTTTTTTTTTCGGGACGCCCTTTGGTGCTCCATCCTAGTTGAACTTGTCTTTGGTGAATGACAAAATCAAGCTAGTGACCTTCTCTTCCACAATTATAACACGCTTTGACGGCATCGCGGCATCATCGCAGCTTTGACCGATGTGTCCTCTCCTCCGTGATTTGAAGCATACGATAGTGGTCGTTTCTCCTTCCTTAACAACGGTGTGTCGGTGTCGACGCTTTCCATCATTGTTGAATCTCCTCTTCTTGAAATGTCCATTCTTATTATTTTGGCCATGATTACCACCAAGTGGTTACCATTTCGCATGTTGATTCCTCCACGCTTATTGTCACCGCTCGACGATCAAGTATCACCGGTATTATCATTTTTCCTACCGCTTCTTTTTCGTGGGTTGACTCATTATCGCGCTCCAATAATCGAGCCCTATTAACAACATCTCAATACAAACACAGCTTTATGAGAGATAAGATATCGACGTATCTCTGGTTTCAAACCTCTTAGAAACATTCGCCATTCTCTCCTCATTATCAACCAAATGGGACGCAAACCGGACAACTCTAGCAAACTTGGCTTCAGATCGCGACACACCTGGCCATGTTGTTTTGTTCCAGCTTTAATGAACTCTACCTCTTTCATGTGACGAATACTTTTGAAAGTACTTGTCGTTGAACAGCTTCGAACTTCTCCCAAGACATCTTCAAGCAGGGCAAAGTTGAGTACGCTTTTTACGATTCCCACCAAGAATCGCCTCCGCACGCAACATGAAGGTGGCAAAGGGAACTTTTGCTCTCTGAGCATCCCAAGACATCAAATATCTTGTTGATCCGCTTTATCCACGCCTCCGCCTTTAAGTGGTTTTGCTCTCCAAAAAACTCCGTGGTCCCAGCCTTGAACTGCTTTTTCAACAGGATCGTCCGAGAGTGCCAAGTTGTTTCCACCGCATTTTGGACAGAGCCGCCTCTCACCGATGTCGCATGAATCGCATGAAGCCTCTAACATTCCATCGCTCATCATTTGGTCGTTGTTGTTGTTTGCATTAGGATTGTCGCCTTCCCGATGCACATTATCCCCGATTATCGATCCGTGGACTCAATCTGCCCTCCTCGGCTCCATTGATGTTCTCAACATTCTCTGATGCCATTTTCAAATATCGCCACAAAACAAGGGTTAATTAACATATCACATATAATCCCTATACTCCGACCAACCAATTAAATATCAAATAAAAGGTAGTAGGTCATACTAATAAGGAATTCTGCCTCTCTCCCTCCTAGTTCTTGTCTCACATCTCACCTGTGGATCATATCCCTAAGCTTTGATACTAATCGTGACGCCCCCAAAATAGGTATACATCACCTATTCGAGTCGCCAAATACATGGTACGTAATACAAATACAATCTTAAATATACAACAAGAGAGTCATGAGTTTTAATACAAATATTGTCTTCTAGATAATATCCACTCGTAATAAGTCCTCATTACATTTATTAACACACTATTTAATGTAATAGTGAGGACTACTAATACTATCATCGGACCGCCACCCGCTCCCCGACTAGTCCCGCCACGCTCTCATTTCCTCAAGAGAACAAATGAAAGAAAGGGTGAGCTCAACTAGCCCAAGAAGAAATATTATGACTAAGATAATGCGTAATAAATTATCATTAGTCTTCAACAATGTTAAACCGATAAAATACAATAGACATCAAGTTTAATCGCAATGAACATGCAATCCATTAAAAGAGTCAAGTAGAGAATAAAATCTACTATCTTTTATGATTTAAAAGGTTTTCATCACTTTTATCATTGGACTCAAATTTTAATAAATAATCCACATCATCCCCCCGCACTACTACCAAGGATATTCATTAGTATCACAACCATAATTTATCCATGCACCACGGGCCAAGGATATTTGTGTATTCATTAATGGTCATGATCATGCCAACAACTCGGTCCATCAATGCACTACGGCCAACGAGGACTTTTACCACATCATTTGTAACATTACTGGCCATGATTACACCTAATAATCCTCGGTCATAATCATACCAAGTCCATCTATGCACCATGTGCCAGCCATATATGACTTTCAACAAAATATAAATATGGGATGATGACAATGATATAAGAATTCAATAAAACAAGTTCAAGAATTAATTTATTCAGAACTAATAACGCCCAAATTGTCAACATGATACTTCTTTGTAGAGTAAAATTCAAGAATGCTCGTAAGAATATTTCCATGAAAAAAGATATCGATGAAGCGCAAATATCAAGGATATTCCACTAATTTCATGGAGTATAAAAGTCAAAACTTTAACCAACCGAGTATAATAAAGAATGGAATAACAAAAGAAATCACCATGCACGCAGATCAGCATGGATAAAAGTTATTCCAATGTAATAATAAATAATGGAACTGTGTCAAATAATACGCACGACTATGTGATATTCCAATGTAATAATAAAGAATGGAATAACAACATAAATCACCATGCATGCAGATTGCAGATGACATGTGTTACATGTTATTCCAACAATAATAATAAATCCAAAACTAAACCAGTCCGTAAACAGAAACGCATGCATGTGATATTCCAATGTAATAATAAGATTTTAACCAGTCCCAACAAAACGCATGCATGATGATATTCCAATGTAATAATAATAAAGAATGGAATAATAAACAATTTCACCATGTATGCAGATTCAGACAGATAAAAGTTATTCCAACAGTAATAATAAATAATGGAATAATGTAAGAATTTCACCAAGTATAGGTAGATCACAGATACAAAAGTTATTCCAATGTAATAATAAAGAATGGAATAATGTAAGTTCTCTTCATGAATATGAAAAAATAATACCCCTTACCTTATAAAGAAGAGTACTCGACCAGTAGGGGGGATATACTTGAAGAAACTTGCACTACGCTCAAAGCTTTTTAAACGCTAAAGAAATACGCCAAGATAGAAGAATAATTTCTCTAGCTTTTTCTCTGTAGTTTCAAAGTGAATTTGTAAGAAATAATGAAGGAACGAGCTTCTATTTATAGAAGAATGGATCTAATAAGAACCAATCCATGAACTATCCAGATCGATCGATTTACTTTTAAAAACTGACTATTCAGATTGGTTTACAATAAAATATAATATATTCTATTTATAATCTAATAAAACGAATAACTTTTTAAAAAGATTTTTACTACGCAAACACTACGCAGCACTGCACTATGCAAACACTACGCATAATAAAATATAATATATTCTAATTATTGTCTAATAAAAATAATAACTTTATAAAAGTATTCTGTTTTATATAAAAAGATTTTACTATTAGCCTAATAAAACGTAATAACTTTATAAAAGTATTTCGCTTTTATATAAAAGCTTTTCTCGCTTTTTATTACATTAATAATACTAATAAAACAAAACTTCATCATCATTATTATTATTCACACTATTAATCGACTGTGTCGCTCCTGTGAAAGAGGGGCTTTCCAATAAGGATTTTTCTCCCTATCGCGCCAATTAATTAGGTGACCAAACCTCTCCTCGCGTAACTTCTAGACATCGTTAATATTGCAAATAATAATATTAATAACTTCTCATATCTCAATTATCTCAATTATATAAATATCAACAATAATCAATCAATTAACGTGAGATACTATGCAACAACCATCAAGCAATAATCGAACAAAACCGAGTGACTTCTCACGTAAGCATCAATAATCAATACCCGTGCTACTACGCAACCACGCCGTATTCTCGCATTTTTTAACACCGGTGTTTCAACAGCTTAATCTGTCTACAAAAAACTTCCGCCGTTATTTTCATAAAATATTTTTGTCGCTTTTTTCAATCCGACAATAATTCCGCTGGGGTCCACTAATGATTGTGTCGTCGCATTTAATATTCCCCCCAATATCCCCCGACCAATATAATATAATAACAAATGTGATTTTGCAAAATTTCTAAATATTACCCACAACTATAACATTATATCAAATTCATTCCATAATATTTAAAAATGATAATTATAGAAAATTCATCTTTATTCATAAAAGTCACCGACTTAATGCCCCCTCAAAAGGATGGAAGTCCTGAAACTGGTCAAACTAACACATCACAACTAGTGGGTGGTAAGTATTCATGCCCCTCAAACCAGCTAGAGGGAGATAATCCATGCCCAGAGCATGAGTGATGAAGTTATAGGGTGAACTAAGCCCTGTACATGGCAATATATCAAATGGATCTCCAATCCCTGCCAGGAAAATGGACCAAGATGCAAGATCTGTACACTTCGCAGGCTGAAAGGAGTATGACATGGCTATCTCATGGGTAAAACAATACCCATGCCATCTAAAAGTGCCAATCGGTCTCAGGTATGACATAAACCACACATACAACATGATCGAACTACCAGTAAATACCCCTGCAGGGTAAGTGCTGCAATATGTGGTCGATCTCAACATCTCTACTACAATCATCGGCATAATGGTGTGATCCTCCCTGAGAGCTCTCACTGCCATAATGACGCCAATGTCTAACTCATCCATGTACCGCAACATGTATACATATGACAATACACACAGTAGCAATACATCTACTCTGGCCAAATGCCAATGATCCTCTGGTATGGTAAAATCCCCAAAGTGTCGTGTATAGCTATCCTCTGAGCCAAATCTGTCCATCAGAAAATACTGGGATACCACGTGGCTGGATGTGATCTCATCCTGCACAACTCTATGCCTCAACCTGACGAGGGTCATAAACTATTGGCTCATGTCGCCGATAGCCATCTGCATGCAAGGTCTGTCTAGTGGCAGCACCGTCAACCATGCATACTCCTCTAAGGTAGGAGTCAACTCATGGATACCAAATCGGAAAACCTGTCTCTCCGGTATCCAATGCTCTAGCATACCCTCTACAAAGCTCATGGAACTCAAACATTATGAGAGAGTCATAGTATCTTCGTAATAAGCGATCTAAAGTCACCCCAATGCGAAGGTGACATGCTATCATACCACAATCTCAGACGGGATGCCACTAATACTGGTAGGGTATGACCAATGCGGCTAACTATCGAGGAAGACATCTGTGTGGGTCGTGTTATAAGACCATCCAGGGGTCAATGCTGAATATCTCTGGACATACATATATATGTATAACATAATACATACATGATAAACAATAGATGGTAATATGATGTAAGGAATGACAGTATATTCATTCCTAAGTACATCATCATCTAATACATCTCTGTACAACTAAAATACAGGGAAATGGGGCACAGAAGCCCAACTACTAATAGAGACCTATCAATAGATATAGCGAGAATGGGGCATAGTCACCCAGTATCTAACAGAAGCCTATCAAAAGTTATAATGAGAATATACATCAGAAGAAGACAATGGTGTCAATGTCTACATCATCAATCTTGTCCACCTGATGTAACTCCTCCTGAGTCACTGGATCTCCATCAACGGGGATGTCATGCCTATATAATTGAGGATCTACACCGGCAAAGCCATATGGGTCATCTGAGGGGCCAGTGCCTGAGCTGGAAGGATCAAATGTATCTACCTCTGCCGAATCTCTGCCCAAGTGCCAGATAAAGAAATGTGCTCGGTCCAACTGTCGGGTCAAACTATCAATCTATGTCAAATGAGTCGGATCTCTGACACAGGCCATCCAATCCGTCATCATCATGGATCCAGGAACCATATCCCCCATAAACTGTGTGGCGCGGGTCTGGGCTCCAATGGTACGAGGGGACCACCAATGCTGGAACGTAGCCTGGGTATGTGGACCATCTGATAGTGTGAAACTGTCAACATCCATCAAGGGGATATCAATGACGGGTGATTGTGAAACAGGCCAATAACGCCGGGCAGGAGGCAAGATCGGTATACGAATCTCTCCTGTGGTGCTCCTAATAGCATGCTCTCCTAAATAGAGCTCCCATCCTCCATCTGTGAAGATAGGAATCCTACGGGTGGAAATCACGTACTCGACACTAGTCGAGTATCCATCCTCAAAACCAATGGCCAAGTGCTCCCCAGAATAGGGAATCCAAGTAATGGCATCAGCTGTCAACAACTCCAGCTGTAGGAGACAATGAGTGAAACCCTCAGCTATAAAGACCTTTGCCACTGTGGAATGATGCCATCGCCATCCTTGTGGATAGGTCTCCAAGCCTAGCACACTCATATAACACAAACATAGGAGCCTTTTATAGGCCCAGAACTGCCAATATAAAGGCAAACATCTGCTTTCAGTCAACACTCTTAACCTGTACGTGGGAAATCACAAGAGAAATACTCACCAGCAGAAATGGGTAAAATCCTAGCCAAGCCTCCGTCAAGCCCTACGAACGCATACGCATACCCCTGAGGAAATAGGCGAAGATGTAGGAGCCCCAGTCATACTCTCTGATACGGTCCACATGTTGTGTGGCGCTCACCAAAGCGAATGAAACCGTAGAAGAGTTATCAGCTATGAAGCAACCCCTAATGATCATCAGGAACTATTGCCGAAGAATACGATCCCTGACCCTCACATCATCGGGTATAGGCTCACTCAATAGCCCGCTTATAGCATCTACGCTCAATGGACCTGTACGAACGGTCCTTCCCTTGAGCTCCTCAGCCGGAACTCCTAGCAAGGATTGAACGGAAGCGGGGGTAATATCCATCGTATATGGCACTGACACCCCTCCAAACTCCATACCGATGATAAATCGCCAATCCATCGGCGTCATCATCACCTCACAATCCAATAAATGGAGAGACTGATTCTAGTGAAACCAGTGCTTAGATAATGCCCTGAGGTAACCCCAGGGACAACGACGGGGAAGGATGGAAAAGAACGCTCCGAAGCCCCAGCCAAGCATAATCGCTCTATAATTAGGATGCAGAGCCTGGTATATGGAGTGAATGCTGAACAAGTTCCCTCTATGCTATGTGAAGCCGAGAACCTGTATTACAAAGCAGATCAACATCAGAAACCTTTACTCCTCATTAATAGGAAAAAAGGAAGATCAAAATCCAGCTGGTACCTCATTTGCCTGCAAGTAAATCGAGGGGTGTCTACTCAAATCACCTAGAAGCTCTGGGATTGACACCTGAATGCCTGGGAAATCCCTACGGGGAACATGTGCAGTAGGAGAAGGGTCCACAACTGGAACATCCTCCTCCTCATCCTCAACGTCCGGCACATTAACCCGGATAAGACGTATCACTGCCTCTACTAGATGATGAGGCTGTCTGACAGAACGGGGTCAAGGCACTTCAGAAGCCCTCCTCCGCACACATGAAGTGGTCCTGTGGGAATTACTCGGCTGATTCAGATCCATATATCTGGACAACAAGTCTTTAAATCACCTCAGAAAAGGTGTGGTAAATTCTAACCGGGAGCTTTTCAAAATGCAATTTTATAACTTTAATATACACCTATAGTAGAGTTAAAAATGCATAAATACCCAATGCCTACGTTTTGGAAATTTTTTGCCATAGTCCCTTTTGTAAATAGGATTATCCATATGCACATAAGTGTGACTAGGTGGCCATTCAGTAGCACACCTACCCATAATCATAAACATCCTACATGCATTAATATATCAAAGTAAAAATCTGTAAGGGTAGCCTAATTACCGGGATTACTTTGCTTTTTCACCTTAGCTCATTTATCCTTAAATAGGATAAGAAATAGTAGAAAAAAGGTGCCAATTTGACTGTCTCAAAAGTCAATTTTTTTTCACATCATTACGTTCAGCATGGTTTAATACTAACATTTGCTATGTTGAATATTTTTTTTATCACATCATATGAGCATGCATATTCACTACTATGTGTTTAGACGCATTTCATGTCATAAGTCATTTTCCAACGGATAAAAACTGGAAAAGAAGACATGCATATGTTACCAGGACAGTGTAAAACACTTGTACGGTGACAGAATTTGCAGAAAGACGCCCGAACTCTGCAAATATGAAGAAGAGCTCTCGAATTTCCTTCGCGGCGCAACGTGAAAATAACTTATAAAATCAACCTACAAGTTTAAAGTACCCACGGTTGGCCGCAGGTGTACCTGTGACTCCCCTGGATGGTGCCCACCCCTCTGTCTCGGTCCAGTTTGAGTTGCAAAGGAGTTCTCACAAGCTAAAAAGGCCAAATCAGGAATAAAAACGCTACGCGATTCGAAAGCGAAAATAACACGAAATTTCGGGTTTTCAAAGTCAAGTTATGGTACATACATATCACTCATTGGAATTGGCCCAAAGATAGGGTACACTAAACTAATGATCTCAGATGATGCAAACTACATTCGGCAATACCTCACGAATGTCCGATGCCATTAATTCAGGGTCGTAGCCTTGAAACCTTGTCCCCAGCGGCTTTTCATACAATCCATCTGTTGATGCATACGTCAACGAAGGTCAAGCAGTCTTGACATTTTCCCCCAGCAAGGAGCTCTTCCGTTGATGTACATGTTAATGAAGGTCAGGCAACCCTGACAACACCGACTCTTGGCAGTAACTCCAATAGAGCAGCGGCAAGACCTGGCGATACAGACTAGGAAAGAACATCCTCATCGAGGATGACCGATGATGGAATATGTTATATACATCCTCAACAGACTAAGCTCTATCCCCACAAAGTCTCTTGTACATAAGAGATGCATCTTCAGTGTGAAATTTGTATCAAGGATTAAGGACTTTGGTGATAACCCTAACGTCAACATCCTATAAGCTCCTGAGAGCATTGGATTGCACATCCAAGACAGTTCATCAGAGTTATCAGTAATAACTGTCAATCCTGGTAGAAGTCAAGGGGAGCCGGAAATCATCCCACCATATTGGAGAGCAATCCAACAAACCACATACATTTGCATCATGTTGTTGCACATTGCATCATGATCATCTTGTTGCATTTTAAGTGTCTGGTATTATTTATCCTATACATGCCATTGCATTACATGAATTTGATAAAGAGGGGCATCTGTAGACACTCAAAATTTTTTGCATACCTGTTACTAACATTGTAGGAGGGCAGAATCATCTTTCAAAGATAACCCTGGAGGACAGCTCAGCTCAATCCTAGAAATAACACCAGAAGTGTCAGTTTTAACCTCGGAGATAACCCCGAGGAATGTAGTTCAAATTACCAGAAATCACATCGAAGAAGACCGTTTCATCTCGGAGATAACCCTGAGATACTCAGTCTCAGTCCCAAAAATAACACCAGGAAAGACAGCGTCAACCTCAGATATAACCCCAAAGAATGAAGTTGTTGTTCCAGAGATAACCCCAGAGATGCTCGTTTCAACTTATGCAGTCAGCTTCAACCTCAGAAACCAAACCGAGGCACTCAGCTCTAGTCTCGGAGATAACCTCGGTAGGTCGGGCATACCTCAGAGATAACCCTGAGGACATCCAGTACTTACAGTAGCCCAATCTCAGAGATAACCCTGAGCAACGACTTCTTTATCAGCCCAAATCGGAGATAACCCTAGTGAGGGGAAAAATCATCATTTTGCCATCTTGATCCCACATGCGCGCCATCTCAACACATCTCAACATACATTCTACACAACAATGTCCCATAAGAACCAAAGAGTTCCAATCCCGAGTGACTACTACGCAAGGTAACACACCGGATAGAATTTGAAGCTTGAAGACCAAGGGCATGGTCCCATCTTCCTAACTTCATACAACCTCTAATCCCATGTCATTGCGTAGCTCTCGACAATAGCAGTCCGAAATAGGACATATACACCTCAATCGGATGCCCAGATTGAAGTTCCAAAAGCTCGAGCAGACATCACATTGCACGTGTGCACGTACTTTGAGATGGCGGGACTCGCGGAGCCCGGGACACCCTGGGCGGCTGTAGGTACATCTACAGCAGCCACAAGTACATATACGGCTGCCGTAGGTGTACCTGCGGCTCCCCCCTCCCTCTATAACTAGAGGGCTTGGGGTGGCCATTTTGTAAGAGAAAATGGCGAGGAAGCCCTATTCAATTTGCTCTGTACATACCCTAAACTGAGTGCTTTCTCATTTTAAACACTTGTCATATTCAGTCATATTTTTACCGGCGGGAGCCGAGTGTTCATCCATTTAAAGCTATAGAAGTCTTCTTTGGCAATCCACTGTAAGCCTTTTTACAACTTTTAAAGCCTTTCTCTTCTACTTTGCACACACCATTCTTCACATTGAGAGTTGTGTTGCGTGTGTATGCCCGAACTTCGGTCCGTGGCTTTTATTTCATTTTGTGTGTGTGTATATATATATACACCACGGATCAGGTCCGGACCTGATCAAATCCGGACCCTTTTTTTGACTTTTTTTAAAACAACTAAAAAAATTAATATTTTATGGAACTGAAATTTTTCCATAATATAATGTTTTGGGCATGATTTGGATACCTATACCAAAAAATGTATGTACAGTATGTACAGACTGTACAGACCTGTGTTGTTATATGTATCCAAATCACTTCCAAAACACTGTATTATATAAAAATTCTAGTTCCATAAAATATTAAATTATTATTTTTTTAGTTGTTTTTTAAAAAAAAGCAAAAAAAAAGTCCATATTTTAAGAAAGTCCAGGAGTCCGGATAGGAACCGGACTATATATATATATATATGGACTAACATTATCGAGTTATGCCTCGATTGAGCCTGGACTCACGTCCGGAGCGTTTATTTGCTTTATATATATATTCTTATATATATGAATTTGTTGTCAAACTCTGTTCAATGAGCTTTGATTTTACATCCGGAGAGTTTATCGCTTATATATATATATATATTGTCGAACTCTATTCAATGAGCCTGGATTTTACATCCGGTGCGTTTACTAGTTTATATATATATAGCGACAAATCGTTGAAATGATAAACCGAGCCGGGAACGATATATATCTTGTGCGTTTACCGCATATATATATATATATATATATATATATATATATATATATATATATATATATATATATATATATATATATATTTCTGTTAGGCCTAGAGTTTACTTCATGGCCTTTTAATGCTTTAATTACATTCCGTCCCGCCTGGAGTTTACTTCATGGCGGTTGATCGTTTTTACTACTTTATTTACATTTCGTCCTGCCTCGAATTTACTCCGTGGCGGTTTATCGTCTTTACTACTTTATTTACATTTCTGATCCCCCATAGAGGTGCTTCGTGGTGGTTGATCAAGTCTCTATATATATATTTACCGCTTTTATATATTTATATTTTCGATCCCCCATGGAAGTGCTTCGTGGTGGTTGATCATGTCTGTATATATATATATTTACAGCTTTTATATATATAACTGCTTACTACTTTCATATAAATTATGGTATTATGTGAGCCTAGGAATCATGTGATCACATTGTAGGGTTTTGTGAAAATCAAAGTAGCAATCAAAATTGCAAAAATAGCAAGCGAGATAAAATCGATTTAAAATTTTTCACAAGCCAATTACTCGGATCATCCTTTATGCATATTATTAATTAAACGAAGAATAAGAAATTATGAAATCATACCCTTGTAGAAAGAGAGCTTCCTCAGTGCAGTTCACCTCCTACTTCTCATGATCTCCTTGAATCTCGGTAGATTCCTTCCTTTGATCGACGTAAGCCACCCAGTGTATGGCCTCTATAGGTGATCCACCAAAGAAGAATAATTATCAAGAAGAAGGGATATATGGCTCAAACCCTAGTTTTCTTATCGTATAGAAAAAGGGGTGTTCTCTCAAAATCTAGGAATTACATTATATTAGATATCTAATATAAGACTCCTCTTATAAAGATATCATGTAAACCTATTTTAATTAAAATAAGGTATTATTTATTTAATTAAACTCTTTTAATTAAATGGGCTCCCTAATCCTATTAGGGTTAATTAATTAAACTCCTTTAACTAATTTTCTTTCTAATCCAATTAGGAATAAATGAAGTACTAATATTAAATTAATTCCTAAACCTTTTAGAAATTAAAATAATAATAATTGTAATAATATTAATAAGACTCCTCTTATTAATTTATATTTAATATTTCTAAAATATTAAATAATAAATATTAAGCTATTTAATTTATTCTATCACAATAGATTAAATTAAATATATATACATTATTACAATTATGCCATTAACTTCTTAAATAATTATTCTTCCTTTTATGGTGTGGCCCTTTAGGTTCTCCATATTAAATAGGTTGTGAATAAATCAATTAGAACAATTCTAATCTCATTTAAATAAATAAATTAAACAAATAATTTATTTAAATAAATAATATTTATTCTCTGATAGGGATAAGCCTCCTAGCGATCAGCGACTTTTCGAGATAATATAGATTTCAACATTAATCATAAAGAACCTTTGAGTAAATAGTTAAATGATTCAATCCTTCCACCATCTGAGAAATGTCTATGTGATTCGATAAATGACAACCCGGTGAGTCCTTGGGCAATGAGAATGAAATTAGAAAGGAGTTTCTAATTTGCATTATTTAGTGTTGTGCATTTAAGAGTCGAAATACATATAATTAAATAAAATAAGACTTGACAAAGTAATTCCATGTCTTATATTTAATTGGGAAATTGTATGGTGGAAGGATTGAATTGTACTAAGAATCTATTTACTCAAAGGTTCTTTAATGATTAATGTTGAAATCTATATTATCCGGAAAGTCGCTGATCGCTAGGAGGCTTATCCCTATTATAGAATAAATATTATTTAAATAAATTAATTGTTTAATTTATTTATTTAAATAAGATTAGAATTGTTCTAATTGATTTATTCACAACCTAGTTTAATATGGAGAACCTAAAGGGTCACACCATAAAAGGAAGAATAATTATTTAAGAATTTAATGGCATAATCGTAATAATATAGTTAAGTATATTTAATTTAATCTATGGTGATAGAATAAATTAAATAGCTTAATATTTATTATTTAATATTTTAGAAATATTAAATATAAATTAATAAGAGGAGTCTTATTAATATTATTACAATTATTATTATTTTAATTTCTAAAAGAGTTTAGGAATTAATTTAATATAAGTACTTTCATTTATTCCTAATTGATTAGGAAGGAAAATTAATTAAAGGAGTTTAATTAATTATCCCTAATAAGATTAGGGAGCTTAATTAATTAAAAGAATTTAATTAATTAAATAAAACCCAATTCCTTAATTGTTAAGGTGGGTTGCCCACATCTATAAATAAGATGAGTCTTATTATGGGTGTGGGGTTGTTGACTTTTTACAACATACGAGATAATTCCAATTTGTTGGAGAGCACGCCGCTTCTATAGAGATAAAAACTAGGGTTGAGCCAATACCCTCTTCTTGAATCTTTATTTTTCCTTTGTGGATCACCTCTAGAGGCCAAACATATGGGTGGCTAAATGATCAAAGGAAGAACAAAACCCGGTGGATTCAAGTTGAACGCGAAAAGATTTGGAGGTGAACTTGTACTGAAGCTCGATCTTCAAGGGTATGATTTTATTCTTTATCTTTTCGTTTAATTAATAATTGTGCATAAAGGGTGATCCGGGTATATGGTTTGTAAATTTTTTAAACTCTGATTTTACACGCTTCCGTATTATTTTTGCAATTTGATTGCACCCATGAATATTACAAACCTAACAGTGGCATCAGAGCCAAACTTTTATGCGAATTATTAATTATTTTAATTTGATATTATATTGATATGTGTTTAGAACAATTTATTTGGGCATAATTTTATCGTATAAAATTTATAAAATAAAAAAAAAGTGCTATTCACGTAATTAATTTGAATCAATATTTTTATATACGCTTTTTTATAATATATCATATATATATATATATATATATATATATATATATATATTGGAATTAGTGGTCCCGCGTTATCAAAAGTTGTGGCTTTTGGTTTTCTTATAAAAGTAATATACATATATATAATTGTTATATATATATAACCGTAGTGATGCCTAAAAAAAAAAAAAAAGTTCACGGACAAAAAGGGACACGTGAAATTATATTTTTTTTTATAACATGCTACACTATTAAGTTGCCACACTATTATACAAACTGCGTGGATGTATATATATATATGGAACATATATATATTTAATATATATATCTACGGTTATCAAAAGTTGTGGACGGTTTTCTCATAATATATATATATTTTAATATTATACGGTAAATATATATATATATATATATATATATTAATTATTTTATAATTAAAATAAAAGTTTATTTTAATTTTAAAATAAAAGTTTATTTTAATATTAAAATAAAAGGTTTATTTTAATTTTAAAATTAGAATTTCATGCTAACTAATTAGAATTGGAATTGGATTCCATGATAACTAATTGGAGTTGAAATTGGATTCCATGTTTCCTTAAATAAAGGAGTTTATTTAAATATGAAATAAGATTTCATATTATTCAAAATAAAGGAGTTTATTTGAGGAAAGAAAATCCATGTTTCTTAAATAAAGGAGTTTATTTAAATATGAAATAAGATTTCATATTATTCAAAATAAAGGAGTTTATTTGTGAATAGGAGAAGAAAATCCGTGTTTCCTTAAATAAAGGAGTTTATTTAAATATGAAATAAGATTTCATATTATTGAAATAAAGGAGTTTATTTGTGAATAGGAAAGATAATCCGTGTTTCCTTTAATATTTTTTTTATATATATGGAATTGGATTCCATAATTAATTAAAATAAAGGAGTTTATTTTGATTAAAAGTTTTGATTAAAATATAATAGTTTATTTTATTCAAAATTGGATAAATTAAAATAAAATAGTTTTATTTTGATTTAAATTTGGATTAAAATAAAGGAGTTTATTTTGATTCAAAAATAGATTTTATACTAACTAAATTTGCCCATTAAATGATATCAATATATATATTAAATGTTTATTATTCATATGATGAATGTTATTTATTGATGCATATGATGATGTGTATGATAATAAATGGGATTGATTATGGACTATTGACCGATGTGATTGGATTTTATTTTAGTTGGATGCATGAATGCATGAGTTTTATTAAATGGGGTATCGTGCACTCGCCTTCTCTAATTTTTTCGAATGTAAATTCTATCTCCTCCTATGTACTTCCCCTTGATCTAGCGATCAAGGTTTCTATTTATTTTAAATAGTTTTGTAATAGGAATATTTAGAATTATTTTAAAAAATTGAAGACCCGTTTGTAATGGAGCCCAGGGTTTAAATGTAATAGTTATATTTAAATATTATTTCTTGCACTTTAAGGTTTGACCTTTTAGTTCACTTGGTGGCTCTAGTGAACCAAACTAGAATAAAAGTCCATAATCAATCCGGGTAGAATATAGTATTCTATATGTGCATGCTTATACTATATATATATATATTATATATATTATAAACATGCTTCGCATGTTTATTAAATAATACGCGTATTTTATATATATATAAATGCCGCGCTAAACAAGATGAGACAAATTAATAGCAAACCCTCAATTTTTTTATATTAAGTCCTAAGCGTTCAAAGATATTTGGAATATCGAGCGTTGCCTTCTAGCATGATAAAATTAATAGAGTATTAAATATTTAATATGAGTTTGTTGTGTCACCACAAGGCAAGTATTAAGTATTTAAGATGTTAATTTATCACATTTGATGCTTATAAAGAAAATTGAACAATATTGTTTTGTTGTGTCACCACAAGGATGATATTTTCTTTTTTGAATATATGGAGTGCTAGGTGGGACTTAACTTGGATAATTTTGGTTCGGATGTGCCACCACTTGATCAAAATAATCTAAGAGGCAAAAATCTGAGTTGTTCGATAGTTGATGTAATTGACAAAAAGTTGTCTACCTATTTATTTATATATAGTTTGTTGTGTCACCACAAGGCTATATACATTTGAAATGGGATCCTTATTCTCACTAGCAAATCTTTAATCGATTTTGTAGAACTATATAAGCGAGGTAATATAGTTTGAAGAAAATAGTGGGAGATACCAATTTAAAACAAGACCTAAATTATTTTGGTAATTAATAAAAGAATGTATGTTAAAATGTTGTTAATTACAAATTCATTTACTGTAATTTTACAATGTCTTAATTACTATCCTTTGCGTAGCATATTAGATGCTAAATTAATCGGGCCAAATTAAAGCGGATTGGTTAAGGAATTTGAGAATAGTTCTCATAGTGAAAAGCTATCTTATGTCTTAATACGCCTATCCTCGCAATGGTTGCGAATAATGCCTACGAGGAAGAGATTGCTACTTTTAGAAAGTGGCAAGATGATGATGTGATTGGCTCGATGCATCATGCTCGCATCCATGAAGTAACGAGCTCAGCGTCGGCATGAAACTATGGATGCTTCTACTATATTCTTGCACATCAAGTAGTTGATGGTGAGGAAAGTGGGGACAGATAGATATCGGATATCTAAGGAGCTCTTCCGATCTAGAATGGCCAATGGCACTATAAGATGCACAAAAAAGTTCTTAACATAATCAATTTGATTGATCAATTAGGACAACTGGTTTTGTCATGGATGGAGAGTTGAGCCAAGATTTGATCTTGCACTCACTCCGGACTCCTTTCACAATTGTTGTGAATTTTTATATGAACAAGCTAGATATCGACCTCATTGATTTGCTTAACATATTGAAAAATGTTGAGAGTCACTTTCCAACCAAGAAAGATCAAGTCTTCTTGGTAGGGGCCAAAGGATCTTCAAAAGAAGAACGATTCAAAGAAGGTAAATAGAAAGGCATAAATAAAGGATAATAAGAACAAAAGCGATACGGATAGCAAAGGAGTTTGCTTCCACCGCAATAAGCTGGACCTTCGGAAAGAAGCTGCGAGAAGCATCTTGCAGAGGCTAACCAAAGAAGCTTAGTGAAGTTTCGGTTACAAATACAAATTTGTTCATGATTTAAAATAAATTTTCTTTAAGTCGAGGTTCTACTTGGGTATTGGATACGACTTTGGTTATCATAAATATAGATTTATGAAGGTCCAAGTATAGAAAGCTAAACAAATATAAGTAATCCTATGTGTGGGAAATGAAGCAAAGGTTGCAACATTAGACATAGAAACTTATAGTTTAGCAATGCCTACGAAGCAAATCTATTAAGTCGATAAGTTGTTATTGTATTCCAGTTCTTGTTAAAAATATTATTTCCATTTTATTGTTGGACAATGAAATCTTTGGTATTATAATTAAGAACAATTGTTGTTCTATTTATAATAATAATGTTTTGTATAGAATGGAATATTACTTAATAAATTTTGTATACTTGACTTACATGAAAATAATTTTGCATATTGAACAAACTAGTATAAGAAAAGGAGATGATCATTCAAAGAGTTGAATGTGTGTATTTCTTTGAATACAAGTGTGAATTATTTGAAAGGTTCAAAGAATTCAAAAAAAGTGAAACAAATTAGCAAAGTATTAGGATTTTTGATCGGATCAAGGAAGGAATACTTGTGCAATAAGTTTCTAGATCATCTCAAATGGTTTTCTCATAATGGATGCCTCTCGATACATAATAATTGATTGATGTATATCGAATGAAAAATCATACCTTGTTGGACATAGTGCGGTCCATAATGATTTTACCTACATTCGGTATCCTACGGGATAATGTCCTAGAAATGGCTGCATATCTACGAAAAGGTAACCTCAAAATCCAACCCCAAGACTCCATAAAAGTTATGGACAGGGAGGATTCCTCATCTTAAAAATGTTAAGATAAGGGGTTGTCCAACTTATGTGAAAAGGTTTCAAAAGGATAAGCTTGGGACAAGATTTGACAAGTGTCGATTTGTGGGACATCCTAAAGTAAGTTTGGGGCATATGTTCTATAATCCTACATAGCAAAAGGTGTTTATTGAGAGACACCCTGCCTTCTAAGATAAATGTGTTTATCATTAAAAAGGGCTAGTGGGAGGATAATAGATCTTGAAGAGTTCAAGAACCACAAAACACTATAAGTCAAATAAGAGGAACCTATAGATAGACCTATTGTACCCACAAGAATCATAAACCGGAATAGTACCGAAGATACCTAGGAGGTATGGATTCATCATGGATGATGATGATGAGGTACGCATCATAGAAGATGATGATCCAGAGTTACATACGATGAGGTAAGAATTCTAGTGTGTACAAAAGGGTCAGTGGGAGCGTCGTGACATTTCTAGTGTTATATATTGATATACTACGGATAAGGAATGACATACCAATGCTATAATCAGTAAAGATAAAGTTGTCTAAACATTCCTCCATGAATGGTTTGGGAAGAGTATCTTAATTGGGGATAAAATCTATATAGATAGATACTGACGGGATGCTCGACTTAACCCAAGGAGCGTATATTCATTTGATGCTAAAGTCGTTTAGCATGGCAAACTCAAGAGATGTCTCATGTCGATGAGCTATGGAGTGTATCTCTCTTAATAGTCCCCGGACACACGAAAGAGAGGTCGCATGAGTGACAATCATGTATGCAATGATGAAATGTACGAGACCGATGTTGATCGGTCATATTCGGAGAAGTTCACTATGAGTCGTTGAAAACATCTTAAAGTGCTTAACCCAAGCACTAAGGATGTGATCATATTCATGGTGGGTCTAAATTAAAACTAGAGGGCTTAATGGACTCAAGTTTTTTTAGCATGAGATCAAGACGACAGAAAAATCCACTTTAAGGTAAAGGGTTACCTTGAGCATTGGTGCGTTGAATTGGAAAGGTTCCAAACAAAGAAAAGAGTTCTTTGGTTTAGTAATAAAGACAAAGTATATAGCTATAAATGAAGGCTGCAAGATGATTGTTTGGATTAAAAGTTCATTACGAGAACTAGGAATAGTTCCTAAGTCTCATCTTGGATCTAAACATGTGTTGTGGCACTTTCATTTGATTATTAGAATCATTGAAAGATGGGAAATCACTATAGAGATGGTGGACTCTCAAGAACAACATTACATATCCATTAACTAAAGCTTATCCAACAGCAGGATAATCGTCACTTAGAGAAGAAGAGTATAAGATACAATGGCGATTGGCTTTAGTGCAAGTGGGAGATTGAAAGTAGTATGCACACAAGCAAATCATGTTTGATGATAAAACATATACTTTGTAACAATCTTATTCATTTATTAATAAAAAGTATTAAATTATTAAAGGCTTTTAATTATCTACATGATGCTATTTTATAATATGTGATAAACCCATAGTTTTAAGCAATGCTTTTAGAATAATGATGATGATCATTCTAATGAGATCTAAATTCTTAGAAAGCTTAAAACTAAAATAGTTCCCAATCATTGGATTACTAAATTGGGGATTAGTGAATCCAGATAGATTGGTACATACGTTACTTGCTCATTGGATGAGGATGATTGATCTCATGATCATTTGTGTGAAGACACTAAAGCAAGTATGTAGGTGCTTATTAGAGAATAAGTTCACTGAACGTGGCTCGCTAAGGAATACCTAATGGAGTTTTATTTGCCTGTCAATAGGAATTCCTGTAGTGATAGTAGTACAAGTGATCCTTGGACTTGAGATCATCATAGTATCTTGTGTATGATGAGTTATACACTGACTTATTCCTTAAGACCCTTAGGGTATATCAAAGGGTATGCTTGGGTATAATAAGTTGTACATGGAGATAATGTATGATCAATAAAGAATCTACCACTTCTAATAAAAGAAGAGAAATGTCTATGTGATTCGATAAATGACAACCCAAGAGTCCTTGGTTAAGGCGAGAATGAAATTAGAAAGGAGTTTCTAATTTGCATTATTTGGTGTTGTGCATTTAAGAGTCGAAATACATATAATTAAATAAAATAAGACTTGACAAGTAATTCCATGTCTTATATTTAATTGGGAAATTGTATGGTGGAAGGATTGAATTTATGCGGTAACTATTTACTCAAAGGTTCTTTAATGATTAATGTTGAAATCTATATTATCCGGAAAGTCGTTGATCATTAGGGAGGCTTATCCCTATTGTAGAATAAATATTATTTAAATAAATTAATTGTTTAATTTATTTATTTAAATAAGATTAGAATTGTTCTAATTGATTTATTCACAACCTAGGTTTAATATGGAGAACCTAAAGGTCACACCATAAAAGGAAGAATAATTATTTAAGAAGTTAATGGCATAATCGTAATAATATGTTAAGTATATTTAATTTAATCTATGGTGATAGAATAAATTAAATAGCTTAATATTTATTATTTAATATTTTAGAAATATTAAATATAAATTAATAAGAGGAGTCTTATTAATATTATTACAATTATTATTATTTTAATTTCTAAAAGAGTTTAGGAATTAATTTAATATAAGTACTCTCATTTATTCCTAATTGGATTAGGAAGAAAAATTAATTAAAGGAGTTTAATTAATTATCCCTAATAAGATTAGGGAGCTTAATTAATTAAAAGAATTTAATTAATTAAATAAAACCCAATTCCTTAATTGTTAAGGTGTGTTGCCCACATCTATAAATAAGATGAGTCTTATTATGGGTGTGGGGGTTGTTGACTTTTATAACATACGACATAATTCTACTTTGTTGGAGAGTACGCCCTTTCTATAGAGATAGAAAACTAGGGTTGAGCCAATACCCCTTCTTCTTGAATCTTTATTTTTCCTTTGTGGATCACCTCTAGAGGCCAAACATATGGGTGGCTAACATTGATCAAAGGAAGGAACAAAACCCTGGTGGATTCAAGTTGAACGCGAAAGGATTTGGAGGTGAACTTGTACCTGAGGAAGCTCGATCTTCAAGGGTATGATTTTATTCTTTATCTTTTCGTTTAATTAATAATTGTGCATAAAGGGTGATCCGGGTATATGGTTTGTAAATTTTTTAAACTCTGATTTTACACGCTTCCGCATTATTTTTGCAATTTGATTGCGCCCATGAATATTACAAACCTAACAGAGATAGCCATGTCTTATTCCTTTCAGCCGACGGAGTGTACAGATGTAACATCCAGGTTGGCTTTTGTGACAGAGATCGAGGATCCATTTGCGATCTTTCCTTATTCAGGACTCAACTCTCCTTATAGTTTTATTACTTATAAAGTTAGTATGGACTATCTACTCCTGGCTGGTTTGAGATGGGTGACCACGTATCATCCACTGACTATCAAGGGATAGTTTGATCATTTTTAGGATATTCACCCCTTTAGCGAGGCCTTGGGTCAACAACTGTCAGCTCGGATTTTGTCAGTAGACGACTTGACCGGGATTTATGATTGTTGGACTGGTGGAGAGAGGGCTGATTTTTCAACTAGTCATTTGGGTCGCTCTTCAGAGTATTCTGCATGACTAGAGGCAGATATTGCATCGGCTATGGTTGTTCACTCAAAGTCAAGTATTGATTCTAATGAAGAGGAGCCTATAGAGGACCCTGATTCTCCCATCGAGGTCGAGCTATTTGCTGGTTTGACAGTAACCTTAGCCAGTGATTCCCCTAGCGCTTCTACTGCACCTCTTGTAGAGTATTTAGAGTAGAGGCTACATCTTATGACATTTGAGAGGGATCAGAATAGGGCACTGATGTTGACAGATCTTTCTGGTCGAGATGCTGCTTTTATTAAGAGGGATGACGCTCAAGCTAGTCGGGATGCCGCATTTGTTAAGTGGGATGAGGCTCGAGCTACTCGGGACGCAGCTTTGGTTTGAGAGGGATGATGCTCAAGCAGCTCGAGATGCTTCCATTGCTGATAGTACTTCACTTAGATCCCACACGAATATCAT
The DNA here is from genome assembly GCA_020205615.1 of Panax quinquefolius. NCBI lineage: Eukaryota > Viridiplantae > Streptophyta > Magnoliopsida > Apiales > Araliaceae > Panax > Panax quinquefolius. Next base: position 53,944,247 of record CM035163.1, read on the forward strand.
TGTTGCAGATATGAGTGCATTTATAGAGGATCATGGTAGCACTATGTAGATGGATGTGGATCTTCTAGCTCGCATAGAGACCTTAGGGCATAAGCTTATAGATTTGCCTCCATCTTTTGAGAGGGATGCCATGTTGGACTTGCTATCCCGTTTATTTACGGGTTTATAGACTAGCTTTTATTTTCCTGCATAGACTAGGTTAGCCATTTTTACTATGCACATGCTACATTATATATATCAAACATTATTAATATGGCAAGGAAATATATTTTGATTTTTAGATATGTCTTGTAACTTGCTTGATAGTTGCCATTTTCTTTATGACTTGTTATCTTGATGTATTTGAACTCTTCCTTGATGGATTGATATAGAGTTGTCCTAGGATCTCTTAGAATGAATAATTGATCTTTAATCCTTTCGGGTATACCAACTTTTGGTATCTTGGAACTGGTCTTTAGATATGGTTAAGGTTTAGGCAAAGTGTTTGACTTTCTTTCAAGGGTTTGATCGTACCATAGATGGTTGCCTACATACTCCCCTAGATGAGAGATTAGGTCTTATGTAGTTTAGGCTTGGCTTGAATGGTTTTGAATTTGAGCTTGGTTTGAGGGGTTTTTGGATTTTTTGGTTTGATTTAAAGGGTTTTCTAGAAATTTTCTAGTTTGATTTGAAGGGTTTTCTGGAAATTTTTGTCTAGTTTGACCGCACCATAAATGGCTGCTTACGTACTCCCATTGATGAGATCATGTTTTTCATAGTTCAGGCTTTGTAGTGAAAACCTGAATTGACTTTTTGATGATTTTTTTCAGCACCAGGATGGTGGTTTGCAAGCATTTCAGACATAGTACCTCTTCACGATGTCTGAGTTGATAAGCTGGGAAAATTCTTCGCCATCCATTTCTTGGAGTCTGAGGGATCCTCCTGTCAATACTTCCTTGACAATGAGAGGGCCTTCCCAATTTGGGGTAAACTTTCCTTTAGATTAATCTTGATTAGCAAGGACTTTATTCAACACCAAGTCATCCTCTTTGAATTACCAGAACTAGACTTTCTTGTTGTATGATTGAGCAATCCTTTGCTGATACTACTGATCATGAAAGATGGTTGCATTTCTCCTCTCATCTATCAGAGATAGCTGGTGTTATCGGTCTTACAACCACTAATCTTCATCCATCTGAGAATCTATTAACACTCTTAACGACTCCATTTATACTTTTTTGGGGAGTACTGCTTCCATGCTATAGACTAGTGAGTAGGGGGTAGCCCCCAGTAGAAGTTCATATTGATGTTCTGTAGGCTAATAGAGTCAGAGGCAATAAGTTAGGCCATCCCTTGTGATTGGCTAACATCTTTTGCATGATCTTTTTGATGTACTTGTTGGCTATTTCAACAACACCATTCATCTTGGGATGATAAATGACGAAATTAAGATGTTTAATGTGGAACTTACTATATAGTTCCTTCATCATCTTGTTGTTCAGATTCTTAGCATTGTCCGATATGATCACCTCTAGCTATCCATATCGACAAATGATATTGTTTCTAATGAAACCAATGATTACCTCCTTAGTAATTTTGGGAAAGGAAGCAGCTTCTACCCACTTTGTGAAGTAATAAATCATAGTGAAGATGAATCGATGACCATTGCTGGCTTTGGGTTCTATTGGCCCAATCACGTTCATTCCCCACATTGAAAAGGGCCACGGTGAATTCATACAATGTAATTTATTTGGAGGAGCGTGGAGGGTAGCTTTGAGAGAGATCCAATAATGCTTTGTTTTTAATATCTTTTTGGCAAGTAAAGGGCCGCTCATGTGTGGACCACATACTCTACCATGGACTTCATCTATGAGTCTTTGGGATTGATCTTTATCTAGGCATCTTAGAAGGTCTATTCCTGCATCCCTTTTGTAAAGTGCGTCTCTACTCAAATAGAATTTCATGGCCATTTTATAGATCTGCTTTCTTTCAGCTTGACTTACTCCAGTGGGTGTAGAGCCATCTCGAAGATATTCTTTAATTTCATGATACCAAGGTTGTTTGATGGGAGGTAGTTCATCTGATACTTCTCCAATGTAATTCCCATAGGCTGGAGCCTTTTGGCATATAAATATGATATCAGGAATTTCCATCCTACCAGATACGTGGATCAAGGAAGCCAATGTTGCCAATGCATCAGTAAAGTTATTCCTACTTTGAGGGATGTGGATAAAGGTTATTTCATCAAACTCCATAGCCATTTTGATAACTTACCAATGATAGGGCAGCAAATGTAATTCTTTCGTATAATCCTCCCTGGTGGTTTATTTGATGACCGAATCAGAATCCCCAAAGACCAACAACAATTTGATATCCATGGATTGGGCCAGTTTTAATCTCATTATACAACCTTCATACTCAGCTGTGTTGTTGGTGTTGACAAACTGTAACTTGATGGCCATGGGATACTGTTCTCCCAAATTAGATACCAGAACTGCCCCTGCTCTAGCACCTTTAATGTTTACGGCTCCGTTAAAATATAATTTCCAAGATCAGACTGTATTTTCTTGATGGATTTGTTGAATTATCATGATTCCTTCATCTAGGAAATATATTTCCAAGGGTTCGACTTCCCTGATGGTGCTTCAGCCAATTAATCTGCAATTCCTTGACCTTTGATGGACTTTTGAGTCACGTAGATGATACTGAATTGTTGGAGGATCAACTGCCATTTGGACAGTTGGTAATTTAACATGGGTTTGTTGAATACGTACTTTAGAGGATCCATGCGGGATATGAGATAGGTTGTGTCCCCAGAAATCCCCATATCTCCTTTTCTGTTTGGGGTATGGGCATCTCAGTGATGACTTTAATTTTGGCGGGATCTAGTTCAATGCCTCTGTTGCTCACTGGAAATCCCAACAACTTGTCTGATTTGACACCGAAGACACACTTGGTCGGATTCAGCTTCAAGTTATATTTACACAATCGGTTGAAAAGCTTTTTAAGGTGGTCGATATGGTTATCTTCTTTTCAGGATTTAATGATGATGTCATCCACACATAACTCTATCTCTTTGTGCATCATGTCATGAAAAAGTGCCATCATGGCTCGCTGATAAGTGGTACCGGCATTGATAAGGCCGAAAGATAAACATTTGTAACAAAAGGTTCCCCAGGGAATGATGAAGGAAAAGGTACTAGAAAGTTGTCCTTAAGACAAGCTTTGTTCAAATCCAGGTAATCCACGCATACTCGTACCTTCCTTCCGAGCTTAGGCACAAGAACTATATTAGACAGCCACTCAGGGTAGGTTGATACCATGATGATGTCGTCTTTGAATTATTTAACAATTTCTTCCTTGACTTTCAGACTCCACTCAGGTTTTAGTCGCCTAGTCTTCTGTTTGACTGGCTTGGATCCTTCCTTAATGGGTCCTTATGTGACCATGCAAACACATCTTGGAATTGAGTCAGCAGAGCAATTAGGTATTTTCTTTAGTTTAGGATAAGGTCCAGACCTATCTAGATTTCTTTAGGGTTTTCTGAGGTTCCGATATTAACAGAGGTGGTTTGATCGAGGTTTGGCTTGGGTTTTCCTTCGACCCATTCTTTGATCTCCTCAGGCACCTTATAGTCATTTATCTCTTCTTGCTCAATCCCCATCAAGTCAAAGTCCAACTCTACATCAAAATTGTAGTAATTATGGAGATTTGGCATGCAAAGATAGACAAACCCAACTTTGGAGTCCTTTTTCAGCTGATGCAAGGAGTGTTGCTCCAATTGCCTAGGGTCAAATCCTCATTGACTGGGAGGATAAAGGGATTGCTATTGTCTGTCTCTTCCTTGATGATGACTAAGACATCATTCTCATTAGGGTTGACATCCTCCTTTGAACCACTCCCTCTAGCTTCATCCGAGCCAGGGATTTTGAATTGATCTTCTTCATAATCATCCTCTGGGATATCATTGTTCATTCCGTCAGTATGCACCATAAATTACATATTTGATAACCGGTTTTGCACTTCTTATTTGAGTCTCTCATTCATTTCCTCGCTTTCTTTATCTGGAATTAGAATTTCTTTTCCACTAGCCGGCCTGGCCTTAGGAATCAGCATACCAGCCACAAAAACATGGATTTTCCTCACAGGCTTTATAAATCCTGTATCTGTAAGATTAGGTAGCAGAATGGTAGAGGAAGGAGCTGGTGGATGCTTGTGCGGGTTCCGGTGATTTGATCCAAAGAAATTGCCCAATCCAACCTTTCCTGTCTGGCTAGGAATTTGAACTAGATTTCTGATTCCTTGCTGACTCTTCCCTAGCCCTTGTCCAGGCCAGAAACCTAAGGATATCATTTCTTGACTAACCGACATTACTTCGGTGTAAACTCTGGGATTTAAAGTTGGGGCTCCAATAGGTTGGTACCGAGTGTTGCTCACCTCAAGGGCTTGAAAACTGACATGCTCAATTCATTCGTTGAGACTGATTACAGGTATATTGCTTTATGTATGAACATGATATTCAGGCTCGGCATTAACAATTACCAGATTGCCATTGATGATGTATTTGACCTATTGGTGAAGGGTGGATGGGACTGCTCCTGCTATATGGATCCACGGTCTTCCTAGCAATAAATTGTATCCAGTGGTGATGTTTAGCACTTGGAACGATATATAGAAGGTATGTGGATCGATCTCTACTATAAGTTCGATTTCACCTATAGCTTCCCGTCGAGGTCCATCAAAGGCTCTTATGACTACATGACTAGCCTGGATTCACTTTGGATTGATCTTCATTCTTTCCAACGTGTCATAAGGACAGATGTTCAAGGACGATCCTCCATCTATCAACACACCTCCTACCACATATCTTGAGGACATCACTGATATGTGCAATGACTTGTAATGACCCATCCCTTTTGATGGTATGTCATTATCAGTGAAAGATATCATATTGCTATTGAAAATGTGATCTATCAAATGATGAAACTTTTCGGTATCCATTGTTTTTGATAGGTGAGCTTCTTCCAGTACTTTCACCAAGACCTTACGATGATCTTCTGAAGATAATAGCAAATCTAGGATGGATATATGTCGCGGTGCTTCTTTTAATCTTTTCACCACTTTAGCTTCATTATGTCCCATCTTGTAGAGGAATTCTTAAACTTTCTCCTCGGGCACTCTCCCCTTGGATTTAATGACTGCCTTTATTACTCGTTGAGGTAGATACAACGGGTTTTCTTTTGATATAACAGCAGTGTGGTTTGATGTTAATCCCCTATCTTGCCCATAGTTCCACGAGACTCTTTTCAAGCTGATCACAGGATATTGCGGCCTGAATGGCAGCATCAGAGACTCGGGCACAACCACTTTCACATGATTCTTTCCCTCTTGATCGTCTTTTCCTTGAATTACTAGAGGTGCCATAGACAAGTCTCCTTCATAGGATATGACTGCTATAACTTCCCTCCATCTCTGTGTTCCAGGAGGGAATATCTTTTCCTTTTTAGGTAAGATATTACCACTATTTGCCATTTATAGGTCACCGCTGTCAATCATATTCTGCATTAGATGATGAAGTTCCCATAACTTTCCGTGTTATGAACCCGAGTATTAGAATGGTATTGATAGACCCCGGTTGTGACGTCCCCAAAATAGGTATACATAACCCATTCTCAGTCGCCAAATACATGGTACAGAATTTAAATACAAACTTCATTTATACAACACGACAAAACGTAGCTGAGAGTTTTAACACGAATATTGTCTCGTAGACAATATCCAAACTCAAATGGAGTCCTCATTATATTTATTATCACACTATTTTATAGAATAGTGAGGACTACTATAGCCACCATCTCGGACCATCAGTCTGTTCTCTGACTAGTACCAGTTATATTCTCATTTCCTGAAGAGAACAATAAAAGCAAAGGGTGAGCTCAACTAGCCCAGTAAAGAATATTATGACTAAGATAATGCAGAATAAATTATCATTAGCCTTCAACAGTGTAAAACTGATAGAATACAATAGACAACAAATCTAACTGCAACGGAACAAACAATCCATTAGAAGAGTCAAGTAGAGCATGATATCTACTATCTTTTATGATTTAAAAGTTCATCATCAATATTTTATCACTGTAACACAACTCAATAAATAATCCACATCATCGAATTATTCATGCACTACGGGCCAAGGATATTCATTAGTATCACATCAATGAATCATCCATGTATTACGGGTCAAGGATATTCATTATTATCACCAGTGGTCATGATCATGCCAACAACCGTCCATCAATACACTTTGGGCCAATGAGGACTTTTACCACATCATTTGTAATATTACAGGTCATGATTATACCGATTCATAGTTTCTGGTCATAATCATACCAATCAACAGTCCATCTATGCACTACGAGCCAAAGATGACTTTCATCACAATATAAGCATGATGATGATGACAATGATATAAGCATCAATCAAACAAAATCAAGGATAAATATTAAATATTTTTAATTTATCCAGAGTTTAAAAATGTCCAAATTGTCAACATGATAACTGCTTTTTGGAGTAAAATTCAAGAATAATATTCATATATCAAAAATAATTTGGACAGAAATGAAATTAATTTTTTATCGTGAATAGTACCCGAGTGAATAGTACCCCATGAATGGTACTTCATGAATAGTACCCCGTGAATAGTACTCTGGCATGAAAAGATCAAAATTTAACAAGAATGTTCAGAAAAATATTCTTGTTTAACAATAGTAGATGAAGTGCAAATTTCAAGGATATTCTACTAATTTCAAGGAGTATAGAAGCAATACTTAACAAAATGAGTGTAGAATTAGAAATATGAAACGAAATAATATTACTTACACACTATAGAGTATGGAAGAAAATATTATTTCTTACGAATACTGAAGAAAATAACATCCCTTACCTTAAAAGGAGAGTATTTTTGATTGGTATGGTGGAGATATTCTTGAAGAAAACTTATACTGTTTTCTACACTCAAAGCTTCCATAAACTCAAAAGAAATATGCTCAATATAATAGAAGAAGAATTCTCTGATCCTGGTGTGATTTTCATTTCTAAACTAAACATCCTATTTATAGGAAAATGACAAGATACTATTTTAATTTAAAAATTCATGGACGACAATTACGTAAGAATCAATTTGATTTAAACGACCAAGTTTTTGAGAAATTCACATGATTTTTATTTATCTTAAAGATACTATATCAAGACTATGAAGTACTATGCAAATACTATGAAGTACTATGCAAATAATAAAATATAATATATTCTATTTTATATAAAAATATAATATATATATATATAAGTAATAAAACAAAACTGAGATAACTTTCTACCGACAATTTTGAAAAATGGGTAAGTGGGGGTTCATATAATAAGCCAAATTTACTACAAATACTTCATAAAAAACTCCTCTATTTATCTCAATTCACTTGGCTTCACTAAACACATTTTTAATAACATTTATTCATCATTAATATTATAACTCACAATATTAACAATTAGATCATTCCCAGGAAAGAGGGGGCTTTCCGATAAGGACTTCTCCTTATTGGTGCGCATTTAGGTGACCAAAACCCTTTTCTCGACAGAACTTTCTAGACATCGTCAATAATGCAAATAATAATATGAATAACTTTGTCATCTCAATTATTGATTTAATAATATAAAACATTGTGACAATAATTGAATCAATAACGCGAGATACTATGAAATAATTACTGTTGCAATAATTGAGTAAAACTGAGTGACTTCTCATGTAAGCATCAATAATTAAATATAATGTACAATACCGTGTGCTACTGTGCAACCACGCATATTATTGTACTTTTATCACTGGGAATTTCAACAGGTAACGGTAAAACTTTTGCTGTTATTTTTATAAAAAGTTATTTCTGTCGTTTTCTAACTCCGACAGTATTTCCGTTCTGGGGTCCACCAATGATTGTGCCATTGTACTAATATTCCTTGATAAAACGAATATTCCTTGACCAAACGAATATTTTATGACAACTTGCTTACTTTGTAAAATTTGTAAATATTACCCACAACTATAATATTATATCAAATCCACACCTTATTACTCAAAATAATATTTAGAGAAAATTAAATCTTTATTCATAAAAGTTAGGGTCTTATAACCTCCCCTACTTATGAAATTTCATCCTCAAAATTGGTGTACGTACTTGGTATGTCGAAGAGGTGAGAATACCTTGTTTTTATTTCAGATTCTAACTCCAAGGTCATTTCCTCAATATCACGATTTCTCCATAAAACTTTGACTTGAGGTATAACCTTTGAGCGTAGAATATGTTCCTTCTTATCCAAGATTTTAACAGGTACCTCTTCATACGTTAAATATTCTGATATCTCGTCTGGTTCTAATTCAATAATGTGGTTCGGGTCTTCCACATATTTATGTAACATAGATATATGAAAAATGTTATGAACACGAGACATACTTGGCGGTAATGCGAGTCTATAGGCCACCGTTCCTACTCGGTTGAGGATTTCAAATGGGCCAATGAATCGAGGATTGAGCTTTCCTCTCTTTCCAAATCTTGTAACTCCTTTTCATGGAGCAACACATAACAACACATGCTCTCCAACATTGAATTTCACGTCCCTTCGATGAAGATCAACATAACTCTTTTGTCGATCTTGTGAGGTTTTTATACGTTGCCAAATCATTTAAATCTTTTCTATTGTCATGTGTACCAATTCCATTCCCAATAACGTTGCTTTACCCATCTCGTCCCAGCATACTGGAGAACGACACTTGAGTCCATACAACTCCTCGAATGGAGCCATGCCTATACTTGCTTGGTAACTGTTGTTGTAGGAGAATTCCACCAATGGCAAGAACTTGTCCCAACTTCCTTTGAAGTCTAGGACATAAAGTCTTAATAGATCTTCAAGAGTTTGAATAGTCCTCTCTGACTGCTTATTCGTCTGAGGATGATATGCTGAACTGAATCGTAAATCTGTGCCCATAGCTTTTTGTAAACTAACCCAAAATCGTGAAGTGAATCTTGGGTCTCGATAAAAAATATGGATACTGGCATACCATGCAGTCTTACAATCTCATTATGTAAATACAAGTAAGAGGTTCAAGTGAATAAGTTTCTCGTATAGGTAAGAAATGAGCAGACTTGGTTAATCTATTAACAATGACCCAAATTGCATCTATGCCTTGAGAAACCTTGGGAAGACCAGTAATGAAATCCATGGTAATGTGCTCCCACTTCCATTCTGGAATTTCAAGTGGTTGCAATGGACCTTTTGGTACTTGATGCTCCGCCTTGACTCGTTGACAAGTTAGACACCTTGAGATAAACAGCGCTATCTCTCTCTTCATATTGCCCCACCAAAATGTATGTTGAAGATCATGATACATTTTAGTACTCTCAGGATGGATTGCAAACGTTGTGTTGTGCGCCTCCATCATGATTTTATACTTTAAATTAGGGTCGTTAGGAACACAAAGTCTGGAGTTGACTCGAAGTATTCTTTCTTCATCGATTCTTTCTTCCGGAATAACACCTTCTTGTACTTTCTTCCTCATACGCATCAGCTCCAGGTCCGTAGCTTGAGCAGATTTAACTTTATCGATTAAAGTCGGTTCTAATCGTATATTTGACATCATCACGTGGGTCCTTGGAGTCTTTAACTCTATCTCCATCCTTTTCAAGTTCTACAAAATGGTCCTTTGCGTTGACAATATCGTACTCGTACCCGCATACGATCTTCTACTCAATGCGTCAGCTACCACATTCATTTTTCTAGGATGGTATTGAATGGTATGATCGTAATGTTTCAATAGCTTAAGCCAACTTTGTTGCCGCATGTTGAGCTCCTTTTGGGTGAAGAAATATTTGAGGCTTTTATGATCTATATAGATCTCCACTTTCTCCCCATACAGGTAATGCCTCTAGATTTTAAGCGCAAAAATGACTGCTGCCAACTCTAGATCATGAGTAGGATAATTCCTCTCATATTCTTTGAGTTGTTGTGAGGCATATGCTATGACTTTCCCATGTTTCATGAGAACACATCATAACCCTCTACCTGAAGCATCACTGTAGATGACAAATCCCTCCGAACCTGATGGTATTGTCAGAACAGGTGTTGAAATGAGTCTCCTCTTGAGTTCTTAAAAACTCTTCTCACATTCCTCGCTTCAACCGAATTGTGTATCTTTTTGAATCAACCGATTTAATGGCATAGCGATTCGAGAAAATCCTTCCATGAATCTCCGGTAATAACCAGCTAAGCCCAAAAAGCTATGTACTTCGGTCACTGACTTAGGTTGCTCCCAGCTTTGAATTACTTCAATCTTTGTTGGGTCAACAGATATTCCGTGATTTGATATCACGTGCCCAATGAATGCTACTTCCTTAAGCCAGAACTCACATTTCTTCAACTTGGCGTATAGATTATTTTCATGAAGCTTTTGGAGTATCAGCCTCAAGTGATGCTCATGATCTTCACAGCTTTTGGAGTATATGAGGATGTCATCAATAAAGATGACAACAAAATGATCCAAATATTCCTTGAATACTCAGGTCATCATATCCATGAAGGCAGAAGGAGCATTAGTCAATCCAAAAGATATGACTAGGAATTTATAATGCCCGTCTTCGAGTTCTCGAAAAGTCTTTGGAATGTCATCAGTTTTAATCTTTTACTGATGATATCCGGAACGAAGATCGATCTTTGAAAAGAATTTAGAACCTTGCAACTGGTCAAACATGTCATTAATGCGAGGCAACTGGTACCTATTTTTGACGGTGACATGATTCAACTCTCGATAGTCAATGCAAAGTCGCATATTCCCATCTTTCTTCTTTATGAATAGAACATGAACACCCCAAGGAGACGTACTAGGACGAATGAAACCGATGTCTAATAACACCTGTAGTTGGGTTGGTAACTCCTGAAGTTCAATAGGAGCCATTCCATATGGGGTTTTGGAAATGGGTTTTGTACCGGGTTCAAGGTCAATACAAAACTCAATTTCATGCTCGAAGGGTTGACCAAGAAGTTCTTCAGGGAATACGTCAGGAAATTTATTAACAATAGAAATATCATTCAAATCTGATGTATTTTTGTTTAAATTCGTGACATGGTCTAAGAAAGCTTGACATCTGTTTTTCAATAAACGAATGGCTTTATGGCTTGATATGACATTGATTGACTTTAGTGGTTTGGTTGCTTGAATTCGCATAATAGGTTGGTTAGGAATATGAAAGCTAATAACCTTACAAAATAATCAATTTTAGCATGATGAGTAGTTAATCAATAATCCCTAAAATCACATCAAATGCAAGTATTTTCAAAGAGATAAGATCAACAGGTAATGTGAGGGTGCCGATTTGAATCAAACAAGATTTATAAACAGTGGATGTAATGAAGGTTTTCTTCCAACGGAGTTTCAATAGATAAGTCAAAGTCTAATTATTCTGGAGTCAAATTTAAATGTTGAGCGTAAGTAGGTGAAATAAAAGAATGGGTAGAATCGATATCAAATAAGGTATAGACTTCGCAAGAGTTTATGATTAGTTACCCGTGATAACCTCGTTTGGGTTCCTCATTTTTTGGGAGGTCACGACAAACGCTCTTCCTTGAACTACCGACTTTGACTTGTCTGGGACAACCTTTGGTGTCTCCATCCTAGCTAGACTTGACTTCACTACATGATAAAATTGGGCTAGGTGATCTTCTCTTCCGCAATTATAACACGCTTTGGGTTGCTGCGTACAGTTTGGACTAATGTGTCCCTCCCCTCCGTATTTGTAGCATACAATCGGTGGTCGTTCTCCTTCCTTAAAAATAGGTGTTGTTGCTGCTGGCTTTCCATCATTATTGAACCTTCTCTTCTTGAAATTTCCACTCCTATTATCTTGTCCAGGATTACCACCGAGGTGGTTAGCATTTCTGGCATGTTGATTTCCTCCACGTTTGTTGTCACTGCTTCGATGACATCTACCACTGGTATTATCATTTTGTCGGCTGCTATCTTTTGGTTGGGCTGACTCATTATCGCGCTCTAATAACTGAGCCCTATTCATAACATCTGAATACAAGCAAAGTTTGTGAGAAATGAGGTATTGACGTATTTCAGGTTTCAAACCTCTTAGAAATATTCATGTCATACGCTCCTCATTATCTACCAAATGGGATGCAAACCGGGATAACTCCGTAAACTTAGCCTCGTACTACGATACGGTCATATTGTTTTGCTCTAGCTTGATGAATTCTACCTCCTTCATGTGACGAATACTTTCAAGAAAGTACTTATCGTTGAACAATTCTTGGAATTTCTCCCAAGACATCTTCAGTGCGGCAGGCTGAGTACGTTTTATAGATTCCCACCAATGATCTACCTCTCCTTGCAACATGAAGGTGGTAAAAGGAACCTTTTTCTCCTTGAAGCATCCCAAGACATCAAATATTTTGGTGATCTGCTTAGTCCACGTTTCTGCCTTAAGTGGTTCTGGCTTTCCCAAAAACTCCGGTGGTCCCAGCTCCTTGAATTACTTAGCAGTGATCATCCGTGAGTTGCCAATGTTTCCACCTGCATTTTGAACAGGAGTCTCTCTCGCCTGATGTTGCATGAATTGCAGAAATTTCCTAAACATCCCGTCATTCATCAATTAGTCGGTGTTGTTGTTTACATGAGGATTATTGCCTTCCTGATGCACATTATCCTGGTTATTGATCATCGGTGACTCAACGGTCTCATGTGCTCCATTGCTTATCTCAACATTTTCAGATGCCATTTTCAAACACTGCCACAAAACAAGGGTTAATTGACAAGCCACATATTATCCATATATTCTGACCGACCAATTAAATAACAAATAAACTTAGGTAGGTCATACTAGGGAAGGATTTACCCGTTTCTCCCCTCCTAGTTCTAGCCTCAAATCTCAGCCAGGGATCATATCCCTAAGATTTGATACCAACTGTGATGCACCCAAAATAGGTATACACAACCCATTTTGAGTCGCCAAATACATGATACATAATTTAAATACAAACTTCATTTATATAACATGACATAATGTAGCTTAGAGTTTAAACATGAATATTTTCTTGTAGACAATATCCAAACTCAAATGGAGTCCTCATTATATTTATTATCACACTATTTCATAGAATAGTGAGGACTACTATAGCCACCATCTCGGACCATCACTCTGTTCCCCGACTAGTCCTAACTATATTCTCATTTCCTGAAGAGAACAATGAAAGCAAAGGGTGAGCTCAAGTAGCCCAGTAAAGAATATTATGACTAAGATAATGCAAAATAAATTATCGTTAGCCTTCAATAGTGTAAAATTGATAGAATACAATAGACAACAAGTCTAACTACAGCGGAACAAATAATCCATTAGAAGAGTCAAGCCTAGCATGATATCTACTATCTTTTATGATTTAAAAGTTCATCATCAATATTTTATCGCTGTAACATAGCTCAATAAATAATCCACATCATCGAATTATCCATGCACTACGGGCCAAGGCTATTTATTAGTATCACATCCACGAATCATCCATGCACTACGGGCCAAGGATATTCGTTATTATCACTAGTGGTCATGATCATGCCGACAACTGTCCATCAATGTACTACGGGCCAATGAGGACTTTTACCACATCATTTGTAACATTACAGGTCATGATTATACCGATACATAATTCCTAGTCATAATCATACCAATCAACAGTCCATCTATGCACTATGGGCCAAAGATGACTTTCACCACAATATAAGTATGAGAATGGTGACAATGATATAAGCATCAATCAAACGAAATCAAGGATAAATATTAAAGATTTATAATTTATCCAGAGTTTAAAAATGTCCAAATTGTCAACATGATAACTACTTTGTGGAGTAAAATTCAAGAATAATATTCATGTATCAAAAATAATTTGTGTCGACGTCGGGATTTTCTCATGTTATGTGAGATTTGTTTTAAAAAACAACTGAAAAAGGTTCGACATGTATATGTCGACGTTTTGACTGTAAGAGTTGCCAGATGTTGTTTTTAACTGGTTGCACCAATGCAACCGAGAAAAGGTTTACACATTGACCTAGTTATGTGACACTGCTAAACGGGTCTGTGAAACCGAGATTCATTTGAGTTCAGGGCTTGATTATGCGGAGGGAAGGTGTTAGGCACCCCTCGACATCCGTGTTTCCACGGTGACCGTCACTTTTTAAGAAACTGTTATATGAATGTGTGTGTGTGTGTGTGTGGGTCAATGTGCTATTATTTGGAAGTAGTACGAGGCCTCGCTCACACCTATATAAAAAGGGTATGAATTTATATAAAAATTCAATTTTAAACATGATATAGCATTGATGTTTTGTAAAAGAGGTTTTTCAAACCCTGTGCTCAAAAGTAATTGAGACCTTTTTATACTTCCATTTTATTATTAAATGTTCGGCTTGATTGCATTTATTTTCAAGATGCGAAGCATCTTCAAGAAAATAATATATAACAGTGCCGAACTCCTTATGGGCATGAAAGTCATCTAAGGAAATTCAAACACCGTGAATAATTTACAAGCTGCTTACAGCTGAAAATGTCCATGATGGGAAGTAATCTAGATTCAGTGGACTAAATCTATGATCACATGATTCTTAGGCTCACATGATGCCACAGTTTATATGAAAAGCAGTAAGCAGTTATATATATAAAAGCTGTAAATATATACATACATGATCAACCACCATGAAGCAACTCCATAGGGGATCGGAAATGTAAATATATAAAAGCGGTAAATATATATATAGAGACATGATCAACCACCACGAAGCACCTCCATGGGGGATCAGAAATGTAAATAAAGCAATAAATGCGATCAACCGCCACGAAGTAAACTCCAGGTGGGACTAAATGTAAATAAAGCAGTAAAAACGATCAACCGCCATGAAGTAAACTCCAAGCGGGATAAAATATAAATAAAGCAGTAAAAAGGCCGTTATATAAGTAAACTCCAACTGGCATAAAATGTGTATATATATATATATATATATATATATATATATATATATATATATATAAAGCAAGTAAGCGTTCTCCGCATATAAGTTCAGGCTCAATCGAGGCATAACTCGATAATGTTAGTCCATATATATAAATATATACATATAAAGTATATATATATATATATATAAAGACAGAAATGAAAATCACGAACCAAAGTTTGGGCATACACACACAACACGACTCTCAATATGAAGAATAATGTGTGCAAAGGTGAAGAGAAAGGCTTTATAGTGTGTAAAAAGGCTTACAGTGGGCTGCCAAAGAAGACTTCTATGACTCTAAGTAGATGAACAGTCGGCTCGCACCGGTAAAAATATAGCTATATGTGAGCTAACATGTGTTTAAAATGAGAAAGCACTCAATATGGGGTGTGTACAGAGCAAATTTGACAAGGCTTCCTCGCCTTTTTCTTTTTTAAAATGGCCACCCTAAGCTTTATATTTATAGAGCTGGTGGTGGTAGTGTGTACTTACTATGACGGTAGCGTAGGTGTACTGAGAAGTGGCGCAGTGTGCATCATGGTTACTGGGTGCCCCGAGTTCTGCGGGTCCTGTCGTCTCGAAGTTCGTGTACTCGTGCACTGTGATGTCTGCTCGCACTTGCAGAACTTCAATTTGAGCATCTGATTGAGGTGTACAAGACCTTTTTTGGACCGCCGTTGTCGAGAGTTAAGTAATGACATGGGATTAGAGGTTGTACGAAGTCAGGAAGAGGGGACCATGCCCATGGTCTTCAAGCTTCAAATTCTATCTGATGTGTTACCCTGCATAATAGTCACTCAGGATTGGAACTCCTTGGCTCTTGTGGGACATTGTTATGTAGAAATGTATGTATGAGATGTTGAGATGGCGTAATGTGGGGTTGCGGTGGCAAGGTGACAATTTTGCCCCTCATCGGGGTTATCTCCGGTTCGGGTTGATAAAGTAGATGTTGCTCAGGGTTATTTTTAAGATTGGAATGCTACAAGTGTTTGAATTCCTCAGGGTCATCTTTAAGTGTGCCTTTCTTCCGGGAGTTCCGAGGTTGAAGCTGATTGCATGCATTTAAAACAAGCATTTCCAGGGTTATCGCCGGAACTGCAACAACATTCCTTGGGGTTATCTCCAAGGATAAAACTCGGGGTTATCTCTGAGGTTGGAACTAATACTCCCGGTGTGTGTTTCGGGGTTGAGACTGAACTTCAGGTGGTATCCAGAATGGATATAAGCTGTCTTCCAGGGTTATCTCTGAAAGAAGAATCTGCCCTCCTGCAATGTTAGTAACAGGTGTGCAAAAAATTTTGAGTGTTTACAAATGCCCCTCTTTGTCATATTCATGCAATGCAAGGCATGGATATGATAAAGAATCCTAGACACTTGAAATGCAACAAGATAAATATGATGCCATGTGCAGCAACATGATGTAAATGTATGATGCATGTGTTTTGTTGGATTGTTTTCCAACATGATGGGATGATTTCTGGTTCCCTTTTAATCCTGCCAGGGATGATAATCAGTGATGTCTTGGACGTGTGATCCAAGTCTTCCAGGATGTTGACATTGGGGTTATCACCAAAGTCTTGAATCCTTGATACAGACTTTACTCTAAAAATGTGCCTCTCGTGTGCAAGAGATCTGTGGGGATAAAGCTTTGTCTGTTTGAGGATGTGTATAACATACTCCATCATCGGTCCTCTCCAATGAGGATGGTCTTCTCTGGTTTGTGTCTCCAGCATATACCACAGTCCTGTCGGAGTTACTGCCAATAGTATGTATTGTCAGGGCTGCCTGACCTTCGCTGATGTGTGTATCACCAGATAGATCCTTGTTGGGCAAACTGACAAGGCTACTTGACCATCATTGATGTGTGTATCAACGGATAGATGCACGGTGTAAGCTGTCAAGGTTGCTTGACCTTCGTTGATGAATGTATCAACGGATAGATACGCGTTGTAAACTGTCAAGGTTACTTGACCTTCGTTGATGTGTGTATCAATAGATAGATACGCATTGTAAACTTTCAAGGTTGCTTGACCTTCGTTGGTGTGTGTATCAACGGATAGATACGCGTTGTAACCCCATCTGGGGATTCGTTCATGGACGAAGAATGCGTTGTAACCCCCACTGGGGATCCTTATTAATGAATGAAATCTGCGTTGTAACCCCCATCGGGGAACCTTATCAATGGATGAAATCTGCGTTGTAACCCCCGCCGGGGAAAGGCTTTTAGGGTTACAACCCTGTATTTGGTGGCATCGGACCTGTGTGAGGCATTGCGGAGTATGATTTGCAAAAGATGAGATCATCGGTATAGTGTACCTTGTATTTAGGCGAATACCAATGTGTGATATGTAAAGCCATAATTTAACTTGTGACAACAAGGATTCTAGGCTATTCCACTCAGTCGCGTAGCATTTTTATTCTTAATTTGGCCTTTGTAGCTTGTGAGACCTCCTTTGCAACTCGAACTGGATTGAGCCGAAGGGGTAGTACCTATGTAGGGGTGTCACAGGTACACCTGCGGTAGCCATAGGTACACCTGCGGTAGCCACAGGTGGACATGCGGCCAACCGTGAGTATGAAAAGCCTACAAGTTGCTTTCATAAGTCATTTTCAAGTTGCGCCGTGAAGGAAATTGGAGAGCTCTTCTTCAGATCTGCTGAGTTCGGGCGACTTTCTGCAAATTCTGCCACCGTACAAGTGTTCTACACTGTCCTGGTAACGTATGCATGTATTCTTTTCCAGTTTTTATCCATTGGAAAATGACTTATCACATGAATTCCATCTATACACATAGTAGTGCATATGCATGCTTATATGACTTGATAAAAAATATTCAACATAGTAAATGTTAGTATTAAACCATGCTAAACATAATGATGTGAAAAAATTTGACTTTTGAAATAGTCAAATTGGCACCTTTTACTGTCATTTCTTATCCTATTTGAGGACAAATGAGTAAAGGTAGAAAAGTAAAATAATCATGGTAATTAGACTACACTTACAGATTTTTTACTATGATGTATTAATGCATGTAGGATGTATATGACTGTTGGTAGGTGTGCTACTGAATGGCCACCTAGTCATGCCTATGTGCATGTGGATAGTCCTATTTACAAAGGGGACTACAACAAAAATATTCCAAAATGTAGGCATTGGGTAGTCATGCATTTTTAACTCTATTGTAGACGTATGTTAAAATAATGCATACATGCATGTAGTCATAAAACTGCATTTTGAAAAGCTCCAGGTTAGAATTTACCACACCCTTTTTGAGGTGATTTGGAGACTTATTGTCTAGATATTATGGATCTGGATCAGCAGAGTTGTTCCCACAGGACCACTTCTGGTGTACGGAGAAGGGCTTCTGAAGTGCCTCGACCCTGTTCTATTAGACAACCTCGTCGTTTAGTGGAGGCAATGATACGTCCAGTCCAGGTTGATGTGCCGGATGTCGAGGATGATGAGGATGATGTTCAAGTTGTGGACCCCGCTCCTGTTGCATCTGTTTCCCGTAGGAATTTTCCAGGCATTTAGGTGGCGAGCCCAGAGCTTCTGGGGCGATTTGAGTCGACACCCTTCAGTTTAGCTGCATGCAAACGAGGTATAAAGTTAGGTCTTAATCTTCCTTCTTTCCTATTGATGAGGAGTAAATGATTTTGATGTTGATCTGCATTGGATGTAGGTTCCTGGCTTTACACAGCCTCGAGGGAATTAGTTCAGCATCCACTCTATGTATCAGGCTCTACATGATGACTATAGAGCGAATGTACACGGTTGGGGATTCGGGACGTTCTTTTCCATCCTTCCCCACCGTTGTTCCTAGGGTTACCTCAGGGCATTATTTGAGTGCTGGTTTCACCAGACTCAGTCACTCCATTTGCTGGATTGTGAGGTGATGATGACGCTGATGGATTGGCGGTTTATCATAGGTATGGAGTTTGGAAGGGCACCAGTGCCTTGTACGGCTGATATTACCCCGACTGTCGTCAGATCCTTGCTAGGAGTTCCAGACGGGGCGCTCAAGGGTATGACTGTACGTGCGGGTCCTTTAAGCGTAGATGCTATGAGCGGGCTGTTGAGTGAGCCCATACACGATGATGTAAGAGTCAGGGATCGCATTCTTCGGCGATTGTTCCTGATGATCATTAGGAGCTGCTTCATAGCAGATAACTCTTCTACGGTGTCCTTTTCTTTGATCAGCGCCACTTGACACATGGACCGTATTGGAGAGTATGATTAGGGCTCCTACACCTTTGCCTATTTCCTCAGGGAATGTGTATGCGCTCGCAAGGCTTGACCGAGACTTGGCTAGGATTCTACCCGTTTGTGCTAGTGAGTATTTCTCTTATCTTTTCCCATGTACAGGTTAAGAGTGTTAACTGATAGCAGATGTTTGTCTTTACGTTGACAGTTTTGGGCCTATGAGAGGCTCCCATGTTTGTGTCCTGTGAGTGTGTTAGGCTTAGATACCTATCCACGAGGACAAAGATTGCATCATTCCATACTGGCGGAGGTCCCTGTTACGGAGGGTTTCACTCATTGCCGCCTACAGTTGGAGTTGTTGACAGCGGATGTCATAACATGGGTTCCCTACTTTGGGGAGCATTTGACCATTGGTTTTGAGGATGGGTATCCGACTAGAGTCGAGTACGTGATTTCCACCCGTAGGATTTCTCTCTTCACAGATGGAGGATGGGAGCTCTACTTAGGAGAGCGTGCTATCAAGAGCACCACAAGAAAGATTCGTATGCCAATCTTGCCTCCTGCCAGGCATTACTGGCCTATTTCGCAGTCGCCCGTCATTGATATCCCATTGTTGGGTGTTGATGGTTTTGCACTGTCAGAGGTTCCCTGTACTTAGGAGATATTCCAGCATTGGTGGTCCCCTCGTAGCATTGGAGCCCAGACCCGCGCCACTCAGTTCATGGGGGATATGGTTCCAAGATCCGTGATGATGACGGATTGGCTAGCCTGTGTCCGAGATCCGACTCATTTGGCACAGATGAACAGTTGGACCGGGCACATTTCTTTATCCAGCACTTGGACAGAGATCCTTCAGAGGCAGATACTTTTGATCCTTCCAGCTCTGGCGCTGGCCCCTCAGGTGACCCATATGCTTTTGCCGGTGCAGATCCTCCCTTGTATAGGCCTGACATCTCTTTGGATAGAGATCTAGTAACTCAGGAGGAGTTACATCAGGTGGACAGGATTGATGATGTAGATATTGACACCATTGTCTTCTTCTGATGTGCATTTATTTCCTTTGATAGGCCTCTGTTAGACATTGGGTATCTCTACCCCAATCTCGATATCTCGTTTGGTAGGCCGTTGTTAGTTGTTGTGCGTCAATGCCCCATTTCTATGTATTTTTAGCTGTACAGAGATGATGTATTAGATGATGATATACTTAGGAATGTATGTACAATTTTCCATTCCCTATATCATATTTCCATCTATTGTATCATGCATGTTATTATGTTATGCATATTTATTTATATCTAGAGATATTCAGCATTAACCCCTAGATGATCTTATGATACGGCCCACACAGATGTCTTCTTCGACAGTTAGCCGCATTGATCATACCCCACCAGTATTGGTGGCATCCGTATCTGATCGTGGTATGATAGTATGTCACCATCGATGTGGGATTTGAGATCAACTGTTGTAGCATACTATGACCCCTTGATGTTTGAGTGTTCCATGCAGGATTTATGGAGGGTATCTTTGGAGCACTTTGGGTATCATCATGAGGAGGTGTTTTCTAATTTGGGACCCGTGAGTTGACTCTACTTTGGAGGAGTATGCATGTTTAACGATGTCGCCTTTGGGCCGGACCTTGCGTGTATATGGCTATTAGAGACATGAGTCGGCAGTTTATGACCCTCACTGGATTGAGGTGTAGGGTGGTGCAGGATGAGCTCACATCCGGCCACGTGATATCCCAACATTTTATGTTTGATAGATTTGGCTTGGAGGATAGTTATACACATCATTCCGGGGATTTCACCACACCGGAGGATCATTGGCGTTTGTCCAGAGTGGATGTACTGTTATTGTGCATATTGTTGTATGTCTACATGCCACGGTACATGGATGAGTTGGATATAGGAGTAATCATGGCAGTGAGAGCTCTCAGGGAGGGTAACACCATCGTACCGATGATTATAGCAGAGACTCTAAGGTCGGCCACATACTGCTGGACTTATCCAACAGGAGTGTTTGCAGGCAGCTCGGTCATACTGTATATGTGGTTTATGACACACTTCAGACTGATTGGCACTTTCAGATGGCATGGGTATTGTTTCACCCATGGTATAGCCATGTCATACTCCTTTCAGCCTGCAGAGTGTACAGATCCTGCATCTTGGTCCATTTTCCTGGCAGGGATCGGAGATTCGTTTGATATATTGCCGTGTACAGGGCTCAGCTCACTCTACAGCTTCATCACTCATGCTCCGGGCATGGATTATCTCCCTCTAGCTGGTTTGAGAGGCATAATTACTTACCACCCACTGGCCGTGATGTGTCAGTTTGACTAGTTCTAAGATTTTCATCCTTTTGAGGGGGCATTGAGTCAGCGATTAACTTCTCGCCACTTATCAGTAGAGGATAGATCTAGGTTGTATGCCTGTTGGGATCAGCGTGAACTAGCTGAGTTTTCTGTCAGCCATCCAGGTTGTTCTGTAGAGTATTCCTCATGGATGGAGACAGAGACGACATTGACTATGGCAGTATCCATAGTGTAGGGGATTGATTCCGATGATGGGGAGCCTATGGAGGAGACTTATATTCCCATCAAGGAGGATTTATCTACTGGGTTGCCAGCAGTTATGATGGATTCTCCCACTACGAGTGCTACTGTGATTCAGCATTCAACATAGTATCTAGAGCAGAATCTATATCTGATGACCTTTGAGAGAGATCAGGCTAGGACCTTGATGTTGACAACTCTTAATGGGAGAGACATCGCTTTGTTGGAGAGATATGAGGCTTTGGCACATAGAGATACCGCTATTGAGGAGCGGGATGATGCCAAATCAGCTATGGATGCAGTGATCATTGAGAGGGATGCTGCCATATTTTCTCGAGACGTGGTCGTTGCAGACAGCACTTCAGTGAGATCCCTGACCACTGATATGATTGCCGAGATGAGCGCATATATAGATGAGCATCATGTCACCATGTAGTTAGCCTCAGACTTATTGGCTCGTGTAGATATGTTGATGCAGGAGACCATAACGTTACACCCTTCCTCTGAGATAGATGCTATGTTAGATCTGCTGGTTCGCATATATACTGATTTTTAGATAGCCTTGTATTTTCCTGCACAGACTAGCTTAGCCATTTTATCATATACAGTACATATGTGTATATCAAACAGTATTATATATGGCAGGTTTGATTTACTTCCCTTTTAATTGTGCTTTGATACTTGCTTGATATTTGTCTGTTTCTTCAGGGCTTGTGATCTTGATGCATTCTGAATTCATCCTTGATGTGTGGAAATTGAGACGTCGTAGGATCTTTCAGAATGGATCATTGATCTATGTGTACCCTTACCATCTTTGGTGTCTTGGGACTAGTTTCTGTATGGAATGTATAAAGGAGTGTGACATTTCCTCTCTGAGATTGACTGCACCACAGATAGTCGCCAGTACTCCTATTTAGGAGGAGCCCAGTTAGTTCCATCTCTTATGGATTGGTGTTGCTCTTTGAGGCACAACCGCAGCTTAGATGGTCGCCGAATCTCCTATTTGTGAGGAGAGGTTAGGTAGTTCCATCCCTTTGGTCTGAAGCCGATGAAATGTGGTGGATTGAAATTTGATCCCAGTACCATTGACAAGTCTTTGTATTTTAGTAGGGGGTTAGACCGAACCATAATTGGCTGCCTACGTACTCCTATTGAAGAGGAGATCAAGTCTGCGTAGTTCGAACCTAGTGTAAGAGGTTCAACACTGAATGTGAAAGGTGTAAATGGGTGGAGAAGCTTTATTGATAAAGAAGGGTGTAGAAGTGTTTTTGTTGTTTTTGTTTTTGTAAAGAAAGGGCAGAAATGTTTTTGTTTTTTTTATTACGACCATGCCATATAGAATATTGTTGCCTACGTACTCCCGGGTATTAGGGAGATTAGGTCGACGTAGTTTGCCCCTCAAGACGATTTATAAACGAAGAAGTTGAATCCCATGTCTAGAATGAACTGCGGGGAAATTAAAGTTTGATCCCATGCATGGGACAAACTGCAGGTGTGAAAAGTTTAATCCCGTCTTCAGGATAAACTGTAGGTATGAAAGGTTCAATCCCTGATGGGATAGCCAGAGTTGTATGATGAAAGCGGGCAATTCTTTGGTTTGAAAAAGTGTGTTTTCCCCACGAGGCGAGATGGGTAAAAAGGAAAGGTTGTATGTAATGAGGGTTAAAAAACCTGAAATGACTGGTGATCTGATGATCCAAAACTAGGATGTTTATTTGATGGTAACCTCAGACATATTACCGTTTCACGGTGTCCGAGTTGATAGCTGTGGAAATTCATCATCGTCAATTTCCTACAATCTGAGAGCACCTTCAGTCAATACCTCCTTGACAACAAACGGGCCTTCCCAGTTAGGAGCGAATTTTCCCTTAGATTGATCTTAGTTGTCAATGATCTTCTTCAAAACCAAGTCGTACTGTTTAAAATGTCGTAGCCAGACTTTTCTATTGTAGGATCTGGCAATCCTTTGCTGATATAACTGACCATGGAAGATAGCTGCGGTTCCCCTTTCGTCTATTACAGACAATTGGTGATACCTATCTTGTAACCATTGGTCTTCATCCAGCTGAGCATCTATTAACACTCTGAGGGATTCCATTTCCACCTCTATGGGGAGCACTGCTTCCATCCCATAGATTAATAAGTAGGGGGTTGCTCCAGTGGAAGTACGCATTGAAGTTCTGTAGGCTAATAAAGTCAGAGGCAACAAGTCAGGCCATCCCTTGTGGTTGGCGGACATTTTTTGCATGATTTTCTTGATGTTTTTATTAGCCGCTTCAATAGCACCATTCATCTTTGTACGGTAGATGACGGAGTTAAGGTGTTTGATGCGGAATTTACTACATAGCTCCTCCATCATTTTGGTGTTGAGGTTCTTAGCATTGTCTGACACAATGACCTCTGGTTATCCATAATGACAAATGATATTGTTTCGAATGAAAGGAATGATGACTTCTTTAGTAACCCTGGGGAAGGAGGCTGCTTCTACCCACTTGGTGAAGTAATCAATCATGGTGAATATAAACCGATGTCCATTACTGGCTTTGGGCTCAATAGGCCCGATCACGTCCATTCCCCACATTGAGAAGGGCCAAGGCGAACTCATATTGTGGAGTTCCCTTGGAGGGGCGTGGACAACATTTCCATGAATTTGGTATTGATAGCACCTTTTGACGTGATCATCATAATCATCTTTGAGGGTACGCAAATAATGTCCAGTTCTAAGGATCTTCTTAACAATTAGAGGGCCGCTCATGTGTGGGCCACATACTCCACCATAGATCTCATCCGTGAGCCTCTGAGCTTGGTCCTTGTCCAGAAATCTGAGGAGACCTAATCCTGCATCTCTCTTGTAGAGTGCATCTCCGCTCAGGTAGAATTTCATAGCAAGTCGATGGATCCGCCTTCTTTCATTTGGTCTCGCCTTAGAGGGTGTAGATCCATCTCGTAAGTACCCCTTGATGTGCTGATACCAAGGGGTGTGGATGGGAGGTAGCTCATCCGATATTTCTCCAACATAGTTCCCATAGGCTAGGGCCTTTTGTAGGGCTAATGTGATGCTTGGCATGTTTTCCTTGTCAGGTATGTGAATCAAGGAGGCCAATGTTTCTAGCGCATCCGCAAAATCATTCCTATTACGAGGAATGTGTAGAAGGGAGATTTCTTCAAACTCTAAAGCCATCTGTAAAACTTGTCGATGGTAAGGCAACAAATATAGTTATTTGGTTTGATAGATTCCCGTGGATTGTTTGATTACCAACTCAGAATCCCCAAAGACAGTTAACCGCCTTATGCCCATTGAACGGGCAAGTTTTAGCCCCATGATACAGCCTTCATACTCAGCTGTGTTGTTGGTGCTGACAAACTGCAATTTGACGGCGACGGGATACTGCTCCCCCCATACCGGACACTAGAACTGCTCCAGCTCCAGAGCCTTCTGTGTTAACAGCTCCATCAAAATACATTTTCCACGTATGGTATGTATCGTACTGATGGTGTTGCTGAACTGCCATTACCCCTTCATTGGGGAAGCATGTTTCCAAGGGTTTGAAGTCCCCTGCAGGTGTAGCGGCCAGTTGATCCGCAATTCCTTGACCTTTGATAGACTTTTGCGTCACGTAGACGATGTCAAATTGCAATAGGATCAACTGTCATCTGGACAGCCGACAATTTAACATGGGTTTACTGAACACGTACTTGAGAGGATACACGCGGGATATGATATGGGTTGTGTGACAATGAAGGTAATGTTATAACCTCATGGAAGCCCATGCTAAAGCACAACAATTTTTCTCAATCAGAGTGTACTTGTATTCACTGATGCTGAATCTTTTGCTGAGGTAATAGATAGCTTGTTCTTAGCCTCTATCATCTTTTTGTCCCAGCATATGTCCCATGGCATTGTCGTTGACTGAAAGGTACATGAATAGGGGAACACCATCCCTGGGAGGTACAAAAATGAGAGCTTTAACTAGCTGCTCTTTGATTGTAAGGAAGGCTTTTTGACACTCATCGTTCCATTTCATGGAGGAGTTCTTCCTTAAAAACCTTAAATACGGGTTTACAGGTTGCTGTGAGTTAAGAGATGAACCTGCTAATGAAGTTGATTCTTCCTAAAAACCCCCATATTTCATTCTCTATTTGAGGAATGGGTATTTTAGTAATGGCCTGGATTTTGGTGGGATCCAGCTCAATCCCTTTGTGGCTGACTAGAAATCCTAGCAACTTACCTGATTTAACACCAAAGGCGCATTTGGCTAGATTCAACTTTAAGTTGTACTTACGCAACCTATTGAAGAGCTTTCTGAGATGGTCTAGGTGGTCTTCCTCCCTTCGGGACTTGACAATGATGTCATCCACGTAGATCTCTATCTCCTTGTGCATTAAATCATGGAAAAGAGCCATCATAGCTCGCTAATAGGTTGCTCTAGCATTAATGAGGTGGAATGACAACCGTCTATAGCAGTAGGTTCCCCAAGGCATGATGAAAGCAGTTTTCTCACGATCCTCCTCAACGACCATAATTTGATGGTACCCCGCAAAGCAATTAGCGAAGGAATACATGCCATATTGAGTAGTATTATTAATAAGAATGTGGATAAAGGGCGCGGAAAAGCTATCTTTAAGGCAATCTGTGTTCAAATCCCGGTAATCCACGCAAACTCGCACCTTTCCTCTCGGTTTAGGCACGAGAACTATGTTGGATATCCATTCAGGATATGTAGAAACCATGATGATACCAGCTTGAAATTGTTTCACAATTTTTTCTTTCACCTTTAAACTCCACTTAGGTTTCAATCGCTTGAGCTTTTGCCTGAATGGCTTAAATCCCTCTTTAATGGGAAGGCGATGAAGGACAATGTCAGTGGACAAACCTACCATGTCTTCATGAGACCATGCAACCACATCCTGTAATTGGGTTAATAGTGCAACCATGTCATTCCTTTGGTTTGGAGTAAGGTTTGAACCAATCTGGATCATCCTAGGGCTTTCTAAGGTTTTGAGATTGAAAGAAGTGGTTTGATCAAGGTTGGGTTTAGGTTTGTCTTCGACCTATTCTTTGATCTCTTGAGGTATCTCAATGTCCTCTTATATTTCCATCAAGTCTTAGTCTAACTTTTCATCAAATTTACAATCCTTATGGAGAAAAGGCATCTTATCAGCAAGTACATGCACATCTAAATTCAGAGTCCTGAAACAATATATACTTTCACTTAATATATGAAACTGTTTAATCATACAAAATGTGAGCATATACTAGCAAAATAACTGCTAATACTTGCATGTAAAAGTAAGCGAGTTAATATTATCTCTGAGTGCGAGAGGTTTTTTCGCCTGCTTTTACCTTTTGTCGATCAATGCATGGAGTGCTGCTCCAATTGTCAAGGGCAAAGTTATGATGTACCGCAGTGATGGAGGGGCTGTTATCGTCCTCCTTCTCCCGAATGATGACCATAACATCTGGGCAATCATCGTCTGGGTTGTATCTGTTGGTATGTTCATCATGGACAATGATGTGTATGCCTGACATCATTAGAGCAATGTCTTGTTTACATTTCCATTCCCTTTCTTCGACTTCGGGATAAGGAATTAGCACTTCTTTTGCTTTAACCGGTACTGGTTTAGGAAATAGCATAGCCATAACATGGGCTGGCACCTTTACCGAAGACTGTATAGGTTCAGGAGTTGCAGGTGGAGATAATCGTCGTGTGGCGGAAGATTGAGGAATCTGCTTGTGCTTATAAGGATTCCTATGACTGGAACTGGAAGAATAGCCTAGTTCGGTTGTCCCGGTTTAACTAGACATTTAAAATGGGTGCTTAATACCCTTATGATTTTTACCCAGCCCTTGTCCAGGCTGATGACCCAATGATATCATTTCTTGTGTAGCTGCCATCACTTCGGCATAAATCTTGGGTACGGGAAGTGGTGCTCCAATAGGATGGTATTGTGTGTTGCTCAATTCCAAAGGATGAAAATTGGTCGGCTCAACTTCTGAATTGAAGTTGATGAGTGGTATGTCTCCTTGTTTAGGACATTCTGGCTCAGCGTTGATAGTGACTAGGCTATTGTTGACAATGTATTTAAGTTGTTGATGAAGTGTAAAAGGGAGGGCTCTAGCCATGTGGATCCATGGTCTCCCTAATAGCAGGTTGTATCCTAAATCTATCTTGAGGACATGAAAAGATACGCAAAATGTATGGGGGCCAATCTCAATTTGCAGCTCAATCTCTCCGACAGAATTTCGTTGGGATCCATCAAAAGCTTTGATAACCATATGGCTACTTCGGATCCATTTGAGATTGACATTCATCTTCACCAAAGTGGCATAAGGACAGATATTCAGAGACGAACCTCCGTCTATCAAAACTCTAGCTAACATATACCTGGAGGACAAAATTGCAATGTGCAACGGCTTGCAATGATCGGTCCCTTCGGGCGGTATGTCGTCATTAGTGAAAGATATCACATTGTTGTTAAAAATGTGATCAACCAGATGTTGAAATTTTTCCACATCCACTGATTTCGGCAAGTAGGCGTCTTTCAAAACCTTAAGTAAGATCTTCCTATGATCCTCGGAATAGAAAACTAAATCCAGTATTGAGATTTGATGTGGAGCTTCTCTTAAGCTTAAAACCACCTTGGCTTTATTATGGCCCATAGTGCATCTCAGTCTTCTCTATTGGAATCTTCCCCTTTGCTTTTATGGTAGGCTTCATCACCCTCTGAGGAAGATACAATGGATTTTCCTTCGACACTGTAGCAGTAGTATGAGACGTGGATCCTTCAGCTTCTCCATAATTCCATGGGATTTTTTGTAAGCTGATAACAGGATACTGTGGTCTGAATGGTAAGCAAATTGGATCTGGTGCAACCACTTTCAAAGGATTATCACTACCTTTGAGTTGAATTGCTTGTATGGGAAATAGCCCGACAGTCTTATCAGCTTCAACGGATATAACTGCTACTAACCCCTTCCACTTAGTAGGACAAGTATTTCCACTCTCGAGTAGCACAGTGTCATCGTCTTCCAGTTGCAGGACACCGCTGTCAATTAGATTCTGAATAAGGTGGCGGAGTGCCCAACATTCTTCTATGCTGTGACCATGAGAATGTGAATGATATTAACATACTCCATCAGTGTTGAACCATCTTGAACGGGGATTAATTAGAGGTAGAAGGGAGGTGATTCTTCTTTTGTTAATTAGCATCTGAAATATTTCCTCCATAGGTTGGCCCAGGTATGTAAATTTCCTTCTATTGGCAAAATCCCGACGGGCTTTAGCACTTGCTCTCTTCGCAACCTTGTCCTCAAGTGCTTCACTTTCTGAAGGTGATGATGGAGCATTCATAACAAAAGGAAGGAGACAGACATTCTCCTGGCTGACTGACTGGCGTGTGACTTGATGCTGATGGATCACCGGTTCTGCCAATTGTTCAACTTGCTTACAAAGAGCTTTCATCTTTCATTCCATAGCAAATTGGAACTTTGCGTAATCCCATCTATCAACACCGTCTTTGATGGTCTGGGATGATTCATCATTAAAATTGGAACTCTGTGCAATGCTCCAACTAATCATATTGACCTCTTCTTCTTTGTGTTGAGGAAGAGGGTTGTCTTGCATTTGAGGTTGATCTAGTTTGGTAACCACAATCTCACCGTTGTCTATTAAATCTTGGATCTTTTGTTTCAAGTCCCAACAATCTTAAGTATCATGTCCAGGTGCCCCAGAATGATAAGCACACTTCCGAGTAGCATTGAAACCCCTCCCATTAAGGTTAGCTGGTGGAAGAAGATGTGTGATTTTCTTCTGAGTAGTCAGAAGAGTAAAACTATTCTAGAACAAGTCCCCTAAGGGTGTGAACATTCGAGGGCATTTTACTTCTCCACCTTTAGGCAATGGAGGGTTTAAACACTATGCTTGAAAAGGGGAGTAGTTTTTCCTCTGTATAGGCATATTCTGATTGCCTTATTGACCTTGTAGTATCAATGAAACATCCTCCTCTTTCTTTTTATGGACCCTCCAGGGGTTGTTTCCATAAGTTCTGGACTGGATGTGCTCAACAACTGCCTTAAGAGCGGCTTTGTCTTGAATCTTTCCTGATTTCAACCCCATCTCAGCCATAATCATTTCAGAAAATGGTTTGCCAATACCAGCTAAGACTCTCTCATAGAAAGGAGCTTCTTGTATGTCTATGAAGGTTATGACCATTTATGATTCCATCATAGAGGGAATAACTTGAGCAGCAAGGTGCCTCCACCTTTGAGCATACTCTCTGAAAGACTCATTGGACTATTTCTTGACCTGGGTAATCTGATACCGATCAGGAGCCATCTGAGACTGGAAGCTGTACTAAGTAAGGAAGGCATGAGCTAGCTCTTCCCAGCTATGGATCTTTGAGTTTTCTAATCTAGTATACCATGAACGGGCTTTTCCAGTCAGACTCTTCTGAAACAACTGCATTATGAGCTTCTCGTTTTCTCCCTAAGATCCAAGTTCTCCAATGAACACCTTCAAATGTGTGTAAGGATCCCCTAATCCGTCATACTTTTCAAAGTCAGGGGTTTTAAATTTCTCTGGATAATGAACACCAGGGAATATGCAAAGGTCAGCATATGAAACACTCCCATGTGCTCCAATCCCCTTAAGAGAACGGATGGTTTCTTCCATTTGAAAGACCTTCTTCCTGATATCACCGGTGTCTGGATCTTATTTGAGATGGGTATTTTCAGGGTCTTTGTTGGTCGTATCCAACTGAGGTTCCGAATTTGTTTTATCCAAACCTTGAGTTCCTCCTTGTGCAGAGGATTTTGTATGTGTAGGAATCTTTGGGCCTTGAGTAGACTGATGCAATTCTTTAAGCAGAATAACCAAATCTGTAATTTGTTTACTTAATTCGTCAAATTCTTCTCGAGAAACGGGATTAAACTGGTCAGAAGAAGACATGATTGGCTATAGGCTCGTGGCCTTTTTGGATTTTGAGTGGGTAACAGGCCCAATTGTTTCCCTACAAAAAACTTATGTAGTTTAGTCTTAGGGATAATGTAAATGTTTACATGTTATGTGAGGTATCCGTGTTAGGAATATTATCCTGCAAAACGAATGTTAGCTGTTTTGTAATACATGATAGCATGCAAATTTTAAATATGCATGTGCACATATTTATTTATATTTTCCATTACGATGGATTGACATGAAATGATATTTACAAGTAAATGCTTTTACAAGTAATCGAAAATGAAAAACATGAAGAGACTTTCCTCTGCGTTTGGTTTATCAAAGGCTGACTTATCTTAGGTTTACTCTCACGGCTTTTTAGCATGAAGGTTCCCAGATCATCGCAATCTACTTGACGGGAAGTTAATCTGGTCTTTTAACTGGAGCGAATCTGGGTGGTGCCTTTCCTGAGCCTCGTTGGAATTAGTCTCCCTACGAGTCCAGTAATCAAAACACCAACAGGATAGCCTCCTGGTGGAGGAACCACACAACATACATTCACATACAACGTGTCTCACCGTTTATGAAAATGATGACATGTGCGAAGCACTAATTCCACAGATAGATATATTACAGTGCAGTAAGTAAAATGCATTCGTACACATTCATCAAAAAATTTAAATGCAACGTCCACACACAAGCATATAACAATTTTGAAAAGCTTGTAGTAGCGGCTTAAGCCCTCTTACTGGTATTCCCCAGCAAAGTCGCCACCTATCGACGTCGGGATTTTTATTTGTCCCTTTTTTGTACTTGTTCTTTGGTGTTCTCATGTTATGTGAGATTTGTTTGAAAAAACAAGTGAAAAAGGTCCGACATGTATATGTCGACGACTTGACTGTAAGAGTCGCCAGTTGGTGTTTTTAACTGGTTGCACCAATGCAACCGAGAAAAAGTTTACGCATTGACCCAGTGATGTGACACTGCTAAACGGGTCTGTGAAACCGAGATTCATTTGAGTTCGGGGGCTTGATTATGCGGAGGGAAGGTGTTAGGCACCCCTCGACATCCGTGTTGCCACTGTGACCACCACTTTTCAAGAAACTGTTATATGAATGTGTGTGTGTGTGTGGGTCAATGTGCTATTATTTGGAAGTAGTACGAGGCCTCGTTCGCACCTATATACAAAGGGTTTGAATTTATATAAAAATTCAGTTTTAAACATGATATAACAGTGAGGTTTTGTAAAAGAGGTTTTTCAAACCATGTGCTCAATAGTAATTGAGACCTTTTCATACTTCCATTTTATTATTAAATGTTCGGTTTGATTGATTTTATTTTCGAGATGCGAAGCATCTTCGAGAAAATAATATATAACAGTGCCGAACTCCTCATGGGCATGAAAGCCATCTAAGGAAATTCAAACACCGTGAATAATTTACAAGCTGCTTACAGCTGAAAATGTCCATCACGGGAACCGAATCTAGATTCAGTGGATTGAATCCTAGGCTCACATGATGCCATAGTTTATATGAAAAGCAGTAAGCAGTTATATATATAAAAAGCTGTCAATATATATATACAGACATGATCAACCACCACGAAGAACCTCCGTGGGGAATCGGAAATGTAAATATATAAAAGCGGTAAATATATATATAGAGACATGATCAACCACCACGAAGCACCTCCGCGGGGGATCAGAAATGTAAATAAAGCAATAAATGCGATCAACCGCCACGAAGTAAACTCCAGGCGGGACTAAATGTAAATAAAGCCGTAAAAATGATCAACCGCCACGAAGTAAACTCCAGGCGAGACGGAATGTAAATAAAGCAGTAAAAGGCCACGAAGTAAACTCCAGGCCTGACAAAAAATATATATATATATAAGTGGTAAACGCACAGGATTTTTCTCAATCCCGGCTCGGTTTATAATTTCAGCGATTTGTCGCTATATATATAAAAGCAGTAAATGTACCGGATATAAAACCCAGGCTCATCGAACAGACTTCGACAACAGTTTATATATATATATATATATATATATATATAAAGCAAGTAAACGTTCCAGACATAAGTCTAGGCTCAATCGAGGCATAACTCGATAATGTTAGTCCATATATATACATATATAAGTATATATATATATATATAGACAAAAATAAAAACCACGGACCGAAGTCCGAGCATACACACACAACACGACTCTCAATGTGAAGAATAATGTGTGCAAAGGTGAAGAGAAAGGCTTTATAGTGTGTAAGAAGGCTTACAGTGGGCTTCCAAAGAAGACTTCTATGACTCTAAGTGGATGAACACTCGGCTCCTGCCGGTAAAAATATAGTTATATGTGAGCTAACATGTGTTTAAAATGAGAAAGCACTCAATATGGGGTGTGTACAGAGTAAATTTGACAGGGCTTCCTTGCCTTTTTCTTTTTTAAAATGGCCACCCCAAGCTCTATATTTATAGAGCTGGTGGCCACATGTGTACCTGCGGTAGCCGCAGATGCACCTGCGGCTGCCCGGGGTGCCCCGGGCTCTGCGGGTCCCGCCGCCTCAAAGTACATGCACTCGTGCACTGTGATGTCCGCTTGAACTTGCAGAACATCAATCCGAGCATCCGATTGAGGTGTACAAGACCTTTTTCAGACCGCCGTTGTCGAGAGTTATGCAATGACATGGGATAAGAGGTTGTACGAAGTCAGGAAGAGGGGACCATGCCCATGGTCTTCAAGCTTCAAATTCTATCCGCTGTGCTGCCCTGCGTAATAGTCACTCGAGATTGAAACTCCTTAGCTCTTGTGGGACATTGTTGTGTAGAAATGTATGTATGAGGTGTTGAGACGGCGCAATGTAGGGTTGTGGTTGCAAGATGATGATATTGCCTCTTACCGGGGTTATCTCCGGTTCAGGTTGATAAAGCAGACTTTTCTCAGGGTTATCTCTGAGATTGGAATGCTGCAAGTGTTTGAATTCCTCAGGTTCATCTTTAAGTGTGTGACACCCCCAAATCCAGGTACTTCATTCCCACAGGATTTGGTGCTCGCTTATCAAAACTATTACATCTAACTACCCATCAATAAAGGATAAAGACATAATTTAAATAACTTAAACAACAATCTTCTCCATTAAAGGGTTACATCATCATCTCAAAATAAATCCCAGGTAATCTAACCTTAAAATTATTACATCAGTTTGTAGAATACATCATATATTAAAACAAGTCTTTAACATAATTCATTAAAATAAACTTCTCATATGTCTTCAACATTTGGACATCTTGCCCTTTCCTTTACTAGTAGACGGCTCATCAACTTTCTCAACTTTAGCTGCAGTGTTAAATGCAAGAGTGAGCAAACAATTGCTCACTGATATAGGAAGTAGTAATAATAACAACATGAGAATGAACAACAAATGCTAGCAATAATGAACTTGTTCTGAGAATTAAGAATAGAACACAAGTTTGAAATCAATGTCTGAGGGTCTTAAAACCATGAATTATGTCTCCGGTATATAGGTATTATTGTCTTAACCTTAACAGTCATTAGACTGTACAGACCCTTCTTAGCGTACTTAGGGGGATCAGCCCTTTGTACCATGTATTGTGCACAAACATCTAAACGTTACACATACAAAAATCCCCTATATTAGGGTTGTTCGTCTCAGTTTGAATTTAGAATTTCCGCACTAACGAAAGTTTAGTTTGGAACTAGTTTATCAGTGCTTCTAAAATTTTAGAACACTATTCAACTTCCATCAATAAAGGTTTAATATGAAAATGTATAACTGAATAGGGCTATTAAAGTCAAAGATCGGATATCAACAATATATATAACTGAATAACATGATTTACATGCAAAGTGCTATATTCAAAGGAGTTTAGAACAATCTTCTTTGAATCAATGTATTAAAACAATAGATACTTCGAATGATAATAAGGAAAGTAAAGCTCGCTTGATGTAACAAATTAGGTTACAAGAGCTTGCACAAACATATTCAAGATAGATTAGGCTTGATCAATTTTAAGAACTTGAACAATAATAATATAAGAATGGAAACTTGCATTCAATATGAAAAGAATGAAGTTAGAAAGCTTGCTCAATTATAAATAGATAAGGTTGAGAAACTTGCCTCGATTGTAAGCTACACAAACGTAAAATAATCTCCAATTACCCTACACATATCATTGAAAGCGCAACAACAATTAATTGTTTGAATATTAACTTTATGGGTTTAACCTATCATTTAGGTCATAAACTTAACTTAGCATCTAACCATGCTAGTTAACATACTTAACGAATCTGAAATCTCATTACGAGCCAACATAGCCTAACCGTTCATCTCTAACCTTTGAAAACATCACATTTGGTTTCATTTTTATAACTTATTTAAATAATTATTTCAAATCTTTACACTTTGCATTACAACACACTACAATCTGTTATTGTAATTCACTTAATGTTTTAGTATCCTTTACATGCATATTAAACTAACCCAAGTCCGTTACACATGACTTGCAATTAAGCAGACTTCATCTTTGGGCTATTATCATGGCGCTGGCATACGAATCTAAATGTCTTTGCTACATTGCCAGAATGCCAGCCACAAGAATGATGATGCACTCAGACTTTTGTAGAACCTCAAAACAGACTTTGCTTTTGCCAAAAATCCAAATTTTATAGAATTTCACCACACCTTAACATCTAAAACTTTGCACTAACATAGCTACACATGCTACTCATCATTCTATATATAAAAACATCACATATGCACCATTTTGAATAATCAAAAATATAATTTTCCAAATTTCTTCCATTTTTACACTTTTAACGAATTTGATCGCTACGAACTTATTTCTTAATCAATTGATATGATTTAAACTTCGTTGTTTTCGTTTCTTAACATATTATCACAATCCAACTTCAATTCGCAGATTACATCACATATTGGACAAGAAATTTGGTACTTTCTAAGCTACTTTATATGAGCATAAACACTGTGATTTCATTTTCTTCCCCAAACCCAATTTCTCATGAATTTGATAACAAATAACAAGTTTACATGATAATTAACAGAGTTCTGCAATTCTATATGAACATATATACATCACAATTCACGTGATTTTCAACTTGTATCAAATATACATATATATACCACCAAACTAACAATAACAATAGAAATAGTTTATACCTTGATTAGCAATTAGCAAACCCTTCTCTTCCACTTGATAATCACATAATGCCTTCTCTCAAGCTCCCACTCTCAATCTCTTTTGATATCTAGCTAGCCTTAGAAAAAATACGTGAAATAAAATATTTGAGCGCTTAAACACACTGATAATCGTGATTATCAGTTTATTAAGCCAAGCGTCTTTGGCAATTATATTAACCAAAAGCCACAAGGCTTTGTTTGGTTACACAGAATTTCCATAGTAGATTATTAATATTTTTATTATATAGTTTCACTTGTCACACATACAACCCATTAAATAGCTTATAATTTATAATTATAAGAATTATATTCTTATTATAATTATGCTTATAATAAATAATTATATATCTAACTTTAATTAATAAATTAGAAACATTATTTTATCAAATTTATTCATTTACTATTAAACAATTCACTTAATTTAATTATCTTCTTAAATATTAAGCAATTGATTTAATTTAATTATTTCCTTAAATTAAATCCTTCAAATAAAATTATCATTACTCAATTTAATTAACATTAATCAATTTAGTTACTAAATTAATTCACCACAATTCATCGATTATTTATTTCCTCAATAAATAAATTATTTAAAATATTTATTTAATTCAATAAATATTTAAATTAAATTACAAATTTCCGATCGTTACATTCTTCCCTCCTTAAAAGGATTTCGTCCCCGTAATCACAAAAAAAAAAAAAATTATTCGTTACATTCTTCCTCCTTAACAAGATTCTCGTCCCCGAATCATTTATACAAAATCAAGCAAACAATCGAGGATAATTCTTCATCATAACGCTTTCAAGTTCCCACGTAGCTTCTTCAGCATTGTGGTTCCTCCAGATTACCTTAACAGAAGGTATCACTTTATTCCTTAGTACTTTCTCTTTTCTGTCAATAATTTGAACAGGGACTTCTTCATAGGACAAATCTTTCTCAAACTGTAAGGGCTCATATTCTATAACATGCTTATAATCAAGCTTATATGGCCTCAATACCGATACATGGAAAACATTATGAATATGCTCCAACTCCAAAGGTAAAGCTATCTCGTATTCCACTTCACCAACTCGGCGAAGCACTTCAAAAGGTCCTATAAATCTAGGGCTCAATTTCCTCTTCTTGCCAAATCGAATTTTTCCCTTCCAGGGAGACACTTTCAAGAAAATATAACTACCGGCATCGAATTCCCGATTTTGTCGATGTTGATCAAAGCATATTTCTTCTGTCTATCTTGTGCCACATTCAATCTTGGTCGAATTACTTTGATGATCTCGACAGTCTGTTGTACCAATTCTGGACCCAATAGCTGACGTTCACCTACCTCATCCCAACATAACAAAGTTCTGCATTTTCTACTGTATAACGCTTCGTAAGGCGACATGCTAATACTCGCATGATAACTATTATTATAGGCAAATTCCACCAATGGCAGATGGTTATCCCAATTTCCCTTGAAATCCATGATATATGCTCTGAGCATATCCTCTAGTGTTTGGATGGTTCTCTCACTTTGTCCGTCGGCCTGAGGATGGTACGCTGTGCTCATTCTCAGCTGTGTTCCCAAACATTCTTGTAGTCATTTCCAGAAATTAGATGTGAAATGTGGATCTCTGTCTGATACAACAGATACAGGTACACCGTGCCTTGAAATAATTTCCTTCACGTACAGTTTTGCTAACCGATCTAGTGTAAACCGAATCTTGATTGGCAACAAGTGTGTCGACTTCGTCAGTCGATCGACAATCACCCAAATGGCGTCATAACCTTGCTAAGTCATTGGAAGACCTACCACAAAATCCATTATGATATGCTCCCATTTCCATTCTGGTATCTCCAACGGTTGTAATAATCCGCTTGGCCTTTGATGTTCAGCTTTGACTTTCTGACACGTTAAGCATTTCACCACACAATCAGCCACATCCCTCTTCATATTCGACCACCAAAAATGATGTTTAAGATCTTGGTACATCTTTGTACTCCTAGGGTGAATCAAATATCGTGAGTTATGAGCTTCATTCATAATTTCTTCTTTAACCTCTGGTACTGGCGAAACCCAAATTCTCCCTTTGAATCGAAGTAACCCTTCCGAATCGATTTTGAATTTGTTTTCCTCACCTTCAGATATCTTCTATTTTATCTTTTCGCAGTCCTCATCCTAGAGTTGTGCATTCTTCACCACATCTACTAACGTTAAACTATTTCCCATCTGGAACAACTTTTCATCGAATTCTGTCAGATATTTAATTTCCAACTCCATCTTAGCCATTTTTAACATTAGCTTCTCTTGATCAGTTTACATCATTAACTTCTCCCGTCCCTTCCTACTTAAGGCATCAGCAACAACATTCGCCTTTCTGGGATGATAGAAAATCTCGCAATCATAATCTTTGATCAACTCCAACCATCTTCTTTGTTGCATGTTCAAATCTTTTCGTGTAAAGATATACTTCAGACTTTTATGGTCGGTATATATCTCATACCTCTCTCCATAAAGATAATGTCTCCAAATTTTTAGGGCAAACACCACTGCGGCTAACTCTAAGTCATGAGTCAGATACCCCTTCTCGTAATCTTTCAACAGACGTGATGCATACGCAATAACTCTACCATTTTGCATAAGCACACAGCCTAGTCCTTTATGCGATGTGTCACTATACACCACAAAATTTCCTGTATCATCAGGCAATGACAACACAGGTGCTAAACTCAACCTCTTTTTTAATTCTCGAAAAATTTCCTCACACTTCTCTGTCCAAACAAACTTAACCGCTTTCCTAGTTAAATTCATCAACGGAGTTGCGATCTTGGAAAAGTCTTGAATAAAATGCCTGTAGTAACCCGCCAATCCTAAGAAACTCCTTACTTCTGACGGTGTCTTTGGATGATCCCAGTTTATTACAGCTTCAACCTTTGATGGATATACCGAAATTCTGTCCTTATCAATAACGTGTCCGAGAAACAGTACACGTTCTAACCGAAATTCACATTTTGAGAACTTAGCTTATAACTTATCTTTTCTCAACGTCTCCAACGTCAATCTCAAGTGTTCCACATGTTCCTCTTTGGTTTTGGAATATACCAATATATCATCAATAAACACCACCACAAATTTGTCTAAGAATGGTTTAAACACCCTGTTCATCAACTCCATGAACGCTGCAGGTGCGTTGGTTAAACCAAAAGACATAACCAGAAACTCGTAATGACTATACCGAGTTTTGAACGCTGTTTTTGGTACATCCTTCGTCCTCACCTTTAGCTGATGATAACCACTTCTCAAGTCTATCTTCGAGAAATATCTCGCTCCCTTCAACTGATCGAACATATCATCGATTCTAGGTAATGGATAATTGTTTTTAATCGTGACTTTATTCAATTCTATGTAGTCAATGCAGAGCAGCATCGATCCACCTTTCTTCTTAACAAACAACACCGGTGCTCCCCATAGTGAAACACTCGGCTGAATATACTTCTTATCGAGCAATTCTTACAATTTCACCATCAACTCCTTCATCTCTACCGGGGCCATTCTGTATGGTGCCTTAGATATCGGGGCCGTTCCTAGTAGTAAGTCAATCACGAACTCGATTTGTCGATCTGGCGGAAGACCCGACAAATCGTCTGGAAATACATCTGTAAAATCTCTTATGATCGGTATTTCTTATAACTTTGCACTCTTCTTCTGCGTATCGACTATATAGGCTAAGTATCCTACACATCCTTGTCTCAACAACTTCTTGGCTTGCATCACCGTCAGATAACTTGCTTGTCGAGGTGACTTGCTGCCAAATAACACAACCTTTGACGGATTCATAAGGTTAACACACTTTCTTTGGCAATCAATTACTGCTCCGTAATTGAATAACCAATCCATTCCCAGTATAACATCAAATTCACCAAGTCTAATTGGTATCAAATCTACCATCATCTCGTGACCTTTTATGACCACTCTACAATTCTTGTACACAAATATAATAGGAATCACTTCTCTATTCACAATCTTTATATTTAAGGGAAATTATAATTCTTCCTAAGGCAAATCTAAATTCTGAGCAAATTCATCGGATATAAATGAACAAGTAGCACCCGAATCAAATAGTACATAGGCATTAATACCATTAATCAGAATGATACCTGACACCACATCCTTAGATCAGACAAAGATCCCGCATCGGCCATATTGAAAGTCCTTGCAGTAGGTCGGCTTGATTGAGCTAGTCCAATGATAGTCAATGCACCACCAACGTTGTTGTTTCCTTTTCCGCCACTTGCACTTCCCGCTGGCTTCTTAGAGAAATCACGAGCCATGTGATCCTTCGAACCGCAGGTGAAACATGCTCCTTTCTTCGGACTAAAACAGTCTGGTGCAATATGTCCCTCCTGACCACAGTTGAAACACACTCACTTTCCCTTCAAACATACCCCAATATGGTTCTTCCCGCAAGTTGCGCAAGCCTCAAACTTTTTCTTCTGCTGATTTCCCTGTTGTCCTCCCGTAGTCGAATTCTTACTCCATTTCCTCTTTTGATTATTACTTCCAACGTTACTTCCACCCGCTTTATTCTCATTTTCATTCTTCCTTTTCTTCTGTTCTTGGTTGTACTTGGTCAAAGCATCGCTTCCACCTTCCGCGATAATTGCCTTCTCCAGTACAACCGCAAATGTATTCAGCTGGAACATTGAAACCTTGCTGTAAAGCCAGGGTTTCAATCCTTGTTCGAACCTTCTCGCTTTACGCTCGTCAGTATTGACTTGATAAGTGGCAAACCTTGCCAACTCGTTAAATTTTGCAGCATAGTCCAGCACCATCATAGTTCCTTGCTTCAACTCCAGAAATTGCACTTCCAACTGATTTTGAGAACTCGCTAGAAAGTACATTTCAAAAAACATTTCCTAGAATCTATCCCACACTATCACTCCTTGTCCTCCACGAACCTTATTTGCTTGCCACCAGTAGCTAGCTTCAGACTTCAATATAAATGTTGCGAACGCAGTCTTTTGATCTTCGTTAACTCTAGCAACGTCGAACACCTTCTCCATTTCCATGATTCAGGTTTGGGCTTCCACTGGATTCATAGACCCTTGAAACTCTGGTGGTCCAACCGCTTTGAATTCCTTGAAAGTCGTGACTTGAGCTTGCGGTTGATTCGCAAGTGCACCCGTCAATAGAGCTACCAACTGCTGAACTGGATTAGCGTTGGTCTCATTTTTATTATTAGTAGACCCCTCAGGAGGTGCTTGTTGACGTGATTGTCTTCTTCTAGGAGGCATTTTCTGTTAAGATATACGCTTATTAGCTCATTACTCAACTTCTTGGGTATTTAAAGTTTAACTTAAACATTCCAAGATTAAAGCTTTAACACATAACATTTCAAATAAACTTTAATATTTTATTTATTCATAACGTTTTAAAACATACTCAAGATAGCATAACCGCTATAAACATTCACTTTCCTGAACTAAACATGTTTCAGGATTACATAATCATGCTACCCCTTTATTTATCTCAAAATAAGGGATTCACAGTTTATTTATTCACATAATTGACCACATATTATTATCTATCTTATTCCATCTAAGCATATTAAGACGTCGTAAGGCTTCCCGACGCTCTTCCTCCACGATATACGATACCGGTTCTACGATCCATCACTTAACTACTGATTTAATTCTCAAACTGAGGTGGGTAATAATAGACTCGATCCTGGGGCCTATCAATCGCCAAATTAAAAGCATAATTGTTGGGTAAAATCTATATACGCACAACACGCAAGTATACGTGGTCAACAAGTAATAGAGTGATGAGTAGAGTATTGTTCCCACAGAAACTAATTAGCAATAACCTTAACTTACAATTACCAATCTTCTATTAACCCTAATTTTATTAAACAAATTAATTTAATAATTTAAATTAATGCAATTAAAATTTAGAGTAATTAAACTAACACAAAACAATCACGAATATCAAAATCTGAAATTTCAAATAATTAATGGAGAATTAGACTTATGATTTCACCCTAAGCTTCACTTTGATTTTAACACCTTTATCCCAATTCAACGTACTATCCCAGTTTATTAATCAAGAACACGAACGTATTATTAACCACCTCTCGATGCACTAATACCGTATTAACATCAATCCACAATTAAGATAGAAATCTGCTAAACACCTTAATCAACTAACCCACTATATCTCTATGTGAATTACAATAGAAGAAGGTTGAAGAATAAGTTCTCTATCCAATTACATGCCGTGTCAAGCATATCTCTACCTTAACACTCATCAAGTTTAAGTTACTAACAAAATCCTGAACACATGCTATATCAACTAGGTCTAGATTTGAATATCCTCTCTCGATTCCATCCAACTCCACAAAGAATTGTTGATCAGGCAATTCATAGATTCAAGAACAAATCAATATAGATAAACTGAAGATAGCTTATTAAATTGGAAATCAAAGTTTACAAAAGCATCGATTCACTTAAGGATCCATCACAAGCCTAAAAAGTGAATTAGTTCATAATAAACGAAATAAACACTGAATAAATCATTCTTCCAATTACAAATAATAATCTAACACGAAGAATATTGCAAAACACCCTTCACGTAGACTAGAATTGCAGTAATCTTGAAAAACTCCTCGAAATACTCCTCCACACTTGCTATCAAAACCTGAACGTAAATCTTCGTAATATGTCTCTTTTTTTCTCTTGAAGTTGTTATTCCTTTTGTATATCATGTCCAACACATAAGTCCCAAGCGAATTCTCTATCAAATAGAGTTATATTGCCATGCAAATAGCTAAAATTCGTGCCCAAGAGGAATTACAAACATAACAGGACACTCAGATTTTCCACCCCCATTACCTACGGGTGTGCGATTCAATAATGCCGCCCGACAAAGCTATGTTCTCGTTAATCTGAGTGTAAGACCCCTCGCTTTGGGAAAGTGTATAGTTTATTCATGCCCATACCGACGCAGCCTATCTTCGTTAATCGACTTTCTTCGCGCTCGCTAACTTGCTTCGAATTATGCTCCATTTGATTCCAAATCACACCAAATATTTCCAAATGTACATTGAGTGCCACAACCACCATTCTACACATGAAATAACATAAAACAAGTAAAAGTGAACATGATCACAAGAATATAGCAACAAATAAGCATGGATTGGATATTAAATCACGTATATAAAATACACTTATCAATAATCCATCTCTTTCATCTTGGCTTTCTTCACTTGGACCTTAGCCTCAACATGGTCTGCACGTTGAGTCGCCTTCATCCAAGCATCCTCTGCTCTTGCACGCTTAGCTGACTCCTCCTTAACATCATCTTTTAATTTCTCCATGTCAGTCTTCATCTTCTCGTGTGTTGCCAACAGGTCTTCATACTGAGCCTTGGTATGAACAAGATCCCACTCCGTGTTTCCAAGTTTCAAATCATGTTCCTGAATCTCTGCATCCTTCTGCTCCATCGAAGCATGATGCATCTCAACCATCTCCTTCAGCTCCTCAACCTCGTCCTGTAATTCTACATTACGGTCGTACAGAGCGTCATACATCTCCGTTGATATGGAGTTTGGTGGAAACTCCTCAGGATCCTCTTCCTCATCATCCTCCTCTTCCTCCTCAGAACTATCCTCCACGGGATTGGTCACAGGCTCATCCTCTTGGATC
Source organism: Panax quinquefolius (assembly GCA_020205615.1). Taxonomy (NCBI): domain Eukaryota; kingdom Viridiplantae; phylum Streptophyta; class Magnoliopsida; order Apiales; family Araliaceae; genus Panax; species Panax quinquefolius. The sequence goes on from CM035163.1 coordinate 53,987,903, forward strand.
AACTGCTCCCGCACTACGTGAATATCCCGGGGTTCATCATCTTTAGGTACCTGAGGTATCACCTCTCTAGCTAGACTAGATCCTCCTTCGTTAGACATCCTAACAACAAAATATTTTAGGTTTAACTTAATATTTTTGATACTCGCGAGCACATAAGTTATTAACACATAACACATAATGTCTTTTATTATTTAGCTTCAATGGATACCTTAATCCATTCCTGAAAACCCAGTAAGAGTTAAACACCTTTATGTTTTCTATTTCTTTAAAGGTTACTTCCTAAGGTTTCCCCACCTAAGGTTCATAACCTAAGGCTTTGATACCAACCTGTGACACCCCCAAATCCAGGTACTTCATTCCCACAGGATTTGGTGCTCACTTATCAAAACTATTACATCTAACTACCCATCAATAAAGGATAAAGACATAATTTAAATAACTTAAACAACAATCTTCTCTATTAAAGGGTTACATCATCATCTCAAAATAAATCCCAGGTAATCTAACCTTAAAATTATTACATCAGTTTGCGGAATACATCATATATTAAAACAAGTCTTTAACATAATTCATTAAAATAAACTTCTCATGTCTTCAACATTTGGACATCTTGCCCTTTCCTTTACTAGTAGACGGCTCATCGACTTTCTCAACTTTAGCTGCAGTGTTAAATGCAAGAATGAGCAAACAATTGCTCACTGATATAGGAAGTAGTAATAATAACAACATGAGAATGAACAACAAATGCTAGCAATAATGAACTTGTTCTGAGAATTAAGAATAGAACACAAGTTTGAAATCAATGTTTGAGGGTCTTAAGACCACGAACTATGTCTCCGGTATATAGGTATTATTACCTTAACCTTAACAGTCATTAGACTGTACAAACCCTTCTTAGCGTACTTAGGGGGATCAGCCCTTTGTACCATGTATTGTATACACATATCTAAATTTAACACTTACAAAAATACCCTATATTAGGGTTGTTCGTCTCAGTTTGAATTTAGAATTTCCGCACTAACGAAAGTTTAGTTTGGAACTAGCTTATCAGTGCTTCTAGAATTTTAGAACATTATTCAACTTCCATCAATAAAGGTTTAATACGAAAATGTATAACTGAACAAGGCTATTAAAGTCAAAGATCGGATATCAACAATATATATAGCTGAATAACATGATTTACATGCAAAGTGCTATATTCAAAGGAGTTTAGAACAATCTTCTTTGAATCAATGTATTAGAACAATATATACTTCGAATGATAATAAAGAAAGTAAAGCTCACTCGATGTAACAAATTAGGTTACAAGAGCTTACACAAACATATTCAAGATAGATTAGGCTTGATCAATTTTAAGAACTTGAAAAATAATAATATAGGAATGGAAACTTGCATTCAATATGAAAAGAATGAAGTTAGAAAGCTTGCTCAATTATAAAGAGATAAGGTTTAGAAACTTGCCTCGATTGTAAGCTACACAAACGTAAAATAATCTCCAATTACCCTACACATATCATTGAAATCGCAACAACAATTAATTGTTTGAATATTAACTTTATGGGTTTAACCCATCATTTAGGTCATAACCTTAACTTAGCATCTAACCATGCTAGTTAATATACTTAACGAATCTGAAATCTCATTATGAGCCAACATAGCCTAACCGTTCATCTCTAACCTTTGAAAACATCACATTTGGTTTCATTTTTATAACTTATTTAAATAATTATTTCAAATCTTTACACTTTGCATTACAACACACTACAATCTATTATTGTAATTCACTTAATGTTTTAGTATCCTTTACATGCATGTTAAACAAACCTAAGTCCGCTATATACATGATGACTGTAATTAAGCGAGACTTCTTTATCATGACGAGCCACTCATGGTGTCAGCATGAAAGTATTACACTAGTTATCGCGTGCTCACATGACTTCCAGCGTTCGCGTCAAATAAATGCTGCTGCTACATGCATGCGACAACTACGCCAGGCAGCAGCAATGATGCGTGATGCACTGACTCGATTTGCAGAACCTTGAAACAGACTCTACTTTTGCCAAAAATCCCAATTTTACAGAATTTCACCACACCTTAACATCTAAAACTTTGCACTAACATAGTTACACATGCTAATCATCATTCTATATATAAAAACATCACATATGCACCATTTTGAATAATCAAAACTATAATTTTCCAAATTTCTTCCATTTTTACACTTTTAACGAATTTGATCGCCACGAACTTGTTTCTTAATCAATTGATATGATTTAAACTTCGTTGTTTTTGTTTCTTAACATATTATCACAATCCAACTTCAATTCACAGATTACATCACATATTGGACAAGAAATTTGGTACTTTCTAAGCTACTTTATATGAGCATAAACACTGTGATTTCATTTTCTTCCCCAGACCCAATTTCTTATGAATTTGATAACAAATAACAAGTTTACATGATAAATAATAGAGTTTTGCAATTCTATATGAACATATATACATCACAATTCACGTGATTTTCAACTTGTATCAAATATACATATATATACCACCAAACTAACAATAACAATAGAAATAGTTTATACCTTGATTAGCAATTAGCAAACCCTTCTCTTCCACTTGATAATTACAAAATGCCTTCTCTCAAGCTCGCACTCTCAATCTCTTTTGATATCTAGCTAGCCTTAGAAAAAATACGTGAAATAAAATATTTGAGCGCTTAAACACTGATAATCGTGATTATTAGTTTATTAAGCCAAACGTCTTTGGCAGTTATATTAACCAAAAGCCACAAGGCTTTGTTTGGTTACACAGAATTTTCATAATAGATTATTATTATTATAATATTTTTATTATATAGTTTCACTTGTCACACATACAACCCATTAAATAGCTTATAATTTATAATTATAAGAATTATATTCTTATTATAATTATGTTTATAATAAATAATTATATATCTAACTTTAATTAATAAATTAGAAACATTATTTTATTTTATTTATTCATTTAATATTAAACAATTCACTTAATTTAATTATCTTCTTAAAAATTAAGAAATTAATTTAATTTAATTATTTTCTTAAATTAAATCCTTCAAATAAAATTATCATTACTCAATTTAATTAACATTAATCAATTTAGTTACTAAATTAATTCACCACAATTCATCGATTATTTATTTCCTCAATAAATAAAATATTTATTTAATTCAATAAATATTTAAATTAAATTACAAATTTCCCGATTGTTACAAAGTGTGCCTGTCTTCTCGGTGTTATCTCCGGGTCTTTGGAATGAGTCCCTTGGCGGGAGTTCCGAGGTTAAAGCTGATTGCATGCATTTGAAACAAGCATTTTCGGGGTTATCGCTGGAACTGCAACGACCTTCCTTGGGGTTATCTCCAAGGATAAAACTTAGGGTTATCTCCGAGGTTGGAACTGATACTCCCGGTGTGTGTTTCGGGGTTGAGACTAAACTTCCGGTGGTATCCGAAATGGATATGATCTGTCTTCCAAGGTTATCTCTGAAAGACAAATCTGCCCTCCTACAATGTTAATAACAGGTGTGCAGAAAATTTCGAGTGTCTACAATTTGGACAGAAAAGAAATCAATTTTTTATCGTGAATAGTACCCTGGGTGAATAGTACCCCGTGAATAGTACTCCGACATGAAAAGATCAAAATTTAACAAGAATGTTCATAAAAATATTTTTGTGTAACGATACAAGATGAAGCACTAATTTCAAGGTTATTCTATTAATTTCAAAGAGTATAGAAGCAATACTTAACAAAATGAGTGTAGAATTAGAAATATGAAACGAAATAATATTACTTACATACTATAGATTATGGAAGAAAATATTATTTCTTATGAATACTGAACAAAATAATATCCATTACCTTAAACGGAGAGTATTTCTGACTGGTATGGCAGGGATATTCTTGAAGAAAACTTGTGATGCCCCCAAATTCAGACACTCATATCTCGAATTTGGTTCGTCACGTGCTAATTCTAATATCATACTTAAATTTCATTAACAACGAAAATAATAGAATAATTTACATTAATATAATATAAATATTCGCGTCCCAAGGTACTGTAACCATTACTACAACAATCCGGTGATTACACTTAAAAATAATTTAATCCTCCTTAATACATCATTTTAATAATAATAATAATAATAATAATACTTCTACACTTAAAGAACAAAGCTATTCTGTAGCCTTGTCCTTTCCTTTGTCCTTTCTCGATGTACCGCCTTGCTCTGCCTTTACTGTAATGTTTTTAGGGAAGTAAGAATAAGCAACAAGTTTTCCAAGCAAGTAATAAAGCAATAAGAATAATAAGTTATAACATTTGAATCTTCAAAGGTATAACAATAATTGATAGTTCAAGAACATCAAGAAGTATCAAGAGTTTTCAATAAATATCACTATGGACTGAAGGATATCAACAAAATTTCAAAGTTTATTCATTTCAAGGTTCAATAAAGATGAACACTGAGCAGTCACTAAGGACTAAGAACTCTTACTCGAATGGTCCTATGAACCTCGGACTCAATTTCCCTTTCTTTTCGAACCTGATCTTTCCCTTCCAGGGAGACACCTTCAAAAACACAAAACTACCGACTTCAAAGTCTCAGTTCTGACGATGCAAATTGGCGTACTTATTTTGGCGATCTTGAGCTGCTACTAATCTAGATCTTATCGTTGTTACCACGTCGTCCGTTTATTGAACTAACTCCGGTCCCAAAAGTCATCGTTCTCCGACGTCGTCCCAACACAATGGTGTTCTACACTTTCTCCCGTAAAGAGCTTCATATGGCGGCATAACAATACTCGCATGATAGCTATTATTGTAAGCGAATTCTACCAACGGTAAGTGGTCATCCCAAATTCCCTTTGAAGTCCATCACACAAGCTCTAAGCATGTCCTCTAAGGTTTGTATGGTTCTTTCACTCTGCCCGTCAGTTTGAGGGTGATAAGCAGTACTTAATCTCAACTGAGTTCCTATTCGTTCTTGCAAACTTTTCTAGAATTTTGACGTGCAACGCAGATCTCGATCGGAGACAATTGACACTGGCACTCCATGCCGCAATACAATTTCCTTTACATATAAATTTGCTAACTGGTTCAAATTGAATCGGATCTTGATGGGTAAAAAATGAGATGTCTTTTTCAATCAGTCCATTATAACCCAAATGGCATCATTACCCTTCTGTGTGATCGGAAGTCCAACCATGAAGTCCATCGTAATGTGCTCCCATTTTTATTCTGGTATTTCCAGCGGTTGTAGTAGTCCACTTGGCCTATGGTGTTCTGCTTTGACTCTCTAACAAGTAAGACATCTACTAACGCACTCTGCAACCTCTCTTTTTAAATTAGGCCACCAAAAGTGGTGTCAAAGATCCCAGTACATCTTTGTGCCTCCTAGATGAACAGAATACGTCGTATTGTGTTCTTCGTGCAAGATTTCCTCTCTCAGTTCGGTTACAGCTGGCACCCATACTCGGCCCTCAAATCTTAATATACCGTCCATATCCACTTTGAACTTTTCTTCCTCATTTTCTGCTATTCACTTCTTATCTTCTCACATTCTTCATCTTTCCCTTGTGCTTCCTTTATTCTATCCAATAGTGTCGGGTGAGCTCCCATCACGAATAATTTTCCTTTCGTTTCTTTTGGTTTTTCCACCTCTATTTCCAACCTTTCCATTTCTTTTATTAATTTCTCATGAGTTGTTAGTTTGAATAACTTCTCCCTTTATTTTCTACTCAAAGCGTCGACAACTACGTTTTCTTTTCCCGGGTGATAAAGAATTTCGCAGTCTTAATCCTTGATTAATTCCAACCACCTTCTTTGTCGCTTATTCAACTCCTTCTATGTGAAGATATATTTCAGACTCTTGTAATCCGTGTATATCTCACATTTTTCTCCATACAAATAATGCCTCCAAATCTTCAACTCAAAAACTACCGCCGCTAACTCCAAATCATGGGTAAGGTATCATTTTTCAAAATCTTTCAACTGTCATGATGCATACGCAATGACGTTGCCATGTTGCATTAGCACACAACCAAGTCCTCTATACGACGCATCACTATACACTACAAATCCTCCCATATCATCTGGTAATGATAATACAGGCGCCTTACTCAACCTCATCTTCAACTCTTGAAAACTCTCCTTGCATTTGTCCGTCCACATGAACTTCACTGTCTTCCTCGTTAGATTGATCAGAGGGGTTGCTATCTTAGAAAAATCTTGGATAAATCTTCGATGTTACACGGCTAATCCAAAGAAACTTCTTATTTCTATTGACATCTTCGGTTGTTCCCAGTTACTTACCACCTCCACTTTTACTGAATCCACAAAAATTCCATTTTGATCTATCACGTGTCCTAAAAATTGAACCTTCTCCATCCAAAATTCACATTTTGAAAATTTATCATACATATTTTCCCTTCTTAATGCTTCCAATACCATCTTCAGGTGTTCGACGTGCTCTTCCTTAGTCTTTGAATAAATTAAAATGTCATCGATAAATACTACTATGAAATTATCTAAGTATGGCTTGAAAACTCGGTTCATCAAGTCCATGGATGCTGCCGAAGCATTAGTTAACCCAAATAACATCACTAGAAATTTGTAATGTCCGTAACGAGTTCGGAATGCCATCTTTGGTATGTCCTCCTCTCGCACTTTCAACTGGTGATAACCCGTCCGTAGATCTATCTTGGAAAACACTTCACTCCATTTAGTTGATCAAAAAGGTCGTCTATCCTTGGTAATGGATATTTATTCTTAATCATCACTCTATTCAACTCTCAATACTAGACACAGAGCCTCATCAATCCATCCTTTTTCTTTACAAATAACACTAGTGCTCCCTAAGGAGACACACTTAGCCGAATTTAACCCTTATCTATCAACTCTTTCAATTGTATCATCAATTCCTTCATTTCTACTGGCGCCATACGATATAGGGCTTTTGAAATAGGTGTCGTTCCTGGTGCTAAGTCTATTACGAATTTGATTTCTCTTTCTGGCGGAAGGCCAGACAGATCATCTAGAAACACATCTTAAAAATCTTTGACTATCAATATATTCTTCATTTCTAATCCTTTTTTCTGAGTATCCACTATATAGGCTAAATAACCTACACATCCTTTCTTCAACAATTTCTTGGCCTGCATCATCGTAAGGAAACACGATTAGTTGAGCAATGAGCTACCATAAAACACTACTTTAGACCGATTTAAGGTCTGAAGGTTCACATTATTCTCTTGACAATCGATTATCACAGCGTGGCTGGATAACCAATCCATTCCTAATATCACATCAAACTCTCCCAGTCTAATCGGAATTAAGTCTACATTTAGTTTATGACCTCTAATGTTTGCACAAAAGTTTTAGTAAACGAACTCTACGAGAATTACTTCCTTATTCATAATCTCTATATTCAACGAATTTTCTAAGCGTTCATGGGGTATGTTTAGTTGTCTAGCAAATTCTTCAAACACAAAGGAATAGGTAACACCTGAATCAAATAATACATATGCATCTATATTATTGATTGGGAGAATACCTGACACCACGTCTTTTGCAACCACTGCATCTTGGACAGTAATGTTAAAGGTTCGGGTAATCAGTCGGTTGGTTCGCGTTGGTCCGCTGATCACCAACTTGCTGCCCCCTCCCTGTTGGTCGCTTCCTCCACTGCTCCCCTTTTTTGGGCAATCCTTGATTTGATGCTCAGTTGAGCCGCACACGAAACATCCCTTGATCTTTTTCAGTTTCGGGTAGTTAGGTGAAATGTGCCCTTCCTGGCCGTAGTTGTAGCAGACGCTGCGTCCCTTCCAGCATTCCCTTTAATGGTTCTTTCAACATTTCGAGCAAGCTTCACTTCTTTTCTTAAATCCTCCTTGGTAACTTCCTTACTGGCTGATGCTTTGATTGTTGGTATTTTTGTTGTTATTGTTGTTATCCCATTTCCTCTTTCCCAGATGGCTTCCACCACTGCAACTCCCTCCACAAGTTTCTCCCCCTAACATTCTTGTTCTTCTTCTCCTTGATGTATTGGCTCAATGCCTCGCTACCTCCTTTAGCAATTATTGCCTTCTCCAATAATGTGGTGAACGAGTCGATTTGAAGGACCGACAACTTGTTGAACAACAAAGGTTTTAGTCCGAGTTTGAAGCGTCGAGCTTTCCTTTCTTCGGTGTCAACTTGATGTGTTGCAAATCATGCGAGTTCATTGAATTTGGCCGCGTACTGCGCCACCGTCATCTCTCCTTATTTCAGTTCTAGAAATTTTACCTTCATCCTATTCTTCATGCTCTTCGGGAAGTAATTCTTGAAAAATAAAGTCTTAAACCTTTCCCAGGTTATAGTTCCTTCTCCCCCCCCCCTGTTGATTTGCTTCCCACCAGTAGTTTGCTTCACCCCTCATCATGTATGTAGTGAACACAGTTTTCTGATCTTCACCCACACGAGCAATGGCGAAGGCTTTCTCTATTTCCTTGATCCACGTCTGTGCTACGATAGGATCGGTAGTACCTACGAATTCAGGAGGTCCTACACTCCTATAGTCCTTAAAGTTTATAACTGTAGCAGCTTGGGGAATGTGTGGTACTGGTTCGTTTCTTCCCCTCAGAGCTTCCCCCAACAAGTCTACTAGCTTCTATATAGGGTCTATTAGTCCTCTCTCAACATTAACCGACTCTTCCGATGCAGCTATTCTACGTTTGGGAGGCATTTTTCTGCATCACAAAACTTTCATTTTTATTATCTTGTTTTATTATTTAAATATTTCTCAAATGAGAAGAAATAACATTTTATAACACGTTTTTGAAATAAGATCATTTATATTCATATGCCAAATTGTTACATTACATGATTATCTCCAGCATACTTTTATAAATGACAACATGTATCCCCTAATATCACAAAAGATGGGGACAACCACTAACATGCTACCCCTCTAACATTTATCAAAAGTTCAGGGTTTATAACTATCTCACATCTTACACAAAAGACTGAGATTACAACAACAGATTATACATCACATAAATGGAAATACTACAACTACTAAATTCTAACACCTAAACTCAATCTAACATCCCGCGTTCCACAGCGCTCTGGTACTCCCTCTGGGTAATGTGCACACCAAATTACGGCTTATGGTGTGCCGAGTCTGTCCCTACTCTTTCAGGTAATGATTTACCCCATTAATCAACCTTTCCATGGCCGTGCACATCGCATAGCCCATCTTGTTCATCTTCCTTCTCTTTCACCTCACCTCATCCTCTAGATCGTTAGCTCTATCATTAACTTCTTCCCACTTCTCTTCGAAGTGGATCCTATCCATAACCTCCATCTCTAACTGAGTACAAAGAGCTTCCTTCTCTGTCCTCTCGCTCAACTCTGTCTGCTCCGTCTCTTCTAGCTTTCCTGCAAGCTCCACATTCCTAGCCATCGACCTATGAAACAAAGTTCCCATCTGGATCCCTGCCTCCTTGCGGTGAGCAATCTCCACCTCCATCTCCTACATCACTAACTTTCTTTGATGGTCCTCGTCCCTCAATTTCTTGAACTCGAACTCCCTTTCCCTAGCTTCAGCCTCTAACTCCTTTACTTTACAACCTAACTCCAGAATCTGCTCCTCATACTCCCCCAACATTCGATCCTCGAAAGTAGCCTCGTCGAATTCCTACATGGGCTCAAGCTCCTCCTCCATAGGCTCCTCCTGTGGATTACACTCCTCGGGTAATGGCTCCATCTCTTCCTCATCATCATCATCATCGATAGGGGCTACTGCCAATATAGGCTCCGCTATCAATGGTGCCTCATGTACCACGTGTATGTCACGCGGCTCCTCCTCTACTACTCGACTAGCACCTCCAATGTCAGTCATCCTACAATCACCAACATAAGACAAAATAAACAACAACTCCATTAGAATGTTAAATAACATAAGTTCATTATATAGAATGAAGTTATATTCTATAACACACTAAGTCTCTCTCTATGAAAACTCTATATGAGTTTTATCCCTCTCTATCTTCTAAGTTCTCCTAAGTTATAATCTAAGGACTCTCGCTCCTAAGGTTTATAACTACAGCTTTGATACCAACCTGTGACGCCCCCAAATTCAGACACTCATATCTCGAATTTAGTTTGTCACATGCTAATTCTAATATCATACTAAAATCATTAACAACGGAAATAATAGAATAATTTACATTAATATAATATAAATATTCGCGTCCCAAGGTACCGTAACCGTTACTACAGTAATCCGGTGATTACACTTAAACATAATTTAATCCTCCTTAATACATCATTTTATTCATAATAATAATAATACTTCTACACTTAAAGGACTAAGCTATTATGTAGCCTTGCCCTTTCCTTTGTGCTTTCTCGATGTACCGCCTTGCTATGCCTTAACTATAATGTTTTTAGGGAAGCAAGAATGAGCAACAAGTTTGCCCAGCAAGTAATAAAGCAATAAGAATAAGCAGTTATAACGTTTGAATCTTCAAGGGTATATCAATAATTGATAGTTCAAGGACATCAAGAAGTATCAGGAGTTTTCAATAAGTATCGCTATGGACTGAAGGATATCAACAAAATTTCAAAGTTTATTCATTTCAAGGTTCAATAAAAATGAACACTGAGCAGTCACTAATGTGAGATCCCAGATTTTACGAATAAAGATTTAATTTTCTCGAAATTTTTTTTTGAATATTATGGTGTGAATTTGAGATAATGTTATAGTTGTGGGTAGTATTTATAAATTCTGCAAAGTATGCAAGTTGTTATAAAATATTAGTTTGGTCGGAGAATATTCTTTTTGTTGGAGAATATTTGTACGATGGCATAATCATTAGTGGACCCCACAGCGAAATAATTGCCGTCAGTAGTTAGAAAATGACAAAAATTTTTTGAAAATAAGCGGTGGAGGTTTTATCGTTATTCTTGTTGAACTACCCGGTAGTAAAGTACTGAATACGATGTGTGGTTATAATATAGCTTTACGGTATTGATTATTGATGCTTACGTGAAAAGTCTTTCGGTTATACTCAATTATTGCTATAGTAATTGTTGCATCATATCTCTCATATTATTGATTCGATTATTGTCACAAGATATCTTACGTATTATATGATATATTATTAAATCAATAATTGAGACGACAAAGTTATTCATATTATTAAATTGCAATATTTACAATGTCTAGAAGTTACGTCGAGGAGAGGTTTGGTCACCTAATTGCGGCTTGATAGGGAAAAATCCTTATTGGAAAGCCCCCTCTTTCCTGGGAACGACCTGGTTGTTAAATATTGTGAGTTATGATATTAATGATGAATAATTTCATGTTGATTAAAGATGAATTTGATAGTTCTATTGTGTTGGGATTATTGGTGTTAGTTGAAATCGACATCTATTCCGATGATAATTGATGTCTGGGGGTTATATTGATAAACCGGGTAATTAATCGGGTAAATGACCAATTAATTGCTACTAATTCACATGCTCATATAACTATTTGTTCACATGTGTGTACTATTGAGTTACATGATTTACTATTAGGGGAGTTGGTGCAAGATTGATGATACTTGCATGACTAAGTTAAAGTTTGAGGTATAGATGGAGGTACTATATTGTAATTAATTTTTCACATGTTTAGAACTATTGAGTCGCATGATTTACTATTGATTCACATAGTTTACTATTAGGGGAGGTGGTGCACGTTTGATAATACTTGGATGACTGAATTAAAAATGAAAGAAAAGTTGGAGGTATTGTACTGTAATATTTCGAGCCCCAAAACGTGCAATTATCGAAACTATATTTTTCTATAAATAGAAGCTCATTCTTCCTTCATTTCTCACCAATTCACTAAAGCTTTAGAGCCATTATTATAGAGAGAAATTATTGAGAGAAAGAAGAAGAGAAGTCTGCTCCCTCACTATTCCAGTATCCAGTCTTCTTTTGAGGTAAGGGATATTATTTGTTGTGCCTATAAGGGGTATTATTCTTTCGTATTCATGAAGAGAATTATTTTCTTTCAATACTCGTAAGAGTTGTTATTCCATTCTTCACTCTTATGTTGGAATAACCTGTTTATGCGAAGTACCGCATACATGGTGAAATTCTTCTATTATTCCGTTCTTTATTATCTTGTCGGAATATCCTGTCTGTACGTTTACGTCGGACCTGGTTCCATTATTTATTATTCTGTTGGAATATCTTGTCGGTGCGAATTTTGCCTAACCTGGTTCAATTATTTATTATTTCGCATTTATTATTCTGTCGGAATATCCTGTCTATGCATTTTACGCCAGACCTGGTTCCATTATTTATTATATGAAGTATTAGTAAGTGTTATGATGAGTTATGTTGGTTATTATGTGAACACATGAAAGTTTCTTAGAAATCACAAAGGGTTGAAAATCAGATTTTGGTGAAAATGGAACATGAAATTCAATTGACCTTATCTCCTATTAGATTTTGAATTTGTGAGTGTGATAAAGTTCTAGAGTTTGATCTATGAGTTTTGTAGCATCTCCAAGTGGAATCACTGGAAAAGGTGTTGTAGATTTTCGTGTGGACTGATTTTAATAAAGGAGTCAAAAGCTGGAAATTACCGAAATGCTACTGTCCAGATTTTAGAAGGGCTGTTTCGGCCACTTAAATTGTGAGAAAAATTCTGGCCTTTTGGGACATGAAAGTATATGGTATAAAGAACCTCCTGTCCAAAAATGAGCTCATTCCGACTTAAAATGAGCAAGTTATGACCATTTCAATATTTAGGTTTTTCCGACGAAAAATGCTATAACCAGAGTTCTATAAGTCCGATGACCATGAAATTTAAACTGGAAACTCACGCTAACATGTGTAAGATCCTTCCAAGATTTGGGAATTTTTGGAGTTAAACTCGAGGTAGCTAATTTCTTAAGGAATTAATTGGAAATTGATTTTTGAAAAATAGTAAGTGAATTTTAAAAATTCCAAAAAAAATATATGTTCATTATGGGACTATATTCTGCTAAATCCCAGAAAAGAAATATTTTTGGGACTGATTTGGTATTTTTCATGAAAATGGTTTAGTTACGAACATATGAGTTAAATATGTTATGTGAAGTAACAAAGTTGGAAAATAGGATTTTATGGCTTGGAAATCCTATATAAGGTATATGTAGATTGTTGATAAGGGATTTGATCATTTGTGATGAAATCTTATGATTATGGCATTTTTTGAATGATTAATTGCATTATTTGGTAAAGTGTAAACAATTGAAATAAATTGTTTATAAGTTTAGAGGTGATTAAAATATTGTTATGATATTAATAATATTAGATTATGAGTGGTTGATAATATTTGGATAAATTTAAAGTCTTTAATATTTATCCTTATTTTAGTTTGATTAATGCTTATATCATTGTCATCATCCTCATGCTTATATGGTGATGAAAGTTATCTTTAGCTTACGTGCAAAGATGGATTGTTGATTATTGAATTGTATATCTTTGGCTTACGTGCAAAGATGGATTGTTGATTATTGATTTTCTTGTTGTATATCTTTGGCTTACGTGCAAAGATGGATTGTTGATTATTGGTTTTATTGTTGTATATCTTTAGCTTACGTGCAGAGATGGACTTGGTATGATTATGACCAGGGATTATTCGGTATAGTCATGACCATTGATGATTTAATGAATGTCCTTGGCCCGTAGAGCAAGGATGATTCGATGATGTGGTTTATTTATTAAGCTGAGTCTCAGCGATAAAAATTGATGAAAACATTTTAAATCATAGAAGATAGTAGATTTTATTCTCTACTTGACTTTTCTAATGGATTGCTTGTTCAGCTGCAGTTAAACTTGATGTCTATTGTATTTTATCAGTTTAACATTGTTGAAGACTAATGATAATTTATTCTGCATTATCTTAGTCATAATATTTCTTCTTGGACTAGTTGAGCTCACCTTTCTTTCTTTTGTTCTCTTCAAGAAATGAGCGTGGGAGACTAGTCGGGGAGCGGAGTGACGGTCCGGATGATAGCATTAGCAGTCCTCACTATTCTGTTAAATAGTGTGACAATAAATGTAATGAGGACTCCATTGGGTGTGGATATTGTCTAGATGACAATATTCTTATTAAAACTCTCAGTTTTTGTTTCGTCATATTTTACACGACAGTTGTATTATTAAGTTATATTTGAATTCTGTACCTTGTATTTGGTTACTCAAGATGGGTGATGAATACCTAATTTTGAGGGCGTCACAGTTGGTATCAAAGCTTAGGGATATGATCCCTGGCTGAGATGTGAGACAAGAACTAGGAGGGGAGAGACGGGAAATTCCTTCGCTAGTATAACCTACCTAAGTTTATTTGGTATTTAATTGGTCGGTCAGGGTATAGGGATAATATGTGTTATGTTAATTAACCCTTGTTTTGTGACAGTGTTTGAAAATGGCATCTGAAAATGTTGAGATAAGCAATGGAGCAAAATAATATGACCGTATCGCAGTACGAGGCTAAGTTTGCGGAGTTATCCCGGTTTGCATCCCATTTGGTCGCGATATGAGGAAGCGAATAACGCGAATGTTTCTAAGAGGTTTGAAACCCGATATCGTTAATACCTCATTTCTCATAAACTTTGTTTATATTGAGATGTTGTGAATAGGGCTCGATTATTGGAGCGATAATGAGTTAACCTAACCAACAACACGATAATAATCATCTCGGTGGCAACGGCCATCGGAACAATGATAATCATCGGGGAAATTATCATGCCAAGAATGGTAACCACTTCGGTGGTAATCATGGCCAAGATAATAGAAGTGGAAATTTCAAGAAGAGAAGGTCATTTAGCTCGATTTTATTGTATAGTAAAGTCAAGTCTAGCTGGCACGGTGGCACCAAAGGCGGATACGGACAAAATAAAGTCGGTGGTTTTAGGAAGAGCGTTTTTTGTGACTTCTCAAAAAGCGAGTAACCCAAACGAAGTTAGCACGGGTTAGTAATTATAAATTCTTGCGAAGTCTATGCCTTATTAGATACCGGTTCTACCCACTCTTTTATTTCACCTAGTTGTGTTCAACGTTTAAATTTGACTCCTGAGAAGTTAGACTTTGATTTATTGGTTGAAACTTCGTTAGGAGAAACCTTCATTACATGTGCTATCCACGTCTTGGATGAGAGTCATAGTTTTGAATGATATTTGTATTGTTAATAAATTTCCTGGCGTATTCTTGAAGACTTCTTAGCTTACCCCGTAGCGTGAAATCGAATTTTGTATTGACCCCAGTACAAAACCCATTTCTTCAACCCATAAATATTTCCTCAACCAAAACGAACGTATAATGCGCCAAAGACGTTGGCTCGAGCTGTTGAAGATTACGATCGTACCATTTAATACCATCGTGGGAAAGCGAACGTGGTATCTGACGTGTTGAGTAGAAGATCGTATGCGTTTATGAGTGCAAAGTTGTTAACACAGAGACCCATTTCGTATAACTTACAAATGATGAAGATAGAGTTCAAGACTCTAGGGACCCACGTGGTGATATCAAATATATGAGTAAAATCGACTCTAGTCGATAAAGATAAAGGTCGCTCAAACTACGCACCTGAAGCTGATGAATGTGAAAAAGAAGGTTCAAGAGGGCGTTATTCTAGAAGCAAGAATCGACGAAGAGAGGAAATCTCAACCCTCGATTTTATTGGCCCATTTGAAATCCTTGATCGAGTAGGAACTGTGGCCTATAGACTCGTTTTCCCACCAAATATATTGCGTGTTCATAACATTTATCACGTACCGATGTTATGTAAAAATGTGGACAACCCGAACCACATTATTGATTTAGAACCGAACGAGACAGCGGAAGATTTAACGTATGAGGAATTACGCGTTAAAATCTTGAATAAGAAGGATCGTATTCAACACTCAAAGGTTATACCTCAAGAGTTAGAATTTGAAATGAAGTCAAGGTATCCTCATCTGTTCGGCATACTAGGTACGTACGTAAATTTCGAGGGTGAAATTTCATAAGGAGGGGAGATTGTGAGATCCCAGATTTTAGGAATAAAGATTTAATTTTCTCGATTATTTTTTTGAATATTATGGTGTGAATTTGAGATAATGTTATAGTTGTGGGTAGTATTTATAAATTCTGCAAAGTATGCAAGTTGTTATAAAATATTCGTTTGGTGGGGAATATTCTTTTTTGTCGGAGAATATTAAATGCATTTGCATAATCATTAGTGGACCCCCCTGGCGGAAATAATTGTCGTAAGTAGTTAGAAAGCGACAAAAATATTTTATAAAAATAACGGCGGAGGTTTTACCATTAATCTTTGTTGAACTACCGGTAGTAAAAGTACGATGTACGTGGTGGTTGCGTAGTAGCACTGCGGTATTGATTATTGATGCTTACGTGAGAAGTCACTCAGTTATACTCAATTATTGCTATAGTAATTCTTTGCATCATATCTCTCATATTATTGATTCGATTATTGTCAAGATATCTTACGCATTATATGATATATTATTAAATCAATAATTGAGATGACAAAGTTATTCATATTATTAAATTGCAATATTTACAATGTCAGAAGTTACATCGAGGAGAGGTTTGGTCACCTAATTGCGGCATGATAGGGAGGAGAAATCCTTATTGGAAAGCCCCTCTTTCACGAGGAGCGACTTTGGTTGTTAAATATTGTGAGTTATGATATTAATGATGAATAAGTTCGTGTTGATTAAAGATGAATTTGATAGTTTCATTATATTGGGATTATTGGTGTTAGTTAAAATCGACATCTATTCCGATGATAATTGATGTCTGGGGGTTATATTGATAAACCGGGTAATTAATCGGGTAAATGAGCAATTAATTGATACTAATTCACATGCTCATATAACTATTTGTTCACATGTGTGTACTATTGAGTTACATGATTTACTATTAGGGGAGTTGGTGCAAGATTGATGATACTTGCATGACTAAGTTAAAGATTGAGGTATAGATAGAGGTACTATATTGTAATTAATTTTTCACATGTTTAGAACTATTGAGTCACATGATTTACTATTGATTCACATAGTTTACTATTAGGGGAGGTGGTGCAAGTTTGATAATACTTGGATGACTGAATTAAAAATGAAAGAAAAGTTGGAGGTATTGTACTATAATATTTCGAGCCCCAAAACGTACAATTATCGAAACTATATTTTCCTATAAATAGAAGCTCATTCATCCTCCATTTCTCACCAATTCACTAAAGCTTTAGACCATTATTATAGAGAGAAATTATTGAGAGAAAGAAGAAGAGAATTCTGCTCCCTCACTATTCCAGTATCCAGTCTTCTTTTTAGGTAAGTGATATTATTTGTTGTACCTGTAAGGGGTATTATTCTTTCGTATTCATGAAGAGAATTATTTTCTTTCAATACTCGTAAGAGTTGTTATTCCATTCTTCATTCTTATTTTAGAATAACCTGTTTATGCGAAGTACCACATACATGGTGAAATTCTTCTATTATTCCGTTCTTTATTATTCTGTCATAATATCTTCGTCGTGTAATGCGTTCTGTAGAACACCGGTTCCATTATTTATTATTACATTTGGAATATCACTCGGTCAATGTAATTTCTCTCGACCTAGTTCCATTATTTATTATTCTGCATTTATTATTCTGTCGAAATATCCTGTTTGTGCATTTTACGTCGGACCTAGTTCCATCATTTATTATTCTGTTAGAATAACTTTTATCTATCTCAGTAAACCGCATGCATGGTGATTTCGTTGTTATTCCATTCTTTATTATTATGTTGGGACATCTGCCGGCGCAATTTACTTTGACACTGGTTCCATTATTTATTATTACATTGGAATAACACGTTACATGCAACGCACTGCGCGTGCTTGGTGATTTCATTGTTATTCCATTCTTTATTATTACATTGGAATATATCTTATGCATGCGTTTTTCTGTGGGACCGGTTCCTTCTTTATTATTACATTGGGAATAACTTTGTCTATCTGGTCTCTATCGCATTCATGGTGAATCTTACATTATTCCATTTTTATTATTCTATTGGAATAACTTGTATAAGTGGATTACCACGTCGTGGTGAATGATCCTTCGTATTCATTCCTTATTAAATTGTGGAAATAATCAGTTACGTTGATTATGATGAGAGTCATAATAAAAGCATTGGAGTGATGAAAATCATGGGTATATGAAGTATTAGTAAGTGTTATGATGAGTTATGTTGGTTACTATGTGAACACATGAAAGTTTCTTAGAAATCACAAAGGGTTGAAAATCAGATTTTGGTAAAAATGGAACATGAAATTCAATTGACCATATCTCCAATTATATTTTGAATTTTTGAGTGTGGTCCAGTTCTAGAGTTTGATCTATGAGTTTTGTAGCATCTCCAAGTGGAATCAGTGGAAAAGGTGTTGTAGATTTTCGTGTGGACTGATTTTAGCAAAGGAGTCAAAAGCTGGAAATTACCGAAATGCTACTGTCCAGATTTTAGAAGGGTTGTTTCGGCCACTTAAATTGTGAGAAAAATTCTGGCCTTTTGGAAGATGAAAGTATATGGTATAAAGAACCTCCTGTCCAAAAATGAGCTCATTCCGACTTAAAATGAGCAAGTTATGACCATTTCAATATTTAGGTTTTTTCGACGAAAAACGCTATAACCAGAGTTCTATAAGTTCGATGACCATGAAATTTAAACTGGAGACTCACGTTAACATGTGTAAGATCCTTCCAAGATTTGGGAATTTTTGGAGTTAAACTCGAGGTAGCTAATTTCTTAAGGAATTAATTGGAAATTGATTTTTGAAAAATAGTAAGTGAATTTTAAAAATTCTGAGAAAAATATATGTTCATTATGGGACTATATTCTGCTAAATCCCAGAAAAGAAATATTTTTGGGACTGATTTGGTATTTTTCATGAAAATGGTTTAGTTACGAATATATGAGTTAAATATGTTATGTGAAGTAACAAAGTTGGAAAATAAGATTTTATGGCTTGGAAATCCTATATAAGGTACATGTAGATTGTTGATAAGGGATTTGATCATTGGTGATGAAATCTTATGATTATGGCATTCTTTGAATGATTAAATGCATTATTTGGTAAAGTGTAAACAATTGAAGTAAATTGTTTATAAGTTTAGAGGTGATTAAAATATTGTTATGATATTAATAATATTAGATTATGAGTGGTTGATAATATTTGGATAAATTTAAAGTCTTTAATATTTATCCTTATTTTAGTTTGATTAATGCTTATATCATTGTCATCATCCTCATGCTTATATGGTGATGAAAGTTATCTTTAGCTTACGTGCGAAGATGGACTATTGATTATTAAATTGTATATCTTTGGCTTACGTGCAAAGATGGATTGTTGATTATTGGTTTTCTTGTTGTATATCTTTGGCTTACGTGCAAAGATGGATTGTTAATTATTGTTTTTATTGTTGTATATCTTTGGCTTACGTGCAAAGATGGACTTGGTATGATTATGACCAGGGATTATTCGGTATAGTCATGACCATTGATGATTTAATGAATGTCCTTGGCCCGTAAAGCAAGGATGATTTGATGATGTGGTTTATTTATTAAGCTGAGTCACAGTGATAAAAATTGATGAAAAACCTTTTTAAATCATAGAAGATAGTAGATTTTATTCTCTACTTGACTTTTCTAATGGATTGCTTGTTCTGCTGCAGTTAAACTTGATGTCTATTGTATTTTATCAGTTTAACATTGTTGAAGACTAATGATAATTTATTACGCATTATCTTAGTCATAATATTTCTTCTTTGGGCTAGTTGAGCTCATCCTTTCTTTCACTTTGTTCTCTTGAAATGAGAACGTAGCTGAGACTAGTTGGGGAGCGGGTGGCCGGTCGGATGATAACATTAGTAGTTCTCACTATTCTGTTAAATAGTGTGACAATAAATGTAATGAGGACTCCATTGGGTGTGGATATTGTCTAGATGACAATATTCTTATTAAAACTCTCAGTTTATGTTTCGTCGTATTTTACACGACAACTGTATTATTAAGTTATATTTGAATTCTGTACCATGTATTTGGCGACTCAAGATGGGTGATGAATACCTAATTTTGGCGGCGTCACAACTAAGGACTAAGAACTCTTACTAGAATTAACAGTATTATATTGCAATCCAATATAAACGAGTACAACAAGTGATCAGTCTAAAGCACCCTACGTTATGTATAACATTTAAACATGCTAGTATGTGCGCACGTCGATTTCCCGACAACATAAAATTTCTCCTCTTTAAGAGGGTTGTTCATCTCAGTAGATTTTTAAGAGTCTGCACCAAGCCAATTGGTTTGGATAGCTTTCTAACACCTGATAATAGTCTAGCCGAATCAAAGGCTTAGACAACTTTTATAATTCAATTAAGAAAAATAATTTCAATGCTTGTAACAACGTCAAGGTATACAAATGATTTTCAAATAGTAATAGATATTTGCTGGATATAAATATGGTTGATATGGCAACAATTCGGATTATACAAATATATATACATTGTAAGAATTAAGGAACTTGTGAAATCATAGATTCCATGCATGAAATAAATGCATAGGTTATGATACTTGCATTAAAGAGATAAGGTTTAGATACTTGCTTGTAGCGTTGATTACCACTTATAGCGTAAAATCACCTCAATGAACTATATTATCCTATTTATGTATATATAGGTATTCATTAGTCACGCACTCTTAATATACATATTCACATACCTTCATCACACATATCTAATTTCATGTAGGCTACACACATTTAACTCATATATGTATAACTCACATTGATTTTACTTTTAAAATCTTTAGAAACATTTTTAGATCTCTTATACTCACCTCATATGTGAAACATTACTTAAGTTACTCATACATGTTAAAGAACCTCTAGGCTAAGTTTGGCCCTTTATTAAATTTACTCATAAATTTCCATTTTACAAAGTTAAAAGAGCTCATTATATCAACTACTAACCATAGCGTTCATTAACCCACATAACATTGCTAAACATGCTTGCATGTATTAGATTTGGTTGTATAACTCTCTACTTAGAACCTCTTTTAGTTCATGCTTGCGTAGTTTATAACGTGTTTAACTATACGCTCGAATATGTTAGTTATCTCTAGAGGCATGAAATATCCTATCATAGTTGTTCAAAAGTTCACAATACAAGTTGTAGAGTTTTCAACTCAATTGGTTTTCAATTATTAAGATTTCATGACAAACAAACTACACATGCAAAGTACGTTGAGTTTACATTTCATATTTATTTATAAGACTAACTAAGGTATAAACATATGCTCAAAAGGTTAGATTTCAAAAAGGTTATAATTCAAACTCTAAACCTACTAAAACATCTTGCAACATGCATCGACACATGTTTAGGGATTATGTATGCTTCATAAGTTAAGTTAAGTTAGGACTTCTTGTATCAAACCATCAAACAAAAATATAAGTCTTTGCAGACCCCCCTCTCTCTCCTCATTTGGGATGAGCATTTATACTACAGGACCCCCGGCAGGTGGCATAGCTCTTGCAGAACCTTTCCCCCCCTCATGGAAATGAGCCTTATACATCTGCATTGACCCCAGCAGGGGGTGGGTACGGCTTCATTGTTAGAACACTGGCATTCCCCTACTACGAACTAACATGTCAAACTCCCTTCCAAACAGCAATGTAATGATACTTAATTGATATAAACTTACTACTAAACATCCAGCATGCTTGTAACAATTCCAAACATATAAACAATCAAATTCAAGAATCAATTCAAGATTTATGCCATTTTTCCAAAGTTTAACACATTTAGCGTTTCTGTTCACTACGGATTCGTTACTCGACCAATTTACTTCGTTTAACTTTCGTTGATTTCGTATTTAACCATATTAACAATGTTTATCATCAATTGACACATTCTATTACGTTTAAACCATAAACTTTTCAACTCAAAACAAGTATTTTAGTACTTTTCTAAGAACTTTGCAACACTTAAATTTAAAAACATAGTTTAAGAATTATACCTCTTGAAGCTAAATTGACAATCCTTGAATCTTAACTTCTGATTTCTCCCAACTTCATAACCACTCACTCACTAGAATTCTCAAAATTTCAAATGTGAAGAATGAAGAAGTGGGTCTCTATTTATAGAAAAACCGTAGACCAAGTTTCGATTTTGCTCTATGAATTAAACCATTGGAATGAAGAAGAAGCTGATGGGTATGAAGGATTTGGTAGAGGAGTACCATGTAGCTGTTAGATTTTTAATATTCATGAATGCAATCATATTGCACAAAATAAGCGAAAACGTGGAAAATCAGAGTTTTAAAATTTTACAAACCATATATCCGGATCACCCTTTATGCACAATTATTAATTAAACGAAAATATGAAGAACAAGAATCATACCCTTGAAGATTCGAGCTTTCTTAGGTACAAGTTCACCTCCAATCTTTTTTGCGTTCAACTTGAATCCACCAGGTTTGGTTCCTTCCTTTGATCAACGTTAGCCACCCAAGTGTTTGGCCTCTAAAGGTGATCCACCAAGAAAGAAGAAAGATTCAAGAAGATAGGTGTTTGGCAAAACCCTAGTTTTTCTATCTCTCATAAAAAAAGGGCGTACTCTCCCAACTATTGGAATTACATCTGTTATAAAAAAATCAACAACCAATAACCCATAATAAGACTCCTCTTATTTATAGATGTGGGCAACCCTCCTTAACAATTAAGGAATTGGGTTTTATTTTAATTAATTAAAATCATTTAATTAATTAGCCTCCTAATCTTATTAGGAATAAATTAGAGTACTAATATTAAATTAATTTCCAACTCTTTAAAATTAAAATAATAATAATTGTAATAATATTAATAAGACTCCTCTTATTAATTTATATATTTAATATTTCCAAAATATTAAATAATAAATATTAAGCTATTTAATTTATTCTATCACCATAGATTAAATTAAATACACTTAATATATTATTACGATTATGCCATTAACTTCTTAAATAATTATTCTTCCTTTTATGGTGTGACCCTTTAGGTTCTCCATATTAAACCGGTTGTGAATAAATCAATTAGAACAATTATAATTTTATTTAAATAAATAAATTAAACTATTAATTTATTTAAATAAATAATATTTATTCTACAATAGGGATAAGCCACCCTAGCGATTAACGACTTTCCAGATAATATAGATTTCAACATTAATCATAAAAGAACCTTTGAGTAAATAGTTGTAAATACAATTCAATATTTCCACCATACTGATGTCCCAATTAAATATAAGACATGGAATTCTTTGTCAAGACTTATTTTATTTAATTATATGTATTTCAACTCTTAAATGCACAACTCAAATAATACAAATTAGAAACTCCTTTCTAATTTCATTACGCCTTTGCCAAGGACTCTTTGGGTTGTCATTTATCGAATCACATAGGACATTTCTCTTCTTTTACTAGAAGCGGTAGATTCTTTATTGATCATACATTATCTCCATGTACAACTTATTATACCCAAGCATACCCTTTGATATACCCTAAGGGTCTTAAGGAATAAGTCAAAGTATAACTCATCATACACAAGATACTATGATGATCTCTAGTCCAAGGATCACTTGTACTACTATCACTACAGGAATTCCTATTGACAGACAAGTAAAACTCCATTAGGTATTCCTTAGCGAGCCACGTTCAGTGAACTTAGTCTCCAATAATCACCTACATACTTGCTTTAGTGTCTCCACACAAATGATCATGAGATCAATCTTCCTCATCCAATGAGCAATCAACATATGTACCAATCTATCCGGATTCACTAATCCCCAATTTAGTAATCCAAAGATTGGGAACTATTTTAGTTTTAAGCTTTCTAAGAATTTAGATCTCATTAGAATGATCATCATTATTCTAAAAGCATTGCTTAAAACTATGCGTTTATCACATTTTGTAAAGCAGCATCATGTAGATAATTAAAAACCTTTAATAAATTAATACTTTTTATTAATAAATGAATAAGATTGTTACAAAGTATATGCTTTATCATCAAACATGATTGGCTTGTGTGCATACTACTTTCAATCTCCCACTTGCATTAAAGCCAATCGCCATGGTATCTCATACCCTTCTTCTCTAAGTGACGATTATTCTGCTGTTGGATAAGCTTTAGTTAATGGATATGTAATGTTGTTCTTGAGAGTTCACTATCTCTATAGTGATTTCCAATCTTTCAATGATTCCTATAATCAAATGAAAGTGCCACAACACATGTTTAGATCCAAGATGAGACTTAGGAACTATTCCTATTTCTTTAATGAACTTTTCATCCAAATAATCAACTTGCAGCTTCATTTATAGCTATATACTTTATCTTTATCACTAAACCAAAGAACTCTTTCTTTGTTTGGAACCTTTCAATTTCATCGCACCCTTTGTTCAAGGTAACGCTTTTACCTTAAAGTGTATTTTTCGTCGTCTTGGTGCATTTGAAAAACTTGAGTGCATTAAGCCCTCTAGTTTTAATTCAGACCCACCATGAATATGATCACATCCTTAGTGTCGGTTAAGTACTTTAAGATGTTTTTCACTGACTCATAGTGAACTTCTCCAGAATATAACTGATCAACATCAGGTCTCGTACATTTCATTGCATACATGATAGTTACTCATGTGATCTCTCTTTTATGAGTCTTTGGGGACTATTAAGAGAGATACACTCCATGGCTCATCAACATGAGACAACTCTTGGAGTTTTCCATGCTAAACGACTTTAGCATCAAATGAATATACATTCCTTGAGTTAAGTCGAGCATCCTCTTAAATCTATCTATATAGATTTGTATCCCCAATAACGATACTCTTCCCAAATCATTTCGTGGAGGAATGTTTAGACAACTTTATCTTTACTGATTGTAGCATTAGTATGTCATTCCTTATCTGTAATATATCAACATATAATACTAGAAATTTCCCGACGCTTCCACTGACCCCTTTTGTACACACTAGGTTCATTCTTGTTTTTGATAAAATCAAACTCTTTTGATTGTCTCATCAAAACGAATGTTCCATTTTTGAGAAGCTTGCTTCAATCTAATTCTCTGAGTGTTTACAACTCTTACCTCATCGTAAGTAATTGGATCATTATCTTCTATGATGTGTACCTCATCATCATCATCTATGATGAATCCATACCTCATAGGTATCTTCGGTACTATTCCAGATTTACAATTCGGTTGTGGTACAATAGGTCTATCTACAAGTTCCTCTTAATTGACTTATAGTGTTTTGTGGTTCTTAAACTCTTCAAGATCTATTATCCTCCCACTATCCCCTTCAATGATAAACATCTTTATCTTAGAAGG
The DNA here is from genome assembly GCA_020205615.1 of Panax quinquefolius. NCBI lineage: Eukaryota > Viridiplantae > Streptophyta > Magnoliopsida > Apiales > Araliaceae > Panax > Panax quinquefolius. The sequence continues at coordinate 54,013,375 of CM035163.1, forward strand.
CACCATGTTTTGCAACAAACACCTTTTGCTAAGTAGGATTATAGAACATATACCCTAAACTTACTTTAGGATGTCCCACAAATCTGTACTTGTTAAATCTTGTCCCAAGCTTAACCTTTGAAACCTTTTTCACATAAAATAGACAACCCTTATCTTAACAAACTTAAGATTAGGAATCCTCCCTGTCCATAACTTTTATGGAGTCTTGGGGTTGGATTTTGAGGTTACCTTTTCATAGATATGTAGCCATTTCTAGGGCATGACCCTAGAAGGATACTGGAATGTCGGTAAAATCATTATGAACCGCACCATGTCCAACAAGGTACGATTTTTCTTTTTAGATACATCAATCAATTATTGCGTATCAGGAGGCGTCCATTATGAGAAAACCATTTGAGATGATCTAGAAACTCTTGCATAAGTATTCATTCCTTGATCCGATCAAAGAATCTTAATACTTTACCAATTTGTTTTACTTCTAAATTCTTTGAACCTTTCAAATAATTCACACTTGTATTTCAGTAAATACACACATTCAACTCTTTGAATGATCATCTCCTTTTCTTATACTAGTTTGTTCAATTTGCAAAATATATTTTTACGTAAGTCAAGTACACAAAATCCATTAAGTAATATTTCAGTTCTATACAAAACATTATTATTATAAATAGAACAACAATTGTTCTTAATTATAATACCAAAAATTTCATTGCCCAACAACAAAATGGAAATAATATTTTTAACAAGAACTGGAATACAATAACAACTTATTAACTTAATAGATTTGCCCGTAGGCATTGCTAAACTATAAGTTTTTATGGCTAATGTGGCAACCTTTGCTTCATTTTCCACACATAGGATTACTTATATTTGTTTAGCTTTCTACTTCTGCTTGGTCCCTTCATAAATCTATATTTATGATAACCAAAGTCGGTATCCAATACCCAAGTAGAACCTTGACTTAAAGAAAAATTTATTTTAAATCATGAACAAATTTGTATTTATAACCGAAACTTCACTAGGCTTCTTTTGGTTAGCCTCTGCAAGATGCTTCTTGCAGTTTCTTTCCAGTGTCTAGGCTTATTGTAGTAGAAGCAAACTCCTTTTCTATATGTATTAGTTTTGTTCTTATTATCCTTTTTTTGCCTTCTATTTACCTTCTTTGAATAGTTCTTCTTTTAAGAAGATCCTTTGGCCCCTACTAGTAAGACTTGGTCTTTCTTGGTTGGAAAGTGTCTCTCAACATTTTTCAACATGTTAAGCAAATCAGCTAGGTTGATATCTAGCTTGTTTATATGAAAAATTCACACCAATTGTGAAAGGAGTCCGGGAGTGAGTGCAAGATCAAATCTTGGCTCAACTCTCCATCCATGATAAAACCTGTTGTCCTAATTGTTCAATCAAATTGATCATGTTAAGGACTTTTGTCTGTACTGTAGTGTCATTAGTCATTCTAGATCGGAAGAGCTCCTTAGAAATCTGATATCTATTAGTCATACTTTCCTCACCATCAACTACTTGATGTGCAGGAATATAGTAGGAGCATCCATAGTTTCATGCTGACGTGAAGCTCGTTACTCATGGATGCGAGCATGATGCATTGAGCCAACTATGCATCATCTTGTCACTTTTTAAAAGTAGCAATTTCTTCCTCAGAGGCATTATCTGCAACCATTGCAGGGATAGGCGTATTAAGGACATAAGATAGCTTTTCAGCCATGAGAACTTTTCTCAATTTCCTTAATCAATCCATTTAATACGGTCCGGTTAGATAACATCTAATATGCTTCACAGTGATAGTAATTTAAACATTGTAAAATTCTGTAAATGAATTTGTAATTAACAATATTTTAGCATACATTCTTTTATTAATTACCAAAATAAATTAGGTCTTGTTTTAAATTGGTATCTCCCACTATTTTCTTCAAACTATATTACCCTCAATATATATAGTTTGGCAATATTTAATTAAAGATATGCTAGTGAGAATAAGGATCCAATTTCAAATGTATATAGCCTTGTGTGTGCACAATAAACTATATATAAATAAATAGGTAGACAACTCTTGTCAATTACATCAACTATGTAACTCCTTGTATTTTGCCTCTTAGATCATAATGGTCAAGTGTGTGCACATCCGAACTAAAATGATCTAAGTCATACCTAGCACTTCCATATATTCAGAAGAGAAACACTGTCCTTGTGTGTACACAACAAAACAACATTGTTCAGCCTATTTATAAGCATTAAATGTGATAAAATAACATCTTCAATATTTAATACTTTCCTTGTGTGTGCACAACAAACTCATATTAAATATTTAATACTCTATTATTTTACCATGCTAGGCGATGTTCGATATTCCAAATATCATTGAACGTTACAACTTAATATAAAATATTTGAGGGGATTGTTATTAATTTGTCTCATCTTGTTTAGCGCACACACACACACACACACACACACACACACACACACACACACACACACACACACACACATATATATATATATATATATATATATATATATATATATACGCGTCATATTAATTAACATGCGAAGCATGTTTGCATAATATATAATATATATAGTATAAGCATGCACATATAGAATACTATATTCTACCCGGATTGATTATGAACTTTTATTCTAGTTTGGTTCACTAGAGCCACCAAGTAAACCAAAAGGTTAAACACTAGGGGTGCAAGAATTAATATTTAAATATAACTATTACATTTAAACCCGGGCTCCATTACAAACGGGTCTTCAAGCGCTCCTTGTTCCTTGATCTTCAATTCTTCAAAATTAATTTTAACTATTCCTATTACAAAACTATCTTAAAATAAATAGAAACCTTGATCAGCAGTCAAGAGGAAGAAGTACATAGGAGGGAGTTAGAATTTACATTAAGAAAACATTAGAGAAGACGAGGTACACAGACCCCATGTAATAAAACTCATACATTCATGCATCCAACTAAAATAAAATCCAATCACATTGGTCAATAGTCCATAATCAATCCCATTTATTATCATAGACATCACCATATGCATCAATAAATAACATTCATCTCATGAATAATAAACATTCAATATATATATTAATATTATTTAATGGGCAAATTTAGTTAGTATAAAATCTAATTTTGAATCAAAATAAACTCCTTTATTTTAATTCAAATTTAAATCAAAATAAACTCTTTTATTTTAATTTATCCAATTTTGAATAAAATAAACTATTTTATTTTAATCAAAATAAACTCATTTATTTTAATTAATTATGGAATCCAATTCCAAGAAGAAAAAAAACTCCTTTATTAAAGGAAACACGAATTTTCTTTCTTATTCACAAATAAACTCCTTTATTTTGAATAATATGAAATCTGATTTCATATCTAAATAAACTCCTTTATTTAAGGAAACATGGATTCACTTTTCTATTCACAAATAAACTTTTTTATTTTAGGAAACAAAGAATCCAATTTCAACTCCAATTAGTTATCATGGAATCCAATCCCAACTCTAATTAGTTATCATGGAATCCAATTCCAACTCTAATTAGTTAGCATGAAATCAAATTTTAAGATTAAAATAAATTCTTTTATTTTAATATTAAAATAAACTTTTTATTTTAATATTAAAATAATTTTTTTATTTTAATTATAAAATAATTAAGGAAAATATGTATATATATATATAGGGGAATGATTCATATCATCTATTTGCTATGAATCAAAAAGTGGCATATAAAATCTATACCTTCCATTAAAAAAATGAAGGGTTCAGATTGAAATTGAGGCCACACCGTCCGCTAGAAGCTCTAGCGGACGTGGTAAAAATATTTTTAGATCCATTATGCCCCCATTAATTCACGGCTCAAGGGGAATCCCATTAGAATCTGAAGATCAGATCCTTTACACCGACAGATCTGAAGATCCTTTGTACCGGCTGGATGAACGAAGATCCCAAATGCTTAGAATTGTGAAATTTCTTTCGGATATGGTCATCTGACTCGCTTCCCTTGATTCGAAATGATGACAGAGAAAAGAATGACCTTGGAGCTGCAAATTTTAGACCAAATCTAAGTACACCATGCCAATACTAATGTTCACCTCACCCATTTCATAAACAAATTATTCTTTTCTGTGCGCTTTTCAGAAAAGAATTTGCTTTTACAGAGATGGATAGGATGGATCAGAGTTTGCATCTCCTCTGTTTATCCTTGATTGTGGATTTTGTTCTGTCGGTGAGTTTGAATGTTTATTAATGGATTTTGGGTTTCTGATTTAGATACCAGATTTTGGATCTTACCAGATTTAGCTTCTAGATGTCCCTATGTTCTCTTTCAATTTTTCCTATTGTAAAAATTTGGTTGGATTGATTATGTTACCCACTTGATTTGTTGTTCCTGTTGCTGGAGTATCTCGCCGGTTTTGCAGGTGGAGTCCATGTGGGCATGACATATCTGTGATGGAGATGACTCGTGGGGCCCACACGTTTTCAAAATTCAAATTGCTTTGGACTTCTAGCTTGTTGGTGTTCCCCTTGAGCCGTGAATTAATGGGGGGCATAATGGCTCTAAAAATATTTTTACCACGTCTGCTAAAAGTTCTAGGGGACGGCGTGGCCTTAATTTCAATCTGAACCCTTTAATTTTTTTAATAGAATGTATAGATTCTATATGCTATTTTTTGATCCATAACAAATAGATGTTATGGATCATTCCCCCCCAACCCCCACCCCCACCCCCACCCCCACCCCCACCCCCACCCCCACATATATATTTATATATAACTATTATATATTTGGGTTAAGTTCAGATAACCTTTTTTAAGTGTTTTGGCGGCTTTCACTTAACTTTTATAGTTAAGAAAAGCTACATTTAAACACCCGACTTTTTGAGTTAAAGTGAAATCGTTACCTTTTCCGTCTAAATTAACCGTGCGTGCATGTCAGACGCCAAAAACGCGTGAAAATGGCTATAATGGTCAAAAAACAATAGTATATGTCCAGAATACCCTCTTCTTCATCCTCCTTCTGTACGAGAGAGAGAAGAGAGAGACGACAGAGTAGCAAACGAATAGAGTCTAGATCTGGTACTCACTTCCAAAGTCCAGATCTGTTGGAATTCGAATCTGATTCACTTTCTTCCTTTTCCCATCTCTCTATTTCATCGGAAAATCAAAACCAGAAAAAGAAGAATAAGATGTTTCTTCTCGATTGGTTCTATGGCGTGTTAGCCTCGCTCGGATTATGGCAAAAAGAGGCTAAGATCTTGTTTCTAGGGCTCGATAATGCCGGCAAAACTACTTTGCTTCACATGCTCAAAGACGAGGTATTTTTTTTAGATTTGTTTTATGTTTTAGGTATTTTTATTTTTCAACCGACACAACATCCGACGTCGAAGGAGCTGAGTATTGGGAAAATCAAGTTTAAAGCTTTTGATTTGGGAGGTCATTGATTGTCGCAGAGTCTGGAAGGATTACTATGCCAAGGTAGAAGAAAAAATGAGTGAATTTATTGCAAGTATTGAAGAAAAGTGGTTCTTTTAATGGGTTTTATGAAATTGAATTTGAAGGGAGTGGAATGAATGAAGACTGAAAAGAAGAGGTATAGAGAATGTGAAATTAAGAAATCATCGATCCAAAGACTTACCTCAAAGGAGATGGGACTGAGTTAGTTCGTGAGATACGCACAAAATTGAATTCTATCACTTTTGCGTTGTTGAGAGCATTCAATTCAATGAGATGAGATGAGATGGGATGAAAAATTCGAGGATCGTGGGTCGCAGGACTTGATATACGGTGGGGAAGATTTATTGAATATGATATGCGACTGTGTTTGCAATTGAGCCGCCAATTTGATCTTTGCTCGTGGATGTTATGATTTGTAATCGTAGGGAAAGTTTCCGCTTGCTTATATTGGTGCTCAAACATATGCCTTCAAGCAAAGAAGATGGTGACATCATATTGATGTATCATTGGATGGTTGGTGGTTACTAATGTTTTAGTACAACATGTTGAAAGTCTTGCATTGTTTGCAAGTGTGGTCTGCACTTAACAGGTTGCATAGTTTCTAATCTTATTTTAATATTTTGGAGTGTAGCATATCATGTAACAAGTGATGGCAAGCAGTGAGCTGAGAAACAGGGGATCAACAATACGCATACCAAATCAAATTTCTGTTCTAATATCATGGGCTTGTTTATTAAGAGGGAGAAAGAGCTGGAATTAGAGACGTTGCTTAAGGTTGGCCATTTGTTGCTACATTACGGTTCTATCTCCTGATTTTTATCTCTCTGTCTTCTTCCCCAAATTTCTTTCTTAATTCTTCTCAAATCCTTATCTCTCTGGTTGCTCTGTTTTATAAGAGATATTTTATAAGAGATGTATGTTTCTTTCTATTTGCTCTTCTTTCCCTTGATGGACTGTAATTTATTGGACATTTCTATTTGATCCATTTTGCTATATGAAGATTGGCCAGTTTAGTTATTAAGGTATGGGTTTTGTGTTGATTTTGTTGAAGAGGTGATTTTTGTCAATATTTATTACAATACATTAAAATCTAGCTTTTGGGTAGCTTTAAAAAAAATTCCCTTGATTTCATCACCTCAATTTTAGATTTAGCTTCTGGATGCTTCTTACAGCTATATGATTCCTCAGTTTCCTCATATTTTTCTGGGTTTTCTGGGTTTGCATCAAAGGACCAAATTATGTTGGTGTCACTGATTTATGCCTTCTTATATTGTTACTTTAGCTAAGATGAGGAATTCTGTGTATTTATATTTCCTCCACGCAAGCTGCTTCACGACCTGCCCCAATCTCTGCACCAATTTGGTAATGGTGGTACCAAAACAGAGTAGTCATTGAAACAGAGTATGTATTTTAAAATGAGGGTAATTAAGTCTTTAGCCAAATAAAATAACGGAGTTAAGACGGAAAGCACTTTTTCACTTTAACTCAAAAAGTCGGGTGTTTAAATGTAGCTTTACTGACTATAGGTGGTTAAGTGGGAAACCGCCCAAACCCCAGGTGGTCATCTGAACTTAACCCTATATATTTATAGGCAAAACTATATTTTTCACCACTATACTTGGCAAGTTTTACTTAATACACCATTAAACTTTTAATTTTTTTAATTACATCATTAAACTAATTAAAATTGTAAAATTGGATCATTCTATTAAATTGATTTAACGGCTGTTAAATATTTTCCTACGTGGGTCACAGCTGGCAAGTATATTTTCCTACGTGGCACCCGACAGCAACCTCCATGAAATTCGACATGGAAATTTGACTTTTCTAAAAGGTTTAACTTTTAAATTCCCAGGTTCATGGGGATTGAAAGGTTTCCAAGGATCATCGTCATCTGAATCATCCAAATCCCCAAATCCTGAATACCCACAGTCCACTTCAAATTTTGTATTGTTGTTTTCGGGAATATCACAGGCAGGAGATCGATTAAGATTAAGATTTGCATCCTGGTTGTTTCCAACAGATAACTTATGGACAGATCCCCCAGATTGTCTAGTGGGAGACTGAAAGCTCTTGTGATATTTAGAAGGCATAGAGCTGCCTCTGCCGACTCTATTTTGCCTTTTGACCAGTTTATCATCCCTCATTAGAAAATCATCAACTACTGCTGTATCACCTACATTAGCTGTAAATGGAAATTTGAACCTTCCGTAAATCATAAAACCTTTTGGATCTTATGTCAATGCCAACCAACTGGCTGCTGGCCCAATTCCTGGATAATCATTCAAATTAAACACCCCAAATTCAAAAAGGGGAAATCATATCAGACCAAATCCAAACATAACAGAAAAAGATAAGCATCCAAAACCATGATAGAAATTATCCGCAAAAGCTACCGAAAAAGAAAAATTGGAACAAACGAGGATACACCGGATCTGAGAATGGACAAATAGCATTATACAATAAATACTCATGCACCCAGATCCGGACAAACACAAAAAGTCCCATCCAACAGCCGACGCCATATCCAAGAACAGACCTGAGATCTATCTTCCAAGTTACCTCAGATCTGAGATCTCATCCAATAGCCGACGCCATAGCCACCACCTGATCAGATCATAGCTTCCACTACTAGCAGAGAGGAAGAATGGTGGGCTGAAGATTAGTGGAGGGAGGGAGGGAGGGAGGGAGGGAGGGAGGCCAGACGAGGATTTAAGGGAGGTGAGCTTTGATCGAAGGATTTGATTGTGAAAGAGGAGGGTAGTTCAGAGATTTGGTTCCAAGTATGATAGAACCCTCTAAACCACGTCATTTTCCTTTTCTTTTATAAATCCACATAGGAAAATATTTAACAGTCGTCCAATCAATTTTAACGGAATGATCTAATTTTATAATTTTAATTAGTTTAATGATGTAATTAAAAAAATTAAAAGTTCAATGATGTATTAAGTAAAATTTGCCAAGTATAGTGGTGAAAAACATAGTTTTGCCTATATTTATATAAGTAATCATCATGTTTCCTAAACATGAACACGCACAGGATTAACCCTTTTTGAAAATTGAAATCAGTTCAGCGTGATTCGCGAATTAGTTTATATTTTTAAAAAAAATAAATTTTATGAAAGAAATTATGCCCAATTAAATTGTTCTAAATACATATCAGTATACATATTAAATTAAAATAATTAATAATTCGCATAAAGGTTTGGCTCTGATACCACTGTTAGATTTGTAATATTCATGAACGCAATCATATTGCACAAAATAAGCAAAAACGTGGAAAATCAGAGTTTTAAAATTTTACAAACCATATACCACGATCACCTTTTATGCACAATTATTAATTAACCAAAAATATGAAGAACAAGAATCATACCCTTGAAGATTCGAGCTTCCTCAGGTACAAGTTCACCTCCAATCTTTTTCGCGTTCTACTTGAATCCACCGGGTTTGGTTCCTTTCTTTGATCAACATTAGCCACCCAAGTGTTTGACCTCTAGAGGTGATCCACCAAGGAAGAAGAAAGATTCAAGAAGATGGGTGTTTGGCAAAACCCTAGTTTTTCTATCTCTCATAAAAAAGGGGCGCACTCTCCCAACTATTGTAATTACGTCTGTTGTGAAAAAGTCAACAACCAACAACACATACTAAGACTCCTCTTATTTATAGATGTGGGCAACCCTCCTTAACAATTAAGGAATTGGGTTTTATTTTAATTAATTAAAATTATTTAATTAATTAGCCTCCTAATCTTATCAGGAATAAATGAGAGTACTAATATTAAATTAATTTCCAACTTTTTAAAAATTAAAATAATAATAATTGTAATAATATTAATAAGACTCCTCTTATTAATTTATATATTTAATATTTCCAAAATATTAAATAATAAATTTTAAGCTATTTAATTTATTCTATCACTATAGATTAAATTAAATACACTTAATATATTATTACGATTATGCCATTAACTTCTTAAATAATTATTCTTCCTTTTTAGTGCGACCCTTTAGGTTCTCCATATTAAACCAAGTTGTGAATAAATCAATTAGAACAATTATAATCTTATTTAAATAAATAAATTAAACTATTAATTTGTTTAAATAAATAATATTTATTTTACAATAGGAATAAGCCTCCCTAGCGATTAACGACTTTCCGAGATAATATAGATTTCAACATTAATCATAAAAGAACCTTTAAGTAAATAGTTAAAATGTACAATTCAATCCTTCCACCATGCAATGTCCCAAATAAATATAAGGCATTGGAATTATTGTCAAGTCTTATTTTATTTAATTATATGTATTTCGACTCTTAAATGCACAACTCAAATAATGCAAATTAGAAACTCCTTTCTAATTTCATTACGCATTCGCCAAGGACTCATTGGGTTGTCATTTATCGAATCACATAGGACATTTCTTCTTTTTACTAGAAGAGGTAGATTCTTTATTGATTATACATTATCTCTATGTACAACTTATTATACCCAAGCATACCCTTTGATATACCCTAAGGGTCTTAAGGAATAAGTCAAAGTATAACTCATCATACACGAAGATACTATGATGATCTCAAGTCCAAGGATCACTTGTCTTATTATCACTACTGAGAATTCTATTGTGGGTAAGTAAAACTCCATTAGGTATTCCTTAGAGAGCCACGTTCAGTGAACTTATTCTCCAATAAGCACCTACATACTTGCTTTAGTGTCTCCACACAAATGATCCTTAGATCAATCATCCTCATCCAATGAGCAAGAAACTGTTAGGTTTGTAATATTCATGAACGCAATCAAATTGCAAAAATAAGCGAAAACGTGTAAAAATTAGAGTTTAAAATTTTTACAAACCATATACCCGGATCACCATTTATGCACAATTATTAATTAAACAAAAAGATGAATAAGAAATATACCCTTGAAGATCCGAGCTTCCTCAGATACAAGTTCACCTCCAATCCTTTTCGCGTTCAACTTGAATCCACCGGGTTTGGTTCCTTCCTTTGATCAACGTTAGCCACCCAAGTGTTTGGCCTCTAGAGGTGATCCACCAAGGAAGAAGAAGAATTCAAGAATATGGGTATTTGGCTAAACCATAGTTTTTCTATCTCTATAGAAAATAAGCGTACTCTCCAACCATTAGAATAATTACGTATATATGATATCTGATATAAGACTCCTCTTATATAGATATCAAGTGACCCTATTAAAATAAGGTATTATTTAATTAAACCCTTTTTAATTAAAATGGGCTCCCTAATTTTATTAGGGATAATTAATTAAACTCCTTTAATTAATTTTCCCTCCTAATCCTATTAGGAATAAATGAGAGTACTTATATTAAATTAATTCCTAAACTCTTTAGAAATTAAAATAATAATAATTGTAATAATATTAATAAGACTCCTCTTATTAATTTATATATAATATTTCTAAAATATTAAATAATAAATATTAAGCTATTTAATTTATTCTATCACCATAGATTAAATTAAATATACATAACATATTATTACGATTATGCCATTAACTTCTTAAATAATTATTCTTCCTTTTATGGTGTGACCCTTTAGGTTCTCCATATTAAACCCAGGTTGTGAATAAATCAATTAGAACAATTCTAATCTTATTTAAATAAATAAATTAAACAATTAATTTATTTAAATAAATAATATTTATTCTACAATATGGATAAGCCTCCCTAGCGATCAACGACTTTCCGGATAATATAGATTTCAACATTAATCATAAAATAACCTTTGAGTAAATAGTTACAGAGACAATTCAATCATTCCACTATCAATGTCCCAATTAAATATAAGGCATGGAATTTACAAGTCTTATTTTATTTAATTATATGTATTTCGACTCTTAAATGCACAACACCAAATAATGGAAATTAGAAACTCCTTTCTAATTTCATTTCGCATATGCCGCCAAGGACTCTTTGGGTTGTCATTTATCGAATCACATAGGACATTTCTCTCTTTAATAGAAGTGGTAGATTCTTTATTGATCATACATTATCTCCATGTACAACTTATTATACCCAAGCATACCCTTTGATATACCCTAAGGGTCTTAAGGAATAAGTCAAAGTATAACTCATCATACACAAGATACTATGATGATCTCAAGTCCAAGGATCACTTGTACTACTATCACTACTGAGAATTCCTATTGACAGGAAAGTAAAACTCCATTAGGTATTTCTTAGCGAGCCATGTTCAATGAACTTATTCTCCAATAAGCACCTACATACTTGCTTTTAGTGTCTCCACACAAATGATCATGAGATCAATCATCCTCATCCAATGAGCAGTTAACGTATGTACTCAATCTATCCGGATTCACTAATCCCCAATTTAGTAATCCAATGATTGGGAACTATTTTAGTTTTAAGCTTTCAAAGAATTTAGATCTCATTAGAATGATCATCATCATTATTCTAAAAGCATTGCTTAAAACTATGGGTTTATCACATATTATAAAACAAAGATCATGTAGATAATTAAAAGCCTTTAATAAATTAATACTTTTTATTAATAAATGAATAAGATTGTTACAAAGTATATGCTTTATCATCAAACATGATTGGCTTCACGTGCATACTACTTTCAATCTCCCACTTGCACTAAAGCCAATCGTCATGGTATCTCATACTCTTCTTCTCTAAGTGGCGATTATCCTGGCGTTGGATAAGCTTTAGTTAATGGATATGTAATGTTGTTCATGAGAGTCCACTATCTCTATAGTGATTTCCCATCTTTCAATGATTCTAATAATCAAATGAAAGTGCCACAACACATGTTTAGATCCAAGATGAGACTTAGGAACTATTCCTAGTTCGTAATGAACTTTTAATCCAAACAATCAACTTGCGACTTCATTTATAGCTATATACTTTGTCTTTATCACTAAACCAAAGAACTCTTTCATTGTTTGGAACCTTTCAATTCAACGCACTCCTTCGTTCAAGATAACGCTTTACCTTAAAGTGGATTTTTACGTCATCTTGGTGCGTCTCGAAAAACTTGAGTCATTAAGCCCTCTAGTTTTAATTTAGACCCACCATGAATATGATCACATCCTTAGTGTCGGTTAAGCACTTTAAGATGTTTTTCACTGACTCATAGTGAAGTTCTCCATAATATGACTGATCAACATCAGGTCTCGTATATTTCATTGCATACATGATTGTCACTCATGCGATCTCTCTTCTTTTAATAGTTTGTGGGGACTATTAAGAGAGATACACTCCATGGCTCATCAACATGAAACATCTCTTGGAGCTTGCCATGCTAAACGACTTTAGCATCAAATGAATATACATTCCTTGGGTTAAGTTGAGCATCCTCTTGAATCTATCTATATAGATTTTATCCCCAATTATGATACTCTTCCCAAATCATTCGTGGAGGAATTTTTAGACAACTTTATCTTTACTGATTGTAGCATTGGTATGTAATTCCTCATCCGTAGTACATCAACATATAATACTAGAAATTTCACGACGCTCCCACTGACCCTTTTGTACACACTAGAAGTCTTACCTCATCGAATGTAACTCTGGATCATCATCTCTACATGATGTGTACCTCATCATCATCATTCATGATGAATCCATACCTCTAGGCATCTTTGGTACTATTCAGCATTTACGATTGATTTGTGGTACAATAGGTTCATCTATGTGTTCCTCTTATTTGACTTATAGTGTTTTGTGGTTCTTGAACTCTTCAAGATCTATTATCCTCCACTAGCCCCTTTTAATGATAAACACCTTTATCTTAGAAAGCGGCGTGTTTTCGTAACAAACACCTTTTGCTAAGTAGAATTATAGAACATATACCCTAAACTTACTTTAGGATGTCCCACAAATCTGTACATGTCCAATATTGTCCCAAGCTTATCCTTCGAAACCTTTTCACATAAGTTGGACAACCCCTTATCTTAACATACTTAAGATTAGGAATCCTCCCTATCCATAACTTTTATGGAGTCTTTGAAATTTGGATTTTGAGGTTACCTTTTCAGAGAATATCGACCATTTCTAGGACATGATCCTAAAAGGATCTTTGGAATGTCGGTAAAATTATTATGGACCGCACCATGTCCAAATAGGTATGATTTTTCCTTTCAGATACATCAATCAATTATTGTGTATCGAGAGGCGTCCATTATGAGAAAACCATTTGAGATGATCTAGAAACTTATTGCACAAGTATTTATTCCTTAATCAAATCAAAGAATCTTAATACTTTGCCAATTTGTTTCACTTCGAATTCTTTGAACCTTTCAAATAATTCACACTTGTATTCAACAAATACATACATTCAACTCTTTGAATGATCATCTCCTTTTCTTATACTAGTTTGTTCAATTTACAAAATAATTTTTCACGTAAGTCAGTATACAAAATCCATTAAGTAATATTCAGTTCTATACAAAACATTATTATTATAAATAGAACAACAATTGTTCTTAATTATAATACCAAAAATTTTATTGTCAACAACAAAATAGAAATAATATTTCTAACAAGAAGCTGAAATACAATAACAACTTATTGACTTAATAGATTTGCCCGTAGGCATTGCTAAACTATAAGTTTCTATGGCTAATGCAACAACCTTTGCTTTATTTCCCACAAATAGGATTACTTATCTTGTTTAACTTTCTACTTCTGCTTGGTCCCTTCATAACTCTATATTTATGATAACCAAAGTCGATATCCAATATCCAAGTAGAACCTTGACTTAAAGAAAAAATTATTTTAAATCTTGAACAAAATTGTATTTGTAACCGAAACTTCACTAAGCTTCTTTGGTTAGCCTCTGCAAGATGCTTCTCGCAGTTTCTTTCCAGTGTCCAGGCTTATTGCAATGGAAGCAAGCTCCTTTCCTATCCGTATCAGTTTTGTTCTTATTATCCTTTGTTTTTGCCTTTCTATATACCTTCTTTGAATCGTTCTTCTTTTCAGAAGATCCTTTGGCCCCTACCAGTAAGACTTGATCTTTCTTGGTTGGAAAGTGACTCTCAACATTTTTCAATATGTTAAGCAAATCGGTGAGGCCGATATCTAGCTTGTTCATATAAAAATTCACAACAATTGTGAAAGGAGTAGGGAGTGAGTGCAAGATCAAATCTTGACTCAACTCTCCATCCATGACAAAACTCGTTGTCTAATTGATCAATCAAATTGATAATGTTAAGGACTTTTATCATCTTTGTAGTGTCATCGGTCATTCTAGATCGGAAGAGCTCCTTAGATATCTAATATCTATCGGCCCTACTTTCCTCACCATCAACTACTTGATGTGCGGGAATATAGTAGAAGCATCCATAGTTTCATCGCCGTATTGAAACTCGTTACTATAGATGCGAGCATGATGCATTGAGCCAATTGTGCATCATCTTGCCACTTTCTAAAAGTAGCAATGTCTTCCTCGGAGGCATTATCGCAACCATTTGAGGATAGGCGTATTAAGGACATAAGATAACTTTTCAAAACCATGAGAACTATTCTCAAATTCCTTAACCAATCCGATTTAATTGATTGCAGTTAATTTAGCATCTAATATGCTTCGATGATAGTAATTTTAGACATTGTAAAATTACGTAAATGAATTTGTAATTAACAACATTTTAACATACATTCTTTTATTAATTACCAAAATAAATTAGGTCTTGTTTTAAATTGGTATCTCCCACTATTTTCTTCAAACTATAGTTCGGTAAAATCTAATTAAATATTTGCTAGTGAGAATAAGGATCCCATTTCAAATGTATATAGCCTTGTGGTGACACAACAAACTATATATAAATAAATAGGTAGACAACTTTTGTCAATTACATCAATTATGCAACTCCTTTTCTTTTGCCTCTTAGATTATTTTGATCAAGTGGTGGCACATCCGAATCAAAATTATCCAAGTTAAGTCCGACCTAGCACTCCATATATTCAAAAAAGAAAAATATCATCCTTGTGGTGACACAACAAAACAATATTGTTCAATTTTCTTTATAAGCATCAAATGTGATAAATTAACATCTTAAATACTTAATACTTGCCTTTTGGTGACACAACAAACTCATATTAAATATTTAATACTCTATTAATTTTATCATGCTAGAAGGCTGACGTTCGATATTCCAAATATCTTTGAGCGCTTAGGACTTAATATAAAAATTAAGGGTTTGTTATTAATTTGTCACATCTTGTTTAGCGCGCATTTACATATATATATATAAAATACGCAATATATTAATGAACATGCGAAGCATGTTTGCATAATATATAATATATATAGTATAAGCATGCACATATAGAATACTATATTCTACCTGGATTGATTATGGACTTTTATTCTAGTTTGGTTCACTAGAGCCACCAAATGAACCAAAAGGTTAAACCCTAGGGGTGGAAGAAATAATATTTAAATATAACTATTACATTTAATTTTGGGCTCCATTATAAACGGGTCTTCAAGCTCAAGCGCTCCTTGCTCCTTGATCTCCAATTTTTCAAAATTAATTCTAACTATTCCTATTACAAAACTAATTAAAATAAATTGAAACCTTGATCGTGATCGAGGGAAGTACATAGGAGGAGATAGAATTTATATTAAGAAAAATTAGAGAAGGCAATCTGTGAGACCCCATTTAATAAAACCCATACATTCATGCATCCAACTAAAATAAAATCCAATCGCATTGGTGATAGTCCATAATCAATCTCATTTATTATCATACACATCACCATATGCATCAATAAATAACATTCATCTTATGAATAATAAACATTCAATATATATATTGATATCATTTAATGGGCAAAATTAGTTAGTATAAAATCTAATTTTGAATCAAAATAAACTCCTTTATTTTAATCAAATTTAAATTAAAATAAAACTATTTTATTTTAATTTATCCAATTTTGAATAAAATAAACTATTTTATTTTAATCAAAACTTTTAATCAAAATAAACTCCATTATTTTAATTAATTATGGAATCCAATTCCATATATATATATATAAACTTTTATTAAAGGAAACACGAATTCTTTTTCCTATTCACAAATAAACTCCTTTATTTTGAATAATATGAAATCTTATTTCATATCTAAATAAACTTCTTTATTTAAGGAAATACGGATTCTATTTCCTATTCACAAATAAACTCTTTTATTTTGAATAATATGAAATCTTATTTCATATATAAATAAACTCCTTTATTTAAGGAAAAATAAAATCCAATTTCAACTCCAATTAGTTATCATGGAATCCAATTCCAACTCTAATTAGGTAGCATGAAATTCTAATTTTAAAATTAAAATAAACTCTTTTATTTTAAAATTAAAATAAACTTTTATTTTAAGATTAAAATAAATTTTTATTTTAATTATAAAATTATTTAGAATATTATTATATATATATAACGAGTCACTTTGAAGATAAATCGAACAAGCAAGAATCTTGATATGGTTATATATATATATAATAAGTAAAAGTCACGTTAATATAAAGATTCTGTAACTTTTAAAAAGATGACCCACAATTTAAGTAATTCAAAAGTAACGGTGATCACCATTTAATTGTAAAAAACAAAACAAAAGCATTTAGAAAAAAAAGTTTTCGGAATTTTTATTTTATTTTATTTTATTTTTAAATAAATTTTATACAATAAAATTATGCCCAATTAAATTATTCTAAACACATATCAATATACATATCAAATTTTAAAATAATTAATAATTCGCATAAAGGTTTGGCTCGATGTCATTTATTAGGTTTGTAATATTCATGAACGCAATCAAATTGCAAAAATAAGTTTAAACGATATAAAATCGAGTTTAAAATTTTTACAAACCATATACGGATCACCCTTTATGCACAATTATTAATGAAACGAAAAGATGAATAAGAAACATACCCTTGAAGATCCGAGCTTCCTCAGGTACAAGTTCACCTCCAATCCTTTTCGCGTTCAACTTGAATCCACCGAGTTTGGTTCCTTCCTTTGATCAACTTTAGCCACCCAAGTGTTTGGCCTCTAGAGGTGATCCACCAAGGAAGAAGAAGAATTCAAGAATATGGGTATTTGGCTAAACTCTAGTTTTTCTATCTCTATAGAAAATAAGCTTACTCTCCAACCATTGGAATAATTACGTATATATGATATCTGATATAAGACTCCTCTTATATAGATATCAAGTAACCCTATTAAAATAAGGTATTATTTAATTAAACCCTTTTTAATTAAAATGGGCTCCCTAATCTTATTAGGGATAATTAATTAAACTCCTTTAATTAATTTTCCCTCCTAATCCTATTAGGAATAAATGAGAGTACTTATATTAAATTAATTCCTAAACTCTTTTAGAAATTAAAATAATAATAATTATAATAATATTAATAAGACTCCTCTTATTAATTTATATTTAATATTTCTAAAATATTAAATAATAAATATTAAGCTATTTAATTTATTCTATCACCATAGATTAAATTAAATATACATAACTTTTATATTATTACGATTATGCCATTAACTTTTTAAATAATTATTCTTCCTTTTATGGTGTGACCCTTTAGGTTCTCCATATTAAACCAGGTTGTGAATAAATCAATTAGAACAATTCTAATCTTATTTAAATAAATAAATTAAATAATTAATTTATTTAAATAAATAATATTTATTCTGATAGGGATAAGCCTCCCTAGCGATCAACGACTTTTCGGATAATATAGATTTCAACATTAATCATAAAAGAACCTTTGAGTAAATAGTTACTGCAAATCAATTCAATCCTTCCACCATACAATGTCCCAATTAAATATAAGACATGGAATTTACATCCAAGTCTTATTTTATTTAATTATATGTATTTCGACTCTTAAAACGCACAACACTAAATAATGTAAATTAGAAACTCCTTTCTAATTTCATTACGCTTGCCAAGGACTCTTTGGGTTGTCATTTATCGAATCACATAGGACATTTCTCTTCTTTTAATAGAAGTGGTAGATTCTTTATTGATCATACATTATCTCCATGTACAACTTATTATACCCAAGCATACCCTTTGATATACCCTAAGGGTCTTAAGGAATAAGTCAAAGTATAACTCATCATACACAAGATACTATGATGATCTCAAGTCCAAGGATCACTTGTACTACTATCACTACAGAATTCCTATTGACAGCAAGTAAAAACTCCATTAGGTATTCCTTAGCGAGCCCGTATTCGAAGAACTTATTCTCCAATAAGCACCTACATACTTGTTTTAGTGTCTCCACACAAATGATCTTGAGATCAATCATCCTCATCCAATGAGCAAGCAACGTATGTACCAATCTATCCGGATTCACTAATCCCCAATTTAGTAATCCAATGATTGGGAACTATTTTAGTTTTAACCTTTCAAAGAATTTAGATCTCATTTGAATGATGATCATCATCATTATTCCAAAAGCATTGCTTAAAACTATGGGTTTATCACATATTATAAAACAGCATCATGTAGATAATTAAAAGCCTTTAATAAATTAATACTTTTTATTAATAAATGAATAAGATTGTTACAAAGTATATGCTTTATCATCAAACATGATTGGCTTGTGTGCATACTACTTTCAGAAACATATGTACCAATCTATCCGGATTCACTAATCCCCAATTTAGTAATCTAACGATTGGGAACTATTTTAGTTTTAAGCTTTCTAAGAATTTAGATCTCATTAGAATGATCATCATCATTATTCTAAAAGCATTGCTTAAAACTATGCGTTTATCACATTTTATAAAGCAGCATCATGTAGATAGTTAAAAGCCTTTAATAAATTAATACTTTTTATTAATAAATGAATAAGATTGTTACAAAGTATATGCTTTATCATCAAACATGATTGGCTTGTGTGCATACTACTTTCAGTAGCCCACTCCTTTCCTCATGATTTGCTAGCTCTGGGTTTGGTAATGAGGGACTAGGCCAATGGCCTATTACGTGAAGAAGAAATAGAATAAGACACTCATTTTGGGATAACTCTCTATTACTCAGCATTTGCCGACCACTACTAGCATACATGGGTTTATTTGATATTTGTTCACAAATAAGCATATACACCCACTTATAAATTATACATAGAATTTATATAATCCATGTACATTGATTTATTTCAAATAATATTTACATTAGACTAGGATATACCTCAGTTGTGTATCAATATTACTTCCATAAAACTCATTATTCCAATTCTACATAAATATTAAAATAATCATTTAATATTACTTATTTATTTAATCAAAGTTATTTTCTCCCATAGGTTTAGAATACACATTTAAATACTCCCACACACATCATGGGGTCACATAAGACTCTTTCACACAACTTAATAAATTACATAAGTTAAGCTTACTTTTATCATATAGTTTTATATAATAATTATTTACATTCCAATGTCACACCTCATCTTATATTGAATGAAAAATCTTATTATATATGATTTCTCCTTACATGTTATTGTTCATGATAATAGGAATTAGTCAATTATATTATGTAATTATTTATTTATTGATAGTACTAATTAACTTAATCCATTTCATCTTTAATTAACTTAGTACTTTCTCATTTCACCACTTTGCCACACTAGGCATAATTCCACAAGCTTAAACTAAGCTTCTCATCACTTCTGCTACATTGCTTCATTGCTTAATTATAACATGCTAATTCAATTAAATTAATTACCAAAACTCATGCCAACACTATATATATATATATATATATATATATTCAAATAAATATATAAAAAAATCTTTATTCTCCATATTATTATTTAATAAAATTCGCGAGTATTACATCCTCCCCCTATAAGAATTCCGTCCTCGGAATTATACAAGGTTACACAAATAAATGGGGATAATCCCTTCGTATCTTATCTTCTAATTCCCACGTGGCCTCTTCGGTATCGTGGTTTCGCCAAACCACTTTTATAGAAGATATAATTTTATTCCTCAACGTTTGCTCTTTTTTATCTAGTATTTGAATAGGAATTTCCTCATACGTTAAATTTTTCTCGACATGAATGGGCTTGTAGGAGATCACGTGTCTATAATCGGGCTTGTACGGACGTAACACCGAAATGTAAAACACGTTGTGGATGCGTTCCAATTCAGGTGGTAATGCAACTTTGTATGCCAATTTTCCCACTTGTTTCAATATCTCGAATGGTCCTATGAACCTCGGACTCAATTTCCCTTTCTTTCCGAACCTGATCTTTTCCTTCTAGGGAGACATCTTCAAAAACACAAAACTGCCGACTTCAAAGTCTCAGTTTTGACGACGCAAATCGACGTACTTCTTTTGGCGATCTTGAAATGCTACTAATCTAGCCCTTATGTGACGCCCCCAAAATAGGTATACATCACCTATTCTGAGTCGCCAAATACATGGTACAGAATACAAATACAACTTAATTATACAACAGTCATATAAAATACGACACAACATAATCTAAGAGTTTTAATAAGAATATTGTCATCTAGACAATATCCACACTCAATGGAGTCCTCATTACATTTATTATCACACTATTTAACAGAATAGTGAGGACTACTAATGCTATCATCTGGACCATTACTCCGTTCCCCGACTAGTCCTGGCTACGTTCTCATTTCCTGAAGAGAACAGTGAAAGAAAGGGTGAGCTCAACTAGCCCAGAAAGAAATATTACGACTAAGATAATATAGAATAAATTATCGTTAGCCTTCAACAGTGTTAAACTGATACAATATAACAAACATCAAGTTTAACTACAGCGAAACAAGCAATCCATTAAAAAAGTCAAGTAAAGAATAAAATCTACTATCTTTTATGATTTAAAAGGTTTTTCATCACTTTTATCATTTGGGACTCGACAATAAATAATCCACATCATTCTGCACTACTGCCGAGGATATTCATTAGTACCACAACCACAAATTATCCATGCACCACGGGCCGAGGATATTCGTGTATTCATCAATGGTCATGATCATGCCAACAAGCATCCATCAATGCACACACGGGCCAATGATTACTTTTACCACATCATTTGTAACATTACGGTGCCATGATTATACCGATTAATCCCCGGTCATAATCATACCAAGTCCATCTATGCACTACAGGCCACAGATGACTTTCAACATAATATAAACATGAGGATGATGACAATGATATAAGAATTAAATAAAACAAGTTCAAGAATTAATTTATCCAGGAACTAATAACGTCCAAATTGTCAACATGATACTTCTTTGTAGAGTAAAATTTAAGAATGCTCAGAAGAATATTTCCATGAAAAGATACTGGATGAAGCGCAAATATCAAGGATATTCCACTAATTTCACGGAGTATAGAAGTCAAAACTTTAACCAACTGAATATAATAAAGAATTGAATAACAAAAGAAATCACCAGGCATGCGATAGACCGCATTGACATGTTATTCCAACAAAATAATAAATAATGAAACCAGGTCATGCGTAAACGCACAAACAAGATATTCTAACAGAATAATAAATAATGGAACCAGGTCATGCGTAAACGCACAAACAGGATATTTCAACAGAATAATAGATAATGGAACCATGTCGTGCA
Organism: Panax quinquefolius; assembly: GCA_020205615.1. Lineage (NCBI taxonomy): Eukaryota > Viridiplantae > Streptophyta > Magnoliopsida > Apiales > Araliaceae > Panax > Panax quinquefolius. The sequence goes on from CM035163.1 coordinate 54,035,501, forward strand.
GAAAGCTTACAGGACGGGATATTCAACGAGAATAATAAATAACGGAACGGTCATGCGAAAGCCGCAGACGAGGATGTTCCAACAGAATAATTAAGAATGGAATAATGAAGAATTTCACCATGTATGCGGTACTTGATGTAGGCGAGTTATTCAACATAATGATAAAGAATGGAATAAATGGAAGAATTTCACCATGTATGCGGTACTTGGCGACAAGCGAGTTATTCAATATAATGATAAATAATGGAATAATGAAGAATTTCACCAAGTACAAGGTGGCAGGGTATCTGAGTTATTCCAATGAGAATAATAAAGAATGGAATAACTGAAGTTCTTTTCATGAATGCGAAAGAAATAATACCCCTTACCTTAGAAGAAACTGGATATAGGAGTAGTGAAGTAGCAGAATACTTTTCTTCTTTATCTCTATAGTTTCTCTCTCTAGAGTTTCAGTGAATTCGTAAGAAATAATGAAGGAATGAGCTTCTATTTATAGGAGAATGGACAGAATAGTAACTAATTCATGAACAGTCCAGATTGATTTAATTTTAAACGGACGGTCCATATTGATTTACTATACAGTATAAATAAAATATTCTAATAAAACAAAATCTTTTAAATAAAATATAATATATTCTATTTATAATCTAATAAAACGAATAACTTTATAAAAGTATTTTGTTTTATATAAAAAGATTTTACTATGCAAACAACTTGTATGCGAGCCTTTATGCAAACACTATGCATAATAAAATATAATATATTCTATTTATAGTCTAATAAAACAAATAACTTTATAAAAGTATTTTGTTTTATATAAAAATATTTACTACTATGCAAAACACTATGCATAATAGAATATAATATATTCTATTTATAGTCTAATAAAATAAATAACTTTATAAAAGTATTTTTGTTTTATATAAAAAGCTTTTACATTTTATTACATTAATAATACTAATAAAATAAGATTTATATATATATATATATATATAAGCTTACGTGACTTCATAAAAGACACCTCAATATATTTAACAACATTTATCATCATTATTATAATTCACAATAATATTAATCGACCAGTCGTTCCCGAGGAAAGAGGGCTTTCAATAAGGATTTCTCCTATTGGGCGGCGCAATTAGGTGACCAAACATCTCCTTGGCGAACTTAGACATCGTTAATATTGCGAATAATAATATTAATAACTCTGTCATCTCAATTATTAATTTAATAATATATAAAATATCGACAATAATTGAATTAAATAACGTGAGATCTTATGCAACAATTCATTGTAGCAATAATTGAACAAAATTGAGTGACTTCTCACGTAAGCATCGATAATCAATACAGGTATGCTACTATGAAATCACGTGTATTCTTGTACTTTTAACAAAGGGTGTTTGATAGTTAACGACACAACTTCCATAGATTATTTTCATAAAATATTTTTGTCGTTTTCTCAATTCGACAATAATTCTATTGCGGGGTCCACCAATGATTGTGCTGTTGTACGAATATTCGCTGCTAAAATGAATATTCCCCGACCAATCGAATATTATATAACAACTTGCGTACTTTGCAAAATATATAAATATTACCCCCAACTATGACATTATATCAAATTCATTCCATAATATTCAAAAATGATATTTATAGAAAAATCATCTTTATTCATAAAAGTTGGGGTCTTACACCTTATCGTTGTTACCATGTCGGCCGTTTTTTAAACTAATTTTGGTCCCAAAAGTCGTCGTTTTCCGACTTCGTCCTAACACAATGGTGTTATACACTTTCTCCCATAAAGAGCTTTATATGGCGGCATACCAATACTCGCATGATAGCTATTATTGTAAGCGAATTCTACCAACAGTAAGTGGTCATCCCAATTCTCTTTGAAGTCCATCATGTAAGCTCTAAGCATGTCCTCCAACGTTTGCATGGTTCATTCATTCTGCCCGTCAGTTTGAGGGTGATAAGTAGTACTTAATCTCAACTGAGTTCCCATTTGTTCTTGCAAACTTTTCCAGAATTTTGACATGAAGCACGGATCTCGATCGGAGAAAATCGACACCGACACTTCATGTTGCGATACGATTTCTTTTACATATAAATTTACTAACTGGTTCAAATTGAATTGGATCTTAATGGGTAGAAAATGATTTATCTTTGTCAGTCGGTCCACGATAACCCAAATAGCATCATAACCCTTCTGTGTGATTGGAAGTCCAACCACGAAATCCATCGTAATGTTCTCCCATATTTATTCTGGTATTTCCAGCGGTTGTAGTAGTCCACTTGGCCTCTAGTGTTCTGCTTTGACTCTCTGACAAGTAAGACATCTACTAACGCACTCTGAAACCTCTCTTTTCAAATTAGGCCACCAAAAGTGGTGTCAAAGATCCCAGTACATATTTATGCCTCCTAGATGAACAGAATACGTCGTATTGTGTGCTTCGTGCAAGATTTCCTCTCTCAGTTTGGTTACAACTGGCACCCATACTCGACCCTCAAATCTCAATATACTGTCCTTATCCACTTTGAACTTTTCTTCCTCATTTTCTACTATTCTATTCCTTATATTCTCACATTCTTCATCTTTCTCTTGTGCTTCCATTATTCTATCCAGTAGTGTTGGGTGAGCTCCCATCACGAATAATTTTCCTTTCATTTCTTTTGGTTCTTCCACCTCTATTTCCAACCTTTCCATTTCTTTTATTAATTCCTCCTGAGTTTTTAATTTGAATAACTTCTCCCTTCCTTTTCTACTTAAAGCGTCGGCAACTACGTTTGCTTTTCCCTGGTGATAAAGAATTTCACAGTCGTAATCCTTGATTAATTCCAACCACCTTCTTTGTCGCATATTCAACTCTTTCTGTGTGAAGATATATTTCAGACTCTTGTGATTCGTGTATATCTCACATTTTTTTCCATACAAATAATTCCTCCAAATCTTCAACGCAAAAACTACCGCTACTAACTCCAAATCATGGGTAGGGTATCGTTTTTCAAAATCTTTCAACTGTCGTGATGCATACGCAATGACCTTGCCATGTCGCATTAGCACACAACCAAGTCCTCTATGCAATGCATCATTATATATTACAAATCCTCCCGTATCATCTGGTAATGATAATACATGCGCCTCACTCAACCTCATCTTCAACTCTTGAAAACTCTCCTCACATTTGTTCGTCCACACGAACTTCACTGTCTTCCTCACACACGTAACACACACACACGTAACACACACAAATATAATATATATATATATATATATATATAACTTATATATATATATATATATATAAGTAATAAAATAAAATTGAGATAACTTTCTACCGACGATTTTGGAAAATGGGTAAGTGGGGGTTCATATAATAAGCCAAATTTACTATAAATACTTTATAAAAAACTCCTCTATTTATCTCAATTCACTTGGCTTCACTTAACACATTTTTAATAACATTTATTCATCATTAATATTATAACTCACAATATTAATAATCAGATCATTCTTAGGAAAGAGGGGGCTTTTCAATAAGGACTTCTCATTATTGGCGCGCAATTATGTGACCAAACCCCTTTTCTCGACAGAACTTTCTAGACATAGTCAATAATGCAAATAATAATATGAATAACTTTGTCGTCTCAATTATTGATTTAATAATATAAAATATTGTGATAATAATTGAATCAATAATGCGAGATACTATGCAATAATTACTGTTGCAATAATTAAGTAAAACTGAGTGACTTCTCACGTAAGCATCAATAATCAAAGATAATGTACAATACCGTGTGCTATTGTGCAACCATGCGTATTATTGTACTTTTATCACCGGGTATTTCAACAGTTGACGGTAAAACTTTTGCTATTATTTTTATAAAAAGTTATTTCTATCATTTTCTAACTCTGACAGTAATTCTATTGTGGGTCCACCAATGATTGTGCCGTCGTACGAATATTCCCTCATAAAACGAATATTCCCCGACCAAACGAATATTTTATGACAACTTCCTTACTTTGCAAAATTTATAAATATTACCCACAACTATAACATTATATCAAATCCACACCTTATTACTCAAAATAATATTTAGAGAAAATTAAATCTTTATTCATAAAAATTGGGGTCTTACACCGATAACATCAAACCTCTTTGAACGTGGATTGATTGGGGGTAATAGTTCTATGATCTTCCCTTCATTGATCAACATATGCAAAATTTCCTCCATTGGTTGACCCAAAGGAGTGAACTTCCTTTGGTCTGCATAGTCCTAACGAGACTGGGCTCTAATTTTTCTTGCAAGTTTTTCTTCTAAAGTTTCATCTCTTGGAATTGTTGTTGATTCCTTATGATAAGGGAGAGGAGACTTGTATGCCCTTGACTGATCAGTTGTTAAGTTACTCGGTGCTATTGTATCACCAGTTCTGCCAATTGATCAATCTGTTCTTTGATAGACTTCATTTCTCGCTCTATCATAAACCAGAATTCTTAATAATCCCATTTATCATAATTATATTTTTCTTGTTTGGGGAGAATCACCTACGTATTTGAGGTAATTGGAACTTTCTCCACTCCCCCAGCTGATCATATTGACGCCCTCTTCATTGTGTTGGGGTAGAGGATTATCTTGCATATGTTGTAAGACCCCGAATTTTATGAAATAAAAGTATTCAATTTTCTTATAATTATTATTTTATTTAGTAAATGATTAAATTGATGAAAGGTTAAAGTTATGGGTGATATTTGAAAATTTTGTAAAGAAAGCAAGTTGATATAAAATATTCATTGTGTCGGGGAATATTCCTTTTAACAGGGAATATTCGTACGACAACACAATCATTGGTGGACCCTACAACGGAAGTATTGTCGTATTTAGAAAATGATAGAATTATTTTTTATAAAATAATAAATGAAAAGTTTTACCGTTAAACTGTTGAACTACGGTAGTAAAAAGTACGATGAATCTGGCGTGGTTTAGTAGTAACCGGTATTGATTATTGATGCTTACGTAAGAAGTCACTTAGTTATACTCGATTATACTTACGATGAATCTTTACATCATATCTCTCATATTATTGATTCAATTATTGTCACAGTATCATCTGCATAATATTTTATATTATTAAATCAATAATTGAGACAATAAATTTATTCATATTATTATTTACAATATTGACGATGTCAGAAGTTACATCGAGGAGAGGTTTGGTCACCTAATTCTTGCGCGCTTGATAAGGAGAAATCTTATCGAAAAGTTCCTCTTTCACAGGCGCATTTTGGTTGTTAAATATTGTGAGTTATAATATTAATGATGAATAAGTTCATGTTGATTAAAGATGAAATTGATAGTTCCATTGTGTTGGGATTATTAGTGTTAGTGGAAATCGACATTTATTTCGATAATAATTGATGTCTGGAAGTTATATTGACCAATCGGGTAATTAATTGGATAAATGAGCAATTAGTTGCTATTAATTCACATGCTTATAACTATGTGTTCACATGTGTGTCCTATTGATTCACATGTATGTACTATTAGGGGAGGTGGTGCAAGATTGATAATACTTGCAGGACTAAATTAAAAATAAAGGAAAAGATGAAGGTATTGTACTGTAATATTTTGAGCCCCAAAACGTGCAATTATCGAAACTATATTTTCCTATAAATAGAAGCTCATTCTTCTTTCATTCTCACCAATTCACTAAGTCTCACAAGAGCAATTATAGAGAAAGAAGCTATAGAGAGAAAGAAGAAGCGAAGTCTGCTACTTCACTATTCCAGTATGCAGTCTTCTTTTGAGGTCAGAGGTATTATTTCTTTCGTATTCGTAAGGGATATTATTTTTGTTCAATATCCGTATGAAATAATATTTTCTTCCATACTCTGTAGTATTTAAGTAATATTATTTCGTTTTGTATCCCTAATTCTACACCCATTTTGTTGAAGTATTGCTTCTATACTCCGTGAAATTAGTTGAATATCCTTGAAATTTACGCTTCATCTATTATCGTTTCACAAGGATATTTTTCTGAACATTCTTGTTAAATTTTAAGCTTTTCATGTCGGAGTACTATTCATGGGTACTATTCATTTATACAGTACTATTCATTTATACAGCACTATTCATAGAGTACTATTTATGGGCTCTATTCATAAATACAGTATTATTCAAAAATACGGTACTATTCATAAAGTACTATTCATGAAGTACTATTTATAAAGTACTATTTACGAAGTACTATTCACGAAGTACTATTCACGGGGTACTATTCCTGAAGCACTATTCATAGAGTACTATTCACTCGTGTACTATTCACCTAGAGTACTATTCATGACAAAAATTGATTTCTTTTCGGTCCAAATCATCTTTGATAGAATATTATTCTTGAATTTTACTCCACAAAGTAGTATTATGTTGACAATTTGGATATTATTAAAATCTGGATAAATTAAATTATAGATCTTTAAAATTTATCCTTGCTTTCATTTAATTGAATTATTATATTATTGTCATCATCCTCGTGCTTATATTGTGAAAGTCATCTTTGGCCGTAGTGCATAGATATACTGTTGATTAGTATGATTATGACCAGGGATTATTCGGTATAATCATGACTTGTAATGTTACAAATGATGTGGTAAAAGTCCTCCTTGGCCCATAGTGCATTGACGGACAGATGTTGGTATGATCATAACCATGTGTTCTCTTCGGCCAAGGGTGCAAAGATGAATTTTTGTTTGGCATGATCATGACTGTTGATGAAAACACGAATATCTTTGGCCCATAGTGCATGGATAATTCGTGGTCGTGATACTAATTAATATCTTTGGCCCATAATGCATGGATAATTCAGTGATGTGGATTATTTATTAAGCTGAGTCTCAACGATAAAATTGATGGTAAACTTTTAAATCATAGAAGATAGTAGATATCATGCTCTACTTGACTCTTCTAATGGATTGCTTATTCCGCTGCAGTTGTTGATCTAAAACTTGTTATCTATTGTATTCTATCAGTTGTTATACTGTTGAAGGCTAATGATAATTTATTCTGCATTATCTTAGTCATAATATTTCTTACTGGGCTAGTTGAGCTCACCCTTTTCATTCATTGTTCTCTTCAGGAAATGAGAACGTAGCCGGGACTAGTCGGGGAATGGAGTGACGGTCCAGATGTTTGCATTAGTAGTCCTCACTATTCTGTGAAATAGTGTGATAATAAATGTATAGAGGACTCCATTGAGTGTGGATATTGTCTATGAGACAATATTCATGTAAAAACTCTCAGCTACGCTTTTGTCGTATTGTATAATAGAAGTTTGTATTTGTTTTTTTTTTGTACCATGTATTTGGCGACCCAAGACGGGTGATGTATACCTGTTTTGGGGGTGTCACAGTTGGTATCAGAGCTTAAGGATATGATCCCTGGCTGAGATAAAAGACAAGAACTAGGAGGGGAGAGATGGGGAATTCCTTCGCTAGTATGACCTACCTAAGTTTATTTGGTATTTAATTGGTCGGTCAGAGTATAGGGATAATATGTGACATGTTAATTAACCCTTGTTTTGTGGCAGTGTTTGAAAATGGCAGTTGAAAATGTTATCAATGGAGTGAATGAGACCGTTGAGACACCTTTAATCACCAACCAGGTTAATGTGATGTCAGACGAAGAAGAAATTAGAGATATCTACGTGATGGGTGAAGAACTAATAGTTACACCCGAGCTAGTCACAGAGGTAGCAGCTGAGAGTGAGGAAGAAGAGGAACCTGAGGAGAATTTATTAGAAGAATTTTATGATCGAAATTTAGAATTACAAAATCGTATTAATGAGTTAGAAGAGCAGGCTGAAGAACCGCAAGCGGTCGTGGAGCAAAGAGATGCAACAATTTAAAATTGTGTTACCCGATGTGCAATGCTTGAACAGAAGCACTATTTGGCAAAGTATAAGATATTAGAGCCAGAATCTGAGAATGCTATGATCAAAGTTCTGATGAAAGAAGAAGCAACTAAAGGAATGAGAATAGATGATGCATGGGTAAAAGCCTCACGACACGTTGCTATTGTAGAAAAAGACGTTCGATCCAATAAAACCAAAATAGATGAAATGGATTTCGCTTTTTGGACAACAATTGGGAGAATCCAACATCGGGTTTGGAATTACCCTGTGCAGAGCGGTCAACCCCAATTCGATATGGATCGGAGAGTAATGATTCGAATCATGGATCAAGAATGTGACGAAGCAATTAAGGGTGGAATGTACTCTATAGCAAAGTTAAGTCCAACTAGGATGGTGACGCTAAAGGATGTCCCAGATAAGTCAAAGCTGGTAGTTTAAGTGAGAGCGTTTGTCGAGGAACCCGAACGAAGTTATCACGGGTTAGTTAATTATAAATTCTTACGAAGTTTATACCTTATTAGAGACCGGTTCTACCCACTCTTTTATTTACTTACTTGCGCTCAACGTTTGAACTTGACCCCTAAGAAATTAGACTTTAACTTATCTGTTGAAACTCTGTTGGGAGAAACCTTCATTACATCCACTATTTATAAATCTTATTTGATTCAAATCGAAACTTTCATGTTTCCTGTCGATCTTATCTCTTTGAAAATACTTTCATTTGATGTGATTTTAGGAATTGACTGGTTAACTACTCATCATGCAAAAAATTGATTATTTTTGTAAGGTTGTTAGCTTTCATATTCCTAACCAACCTATTATGCGAATCCAAGCAACCAAACCACTAAAGTCAATCATTGTCATATCAAGGCATAAGTAAAGAGCCCCGAACCTTTCGCTGGTGACTTCCTTGTGTGGAATGCACCGAAGCCAGACTTTTTATAGGCGACACCGTAAATAACGATGGCAAGTAGATAGGTATCAACGTGACTTGTTATCCAAGTCTTCGGATGAGAGTCACAGTTTTGAATGATATTTCTATTGTTAATAAATTTCCTGACGTATTCTCTGAAGACTTCCTGGCCTACCCCAGAGCGTGAAATCGAATTTTATATTGACCCCAGTACAAAACCCATTTCTAAAACCCTTAAATATTTCTTTAACCAAAACAAACATAAAATGCGCTAAAGACGTTGGCTCGAGATGTTGAAGATTACAACCATACCATTCAATATTATCGTGGAAAAAGCGAACGTGGTAGCTGATGCTTTGAGTAGAAGATCGTATGCGTTTACGAGTGCGATGTTGTTAACACAAAAACCCATTTCGTATAACTTACAAATGATGAAGACAGAGTTAAAGACTCTAGGGAACCACATGATGATATCAAATATACGAGTAGAATCGACTTTAATCGATAAAGTTAAAGCTGCTCAAGCTACAGACCTGGAGCTGATGCGTATGAGGAAGAAAGTGCAAGAAGGTGTTATTCTAGAAGTAAGAATCGATGAAGAAGGAATACTTCGAGTCAACTTCAGACTTTGTGTTCCTAACGATTCTGACTTGAAGTATAAAATCATGATGGAAGCGCACAACACACCTTTTGCAATCCATCCTGGGAGTACCAAAATATATCGTGATCTTCGACATACATTTTGGTGGAGCAATATGAAAAGAAAGATAGCGGTGTTTATCTCAAGGTGTCTAACTTGTCAACGAGTCAAGGCGGAACATCAAGTACCAAAAGGTCCATTGTAACCACTTGAAATTCCAAAATGGAAGTGGGAGCACATTACCATGGATTTTGTTACTGGTCTTCCCAAGGTTTCTCAAGGCATAAATGTGATTTGGGTCATTATTGATAGATTGACCAAGTCGGCTCATTTCTTACTTATATGAGAAACTTATACACTTGAACGTCTTGCTCGTATGTACATAAATGAGATTATAAGACTGCATGGTATGCCAGTATCCATAGTTTCTGAATGAGACCTAAGATTCACTTCAAGATTTTGGGTTAGTTTGCAAAAAGCTATGGGCACAGATTTACGATTTAGTTCGGCATATCATCCTCAAACGGACGGGCAGTCGGAGAGGACTATTCAAACTCTTGAAGATTTATTAAGACTCTGTGTCCTTGACTTCAAGGGAAGTTGGGACAAGTTCTTATCATTGGTGGAGTTTTCCTACAACAACAGTTATCAAGAAAGTATTGGCATGGCTCCATTTGAGGTGTTTCATGGAAGAAATTGTCATTCTCTAGTATGCTGGGATGAGGTGGGTGAAGCAATGTTGTTGGGACTGGAGTTGGACGTATGACTACAGAAAAGATTTAAACGATCCGACAACGTATAAAAACCTCACAAGATCGACAAAAGAGTTATGCTGATCTTCATCGAAAGGACGTGTAATTCAATATTGGAGATCATGTGTTATTACGTGTTGCTCCATTGAAAGGAGTTACGAGATTTGGAAAGAGAGGAAAGCTCAATCCACGATTCATTGGCCCATTTTTAATCCTCGATCAAGTAGGAACTGTGGCCTATAGACTCGCTTTACCGCCAAGTATGTCGCATGTTCATTGTTAGGTTTGTAATATTCATGAACGCAATCAAATTGCAAAAATAAGCGGAAACGTGAAAAATCAGAGTTTAAAAATTTTACAAACCATATACCCGGATCACCCTTTATGCACAATTATTAATTAAACGAAAAGGATAACGAATAAGAATCATACCCTTGAAGATCGAGCTTCCTCAGGTACAAGTTCACCTCCAATCCTTTTCGCGTTCAACTTGAATCCACCGAGTTTGGTTCCTTCCTTTGATCAACGTTAGCCACCCAAGTGTTTGGCCTCTAGAGGTGATCCACCAAGGAATAATAAAGATTCAAGAAAATGGGTGGTTGACTAAACCCTAGTTTTTCTATCTCTATAGAAAAAGAGCGTACTCTCCAACAATTGGAATAACGTATATCTGATATCTGATATAAGACTCCTCTTATAAAGATATCAAGTAACTCTATTAAAAATAAGGTATTATTTAATTAAACTCTTTTAATTAAATGAAACCCCTAATCTTATTAGGGATAATTAATTAAACTCCTTTAATTAATTTTTTCCTCCTAATCCTATTAGGAATAAATGAGAGTACTTATATTAAATTAATTCCTAAACTCTTTTAGAAATTAAAATAATAATAATTGTAATAATATTAATAAGACTCCTCTTATTAATTTATATTTAATATTTCTAAAATATTAAATAATAAATATTAAGCTATTTAATTTATTCTATCACCATAGATTAAATTAAATATACTTAACTTATATTATTACGATTATGCCATTAACTTCTTAAATAATTATTCTTCCTTTTATGGTGTGACCCTTTAGGTTCTCCATATTAAACCTAAGGTTATGAATAAATCAATTAGAACAATTCTAATCTTATTTAAATAAATAAATTAAACAATTAATTTATTTAAATAAATAATATTTATTCTCTGATAGGGATAAGCTCTCCTAGCGATCAGCGACTTTCCGGATAATATAGATTTCAACATTAATCATTAAAGAACCTTTGAGTAAATAGTTACCGTACAATTCAATCCTTCCACCATACAATGTCCCAATTAAATATAAGACATGTAATTCTTTGTCAAGTCTTATTTTATTTAATTATATGTATTTCGACTCTTAAATGCACTGACACTAACTAAATAATACAAATTAGAAACTCCTTTCTAATTTCATTACGCTTTGCCAAGGACTACTGGGTTGTCATTTATCGAATCACATAGGACATTTCTCTTCTTTTAATAAGTGGTAGATTCTTTATTGATCATACATTATCTCCGTATACAACTTATTATACCCAAACATACCCTTTGATATACCCTAAGGGTCTTAAGGAATAAGTCAAAGTATAACTCATCATACACAAGATACTATGATGATCTCAAGTCCAAGGATCACTTGTACTACTATCACTATAGGAATTCCTATTGACGGTGCATGTAAAACTTCATTAGGTATTCCTTAGCGAGCCAACGTTCAATTGAACTTATTCTCTAATAAGCACCTACATACTTGCTTTAGTGTCTCCACACAAATGATCATGAGATCAATCATCCTCATCCAATGAGCAAGCAACATATGTACCAATCTATCCGAATTTACTAATCCCCAATTTAGTAATCCAACGATTGGGAACTATTTTAGTTTTAAGCTTTCAAAGAATTTAGATCTCATTAGAATGATCATCATCATTATTCTAAAAGCATTGCTTAAAACTATGGGTTTATCACATATTATTAAACAGCATCATGTAGATAATTAAAAGCCTTTAATAAATTAATACTTTTTATTAATAAATGAATAAGATTGTTACAAAGTATATGCTTTAGCATCAAACATGATTGGCTTGTGTGCATACTACTTTCAATCTCCCACTTGCACTAAAGCCAATCGTCATGGTATCTCATACTCTTCTTCTCTAAGTGACGATTATCCTGCTATTGGATAAGCTTTATTTAATGGATATGTAATGTTATTCGTGAGAGTCCACTATCTCTATAGTGATTTCCCATCTTTCAATGATTCTAATAATCAAATGAAAGTACCACAACACATGTTTAGATCCAAGATGAGACTTAGGAACTATTCCTAGTTCTGTAATGAACTTTTCATCCAAACAATCAATTTGTAGCTTCATTTATAGCTATATACATTGTCTTTATCACTAAACCAGCAACTCTTTGCTGTTTGAAACCTTTTCAATTCACTGCACCACCGTTCAAGGTAACCTTTACCTTAAAGTGGATTTTTCTGTCATCTTGGTCTGTCTGAAAAACTTGAGTCTGTTAAGCCCTCTAGTTTTAATTTAGACCCACCATGAATATGATCACATCCTTAGTGCTGGGTTAAGCACTTTAAGATGTTTTCAGCGACTCATAGTGAACTTCTCCATAATATAAGCGATCAACATCGGTCTCGTATATTTCATTGCATACATGATAGTCACTCATGCGACCTCTCTTTTCGAGAGTCTGTGGGGACTATTAGAGAGATACACTCCATAGCTCATCTACATGAGACATCTCTTGGAGTTTGCCATGCTAAACGACTTTAGCATCAAATGAATATACGTTCCTTGGGTTAAGTCGAGCATCCTCTTAAATCTATCTATATAGATTTATATCCCCAATTAAGATACTCTTCCAAATCATTCATGGAGGAATGTTTAGACAACTTTATCTTTACTGATTGTAGCATTGGTATGTCATTCCTTATCCGTAGTATATCAACATATAATACTTGGAATGTCACGACGCTCCCACTGACCCTTTTGTACACACTAGAACTCTTACCTCATCGTATGCAAGTGGATCATCATCTTCTATGATGCGTACCACATCATCATCATCTATGATGAATCCATACCTACCAGGTATCCTCGGTACTATTTCAGATTTACGATTCGGTTGTGGTACAATAGGTCCACCTACAGGTTCCTTTTATTTGACTTATAGTGTTTTGTGGTTCTTAAACTCTTCAAGATCTATTATCCTCCCACTAGTCCTTCAATGATAAACACCTTTATCTTAGAAGGAAGCGTGTTTCGTAATAAACACCTTTTTGCTAAGTAGGATTATAGAACATATACCCTAAACTTACTTTAGGATGTCCCACAAATCGACACTTATAAAATCTTGTCCCAAGCTTATCCTTTGAAACCTTTTCACATAAGTTGGACAACCCCTTATCTTAACATACTTAAGATTAGGAATCCTCCCCGTCCATAACTTTTATGGAGTCTTGGGTATGGATTTTGGGGTTACCATTTTTAGAGATGTGCGACCATTTCTAGGACATTATCCTAGAAGGATCTTGGAATGTCGGTAAAATCATTATGGACCGCACCATGTCCAACAAGGTACGATTTTCATTCGAGATACATCAATTAATTATTGCGTATCGGGATGTGTCCATTATGAGAAAACCATTTGAGATGATCCGAGAAACTTATTGCACAAGTATTTATTCCTTGATCTAATCAAAGAATCTTAATACATTGCCAATTTGTTTCACTTTCAATTCTTTGAACCTTTCAAATAATTCACACTTGTATTTTAAGCAAATACACACATTCAACTCTTTGAATGATCATCTCCTTTTCTTATACTAATTTGTTCAATATGCAAAATTATTTTCATGTAAGTCAAGTATACAAAATTTATTAAGTAATATTCCGATTCTATACAAAACATTATTATTATAAATAGAACAACAATTGTTCTTAATTATAATACCAAAGATTTCATTGTCCAACAATAAAATGGAAATAATATTTTTAACAAGAACTGGAATACAATAACAACTTATTGACTTAATAGATTTGCCGTAGGCATTGCTAAACTATAAGTTTCTATGGCTAATATGGCAACCTTTGCTACATTTCCGCACATAGGATTACTTATATTTGTTTAGCTTTCTACTTGCTTGGTCCCTTCATAAATCTATATTTATGATATCCAAAGTCGGTATCCAATACCCAAGTAGAACCTTGACTTAAAGAAAAATTTATTTTAAATCATGAACAAATTTGTATTTTTAACCGAAACTTCACTAAACTTCTTTGGTTAGCCTCTGCAAGATGCTTCTTGCAGTTTCTTTCCAGTGTTCAGGCTTATAGCAGTGGAAGCAAACTCCTTTGCTATCCATATCAGTTTTGTTCTTATTATCCTTTGTTTATGCCTTTCTATTTTCCTTCTTTGAATCGTTATTCTTTTCAGAAGATCCTTTGGCCCCTACCAGTAAGACTTGGTCTTTCTTGGTTGGAAAGTGACTCTCAACATTTTTCAACATGTTAAGCAAATCAATCGGTAGGGCGATATCTAGCTTGTTCATATGAAAAATTCACAACAATTGTGAAAGGAGTCCAGGAGTGAGTGCAAGATCAAATCTTGGCTCAACTCTCCATCCATGACAAAACTCGTTGTCCTAATTTATCAATCAAATTGATAGTGTTAAGGACTTTTATCTGTATTGTAGTGTCATCGGTCATTCTAGATCGGAAGAGCTCCTTAGATATCTCGATATCTATCGGCCCTACTTTCTCACCATCAACTACTTGATGTGCGGGAATATAGTAAAGCATCCATAGTTTCATCTTGTGTCAAGCTCGTTACTCATAGATGCGAGCATGATGCATTGAGCCAAGTTGTGCATCATCTTGCCACTTTCTAAAAGTAGCAATGTCTTTCTCGGAGGCATTATTCGCAACCATTGCAAGGATAGGCGTATTAAGGACATAAGATAGCTTTTGACTATGAGAACTATTCTCAAATTCCTTAACCAATTCATTTAATTGATTGCGGTTAATTTAGCATCTAATATGCTTCATGTTGATAGTAATTTTAGACATTGTAAAATTTCGTAAATGAATTTGTAATTAACAACATTTTAGCATACATTCTTTTATTAATTATCAAAATAATTTAGGTCTTGTTTTAAATTGGTATCTCCCACTATTTTCTTCAAACTATATTACCCTCAATTATATAGTTCGGCAAAATCTAATTAAAGATCTGCTAGTGAGAATAAGAATCCCATTTCAAATGTATATAGCCTTGTGGTGACACAACAAACTATATATAAATAAATAGGTAGACAACTTTTGTCAATTACATCAACTATGCAACTCCTTTTCTTTTGCCTCTTAGATTATTTTGATCAAGTGGTGGCACATCCGAATCAAAATTATCCAAGTTAAGTCCGACCTAGCACTCCATATATTCAAAAAAGAAAAATATCATCCTTGTGGTGACACAACAAAATAATATTGTTCAATTTTCTTTATAAGCATCAAATGTGATAAATTAACATCTTAAATACTTAATACTTGCCTTGTGGTGACACAACAAACTCATATTAAATATTTAATACTCTATTAATTTTATCATGCTAGAAGGCTGACGTTCGATATTTCAAATATCTTTGAGCGCTTAGGACTTAATATAAAATTTGAGGGTTTGTTATTAATTTGTCTCATCTTGTTTAGCGCATGCATGCACATATATATATAAAATACGCGTTATATTAATGAACATGCTAAGCATGTTTGCATAATAT
The DNA here is from genome assembly GCA_020205615.1 of Panax quinquefolius. NCBI lineage: Eukaryota > Viridiplantae > Streptophyta > Magnoliopsida > Apiales > Araliaceae > Panax > Panax quinquefolius. The sequence goes on from CM035163.1 coordinate 54,051,543, forward strand.
ATAATATATATAGTATAAGCATGCACATATAGAATACTATATTCTACTCGGATTGATTATGGACTTTTATTCTAGTTTGGTTCACTAGAGCCACCAAGTGAACCAAAAGGTCAAACCCTAGGGGAGCAAGAAATAATATTTAAATATAACTATTACATTTAAACTTAGGGCTCCATTAAAAGCGGGTCTTCAAGCGCTCCTTGCTCCTTGATCTCCAATTTTCAAAATTAATTCTAACTATTCCTATTACATAACTATTTTAAAATAAATAGAAACCTTGATCGTGATCGAGGGGAAGTACATAAGAGGAGATAGAATTTACATTAAGAAAAATTAGAGAAGGCGAGGTACTGTGAGACCCCATTTAATAAAACCCATACATTCATGCATCCAACTAAAATAAAATCCAATCACATTGGTCGATAGTCCATAATCAATCCCATTTATTATCATACACATCACCATATGCATCAATAAATAACATTCATCTTATGAATAATAAACATTCAATATATATATTGATATCATTTAATGGGCAAATTTAGTTAGTATAAAATCTAATTTTGAATCAAAATAAACTCCTTTATTTTAATCCAAATTTAAATCAAAATAAAACTATTTTATTTTAATTTATCCAATTTTGAATAAAATAAACTATTTTATTTTAATCAAAATTTTAATCAAAATAAACTCCTTTATTTTAATTAATTATGGAATCCAATTCCATATATAAAAATCCTATATTAAAAGAAAACACGGATTCTCTTTTCTATTCACAAATAAACTCCTTTATTTTGAATAATATGAAATCATATTTCATATCTAAATAAACTCCTTTATTTAAGGAAATTATGATTCTCTTTTCTATTCACAAATAAACTCCTTTATTTTGAATAATATGAAATCTTATTTCATATCTAAATAAACTCCTTTATTTAAGGAAATTAGGCAATCCAATTTCAACTCCAATTAGTTATCATGAAATTAAATTCCAACTCTAATTAGTTAGCATGAAATTTAATTTTAAAATTAAATTAAACTTTTTATTTTAAAATTAAAATAAACTTTTTATTTTAAGATTAAAATAAATATTTTATTTTAATTATAAAATTATTATGTATATATAAATATATATTACGTTAATATATATTATATATATAATCACCTCCTATATTTCCGTGCATATGAATGTATATTACATGATGTTCTTGCCGAATCACATGCATGCACTGCCGAATCCTGTAGCCTCCTTTTTTTTATGGTATTACTTGTAACTTTTGTTACTATATATATCATATATATATAGATTATAATTCATTAAGCCATACAGAATATGATATATCATATATAACACCCAGCTGTATCAAATCCTTAAAAAACGTGATTCCTTGTTTAAAAAAAAAAAATCTGTAACAAAACATTTTTCGGCAATTAGCAGGTATCACGTTTTTTTTTTCTTTCGGCAATCATGCCTTTTAAAAAAAATAAATTTTATATAACAAAATTATGCCCAAATAAATTATTCTAAACACATATCAATATACATATCAAATTTAAAACAATTAATAATTAGCATAAAGGTTTGGCTCGATGCCCTTTATTAGGTTTGTAATATTCATGAAGCGCAATCAAATTGCAAAAAATAAGCTAAAGCGTGGAAAATCGAGTTTAAAAATTTTACAAACCATATACGGATCACCCTTTATGCACAATTATTAATTAAAGCGAAAAAAAGGATAACGAATAAGAATCATACCCTTGAAGATCGAGCTTCCTCAGGTACAAGTTCACCTCCAATCCTTTTCACGTTCAACTTGAATCCACCGGGTTTGGTTCCTTCCTTTGATCAACGTTAGCCACCCAAGTGTTTGGCCTCTAGAGGTGATCCACCAAGGAATAATAAAGATTCAAGAAAATGGGTGGTTGGCTAAACCCTAGTTTTTCTATCTCTATAGAAAAAGAGCGTACTCTCCAACAATTGGAATAACGTATATCTAATATCTGATATAAGACTCCTCTTATAAAGATATCAAGTAACCCTATTAAAAATAAGGTATTATTTAATTAAACTCTTTTAATTAAATGGGCTCCCTAATCTTATTAGGGATAATTAATTAAACTCCTTTAATTAATTTTTCCTCCTAATTCTATTAGGAATAAATGAGAGTACTTATATTAAATTAATTCCTAAACTCTTTTAGAAATTAAAATAATAATAATTGTAATAATATTAATAAGACTCCTCTTATTAATTTATATTTAATATTTCTAAAATATTAAATAATAAATATTAAGCTATTTAATTTATTCTATCACCATAGATTAAATTAAATATACTTTTATATTATTACGATTATGCCATTAACTTCTTAAATAATTATTCTTCCTTTTATGGTGTGACCCCCTTTAGGTTCTCCATATTAAAGCCGGTTGTGAATAAATCAATTAGAACAATTCTAATCTTATTTAAATAAATAAATTAAATAATTAATTTATTTAAATAAATAATATCTATTCTACAATAGGGATAAGCCTCCCTAGCGATCAACGACTTTCCGGATAATATAGATTTCAACATTAATCATTAAAGAACCTTTGAGTAAATAGTTACCGCAAATACAATTCAATCCTTCCGCCATCTGATGTCCCAATTAAATATAAGACATGGAATTCTTTGTCAAGTCTTATTTTATTTAATTATATGTATTTCGACTCTTAAATGCGCAACACCGAATAATGGAAATTAGAAACTCCTTTCTAATTTCATTACATATGGCCGAGGATTCTTTGGGTTGTCATTTATCGAATCACATAGGACATTTCTCTTCTTTTAATAGAAGTGGTAGATTCTTTATTGATCATACATTATCTCCATATACAACTTATTATACCCAAGCATACCCTTTGATATACCCTAAGGGTCTTAAGGAATAAGTCAAAGTATAACTCATCATACACAAGATACTATGATGATCTCAAGTCCAAGGATCACTTGTACTACTATCACTATAGGAATTCCTATTGACAGGCAAGTAAAACTCCATTAGGTATTCCTTAGCGAGCCACGTTTAGTGAACTTATTCTCTAATAAGCACCTACATACTTGCTTTAGTGTCTCCACACAAATGATCATGAGATCAATCATCCTCATCCAATGAGCAAGCAACATATGTACCAATCTATCCAAATTTACTAATCCCCAATTTAGTAATCCAACGATTGGGAACTATTTTAGTTTTAAGCTTTCTAAGAATTTAGATCTCATTAGAATGATCATCATCATTATTCTAAAAGCATTGCTTAAAACTATGGGTTTATCACATATTATTAAACAGCATCATGTAGATAATTAAAAGCCTTTAATAAATTAATACTTTTTATTAATAAATGAATAAGATTGTTACAAAGTATATGCTTTATCATCAAACATGATTGGCTTGTGTGCATACTACTTTCATTCATAACATTTTTTCACGTATCGATGTTACGTAAATATGTGGACGACCCGAACCACAGTATTGAATTAGAACCGGATGAGATAGAAGAAGATTTAACATATGAAGAGGTACCTGTTAAAATATTGGATAAGAAGGATATATTCTACACTTAAAGGTTATACCTCAAGAGTTAGAATCTGACAAGGTATCCTCACCTCTTCGGCATACCAGGTACGTACATAAATTTTTAGGGCAAAATTTCATAAGGTGGGGAGATTGTAAGACCCCGAAATTTATGAAATAAAAGTATTCAATTTTCTTATAATTATTATTTTATTTAGTAAATGATTAAATTGATAAAAGGTTAAAGTTATGGGTGATATTTGAAAATTTTGCAAAGAAAGTAAGTTGATATAAAATCTTCGTTGTGCCGGGGAATATTCATTTTAACAGGGAATATTCATACGACGACACAATCATTGGTGGACCCCACAACGGAAGTATTGTCGTATTTAAAAAATGACAGAATTATCTTTTTATAAAAATAACAGCGAAAGTTTTACCGTTAAACTGTTGAACTACACGGTAGTAAAAAGTATAATGTCTGGCATGGTCGCGTAGTAGAAAGACTACGGTATTGATTATTGATGCTTACGTAAGAAGTCACTCGGTTATACTCAATTATTACTTCTGATAATTGTTGCATCATATCTCTCATATTATTGATTCAATTATTGTCAAATTATCATCTGCATAATATTTTATATTATTAAATCAATAACTGAGACGACAAATTTATTCATATTATTATTTGCAATATTGATGATGTCTAGAAGTTCTATCAAGGAGAGATTTGGTCACCTAATTGCGCGCCAATAAGGAGAAATCCTTATCGGAAAGCCCCCTCTTTCCTGAGAATGACCTGGTTGTTAAATATTGTGAGTTATAATATTAATGATGAATAAGTTCGTGTTGATTAAAGATGAAATTGATAGTTCCATTGTGTTGGAATTATTAGTGTTAGTGGAAATCGACATTTATTTCGATAATAATTGATGTCTGAAAGTTATATTGACCAATCGGGTAATTAATCGGATAAATGAGCAATTAGTTGCTATTAATTCGCATGCTTATAACTATGTGTTCACATGTGTGTACTATTGATTCACATGTATGTACTATTAGGGGAGGTGGTGCAAGATTGATAATACTTGCATGACTAAATTAAAAATAAAAGAAAAGATGAAGGTATTGTACTGTAATATTTTGAGCCCCAAAACGTGCAATTATCAAAACTATATTTTCCTATAAATAGAAGCTCATTCTTCTTTCATTCTCACTAATTCACTAAGTCTCACAAGAGCAATTATAAAGAGAGAAGCTATAGAGTGAGAAGCTATAGAGAGAAAGAAGAAACGAAGTCTGCTACTTCACTATTCTAGTATCCAGTCTTCTTCTGAGGTAAGGGGTATTATTTCTTTCGTATTCGTAAGGGATATTATTTTTGTTTAATATTCGTATGAAATAATATTTTCTTCCATACTCTGTAGTATGTAAGTAATATTATTTCTTTTTGTATCCCTAATTCTACACTCATTTTGTTGAAGTATTGCTTCTATACTCCGTGAAATTAGTAGAATATCCTTGAAATTTATGCTTCATCTAGTATCGTTTCACTAGGATATTTTTTTGAACATTCTTGTTAAATTTTAAGCTTTTCATGTCGGAGTACTATTCATGGGTACTATTCTTTTATACGGCACTATTCATACGTACGGTACTATTCATAGAGTACTATTCATGGGCTATATTCATAAATACAGTACTATTCTAAAATATGGTACTATTCACAAAGTACTATTCACGAAGTACTATTCATAAAGTACTATTCACAAAGTACTATTCACGGGGTACTATTCTCGGAGTACTATTCATGGGGTACTATTCACTCGAGTACTATTCACCCAGAGTACTATTCATGACAAAAATTGATTTCTTTTCGGTCCAAATCATTTTTGATACAATATTATTCTTGAATTTTACTCCACAAAGCAGTATCATGTTTGTGACGCCCCCAAATTCAGGAACTTGAAACCCGAATTCTGTGCTTCACGAAACCATTTCTATAAGCGGAGTAATACTAATAATAATAACAATAATATAAATACCCAACTTGATTTACATAAATATCAGAGTTTATTCCCAAGTACGTAACCTTTAATACATTCATTACATAACATGATAGATAATATATATCATTGTCATAATAATATCAAACTATTACATAAGATAGCATTGAATTCATTCAGCAACCTTTCCTTTTCCCTTGTTCTTAGCAGAGCCTTCTGGTTGTTCACACTTAGCTGAAAATATTTAAATTAAGCAAGGATGAGCATTTGAGTACCCAGCAAGTAATAGCAATTATAAATATTAGCTGAAATGATTAAATGTTTTCTTTGTACTACACTTATACAACAAATCAATAGTTGTGAAGTAAACTGAACCAATAATAACAATATATTAATTCTATATCAAGTTTTTGAAACTACGTACTGACTATAACTGGGGATTAGTCGACAGACTATGAACATTATTTTCTATTTTTGAAAAGGTTAAATAAAATTTCATCTGTAAACCGTCATAACTTACGGCAGCGCGGGGGGTGATCAACCCGTTATGCCCTGTATTGATCAATACTACATGCGAGAACGATATTATTGTTCATCTATCCGCCTTTGGCGCACAAAAAGTTTTCCCATGTACGGGATGTTCATACTTAGTTGGGATTCCGAACCAAAACAATTCAGTTGGAAAAGGTTTTATCTTGTTCAACAATAATCTATAAGTTTGTGTCTAGCCAAATCAATTAGCTTAGACGGCTTTGAAGTCAACATATACATACTGGTAATTTATAAATGTGTATCAACATGTGATTAAATAAAATGATTATCCAAGTGAGGACACTTGTATAACCATATATAGAAATTAACGAACAAAATAAATATTTGAATTATAATATAATATTATGTTGATAAACAATGATCGGGTATAATATATATAACAATAGGGTTAATAATCTGGCACAATAATGATATAATTCTGAAACTTTCTCACTTATATCCATTGCATAAAGAAAATGCAAAGGTAGGATACTTATGCAGTCTGCTTTTGCTACTAATACATGACTTAGTTTTTATCTTTTGTATAACAACCTATCGATTAATAAGATCATTTCTTGATTAGAATAACATTTAAGTAACACATAATAACGCTTATTGCGATAAAGACATAACCTAATCACATTGTCACACATGTTTAACGATCGTTGGGACCTGTTGTAAGACCCAACTTTTATAAATAAAGATGAATTTTCTATAAATATTATTTTTGAATATTATGGAATAAATTTGATATAATGTTATAGTTGTGGGTAATATTTATAAATTTTGCAAAGTAAGCAAGTTGTTATAAAAAATATTCGTTTGGTGGGGAATATTCTTTTTGTTGGGGAATATTAAATACGACGGCTCAATCATTAGTGGACCCCTAGCGGAAGTATTATGTCGTAGTTAGAAAAAGCGACAAAATTATCTTTCTATAAAAATAACGGCGGAGGTGTTACCGTTAAAAAGCTGTTGAACTACCCGGTGGTAAAAATACGATGTCTGGCGTGGTTGCGTAGTAGCACACGGATTGATTATTGATGCTTACGTAAGAAGTCACTTAGCTATACTCAATTATTGCTATAGTAATTCTTTGCATCATATCTCTTATATTATTGATTCAATTATTGTCACAATATAAATACGTATAATATGTTATATTATTAATTGAGGCGACAAGTTATAAATGATTAATAATTGTTGAAAGATTAAAAATGTGTTGATTAAAAATAAAATGATTTGTGGTAATATTTATTTAATCCTTGATGTATATAAAGAGTCTACATTATGAGGCGTTTGTGGTAAGTTTGATTATTTTATGGGGGCCCATATGTCATCATCTAAGAGTCTCTTCGTCGATAGTATTTACCTTCGTCAATAGTAATTACCTTTGTGAATAGTAATTACCTTCGTCGATAGTATTTACCTACCTTACGTCGATAGTAATTACCTTCTTCAATAATAGTTGTCCCTTCAATATTACAAGAGTTAACTACCTCTTGATTGTTCCAAAGGTTAATTACCCCTTCATGAAATAGTAGTTGTCTCTTGATATTACCAAGAGTCATTTTGACCCTTCGTTAAGACCAAGAGCCACCTCGGTTTTTTCTATAAATAGAAAGCTCATTCCTTCATTATTTCTTACGAATTCATCGAAACTACAGAGAGAAACTATAGAGAGAAAGAAGAAGAGTATTCTCGCTACTTCACTTTTCCAATATTCAGTTCTTCTAAGGTAGGGAATATTATTTGTTGTTGTACGTAAGGGGTGTTATTCTTTCTTATTCATGAAGAGAAGCTGTTGTTATTCCATTGCTTATTATTACATTGGAATACTTTTGTATCGTGGTTTACCCTATACTTGGTGACATTCTTCTATTATTACATTGGAACATCACATGCGTGTGTTTTTACCGGACTTGGTTTAAAATTTTTATTATTATTACATTGGAATATCACATGCGTGTGTTTTACACGGACACTGGTTCCATCATTTATTATTCCGCATTTATTATTACATTTGGAACATCACTTTTGCCGGTGTGAATTTCACGACTGGTTCCGTTATTATTATTCTATTGGAATAACTTGCTCTGCGATCTATCGCATGCATGGTGATTTCTTTTGTTATTCCATTCTTTATTATACCCGGTTGGTTAAAACTTTGACTTCTATACTCCATGAAATTAGTAGAATATCCTTGATATTTGCGTTTCATCCAAAGATATCTTTCATGGAAATATTCTTACGATCATTCTTGAATTTTACTCTACAAAACGATATCATGTTGACAATTTGGGCGTTAATAATTCACGGATAAAATAATTCTTGAACTTGTTTTATTGAATTCTTATATCATTGTCATCATCCTCATGTTTATATTATGTTGAAAGTCATCGTGGCTTGTAGTAGTGCATAGATGGACTTGGTATGATTATGACGAGAGACTATTCGGTGTAATCATGGACCGTAATGTTACAAATGATGTGATGAAAGTCATCTTTGGCACTGTAGTGCATAGATGGACTTGGTATGATTATAACCGAGAGACTATTCGATTGTAATCATGGTAGTAATGTTACAAATGATGTGATAAAAGTCATCGTGTTTTGTAGTGCATAGATGGACTTGGTATGATTATGACCGAGGATTATTGATTGTAATGATGACCGTAATGTTACAAATGATGTGATAAAAATCCTCATTGGTAGTAGTGCATTGATGGACGATTGTTGGCATGATCATGACCATTAATGAATACACAACTATTCTTGGCCCGTAGTGCATGAATAATTGTGGTCGTGATACTAAAGAATATCCTTGGTAGTAGTGTGCGGGGTGATTCGATGATGTGGAATATTTATTAAAAGCGGAGTCTCGGCTATAACTTGGTGATGAAAAACCTTTTAAATCATAAAGATAGTAGATTTCATTTTCTACTTGACTCTTTTAATGGATTGCTTGTTCATTGCAGATTAAACTTGATGTCAATTGTATTTTATCGGTTTAACATTGTTTGGAGGCTAATGATAATTTATTACGCATTATCTTAGTCATAATATTTCTTCTTGAGCTAGTTGAGCTCACCCTTTCTTTCTTTATTCTCTTGAGGAAATGAGAATATATTTGGGACGAGTCGGGGAGCGGAGTAATGGTCGGAAGATAGCATTAGTAGTCCTCACTATTACGTGAAATAGTGTGATAATAATTGTAATGAGGACTCCTTTTGAGTTTGTATAATTTCTAGTAGACAATATTTGTATTCAAACTCACGATTTATGTCGTAATGTACATGCATGCAGTTATATTAGTAAGTTGTATTTAAATTACATACCATGTATCGACTACCCAAGATGGGTGATGTATACCTAATTTTGGGGCGTCACGGTTGGTATCAAAGCTTAGGGATATGATCCTGGCTAAGATGTGAGAATAGTACTAGGAGGAGAGCAGGGGGAATACCTTATTTAGTATGACCTACCTAAGTTTATGTGCTATTTTATTGGTCGGTCAGACTATAGAGATAATTTGTTACATGTCAATTACCCTTTTGTTTTGTGGCAGTATCTGAAAATGACATCTGAGAATGTTGAGAATAGCAATGAGGCACAGGCGATCGTTGATTCACCACATATCAATAATCGAGGATAATGTGCATCGGAAGGCGACAATCCTCATGCAAACAACAACAACGACCAAATGATGAATGATCAAATGTTCGGGAGGCTTTATGCAATTTATGCGGCAATGACGGCGGCGAGGCGACTCTCTGTCCAAAAGCGTGGGTGGAAACCACGAAAAACTCTCGAGGCGGTCACGCTAAACAATTCAAGGAGCTGGGACCACCGGAGTTTAAAAAGAGCCAAAACCATACGGCGGAAGCATGGATAAATGATTACCAAGATATTTGATGTCTTGGGATGCTCGAGGAGCAAAAGGTTCCTTTGCCACCTTTATGTTGCGCGAGAGGCGATTCTTGGTGGGAATCGGTAAAAGCGTACTCAACTTTCTTTGTCTTGAAGATATCTTGGGAGAAGTTTCGGGAGGTACATTCAACGACAAATACTTTCACGAAAGTATTCGCCACATGAAGGAGGTGGAGTTTATCAAGTTGGAACAAAACAATATGAGTAGTGTCGCAATACGAGCCAAAATTTGCGGAGTTATCACGGTTTCGTCCCACTTGGTGGATAATGAAGAGAGAATGGGCGAATGTTTTTAAGAGGTTTGAAGCGGGAGATATCGTCGACATCTTATTTCTCATAAAGCTGTGTTTGTATTAGGATGTTGTAAATAGGGCTCGATTAGTGGAAGCGCGATAACGAGTCAACGTAACTAAAAAGAAGCAACCGCAAAATTATAATACCGGTAGAGAGTAGTCATCGAGCGGTGACAACAAGCGTGGAGGGAAACAACGGGCGGATATGGTAACCACTTCGGTGGTAATGTCGGGCCAAAACAATAAGAATGGACATTTCAAGAAAAGGAGATTCAACAATGATGGAAAGGCGTCGACCAAGACACCGTTGTTAAGGAAGGAGAAAAACCACCTATTATATGCTTCAAATGCGGAGGAGAGGGACACATCGGTCAAAGCTGCGTCATGCCGTCAAGGCATGTTATAATTGTGGAAGAGAAGGTCACTTAGCTCGATTTTTTGTCGTTTCATGAAGACAAATTCAGCTGGGTAGAGGCACCAAAGGCCGTTCTAGAAAAGTCAAAGCCCGGTAGTGCAAGGGGAGGCGTTTGTTGTGACCTCCCGGAGAAGCAAGGAACGAATGAGGTCATCACGGGTAAGCTTATCATAAACTCTAATGAAGTCTATACTTTATTTGATCTGGGTTCTACCCATTCTTTTATTTCTCTACTTGCGCTCATCGATTAAATTTGACTCAGAAGAAATTAGACTTTGACTTATCTGTGGAAACTCCGTTGGGAGAAACCTTCATTACATCCATTGTTTATAAGTCTTGTTTGGTTCAAATCGGTACCCTCACATTACCTGTCGATCTTATTTCATTAAAAATACTTGCATTTGACGTGATTCTAGGGATTGATTGGTTAACTACTTATCATGCAAAAATTGATTGTTTTCGTAAGGTTGTTAGCTTTCATATTCCTAATCAACCTATTATGCGAATTCAAATGACCAAACCATTAAAATCAATCATGGTCATCTCAAGCCATAAAGCTATTCGTTTATTGAAAAACGGATGTCAAGCTTTCTTAGCTCATGTCACAGATTTAAACAAAAATACGTCAGTTTTGAGCGATATTTCTATTGTTAATAAATTTCCTGACGTATTCCCCGAAGAACTTCCTGGCCTACCCCCAGAGCGTGAAATTGAATTTTGTATCGACCTTGAACCCGGTACAAAACCTATTTCCAAAGCCCCATATCGAATGGCTCTATTGAACTTCGAGGAGTTAAAGACCCAGCTGCAGGAATTGTTAGACATTGGCTTTATTAGTCCCTAGTACTTCTCCTTGGGGTGCTCTCTGTTCTATTCGTGAAGAAGAAAGATGGGAGTATGCGACTTTGTATTGATTATCGGGAGTTGAATCATGTCACCATCAAAAATAGGTATCCATTGCCACGTATTGATGACTGTTTGACCCGATTGCAAGAGCCAAATTCTTTTCAAAGATTGATCTTCGTTAGGATATCACCAATTGAAGATTAGAAGCCGTGACATTCCAAAAGGCGGCTTTCGGAACTCGATGCGGGCATTATGAATTCCTAGTCATGTCCTTTGGATTGACTAATGCTCTTCTTTACCTTCATGGATATGATGAACCAAAGTATTGAGGAATATTTAGATCACTTTGTGGTCGTCTTTATTGATGACATCCTTATTTATTCCAAAAGCCGTGAAGATCATGAGCAACACTTGAGGCGACACTCCAAAAGCCGTGAATATAAGCTTTATGCCAAGTTGAAGAAATGCGAGTTACGGCTTGAAGAAGTAGCATTCCTTGGGCACGTGGTATCAAGTCATGGAATATCTATTGACCCGTGAAAGATTGAAGCTATTCAAATTTGGGAACAACCTAAATCGATGGCAGAAATCGTAGCTTTCTCGGTTTATTTGGTTATTATCGGAGATTCGTGGAAGGATTTTCTCGAATCGCTACTCCATTGACTTCGGTGACTCGGAAAGATACAAAGTTCGATTGGAGGCGAAGAATGTGATAAGAGTTTTCAAGAACTCAAGAGGAGACTTATTTCAAACACTGTTACGACAATACCATCGGCTCGGAGGGTTTTGTCATCTCTGATGATGCTTGGGCAAAGGTTAGGATGTGTTCTCATGCAACATGGGAAAGTCATAGCCTATGCCTCACGACAACTCAAAGAATATGAGAGGAATTATCCTACTCATGATCTAGAGTTAGCATTTGTTATCTTTGCACTTAAAATTTGGAGGCATTACTTGTATAGGGAGAAAATGGAGATCTTTACGGATCATAAAAGCCTCAAATATTTCTTCACTCAAAAGGAACTCAACATGCGACAACGATGTTGGCTTGAGCTGATTGAAAGATTATGATCATACCATCGATACCATCACGGAAAAGCGAACGTGGTAGGCGGCGCATTGAGTAGAAGATCATATGCAAGTACGAGTGCGTTATTGTCAACGCAAAGGCCCATTTTGTGTGACTTGCAAAGGATGGAGATAGAGTTAAAGACTCGAGGGGACGCGTGTGATGATAGCGAGTATCTGAGTAGAAGCCGACTTTAATCGATAAAGTTAAAGTTTGCTCGAGCTACTGGACACGGAGGCGATGCGTATGAGGAAAAAAGTGCAAGAAGGTGCTATGCAGAAGGAAGAATCGATGAAGAAGGAATACTTGAGTCAACTCTAGACTTTGTGTTCTAACGACCACGATTTAAAGTATAATATCATGATGGAGGCGCACAACACACCATTTGCAATCCATCTTGGGAGTACCAAAATGTATCATGATATTAAATCATACATTTTGGTGGAGCAATATGAAGAGAGAGATAAGTATTTGTTTATCTCAAGGTGTCTAACTTGTCAGCGAGTTAAAGCGGAGCATCAAGTACAAAAGGTCCATTGCAACCACTTGAAATTCGAATGGAAGTGGGAGCACATTACCATGAATTTCGATTCTGCGGTCTTCCTAAGGTTTCTCAAGGCATTGATGCGATTTGGGTCATTGTTGATAGATTGACCAAAGTCGCTCATTTCTTTCCGATCGAGAAACTTATACACTTGAACGTCTTGCTCGTATGTACATAAGCGAGATTGTAAGATCGTATGGTATCTGGGGTATCCATAGTTTCGATCGAGACCCAAGATTCACTTCACGATTTTGGGTTAGTTTTTGCAAAAAGTTATGGAGCACAGACTTACGATTTAGCTTTCGGCATATCATCCGCAGACAGACGGACGATCGGAGAGGACTATTCAAACTCTTGAAGATCTATTAAGACTACTGTGTCCTTGATTTCAAGGGAGTTGGACAAGTTCTTACCATTGGTGGAGTTTTCCTACAACAACGCAGTTATCAAGCAAGTATTGGCATGGCTCCATTCGAGCGTTGTATGGAAGAAAGTGTCGTTCTCGAGTATCTTTGGGATGAGGTGGGTGAAGCAACGTTGTTGGGGACCGGAGTTGGTACGTATGACTATGGAAAAGATTCAAACGATCCACAACGACGTATAAAAACCTCACAAAATCGAATAAAAGAGTTATCTTGATCTTCATAGAAAGGGCGTGGAATTCGATATAGGAGATCATGTGTTGTTAAGAGTTGCTCCATGGAAAGAAGTTACAAGATTTGGAAAGAGAGGAAAACTTAATCCTCGATTCATCGGTCCATTTTAATCCTCGATCGAGTAGGAAGCGTGGCCTATAGACTCGCTTTTACCGCCAAATATGTCACGTGTTCATAATAACGTTTTCACATATCCATGTTACGTAAATATGTAAAAGACCCGAACCATATTATTGAGTTAGAACCGAACGAAATAGCGAAAGATTTGACGTATGAAGAAGTTCCTGTTCAAATTTTGGATAAGAAGGAACATATTCTACGCTCCAAGGTTATACCTCAAGTCAAAGTTTTGTGGAGGAACCACGATGTTGAGGAAATGACTTGGGAGTTAGAATCGAAATGAAATCAAGGTATCCTTACCTCTTGACATACAGATCGTACCCTAATTTCGAGGGCGAAATTTCATAAGAAGGGAGGTTGTAAGACCCGACTTTTATAAATAAAGATGAATTTTCTATAAATATTATTTTTGAATATTATGGAATAAATTTGATATAATGTTATAGTTGTGGGTAATATTTATAAATTTTGCAAAGTAAGCAAGTTGTTATAAAATATTCGTTTGGTGGGGAATATTCTTTTTTTGTGGGGAATATTAAATACGACTCAATCATTAAGTGGACCCCTGGCGGAAGTATTGTCGTAGTTAGAAAATGACAAAATTATCTTTCTATAAAAATAACTGGCGGAGGTGTTACCGTTAAAAGCTGTTGAACTACCCGGTGGTAAAAAATGCGATGTCTGGCGTGGTTGCATAGTAGTACGTGGTATTGATTATTGATGCTTACGTGAAGTCACTTAGCTATACTCAATTATTCTTACGATGAATTTTGCATCATATCTCTTATATTATTGATTCAATTATTGTCACAAAGATTATCATCAGTATAATATGTTATATTATTAATTGAGACGACAAGTTATAAATGATTAATAATTGTTGAAAGATTAAAAATGTGTTGATTAAAAATAAAATGATTTGTGGTAATATTTATTTAATCTTTGATGTATATAAAGAGTCATTATGAGGCGTTTGTGGTAGGTTTGATTATTTTATGGGGGCCACATGTCATCATCATAAGAGTCTCTTCGTCGATAGTATTTACCTTCGTCAATAGTAATTACCTTTGTGAATAGTAATTACCTTCACGTCGATAGTATTTACCTTAAATCAATAGTAATTACCTTCTTGATAGTAGTTGTCCCTCAATATTACCAAGAGTTAAGCGCCTCTTGATTGTTCCAAAGGTTAATTACCCCTCCATAAATAGTAGTTGTCTCTTGATATTACCAAGAGTCATTTTGACCCTTCGTTAAGACCAAGAGCCACCCTCAGTTTTTCTATAAATAGAAAGCTCATTCCTTCATTATTTCTTACGAATTCATTGAAACTCTAGAGAGAGAAACTATAGAGAAAGAAAGAAAAGAAAAGTATTCGCTACTTCACTTTTCCAATATTGGTTCTTCTAAGGTAGGGAATAATATTTGTTGTACCGTAAGGGGTGTTATTCTTTCTTATTCATGAAGAGAACTGTTGTTATTCCATTGCTTATTATTACATTGGAATAACTTTTGTATCGTGGTTTACCTTATACTTGGTGACATTCTTCTATTATTACGTTGGAACATCACATGCGTGTGTTTTACAGGACTGGTTAAAATCTTTATTATTATTACTGTTGGAATATCACATGCATGTGTTTTACACGGACTGGTTCCATTTTTATTATTAAAAGTCTTTATTATTCGGTCGGAATATCATGCATCTTATATATCATGGGACTGGTTCCATCATTTATTATTCGCATTTATTATTACTTTGGAACATCATCGGTGTGAATTTCACGACGACTTTGGTTCCGTTATTATTATTACATTGGAATAACTTCGCTTGTCTTGATCTATCGCATGCATGGTGATTTCTTTTATTATTCCATTCTTTATTATACCCGGTTGGTTAAAACTTTGACTTCTATACTCCATGAAATTAGTAGAATATCCTTGATATTTGCGTTTCATCCGATATCTTTTCATGGAAATATTCTTACGATCATTCTTGAATTTTACTCTACAAAAGCGAGATCATGTTGACAATTTGGACGTTAATAATTCTGGATAAAATAATTCTTGAACTTGTTTTATTGAATTCTTATATCATTGTCATCATCCTCATGTTTATATTATGTTGAAAGTCATCGTGGCACATGTAGTGCATAGATGGACTTGGTATGATTATGACCGAGAGACTATTGATTGTAATCATAGTAGTAATGTTACAAATGATGTGATGAAAGTCATCGTGGCTGTAGTGCCTAGATGGACTTGGTATGATTATGACCGAGAGACTATTCTGTGTAATCATGACCAGTAATGTTACAAATGATGTGATAAAAGTCATATGTGGCTGTAGAGTAGATGATGGACTTGGTATGATTATGACGAGGATTATTGATTGTAATCATGGCCAGTAATGTTATAAATAATGTGATAAAAATCTTGATGGTAGTAGTGCATTGATGGGACGATTGTTGGCATGATCATGACCATTAATGAATACATAACTATTCTTGGCCCGTAGTGCATGAATAATTGTGGTCGTGATACTAAAGAATATCCTTGGCAGTAGTAGTGCGGGGTGATTCGATGATGTGGAATATTTATTAAAGTTGAGTAGCTCGGCTATAATGATGATGAAAACCTTTTAAATCATAAAAGATAGTAGATTTTATTTTCTACTTGACTCTTTTAATGGATTGCTTGTTTCATTGTGAGTTAAACTTGATGTCAATTGTATTTTATCGGTTTAACATTGTTGGAGGCTAATGATAATTTATTCGCATTATCTTAGTCATAATATTTCTTCTTGAGCTAGTTGAGCTCACCCTTTCTTCTTTCGTTCTTCTCTTGAAATGAGAATATAGTTTGGGACGAGTCGGGGAGCGGAGTAATGGTCGCAGAGGATAGCATTAGTAGTCCTCACTATTCTGTGAAATAGTGTGATAATAATTATAATGAGGACTCCTTTTGAGTTTGTATGATTTCTAGTAGACAATATTTGTATTCAAACTCACAGTTTATGTCGTAATGTACACGGCAGTTATATTAGTAAGTTGTATTTAAATTCTGTACCATGTATCTGACTACCCAAGATGGGTGATGTATACTTAATTTTGGGGGCGTCACACAAACAAACACGTATTTAATCAAACTATCTAAGTCCAGATCAATTTCTGAAATATGTCGGCGTACCGACGGCTTTATCAGGTAATTATCGAGTCTAAGACTATCATGTAATTTAATAACTGTAAATATCAATCATATTATTTTTAAATGACTTATAATAATTTTTAATTAATTATTATAATTTTTCATGATTTTTCAAACACCGGAATCATTATTAAATATTTTAAATATTAAATAATTCTATTATCATTAATATTTAATTAATATTAAATTATTAATGAAACCATTGCCAAAATATCAATGTTATTTATACTAACTTAAAATACTTTTTAAAGTACTAATATTACTCTTAAATGATTTTTTTTAAAACATTAAAAATCATTTTTAAATAATTAATATTTAAATATTAATGTACTTATTTATCCAAATATTAAAAGTCATTAATTATAACTTCAAATATTTTTAATTCATTTATATCCTTTTTAAATGATTTTAAATTAATAAAACTATTTTAAAACTATTTATTTAATATAATTATTAAATAAATTTAATATAATTAATATTAAATTATTAACGAAATTATCCTTTCAATATTAAAAGTTATATTTTATAACTTCAAATATTTTAAACACTTTATTTTTATTTAAAATGATTTTATAATATTAAAATCATTTTAAACAAATTTAAGTTAATATAATTATTAAATAACTCTAATATCATTAATATTAAAATATTAATATTTTTCATGATAAAATATCAAAAGTTATATTTTATAACTTCAAATATTTTATAACCTTTAAATCATTTTTATATGATTTTTAAATCATTAATTTTATTTTTCATAATTTATTTAATACATTTATTAAATAACTTAATTATCATTAGTATTAATTTATTAATGAAATTCATCAAAAATATTAAAAGTCATTAAAATAACTTAAAATATTTTCTTATATCATAATATAATTTTAAATGATTTTCAATTATTAAAATCATTTTAAATAATTTATTTAATATAATAATTAAATAAATTAAATACCTTTAATATTTCAAAAATATTAAATATATATGAAATATATTAAAAATTATTAAAAACTAATTTCCAGACTTTAAAATAATTTTTAGGAATTTATTTTGTATTTTTCATAATTAAAAACTATCTTTTTCTAATTATTTAATAAAAATAATAATTTTATAAAGAAACTGTCGCTAAAGACTGCCTATAGCGACAGAACCGTCGCTATAGGTGTTCTTTATGTTCTTGGCCAAACCCAGAACATTCATGTCAGTTGTCGAGTGGCCTACTTTGACCAAGATTAATTCACTGTGTATTGTGTTTCTGGGCTAGCTATTGATCAGATCTTGTAGTGTTAGTGTAGGACTACAAGTAACAATCAAGTTCAGGGTTAGATTACAACATACAAGCAAGATATGGAAGCTCAAACTATCTGTCAGACCTGTTCTTCGTTTTCTGGGTTACCCAGAAAATAAGAACAGCTCGACTGATCAATTTTGGGCTTCCACAACTTGCTTTCGGTGTTATTTTTTAGTGATCTTAAGCTTTCAGTATGTAGACAACATGCAAGAGAAGAGATCTATTACAAAACATAAACAAAACAACATCAGATCAAATAGATATAAGCTGGTCAAACCATGTCGTAAGCGAGTGTTCTTAAGGTTTTGGAATTTCGTAAAGCGTTTTAAATGAACTTTGTACCACTTTGACCGATTACTTTCTACAATCGACTCGTTTAATGTTAAGGAGATTTTAAGGCATAAATATGTAGTCCATATACCAGATTACAACCTTATTACATCAACAGGAACAAAACAACTAACAACAGAAAGATCTGGGCCCATGAACTTGCTATCAGAGCTTTCTAGGCAAGTTCATGGCTGCCCAGATTTCATACGGTCAATGCCGGTCAACGTGGTTTGACCACGAATAACTTGCAATCTAGACCGGATCTAAGCCTGATACTTGATCCAGATCAAAGAGCACATATCAGACTACATATCTAAAACATAAAACAATAAATATCATGATCAAAAAAGAATCTAGAGCCACTGACATTCATTGTCAGGCCACAATTTAATTTTTTTCCAGATTTTTAAAAACTTCAAATCCGTGCACTTAGATGTTATGGATCTAACATATGCCAACCCAGATCATCATTATACACTATATATAACATGTTTAACACAAAAAAACTCACATCTAACAACAGATCAAAGGTCAGATTCTAAGGTTAGCTTTTATACCTTGCTTTGAAAAATTTGGATTCTAAGCTTCTGATTTGATTAAGGAATTCGTGGGGCTTGAATTGTGAGCTGATATTCTACTATATTTAATAGGTTAGAGAGAGAGGGACTTGGATGGGTATTGTGATCAAATAAGCTAACAATTGTAATTTCTCTCTCCTAATCTATTTATATAATTCTTAGATACATGAATGGGTTGATGTTGCTTGATTTGTTGAAGATTTAATCACATGGGGTTGGTTAGAGTTGGTAAACAACTTTATATTTTGGCAAGATACATAAGCAAGCTTAATAAAGAATACAAAAGGGCATTTTTGTCAATTTCATAGAAATTTTAATGGTATTCTTGACAAACTAATCCAACCCTTAGGGTTTAGAATTTTAGTTTCTAGGATTTCCATTTAGGGTTAAAAATAAAAATAAAATTAGTTTCTAAAAATAGAAAATTAGGGTTTATTAATTAGTTAGGTTTTCTAATTACATTATATAGGAACATTAGGGTTTAATTATTTACTAATTATAATTAACCATGCTAATTTAGCAATTAGGGCTCCAATGATCAAATTAGGGTTCCTAATTTCACGTTCAGGGCTTATAAATATTATTTATGGTTTTCAAAATTAGGGTTTTTAATTATTAATTAGGGTTTTCCGTAATTAGCATTAAAATCTACAGTACATATCATATATAACATAACACGATGGCTTAACAGATTTTAAAGTCTTAATTGACTTACGAACTATGGTTTATAAAAATATTGCTAGGGTTTTCTTGATTAGCTAATTACGATTTCTAACTACTAATTAGGGTTTACCTAATTAATCATAACACAACATAAATCATATAACACAGTTATATAACAGTCTTGAATTTCCCATTTGAATTTCAAAATAGGGTTAAACAAATTAATGATAGGGTTTGGTCATAATACACTATAATTGACCAACCATTGTCAGTCTATACATACAGTACATATTTATAGCACTGAAAAATCAAAATACAATAAATATTATTTATTATTCTCATTCCTTGATAAAAATCCAAAATTAGGATATGGATTCCATATCGATTTATCTTTCATATTTAACATTATTAATTGGGCTAAAATAATTAACTTGAATAATCGAACAAATTCATATAATAAAATATTTATTATAATAATTCTAATAATCATTTCATATATTATTTAAATAATATATAATCATATTTTCATGGAAAATAATTAATAAAAACATTTCTACTATAAAATTAATTATTATTAGAATATAATTTATAATGATCAATCATTCATGTAATAAATATATTTTATTCATCACATACATATATATCCACATAATCTTGGCACATATTCGCATATTTATTTTAATAAATAAATTAAAAAAAAATATCGCCAAATTTCTGATTTATTTATATAGAAATTATCGGGTTATTACAATGTTAACAATTTGGATATTATTGAAATCTGGATAAATTAAATTATAGATGTTTAAAATTTATCCTTGCTTTCATTTAATTGAATTCTTATATAATTGTCATCATCCTCATGCTTATATTGTGAAAGTCATTTTTGGCCGTAGTGCATAGATGGACTGTTGATTAGTATGATTATGATCGGGGATTATTCGGTATAATCATGACCTGTAATGTTACAAATGATGTGGTAAAAGTCCTCCTTGGCCCGTAGTGCATTGATGGACAGATGTTGGTATGATCATAACCATGCGTTCTCTTCGGCCAAGGGTGCAAAGATGAATTGTTGTTTGGCATGATCATGACTGTTGATGAAAACACGAATATCTTTGGCCCGTAGTGCATGGATAATTCGTGGTCATGATACTAATGAATATCATTGGCCCGTAGTGAATGGATAATTCAGTGATGTGAATTATTTATTAAGCTGAGTCTCAGCGATAAAATTGATGGTAAACTTTTAAATCATAGAAGATAGTAGATATCATATTCTACTTGACTCTTCTAATGGATTGCTTATTCGCTTCACAAAGATTGTTGATCTAAAACTTGTTGTCTATTGTATTCTATCGGTTGTTATATCTTTGTTGAAGGCTAAGGATAATTTATTCGCATTATCTTAGTCATAATATTTCTTACTGGGCTAGTTGAGCTCACCCTTTTCATTCATTATTCTCTTCAGGAAATGAGAACGTAGCCGGGACTAGTCGGGGAATGGAGTGACGGTCCAGATGTTGGCATTAGTAGTCCTCACTATTCTGTGAAATAGTGTGATAATAAATGTATCGAAGACTCCATTGAGCGTGGATATTGTCTATGAGACAATATTCGTGTAAAAACTCTCAGCTATGCTTTTGTAGTATTTTATAATAGATGTTTGTATTTGTTTTTTTTGTACCATATATTTGGTGACCCAAGATGGGTGATGTATACCTATTTTGGGGGCGTCACATATGTGGTTGTTCTTGTGTTGCCACCAAAATTTCCCCATTGTCTATCATATCTTGGATTTTGTGCTTGAGACACAAATAATCTTGGTTATCATGGCCTGGAGCTGCAAAATGATAAGCACATTTCTTATTTGTGTCAAAATTCCTTCCACTTGGATTGGATGGGGGAAGGAGCCGGACAATCTTCTTTTACGTTGTCAGAAGTTTGAGTATATTTTCTAGCGAGTTTCCTAGGGGTGTGAATGTTCTACGACATTTAACTTCTCCCATTTTTTAAAGTGAAGGATTTGAAGATTGTGCAGGAGTTTGAAAAGGGGAATAATTTCTCCTTTGAATAGGCAAGTTCTGATTACCTCTCTGAGTTTGTCCTTGCAGTACCAAGGATACATCCTTTTCTTTCTTTTTATGACCCCTTTGAGGTTATTCCCGTAATTTCCAACCTGAATATGCTCAGCCACGACTTCTAAAGCAGTGAGGTCTTTAATTTTTCTAGACTTCAACCCCATTTCAGCCATTTCTCCGTGTTTAATCATTTTTGAGAATGGTTTTCCTATACCTACTAAGACTCTCTCGTAAAATGGAGCCTCTTATATATCAATGAATGTCATTACCATTTCTATTTCTATCATTAATGGGATGACTTAGGCTGCCAGGCGTCTCCACTATTGGGCATATTCACGGAAAGATTCACTACTTTGCTTCTTAACCTTGGTGATTTGATACCTATTTGGAGCCATTTGTGATTGGAAACTGTATTGACTTAGGAAGGCATGTGAATGCTCCTCCCAACTATAGATTTTGGAATTTTCTAGTCTGGCATACCATGCTCTGGCCTCTCTAGTTAAATTTTTCTGTAACAACTGAATTGTAACGGCCCCAAAATAGGTCTAATCCATCTAACCTATTCTGAGTCGCCAAATACATGGTACACAAAATAACTACAACTTTATTACTACAATTGTCTTGCAAAATACAACAACACATATGTTGTGAGTTTTGATACAAATATATATCAACTGTGACTCTTGACACCAACTTGGATAGCACGTCACAAAGGCACCTTACATAAAGGTACACTCAAAAACTGTTTTAGAAATTAAAATCTTTGGGAAGTGCTCAAGGAAACCTTCGTACATGGGAGGCCATGCGTCTAGGTTATGATAGATATCATATGCCCACAAAATTATCCTTGGTTGACCCAATAGACCCCAAAGAAAAACGAGAAGATTACTATCATGTTCTTTCCAACGGTGAGTCTTCTCTTGACATATAACTATCTCCACTATCTGCAATTGAAAATTATATTTCAACTAAACTCCAAGATCATATAGGTAGTGCTCGTAGATATACTCAGCAAGTGGATGTGCACAACCCTGTTTTATGATAACACGAGGTTGTATGTCATTAGACATCTTGTATGATAGTGGTAAAACACCCTTCCAAAGTTGGGTTCACCTCACCCTATTTGGTTCACCAAAATTAAATAGCAAATGACGTATACAATACGACACACTTATCTAAAGTTCTCAATAAAATTATTTCCATACTATTTAGGGAGAACCTCAGCAGCTATAGACCACCGTTCTATTCCCCTGTTATCCCCACTCGACCCGGCTACACTCTTATTATCTGAAAGGAATTGTGAAGCAAAAGGGTGAGCACAACTAGCTCAGTAAAGAATATCATAACTAAGGATAATTAAATTATCAATAGCCTTCATCAGTAATAAATCAGAGATTTAGAACATATGGTAGATGATAAAACTTTTCAACCATAGTTGCAGCGAAACGAGCAATCCATTAGAAGAATCAAATAGACTATAAAGTCTATTATCTTCTCCATGTTAAAAGTCCACCAACAATATTTTATCCATGTAACATCAATCAACAGTTCCTGTCTACATTCATGTGAATAACTCATAATCATAATTGTGGTTCTAAATTCCTCTTCTCATCCAAGATAAGATAATTTTCATCACTTGTCTTTACCTGAAACATCAAAGATCATGGTTATACCAAATCATAGTTCTTGTTCATAATCATACTAATAAATTCATCTTTGCACTACGGGCCAAAGATATTCATTAACAGTTCATCTTTGCACTACATGCCAAAGATATTCAACAACAGGTCATCTTTGCACTACGTGCCAAAGATATTCAACAACAGGTCATCTTTGCACTACAGGCCAAAGATATTCATATCTCAAAGAAATACATAATCATTTCAAAATTTATATAAACCATAATTATAATCATGTTGATTAATTCACCTTTGCACTTAAGCTAAAAATATTCAATTGTAAATTAAATGGTTATGATCATACCAGTCAACGATTCAACTTTGCACTACTGGCCAAAGAGAACCCATAGTCACGATCATACCAATAATCTACCCATCTTTACACTTAAGTCAAAGAAAAATTTCATCACCGGGATTATAAAAATATTATATATGATAATAAAAACAATACGATCAACAACTGCATTTAATTTTAAGAGTAAGATTCATAAATCAATGATTTCATAACACCTTAATCCAAATGTTATAAATCACTTAATAATCTCATAATCTAATATTATTAATATTACCATAATATTTTAATCATTTCTTAAACTTATAAATAATTTATTTTAATTGCTTACACTTTACTAATTAATGCATTTAATCATCCTAAAATGCCAAACTCATAAAATTTCATCACCAATAACCAAAACCCTTATCAAAAATCTGCATATACCTTATATAGGATTCCCAAGCCATAAAATCCTATTTTCCAATTTTGTTACTTCACATAACATATTTAATTCATTTACTCATAACTAGTCTATTTTCATGAAAAATACCAAATCAGTACAGACAAATTTTTTTTCCTGGGATTTAACAGAATATAGTCCCATATTGACCATATATTTTTCTTAAAATTTTTAAAATTTATTTACTATTTTTCATATGGTCAAAACTGCCGAATATTTAGACATTTATCATAAACTGTACCTTTGTCCAAAAATTCCGAAATTTACTGAGTATACTTCTATTATATACATGTACTCACAATAAAAATTTTACCAATTTTGGAGTTAACCACAAGGAGTTATAAGGGTTTACTTTTAAAATAGTTTTTTTCCATAAAATTCATAACTCCTAATCTATACATCCAAAAATCAACATTTTTGTACACAATCTAGAAAACTCATCAAATTATCATTTCAAATTTTTCCAGAATTTTTGAGAGTCGAAAAAATTACGAAACTAAAAAACATAATAACCCTTAAAATCCCCTATCTCAAAAGAGCAATACTTCTGACTGGAATATCGGATGTAAAGCCGAAAGAACCTTGCACTGAATAGCAACTCTCAAAGTATCTAGATACTCACAAAAATACGCTCAATAATATAGAGAGAAAGAAAACTTCTTTCTGGTGTGATTTTCAATTCTAACTTAAGCGCCTATTTATAGGAAAATGCTAGAACGCCAAATGAGACTAAATAATAAAATAATATTATTTTATTTTTTTTTCTTACGCACCAACCATTTGAAAACTAAACAGCCAGCCATCTACCTTGAACAAAAATTCAAGTACATGTTTTCAACACCAACCAAAAGTGGGTCCCACCCAATTTTAATAAAAATTATTTTATTTTCTAAAACTTCAGTAATTCATAGAAAATAGCCCGTTTATCAGAAAAATATGAATTTTATGTCCATTCCACACGAAATCGAATTCTCCACAACTTTGTAGCTTTAAGTTTTTCCAAATTCCATACAGAAAATATCCAAAATCCACATACGGACGTTTTTCAACACCTCTTAAAATTCATAACAAATCATACGTTAATTTTTAACGGTTCAAAATTTATGGACATATACTCAACTTATATATGTATAACATATCCAAAAATCACAACGATCCAACGGTCGGATTAAAATTATAACTCACGCAATAGAGCTTTAAGAACACCGATTTGATCTTTTAATACCTCCAATCCGATAAAATACTGATAAAACACCTCAACATTAACTCCTTCATTTATAACCACATAAAATAAATAAATCCATCATTTATATCCGCATCAAATAAATATTTTCTTATCAATAATTAATTATTCACAAATAATATTACAGAATCACAATAATGACAACCAGGCAGTTCCCAGGAAAGAGGGGGTTTTCCGATAAGGATTTCTCCTTACTGGCGCACAATTAGGTGACCAAACCTCTCCTTGATAGAACTTTCTAGACATTGTCAATAATGCTATCTAATAATATTATTCAAACAATATGAATTATTGTTCTGATTATGGGAAATACTGTGCAGTGACAATTATTGAAACAACAATAATATAAAATATCAACGCAGCAATTTTTGGATTAATAAAATAAAATATTGAACAGTAATTACTGTAACAATTATTGAGTAGTGCCTTCTTACGTAAGAATCAATAATTCCAAAAATATCGCGTGCAATCTGTACCTTCTTTTGCAACCACGGCGTATTCGTATTTTAACCACGTGGTATTCCAACGATTGTTACTTGATAACGATTACGTAGTTATTTATAAAAACTCAAATTTTCGTTTTCTTCATCCGGCGCTTATTATTACGTTATGGGCCCATAATCGCCGCTGGCCGTCGCATTGCGAATATTCCCCGACAACAAGAATATTCCATGACCAAACGAATATTCCCCGACAACAATAGTATTTCATAACCACTTGCGTATTTTGTAAACTTTACATATATCACCCTTAACTTTAACTTTTTATTAATTTAACCATTTACTGAATAATAATTATAAGAAAAATTGAATATTTTTATTTCATAAAATTTGGGGTCTTACATGAATCCTTAGCTTTTCATCCTCAACATATGACCCAATTTCTCCAATAAACACCTTCAAATGAGTGTATAGATCTCCCAGTCGGTCATATTTTTCAAAATTTGGAGTTTTGAGCTTGTCTGGATAATGAGCCCCTGGGAAAATGCAGAGATTTGAGTAAGTCATGATCCCATACGCTCTAGTCCCTTTAATTGACCGGATGGTTTCTTCCATTTGTTGCACTTTCTTTCGAATATCACCAATTTCTTGATCTTCTTTAAGATTGGTGACTTTGGGAGTTTTTTTTGGGTTTTTCATGGATTTGAGGTTTATGTATCCGTGCTTCCTTTTTTTTCT
Source organism: Panax quinquefolius (assembly GCA_020205615.1). Classification (NCBI taxonomy): domain Eukaryota; kingdom Viridiplantae; phylum Streptophyta; class Magnoliopsida; order Apiales; family Araliaceae; genus Panax; species Panax quinquefolius. The sequence continues at coordinate 54,078,493 of CM035163.1, forward strand.
TGTCAGTATCCTGGCTTCCTCCTTGTGCAGAGGACTCTATTTGAGTGGGTATTTGTTGACCTTGAGTCCTTTTGTTTCTTTCTTTCAAAAAGGCAGCTAATTCTGCTATTTGGTTTCTTAATCCCTCAAACTCTTCTCGAGAAACATGAGTAGTGTAACGAACAAGAATTTTTATGTAATTTAAAAATATTCATTGAATTAAATAAATATTTTAATTAATTTATTTATTTAGATAAATAAATAATTGATGAAATTGCGGTGTAATAATTCAGTTAAAATGTGTTATAATAATTAAATTAATGGATGGTAATTTTATGATTTGAAGATTTAATTTAATGAGATAATTAAATTAAATGAATTATTGAATAATTATGGTGTAGTCTAATTTGATTTTATAATTAAATTAGAGATTTATTAGTTGTGGAATAAAATTATAATTTATAATGGAAATTATATTTCTATGTTAAATGTTAATTTGAATTATTAATTTAATTGAATTAGTGAATAATGGGTGTGACATAAGAACTATATAATATAAGTGTTATAAAAATAAATTAAGGAGGAAAATTTAGTTTATAGCCAAACATGGCCTTGTGGCTTTTGGCATAAAATTATTGATTAGCTGTTTGTTTTTTTAACCGAAGTACGTGGGTTATATGTATATCAGTTGCGTATTATTACTAAGGCTAAGAAACATAAAGAGTTAAAGAAGAAATTGAGAGAGAGCAAGAGAGAAAATTGAGAGTTTTTCTATGAATTGGGAGTCAAGTGGAAGAAGAGGGATTGTTGAAACCTTGTCACCGTCATTGCTAATATACAACAAAGGATTAAGGGTAATAATCTATTCCTAACTTTCAAGTTTTGGTTTTGTAATTTTTATTCTCTGTAATTGATTTTGTTGGGTTAGGGTTTGGATTGTTGATTATATGCGTATATAATCTAATAATTGTCATATATAACCAATATTTAATGATCAAATTTGTGTAAGTATGTTGAAGAAAAGGAATTTGAGTTTTAGTTGTAATATGTGTATTATGGCTGTTTTAGAGTTAAAATTGGCTATGAATTGATACTGGAAATTGAAGGTTGATGATTGCTTATGGTAGAACTCTGTGATACAAAAATAATGTAATTTGAACAAATCAAAATGGTTGAAAAGCGAAGTAGTGGTGACTGATTTTCGTTATGTATGATAAAACATGAAAATTGGTATGAACTTGGAAATTGAGTGCTTAAAATTGGTTGGTACAGTGGTTTGTGATGTTAGAATTGCTTTATAAATATTTGGTTTTGAGTTTATAAAGCTTATAAACATCTGGGTTTGGTTAATTTGGTGTTGGGTGAAGAAATTAGAATTTTTTGTTTAGAACAAAGTCTGAATCCGTGTTTTCGAAAGGCGAAGTTTAAGGTCAAGAGACCTTGACCTTGCGCTGCATGGCAAGATTGGATCTAAAGGTAGCTAGGCGCCGATCGCACTCAAATGGTCAAGCAGACCAGAATGATGAAGCTATTAATAGTATGGCTGGGGAAATGTTAACCTAACTTATTTTAATGATTGTAGAGAAACCTAAAACATGTTATAAGAGATAATAACATATTATAATCACAAAGTTGAAACTATAGGTTATGAATTAATAAGTTGTGAAAGTTCGTAATGTGATGTTATGAGAATTGGAGTTGTTTTACAATCACCATTTCGTGTACTATAATATAATTGAGAGTTCAAGTTCATTGTACGTGCATGATTAGGATAATCAGATCTTAAGTTAAAGATTATAGACTTGACTAAAATGAAAAGTAAGACAATGAAGTTAACGTTAATATAACTAATTGGTATTGTGATTTAATGGTATATGTAGGATATTTGGTGAATGTTTATTATACTTGTGTAGCTTATGCACGAGGCAAGTTCTCTAACCCCAATTTTTCATTATACAAGCTCTTGTATTCTAATTCTTTTACATTGAGCAAGTTTTATATTTCTAACTAAATATCGTTATGCAAGTTCCTAAAACTATAATCTTTTATTGAGCAAGTTCCTAACTTTCATTTCTTGCTACTCAAAGCATAAACTGTTTAAGCTCATTGTCCCAAATGAGTTTTCTAACTCTTTTGTATGTAATACTTTGTACATACAATGTCTATTCAATTGTATATCACTGACATTCAATCTTTGACTTAAGTATTATAATTCAATATTATATTATCGTGTTGAACCTTCAAATAGCTAATAAATCTTTATTGATTGCACTAATCCATAATTGATGAGTGTTCTAAAATTCTAGAATCACTGTTAAGCTATTCCAAACTAAACTTTCTTTAGTGCAAAAATCCTAAAGTTAAACTGAGATGAACAACCCTAATATAGGGGATTATGTACGTGTTAGCGTTTAGATATTTGTGCACAATACATGGTGCGAAGGGCTGATCCCCCTAAGTACGAAAATAAAGGTCTGTATAGTCTAATGACTACTAAAGGTTGAAGTAGAAATACTTAATAACTTTGGGACATAGTTCATGGTCTTAAGACCCTCAGATATAAATCTCAAACTTGTTTACTAATCTTGATTCGAAGAACAGGTTCTTAATTATTCGGTATCCATTGCTTATTCCTATGATATTGCTTTTGCCATCATTATATTAGTGAGCAATTGTTTGCTCACTCTTGCATTTAACACTACAGCTAAATTTGAGAAAGTTGATGAGCCGTCTTCTAACAAAGGCAACGGCAAGACGCCCAAATGATGAATACTTGTATAATTTTATTTACTGAATTTATGTTATGAGACTTAATTTATTTTGTAATGCAATCCGCAAACTTATGTAATAGTTTAAGGTTAGATTACCTGGGATTTGTTTTACATTGATTTAACCTTATAAAAGGAAGCATTATTATTTAAGTTGTTTAATTTACATAATTATCCTTGATTATGGGTAGTTAGAAGTAATTGTCTTGGATAGTGAGCACCAAATCCTGTGGGAATGAAATACCCGGATTTGGGGGTGTTGTAAGACCCCGAAATTTTTTTAAATAAAAAGGAATTTCCTTTATTTATTATTTTGAAATAGTAAGGGTGGATTTGATTAATGTGGATAGTTATGGGTAAAATACGCAAATTTTTTTGAATAAGCAAGTGGTTATAAAATATTCATTTGGTCGTGGAATATTCAATGCTTTGTCGGGGAATATTAAATGCAACGATTTGCCGATCTTTTGTGGGTCCCATAACGGAAAGCGATTGGATGAAGAAAACGACAAATAGAAGTTGTTTATAAATAATGGCGTAGTTATTACACTCAATTATCTTCGTTGGAATACCCGGTGGTTAAAACACACTAATCTGGCGTTGTTGAATAAGAGTAGTACGGTATTGCACCAATTATTGATTCTTACGTAAGAAGGCACTACTCAATAATTATTACGATGAATTATCTTATTCAAGTATTTTATTTTATTAATTCAATAATTGATGCATTGATATTTTATATTCTTGTTGTTTCAATAAATTGTCATCACACAGTATTTTCCATTATCGAAGCAATAATTCATATTATCCGAATAATATTATTAGATAACATTATTGGCAATGTCTAGAATGTTTACGTCTAAGGAGAGGTTTGGTCACCTAATCGCGCTACCAAGAAGAAGAAATTCTTATTGGAAAGCCCCCTCTTTCCTGAGAACTGCCTGGTTGTCAATATTGTGATTCTGTAATATTATTTGTGAATAATTAATTATTGATTCATATGATGAGGAAAATATTGATTTTATGTGGATATAGATGGAGAAAAATTTTAAAATGACAATTGTTGAAAATTAATATTTTATCTTTTTCTGATAAAATAATTCATTTAAATATATTATTTTAATAATATATTAACGGTAATATTTTCACAACGAATGTGGGATATATGAGTATACGAGGAGGAAGAGTATTTTGTTGCAATAAATGTTTAAAACATGTTAAACATGTCAATTGGACCCCATTTCTTGGTTGAAATTTGATTATAACATGAAATTGTCCGTATGTGGATTTCGGTCAATTTGTGTTTGGAATTTGGAAAAACTTTGTTCTGAAAAGTTGTAGAGAATTGGATTTCCTATAAAAATGCGTGAGATTGAATTTTTCGATAAAAGAGCTATTTATTATGAATTATTGAAGTTAGAAGCTCAAAATAATTGATTTTGGAAGTTTTAATTATTTATATCAACAAAAACGTTTTTATTATTTTGGTTTGCCCCCATGTGTTGTAAAATATGCTGATTTGAGAGTCTTGGTTGGCGTAGGAATATATATATATATATTATTATTATATTAAATTTTACGCTTTGGTGTTCTAAGCAATTTCCTATAAATAGGGGCTTAGGTTAGAATTGAAAATCACTTTTTAAATCGAAGTTTTCTCTCTATATTATCGAAGCGTATTCTTGTGAGTATTTTGAGTATACTTTGAGTATTTCTATCTGGTCTGCAACTCAAGTCATAGCTTATATCAGGTGTTTCAACTAGAAATCTTGTCTTTCGAGGTAAGGATGTTATTTTCTTCTCAAATGATATTATTTCTTCAATATCATTATCTTTGAAATATTAGTTGGAACTTTTATCAAATTTGGAACTTTTCCATGTATGGGTTACTATTCATGAGTTACTATTCACGAGTTACTATTCATGAGTTACTATTCACGAGTTACTATTCACGAGTACTATTCATGAAGCGTGAAGATGTTTTTGTGGAAATTCTATCTTTTGGTGTGAGAGTTACTATTCACGATACTCAAGACTATTCACGATATCTGAAGACTATTCACGAATACGCAAGACTATTCATAGAAAAATGAAAATTTTTCTTTTCGTCTAAAATATCTATTCGGATACTAGCTTTGATTGTATCCATGTTTTGATCATTCTTGAATTTTACACCCCTATGATTATTTTTGAGGTATTTTGGACGTGGATAAAACAAAGTACTGAATCCTTAATCCTTAATCCTTGTCATTTTGTTTCCTTTGGATTCGTTTCTTTAAAAATATTTTCATCATCTTGATCTTAAATGATGATATTATGGAATATCTTTGGCTGTAGTGCAAAGATGAATGATTTCTGAAGAATATCTTTGGCCGTAGTGCAAAGATGAGCAGTGTTTAGATGAACATGATCAATGATGAATATCTTTGGCTCAGTAGTGCAAAGATGAATATTTGATTCGGATGTATGTTGATTGATGTTACGGGGATAAAAGATAGATGATTGAACTTTTAAATTCATACATAGAAGATAGTAGTTGCATTCTCTACTTAACTCTTCTAATGAATTATTATTTTCATTGTGAATATTGGTTTAAAAACTTGTTGTCTATTGTATTCTATTAGTTTTTTTCCTGTTGAAGACTAATGATAATTTGTTGTATATTATCTTAGTCATAATATTCTTCTTACCGGGCTAGTTGAGCTCACCCTTTTCCTTGTTGTTCCATTTTTTTCGGGAGGCGAGAATGTGGCAGTACTAGTCGGGGTATGGAATGAAGGTTCTAGAGAGAGTTGTTTAGTAGTCCTCACCATTTTTGTAAAATAATGTATCAATAATTATGATGGGGATTTATTTGCGTGTGGATATTGTCTAGATGGCAATATCTCGTATTTAAACTCACAGTTTATATGTTGTAATAATAAAGTTGTAGTTATTTACATACCATGTATTTGGCGACTCGAGAATGGGTTGGATGGAATGAACCTATTTTGGGGGGCGCCGCGGTTGGTATCGAGCTTAGGGATATGATCTCTGGCGGAGATCGGGGAATAGAACTAGAGGGAGAGACGAGTAAATCCTTCGCTAGTGTGTCCTACCTAAGCTTATTTGTTAGTTAGTCAATTATATAGGGATATTATGTGATATATTGATTTCCTTAATTAACCCTTGTTTTATGACGATGATCTCGAGAATGTCGAATGAGAATATTAACGATGGAGTAAATGAGACCGTGGAGATGCTGTCAGACTTTACCAACGAGGAGAGCGTGCAACAGTCGACAATGTACTTCCTGTGAACAACACCACTGAAGCAGATGATGAACGAGGGGATGTTTAGAAGCTTTTTGCAGTTCATGCAAAATCAGACGAGAGAGACTCGTGTTCAAAATATAGGAGGAAATGATAGCAATTCACGGGTGGTCACAGCCAAGCAGTTCAAAGAGTTGGGACCACACGAGTGCTGGGAAAGCGGATCCGATTAAGGCGGAGGCGTGGGTCAAACAAATTACCAAGATATTCGATGTCTTAGGATGCGGAGGAGCAGAAAGTTCCATTCGCTACTTTTATGTTCCGTAACGAGGCAGATTCATGGTGGGAATCATGAAGGCGTCCATCCAACCGCACTTTCGGATGTCATGGGAGACGTTTGAGAAGCAGTTCAATGACAAGTACTTCCACGAAAGTATTCGGCTATATGAAGGAAGTGGAGTTTATTAGACTGGAGCAGAATAACATGATGGTGTCCCAGTATGAGGCGAAGTTCGCGGAGTTATCCAGGTTTGCACCTCATTTGGTGGAGAATGAGGAACGTATGACGCGGATGTTTCTGAGAGGTTTGAAACCCTGCATACGTTAGTATCTCATTTCTCATAAATTTTCTCTCTATTCAGATGTTGTCAGCAGGGCTCGGTTGTTAGAAGCGAGATAACGAAAGTGCGTTCAATCGAGGACCATAACGAGGATCATAGAAGATGGCGATCATCGAATAACGATAACCGGAGGAGAAAGAAGAATATGACAAAGCGGTAACCACTACGGTGGTAATCATGGCCATGAAAATAGAAGAAGCGAGTGGGAGGAGATTTTAAAAAGAGGAGATTCAACAACGACCATTTGAAGACGCGTCGGCCAAGAAGTAACTAGTTCCAAGGAGGAGAAAGACCACCGGTCGTATGTTACAAATCACGAGAAAGAGGGACATATCACCCAAACCGCCCACAACAGCAGTTTAAGGTATGCTATAATTGTGGAAAAGAAGGACATATCGCCGAGATTATGCGATATCGAAACCAGTCAAGCGGGAATGGTGACTCAAAAGGATGTCCCGAAAAGTCAAAGTCAGCGATTCACGGAAGAGCGTTTGTCGTGACCGGTCAAAATGCGAGGAACCCGAACGAAGTTAGCACGGGTTAGTTAATTATAAATTCTTGCGAAGTTTATACCTTACTAGATCTCTCTTGCTTGCGCTCAACATTTGAACTTGACTACGGAGAAATTAGACTTTGACCTATTTATGGAGAATCCGTTAGGAGAAACTTTCATTACATCCGTTGTTTAGAAATCTTGCTTGATTAGAGTTGGCACTATCACATTACTGTTAACCTTATTTCTATAGAGATATTTGCTTTTGATGTGATTTTAAGGTTAACTACTCATCATGCCAAATTGATTGCTTTTCGTAAGGTTGTTAGTTTTCATATTCCTAAGCAACTTTGTTATTCAATTCAAGCAATCAAACTATTGTAGTCAAACATTTTCATATCAAGCCATGAAGTCATTCGTTTATTACGGATGTCAAGTTTTCTTAGTCCATGTTATGGATTTGAATAAAGACACGTCGATTTGAATAATATTCTGTTGTTATTAATTTTTCTGACGTATTTCTTGAAGAATTTCTTGTCTTACTCCCAAAGTTCGATATTAAATTTTGTATCGAATTTGAACCCGGTACAAAACTCATTTCTAAAATCTCATATCGAATGGCTCTATTAAACTTCGTGGAGTTAAAAATTCAACTATAGAATTTGGTACTGAGCCTTTATCCGGTGACTTCCTTTGTGGAATGCACAAAGCGAGACTCTCGTAGGGGACACCATATTCGATGCGATAGTAAAGCGATAGGTGTCATTGTAACGTCTTATCCAAGGTTGGGATATGAGTCACGATTGAGAACAACCTAAGTTGGTAATCGAAATACGTAGCTTTCAGGCTTAGTTGGTTATTATCGGAGATTCGTTGAAGGATATTCTCGAATCGCTATTCCATTAACGCAATTGACTCGTAGAGATACAAAATTCAAATGGAGCAAGGAATGTGGGAAGAGCTTGAAGAACTCAAGAGGAGACTCATTTCAAATACGTGTTACGACCATGCCATCACGGAAAAGCGAACATGGTAGCTGACGTGTTGAGTAGAAGATCGTATACAAGTACGAGTACGATATTGTCAAAGACTCATTTCGAATAATTTACAAATAATAGAGATGGAGATGAAAACTCTAGTTACCCAAGTGATGATATACGAGTATAATCGACTTTAATCGATAGAGTTAAAGCTGTTCAAGCTACACACCGGAGCTGATGAATTTGAAGAAGGAGGTGTAAGAAGTTGTTATTTCAAAAGCGAGAGAATCGGTGAGGTGAGGAAGGCTCAAACCTTCGATTTATTAATCCATTTAAAATTCTCGATCGAATAGGAACTGTGGCCTATAGACTCGTTTTACCGCCAAGTATGACGCGTGTTCATAACGTTTTTCACGTATTGATGTTACGTAAATATGTGGACGACCCGAACAATGTCATTGAGTTAGAACCAGACGAGATAGCCGAAGACTTAACGTACGAGGAGGTACCTGTCAAGATCTTGTAGAGGAAAGAACATGTCCTATGTACCGAGGTTATACCACAAGTTAAAGTTTTGTGGAGAAACCATGCTATTGAGGAAATGACCTGGGAGTTGGAAACGGAAATGAAAGCGAGGTATTCTCATCTTTTGAAACACAGTACATACGTCAATTTCGAGGACGAAATTTCATAAGGAGGGAGGTTGTAAGACCTCAAAAATTTTTTAAATAAAAGGAATTTCCTTTATTTATTATTTTGAAATAGTAAGGGTGGATTTGATTAATGTGGATAGTTATGGGTAAAATACGCAACTTTTTTTGAATAAGCAAGTGGTTATAAAATATTCATTTGGTCGTGGAATATTAAATCTTTGTCGGGGAATATTAAATGCGACAGTCTGCGATCTTTGTGGGTCCCATAACGGAAAGCGATTGGATGAAGAAAACGACAAATAGAAGTTGTTTATAAATAACGGCGTAGTTGTTACTTTTAATACTGTTGGAATACCCGGTGGTTAAAACACACTAATACGCGTTGTTGAGCGAGAACTACAGTATTGCACCAATTATTGATTCTTACGTGAGAAGGCCTTTACTCAATAATTGTTCTGATAATTCTTTTCAAAGATTTTATTTTATTAATTCAATAATTGATGCATTGATATTTTATATTACGTTGTTTTGATAAATTGTCATCACATAGTATTTTCCATTATCGAAGCAATAATTTATATTATCTGAATAATATTATTAGATAACATTATTGGCAATGTCTAGAAAGTTCTGTCTAAGGAGAGGTTTGGTCACCTAATTGCGCGCCAGTAAGAAGAAATTCTTATTGGAAAGCCCCTCTTTCCGAGAAGCGCACGGTTGTCAATATTGTGATTACGTAATATTATTTGTGAATAATTAATTATTGATTCATATGATGAGGAAAATATTAATTTTATGTGGATATAGATGGAGAAAAATTTTAAAATGACAATTGTTGAAATTAATATTTTATCTTTTTCTGATAAAATAATTCATTTAAATATATTATTTTAATAATATATTAACGGTGATATTTTCACAACGAATGTGGGATATATGAGTATACGAGGAGGAAGAGTATTTTGTTGCAATAAATGTTTAAAACATGTTAAACATGTCGGTGGACCCCATTTCTTGACTGAAATTTGATTATAGCCTGTAAAATTGTCCGTATGTGGATTTCGGTCAATTTGTGTTTGGAATTTGGAAAAACTTTGTTCTGAAAAGTTGTAGAGAATTGGATTTCCTATAAAAATGTGCGAGATTCGAATTTTTCTGATAAAAGAGCTATTTATTATGAATTATTGAAGTTCAAGTTCAAATAATTGATTTTGGAAGTTTTAATTATTTATATCAACAAAAACGTTTTTATTGTTTTGGTTGGCCCCATGTATGTTGTAAACATGCTGATTTCAGTGAGTCTTGGTTGGCGTAGGAATATATATAATATATTATTATTATATTAAATTTTACGCTTTTTGGTGTTCTAAGCAATTTCCTATAAATAGGGTGCTTAGGTTAGAATTGAAAATCACACCACGAAGCTGAAGTTTTTCTCTCTATATTATCGGCGTATTCTTGTGAGTATTTTGAGTATACTTTGAGTATTTCTATCTGGTGCAACTCAAGTTTTAGCCTATATCAGGTGTTTCAACTAGAAATCTTTGTCTTTCGAGGTAAGGGATGTTATTTTCTTCTCAAATGATATTATTTCTTCAATATCATTATCTTTGAAATATTAGTTGGAACTTTTATCAAATTTGGAACTTTTCCATATGGGGTTACTTATTCATGAGTTACTATTCACGAGTTACTATTCATGAGTTACTATTCACGAGTTACTATTCACGAGTACTATTCATGAAGCGTGAAGATGTTTTTTGTGGAAATTCTATCTTTTGGTGTCGGAGTTACTATTCACGTATACGGCACTATTCACGTATACGGCACTATTCACGAATACGGCACTATTCACCGAAAAATGAAAATTTTTCTTTTCGTCTAAAATATCTATTCTGGATACTAGCTTTGATTGTATCCATGTTTTGATCATTCTTGAATTTTACACCCTATGATTATTTTTGAGGTATTTTTGGGACGTGGATAAAACAAAGTACTTAATCCTTAATCCTTAATCCTTGTCATTTTGTTTCCTTTGGATTCGTTTCTTTTAAAATATTTTCATCATCTTGATCTTAAATGATGATATTATGGAATATCTTTGGCACGTAGAGCAAAAGATGAATGATTTTGAAGAATATCTTTGGCCCGTAGTGCAAAGATGAAGCAGTGTTTAGATGAACATGATCAATCGATGAATATCTTTGGCTCGTAGTGCAAAGATGAATATTTGATTCGGATGTATGTTGATTGATGTTACAGGATAAAAGATAGACGACGAACTTTTAAATTCATACATAGAAGATAGTAGTTTGCATTCTCTACTTAACTCTTCTAATGAATTATTATTTCCGCTGTGAATATTGGTTTAAAACTTGTTGTCTATTGTATTCTATTAGTTTTTTTTCCTGTTGAAGACTAATGATAATTTGTTGTATATTATCTTAGTCATAATATTCTTTACTGGGCTAGTTGAGCTCACCCTTTTCCTTGTTGTTCCATTTTTCTTCTCAGGAGGCGAGAATGTAGCGAGTACTAGTCAGGGTATGGAATGAAGGTTAGAGAGAGTTGTTTAGTAGTCCTCACCATTTTTGTAAAATAATGTATCAATAATTATGATGGGGATTTATTTGCGTGTGGATATTGTCTAGATGGCAATATCTGTATTTAAACTCACAGTTTATATGTTGTAATAATAAAGTTGTAGTTATTTCTGTACCATATATTTGGCGACTCAGAATGGGTTGGATGGAATGGACCTATTTTGGGGGCGTCACAGGTGTCATAGGTTGGTATCAAAGTTTTAGGTTATGAACCTTAGGTGGGGGAAACCTTAGGAAGTAACCTTTAAGGAGACATAAAATATAGTGGTGTTAAACTCTTATCGAGTTCTAAGGAATGAATTAAGAAATTCATTGAAGATAAAAACAAAACAATAAAAGACTTTATGTATTATGTGTTAATAACTTATGTGCTCGCAAGTATCGAAGAGTGTCACATAATAAATAAAAACTTAAAAGTATTTTGTTGTCAGGATGTCTAATGTTGAAGGATCTAGTCAAGCTAGGGAAGAGATACCTCAGGTACCTCGAGATGAGGAGCCCCGAGATGTTCATGTTGTTCGAGAGCAGTTGATCCAGAGGGAGCCTTCTCTGTTAGTCGCTAATGAAGGACAGGGTAATGAGCCTATGTCTGATTCTAAGGAAGAGGACTTTGAGGAGATAGAGGTGGAGGATAAGGAAGAGGATCCTGCGGAGTTTCCACCAAACTCCATATCAGCTGAGATATTTGATGAGCTGTATGACCGAAATATAGAATTACAGGATAAGATTGAGGAGCTAAAGGAGTTGGATAACATGCGTTAGGCTATTATAGAGCAGACGGATGTGGAGATTCAGGAACTCAACTCAAGACTTGGGAACACAGAATGGAACCTAGTTCACACGGAGGGACATCAAGAGGAGCTATTGGCTGAGAATGAGAAGATGAAGACTGAAGTTAAAAAGCTAAAAGATGACTTGAAGGAGTAGTCAGCTAAGCGTCCGAGAGTATAAGACGCTTGGATGAAGGCTACTCAACATACAGATCGTGCTGAAGTCAAGGTTAAGATAAAGAAGGCTAGGATGAATGAAATGGATTATGATTTTCATTCTACGATTAATAGGGCCCAGGATCGAGTCTTTTATTACCCAACTCAATTTGAAGACTTGCTATGGTACATGATGGATCGTAGAATGATGTATCGTATTATGGAGGAAGAGTGTAGAGCCTCTCGACGTCTTAATATGCCAAAATATGAAGAGTAATAAGTTGTGTGACTAAATGTGTGATTAAATAAATTATAAATCTCTTATTTTGAGATAAATAAAGGGGTAAGATGAGTATGTAATCCTGAAACTTGTCATGTTCAGGAAAGTTGATGTAGATTGCAGATATGCTATCCTTATTATGTTTTGAAAACTATGGATGAATAAAATATCAAAGTTTATTAAAATGTTATGTGTTAAAGCTTTAATCTTAGAATGTTTAATTTAAACTTTAAATATTCAAGGAATTGAGTAGTGAACTAATAAGCGTATATTTTAAAAAGAAAATGCCTCCTAGAAGAAGATAACCACGCCAATAACCACCTCTTGAGGGGTCTACTAACAATAAAAATAACGAGGCCAAAGCTAACTCGGTTCAGCAGTTGGTGACTTTGTTAACGGGAGCACTTGTGAATCAGCCGCAAGCTCAAGTCACGACTTTCAAGAACTTCAAAGAGGTTGGACCACCAGAGTTTCAAGGGTCTATGAATCCAGTTGAAGCCCAAACTTGGATCATGGAAATGGAGAAGGTGTTCGATGTTGCTAGAGTCAATGATGATCAGAAAACTGCCTTCGCAACGTTTATGTTGAAGTCTAAAGCTAGCTATTGGTGGCAGGCGAATAAGGTTCATAGGGGACAGGGAGTTATAGCATGAGATAGGTTGAAAGAGATGTTTTTCGAGATGTATTTCCCAACGAGTTCCCGAAACCAGATGGAAGTTCAATTCTTAGAATTGAAGCAAGGAACCATGTTTGTGCCAGAGTATGCAACAAAGTTTAATGAGCTGGCAAGGTTTGCTCTGTACCAGGTTAATACAGATGAGCGTAAGGCGAGGAGGTTTGAACAAGGGTTGAATCCCTAGCTATATAACAAGGTTTCAATGTTTCAATGTTTCAATTAAATACATTTGCAGTAGTATTGGAAAAGGAAATTATCGCGAAGGGTGGAAATGATGCCTTAACCAAATATAATCAAGAACAGAAGAAGAGAAAGAATGAGAATGAAAATAAGGCTGGTGGAAGCAATAATGGAAGTAACAACCAGAAAAGGAAATGGAATGAAAATTCAAATGTGGGAGGGCAACAAGGAAGTCAACAAAATAAGAAGTTTGAAGCTTGTGCTACTTACGAGAAGAACCACACTGGTGTGTGTTTGAAGGTTAAGCGAAGGAGGATGTACAAAAAACGGCATTCAGAACTTGGTATGGTCATTACGAGTTTTTGGTTATGTCATTTGGTTTAACCAATGCACCTGCAGTGTTCATGGATTTGATGAAGAAGGTGTTTAAACCATTCTGAGACAAATTTGTAGTGGTGTGTATTGATGATATATTGGTGTATTCTAAGACCAAGGAGGAATATGTTGAACATTTAAGGGTGACGTTGGAGATGTTAAGGAGAGAGAAATTGTACGCTAAATTCTCAAAGTGTGAGTTTTGGTCAGAACGTGTGCAGTTTCTTGGGCATGTTACTGATAAGGACAAAATTTTGGTAGATCCGTCGAAAGTTGAAGTTGTAATCAACTGGGAACAACCAAAGACACCATCGGAAGTAAGAAGTTTCTTGGGATTGGCAGGTTACTATATTCATTTTATTCAAGAGTTTTCTAAGATCGCAACTCCGTTGATGAATTTAACTAGAAAAATAGTTAAGTTTGTTTGGACGGAGAAGTGTGAGGAGAGTTTTCAAGAATTAAAGAAAAGATTGAGTTCAACACATGTGTTATCATTGGTTGATGATACAAAGAATTTTGTGGTGTATAGTGACTCGTCGCATAAAGGAATAAGTTGTGTGCTTATGCAGAACGGTAAGGTTATTGTGTATGCGTCGCGTCAATTGAAAGATTACGAGAAAGGGTTGTTAGGTTTGTAATATTCATGAACGCAATAAAATTGCACAAAATAAGCAGAAACGTGATAAAATAGAGTTTTAAAATTTTATAAACCATATACCCTGATCATCCTTTATGCACAATTATTAATTAAAAGAAAAGATAAAGAATAAGAATTATACCCTTGAAGATTCGAGCTTCCTCAGGTACAAGTTTACCTCCAAATCCTTTCGCGTTCAACTTGAATCCACCAGGTTTGGTTCCTTTCTTTGATCAATGTTAGCCACCCAAGTGTTTGGCCTCTAAAGGTGATCCACCAAGGAAGAAGAAAGATTCAAGAAGATGTGTATTTGGCAAAACTATAGTATTTTTTCTATCTTTCATAGAAAAGGGTGTACTCTCCCAACTATTAGAATTACGTCTGTTGTGAAAAAGTCAACAACCCCCACCCATAATAAGACTTCTCTTATTTATAGTTGTAGGCAACCCTCCTTAACAATTACGGAATTAAGTTTTATTTTAATTAATTAAACTCCTTTAATTAATTAGGCTCCCAATCTTATTAGGAATAATTAATTAAACTCTTTTAATTAATTAGCCTCCTAATCTTATTTGGATATATGAGAGTACTTTCATTAATTAATTTCCAACTCTTTAGAAATTAAAATAATAATAATTGTAATAATATTAATAAGACTCCTCTTATTAATTTATATATTTAATATTTTAAAATATTAAATAATAAGTATTAAGCTATTTAATTTATTCTATCACCAAAGATTAAATTAAATATGCTTAACATATTATTACAATTATGTCATTAACTTCTTAAATAATTATTCTTCCTTTTATGGTGTGACCCTTTAGGTTCTCAATATTAAACCGATTGTGAATAAATCAATTAGAACAATTCTAATCTTATTTAAATAAATAAATTAAACTATTAATTTATTTAAATAAATATTATTTATTCTACAATAGGAATAAGCCTCCCTAGCGATTAACGACTTTCCAGATAATATAGATTTCAACATTAATCATAAAAGAACCATTGAGTAAATAGTTACCGTACAATTCAATCCTTCCACTATACAATGTCCCAATTAAATATAAGACATGGAATTACTGTCAAGTCTTATTTTATTTAATTATATGTATTTTTACTCTTAAATGCACAACTCCAAATAAAGCAAATTAGAAACTCCTTTCTAATTTCATTCTGCCTTGGCCAAGGACTACTGGGTTGTCATTTATCGAATCACATAGGACATTTCTCATCTTTTACTAGAAGCGGTAGATTCTTTATTGATCATACTTTATCTCTATGTATAACTTATTATACCCAAGCATACCCTTTGATATACCCTAAGGGTCTTAAGGAATAAGTCAAAGTATAACTCATCATACACAAGATAATATGATGATCTCAAGTCCAAGGATCACTTGTACTACTATCACTACATGAATTCTTATTGACAGGCAAGTAAAACTCCATTAGGTATTCCTTAGCGAGCCACGTTCAGTGAACTTATTCTCTAATAAGCACTTACATACTTGTTTTAGTGTCTCCACACAAATGATCATGAGATCAATCATCCTCATCTAATGAGCAAGCAACGTATGTACTAATCTATCAGGATTCACTAATCCCCAATTTAGTAATCCAACGATTGGGAACTATTTTAAGTTTAAGCTTTCTAAGAATTTAGATATCATTAGAATGATCACCATCATTATTCTAAAAGCATTGCTTAAAACTATGGGTTTATTGTAAGACCCCGAAATTTTTTTAAATAAAAAGGAATTTCCTTTATTTATTATTTTGAAATAGTAAGGGTTGATTTGATTAATGTGGATAGTTAAGGGTTAAATACGCAAATATTTTAAAATAAGCAAGTGGTTATAAAATATTCTTTGTTGCCGGGAATATTCGTTTGGTCGTGGAATATTCGTCTCTGTCGGGGAATATTAAATTTGACACGTATGATACCGTGTGTGGGCCCCATGTGAAAAGCGATTGGATGAAGAAAGCGACAAATATAAGTTGTTTTTAAATAACGGCGTAGTTTGTTACCAATTATCTTGTTGGAATACCGGTGGTTTAAAACACACTAATACGCGTTGTTGAACAATAGATTTACAGTATTGCACCAATTATTGATTCTTACGTAAGAAGGCACTACTCAATAATGGTTACGATAATTCTTATTCGGTATTTTATTGAGTTAATAATCACGTGTTGATATTTTATATTCTTTGTTGTTTCAATAATTGTCATTACACACGGTATCTTTCATTATCGAAGCAATAATTCATATTATCTGAATAATATTATTAGATAACATTATTGGCAATGTCTAGAAAGTTACATCTAAGGAGAGGTTTGGTCATCTAATTCAAGGCCAAGAAGAAGAAATTCTTATTGGAAAGCCCCTCTTTCCTGAGGCTACGGTTGTCAATATTGTGATTACGTAATATTAGTTGTGAATAATTAATTATTGATTTATATGATGAGGAAAATATTGATTTTATGTGGATATAGATGGAGAAAATTTTAAAATGACAATTGTTGAAAATTAATATTTTATCTTTTACGATAAAATAATTCATTTAAATATATTATTTTAATAATATATTAACGGTGATATTTTTACAATGAATGTGGGATATATGAGTATATGAGGAGGAAGAGTATTTTTGTGGCATTAAATGTTTAACACATGTTTTGTGTGTTGGTGGACACAATTATTGACCGAAATTTGATTATAGCCTGTAAAATCGCCCGTTTGTGGATTTCGGTCGATTTTTGTTTGGAATTTGGAAAAACTTTCTTCTGCAAAGTTGTAGAGAATTGAATTTCCTATAAAAACTCGCGAGATTCGAATTTTCTGATGAAAGGGCTATTTATTATGAATTATTGAAGTTCCGAAGCTCCGAAATAATTGATTTTTGGGAGTTTAAATTATTTTTGTTAAGAAAAACGTTTTTTTGTATTTTTTTGGACATCATTAACATGTGTGGCTGGTGTTTTGACCAAAAGGTGGGCTAAGGAAAATTTGTATAATTATATTAATATTATATTAAATTTTCTGCTTTGGTGTTCTAAGCATTTTCCTATAAATAGGGTGCTTAGGTTAGAATTGAAAATCACACCAGAAACTGAAGTTTTCTCTCTATTTCTCTCTCGATATTTTGAGCGTATTCTTGTGAGTATTTTGAGTATACTTTGAGTATTGCTAGGAGGGTGCAAGTTCCTTCAAAGACTATACCCTAGATTCTAGCTAGAAGTAATCGATCTTTCGAGGTAAGGGATATTTTTTTTTTTTCGTAATGATATTATTTCTTCAATATCATTATCTTTGAAATGTTGATCTGAAGTTTTTATCAAATTTGGAACTTTTTCATGTCTGGGGTTACTATTCATGGGTTACTATTCATGAGTTACTTTTCACGAGTTCTTATTCAATGAGTTCTTATTCACGAGTTACTATTCACAAGTACTATTCATGAAGCGTGAAGATGTTTTTGTGGAATTTCTATCTTTTGGTGTCTGGAGTTACTATTCACGATATCGGACTATTCACGATATACCAAGACTATTCACGATATCGGCACTATTCAATAGAAAAATAAAATTTCTTCTTTTTGTCCAAAATATCTATACGGATACTAGCTCGATTGTATCCATGTTTTGATCATTCTTGAATTTTACACCACTATGATTATTTTTGAGGTATTTTTGGACGTGGATAAAACCAAGTACGAATCCTTAATCCTTAATCCTTGTCATTTTGTTTCAATTTCGGATTCGTTTCTTTTAAAAAAAAAAATATTTTCATCATCCTCGGTCTTAAATGATGATATTATGGAATATCTTTGGCTCAGTAGTGCAAAGATGAATGATTTCTTAAGAATATCTTTGGCCTGTAGTGCAAAGATGAATGATTCTGAAGAATATCTTTGGCTGTAGTGCAAAGATGAGCAGTGTTTAAATGAAACATGATTAATGATGAATATCTTTGGCACTGTAGTGCAAAGATGAATATTTGATTCAGGATGTATATTGATTGATGTTACAGGATAAAAGATAGAGCGATGAACTTTTAAATTCATACATAGAAGATAGTAGTTTGCATTCTCTACTTAACTCTTCTAATGAATTATTATTTCATTGCAGTATTGATTTAAAATTTGTTGTCTATTGTATTCTATTAGATTTTTCCCTGTTGAAGACTAACGATAATTTGTTGTATATTATCTTAGTCATAATATTCTTTACTGAGCTAGTTGAGCTCACCCTTTTCCTTTTTGTTCCATTTTTCTCAGGAGGCGAGAATATAGCGAGAAGTTGAGTCTGGGGTATGGAATGAAGGTTTTAGAAAGGATTGCTTAGTAGTCCTCACCATTTTTGTAAAATAATGTATCAATAAAGGTGATGAGGATTTATTTGAGTATAGATATTGTCTAGAAGATAATATTTGTATTCAAACTCACGCTTTTCTTGTTGTAATAATAAAGTTGTAGTTGTTTACGTACCATGTATTGACAACTCGAATAGGTGATGTATACCTATTTTGGGGGCGCCACAGTTAGTATCGAGCTTAGGGATATGATCTCTGGCGGAGATCGGGAATAGAACTAGGAGGGGAGGCAGTAAATCCTTCGCTAGTGTGTCCTACCTAAGCTTATTTGTTAGTTGGTCGGTATATAGGATATTATGTGATATATTGATTTCCTTAATTAACCCTTGTTTTATGACGATGATTTGAGAATGTCGATCGAGAATATTAATGAATGGAGTAAATGAGACCGTGGAGATGCTCAGATTTACCAACGAGGAGAAGCGTGCAACAGTGGGCAATGTACCTCCTGTGAACAAACCGTTGAAAGCGAGATGATGAACGAGGGATGTTTAGAAGTTTTGCAGTTCATGCAAAAATCGACGAGGAAACTTCGTGTTCAAAATATAGGAGGAAATGATAGCAATTCACGGGTTGTCACAAATGCAAGCGATTCAAAGAGTTGGGACCACCGAATTTAAGGAAAGCGAGATCCGATCATGGCGGAAGCATGGGTCAAACAAATTACCAAGATATTCGATGTCTTGGGATGCACGGAGGAACGAAGGTTCCATTCGCCACCTTTATGTTCCGTGGCGAAGCGAGACTCATCGGTGGGAGTTCGTGAAGCGCACACCATCCACCGCACTCAAAGATGTCTTGGGAGACGTTTGAAGCTATTTAATGACAAATACTTTCACGAAAGTGTTCGTCATATGAAGGAAGTGGAGTTCATCGATTGGAACAAAACAACATGGCGGTGTCTCGAAGACGAGGCAAAGTTTGCAGAGTTATCGAGTTTGCACCTCATTTGGTGGAGAATGAGGAACGATGACGCGGATGTTTCTTAGAGGTTTGAAACCCAAAGATACGTCAAGATCTCATTTCTCATAAATTTTCTTTATTCAGATGTTGTAAATGAGGCTCAATTATTAGAAGCGAGATAACGAGTACGGTCAATCGAGGGACCATAACCGAGGATCGATCGTAGATAGCGATCAATGAATAATGATAACTGCGGAGAAAGAAGCAGAGGGAGACGAAATGGTAACCACTCTGGTGGTAATCATGGCCATGAAAAATGGAAGAAGCGAGTCGAGGAGGAGATTTTAAAAGAGGAGATTTAACAACGACTATATGAAGACGCAGCAAAGGCGTGAAGAATCGGTTCTAAGGGAGGAGAACGACCACCGGTCGTATATGCTACAAATGCGGAAAAGAGGGACATATCGGTCAAACCGCCCCACAACATTCAAGGTATGCTATAGTTGTGGAAAGGAAGGACATATCGCTTCGAGATTGTCGCAGAATGAAACCTAGTTCAATGGGGACGGTGACTCAAAAGATCATCCCGTAAAAGTCAAAGTCAACGATTCCGGAAGAGCGTTTGTTGTGGTGGTCATAATGCGAGGAACCCAAACGAGGTGATCACGGGTAAGCTATTTATGAATTCTTGCGAAGTTTATACCTTACTTGATACCGGTGTTACCCATTCATTTATCTCTCCGCATGTGCTCAACGTTTAAACTTGACTCAGGAGAAATTAGACTTTGACCTATCTGTGGAAACTTCGTTAGGAGAAACTTTCATCACATCCCTTCGTTTATAAATCTTGTTTGATTCAAGTTGGCACCATTACCTTACCGTTGACCTTATCTCTTTAAAGATATTTGTTTTGATGTGATTTTAAGGTTAACTACTCATCATGCCAAAATTGATTATTTTCGTAAGGTTGTTAGTTTTCATATTCCTAACCAACCTGTTGTATTAATTCAAGCAACTAAACCATTAAAATCGATCATCGTCATATATCTAATCATAAAGCTATTCGTTTATTAAAAAGCGGATGTCAAGCTTTCTTAGCCCATGTTATGGATTTGAATAAAGACACGTCAAATTTGAATAATATTCTGTTGTTATTGACTTTTCCGACGTATTTTCGAAGAACTTCCCGGTCTACCCCTTAGCGTGAAGTTGAATTCTTTATTGATCTTGAAACTGGTACAAAGCCCATTTCTAAAACCCCATATCGAATGGCTCCTATTGAACTTCGTGGAGTTAAAGGTCCAACTACGAGAATTGTTGGACATCGGTTTCATTCGTCCTAGTACATCTCCTTGGGGTGCTCCTGTTTTATTTGTAAAGAAGAAAGAGCGGGAGTATGCGACTTTGTATTGACTATCGGAATTGAACCATGTCACCATCAAGAATAGGTATCCTCTACCTCGTATTGATGACTTGTTTGACCGATTGCAAGGGCACAATTCTTTTCAAAAATCGATCTTCATTACGGATATCATCAAATTTGAAGATTAAAAGCGAGGATATTCCAAAGGCGCCTTCGTAACTTCGGTATGGGCATTATGAATTCTTAGTCATGTCTTTCGGACTAACTAATGCTCTTGCGGCTTTCATGGATATGATGAACCGAGTATTCAAGGAATATTTGGATCAATTCGTTGTTGTCTTTATTGATGACATTCTCATATATTCCAAAAGCCGTGAAGATCATGAGCACCATTTGAAGCTGGTACTCCAAAGGCTTCGTGAAAACCAACTATATGCCAAATTGAAGAAATGTGAGTTCTGGCTTGAGGAAGTAGCATTCCTTGGGCACGTGGTGTCGAAACATGGAGTATCTGTTGATCCCAGCGAAGATTGAAGCAATACAAAGTTGGGAGCAACCAAGTTCGAGGGATGAAGCACGTAGTTTTTTGGGCTTATTTGGTTATTATCGGAGATTCGTGGAAGGGTTTTCGAATCGCTACTTCATTAACCGACTAACTCCGGAAGGATACAAAATTCGTTTGGAGTGAAGAATCGCGAGAAGAGTTTCCAAGAGCTTAAGAGGAGACTTATTTTAAGACTGTTCTAACAATACCATCTGGTTCGGATGGATTTGTTATCTACAACGATGCTTCAGGCAAAGGGTTAGGATGTGTTCTCATGCAACGTGGGAAAGTCATAGCCTATGCCTCGCGACAACTTAAAGAGTATGAGAGGAATTATCCTACTCATGATCTAGAGTTAGCGGAATGATCGTTCTGCGCTTAAAGATATGGAGGCACTATCTATATGGGGAGAAAGTGGAGATATATTCGGACCATAAAAGCCTTAAATATTTCTTCACTAAAAAGAACTCAACATGCTTGGCGCCGACGTTGGCTCGAACTATTAAAAGACTACGACCCACACTATTCAATACCATCCGGTAAAGTTGAACGTGGTAGGTGACGCATTGAGTGAAGAAGATCATATGCGGAACGAAAGTGCGATGATGTCAAGTATACGATAGAGCCAACTTTAATAGAAAAGTTAAGGTTGCTCAAGCCACCCAGGCCTTGGCCGGCGCGTATGAAGAAGAAAGTACAAGAAGGAGCTATTAGGAGGCGAGAATTGATGAAGAAGGAATACTTGAGTCCACTCTAGACTTTGTGTTCCTAACGACTACGATTTGAAGTACAAGATTATGATGGAGGCACACAATACGCCATTTGCAATCCATCCTAGAAGTACTAAAATGTATCGTGATCTTGACATACATTTTGGTGGAACAATATGAAGAGAGAGATTGCAAAGTTTATCTCGATGTGTTTAACTTGCTAACGTGTAAAGGTGAGCATCTTGTACCTAAGGGTCCGTTGCAACCACTTGAGATTCCGGAATGGAAGTGGAACACATTACTATGGATTTAGATTACGAAGGTCTTCCTACGGTTTCTCAAGGCATCAATGCTATTTGGGTTATTGTTGATAGATTAACCAAGTCCGCTCATTTCTTGCCGACACGGAGACTTATTCCCTTGAGCGTCTTGCTAGTATGTGCGTGAATGAGATTGTGAGGTTGCATGGCATGCCTGTATCCATAGTTTCGGATCGTGACCCAAGATTCACTTCAAGATTTTGGGTTAGCTTGCAAAAAGCTATGGGCACGATTTGCGATTTAGTTCTAAGCATACCATCCCCAAAGCAGACGGACAATCGAGAGGACTATTCAAACTCTTGAAGATCTATTAAGACTGTGTCCTAGACTTCAAAGGTAGTTGGGATAAGTATTTACCATTGGTGGAATTCTCCTACAACAACAAGTTATCGCAAGTATAGGTGTGGCTCCATTCAAGCATTATATGGGACGAAAATGTCGTTCTCCAATATGTTGGGATGAGGTGGGTGAAGCAACATTGTTGGGACCCGAGTTAGTACGATATGACTACCGAAAAGATCCAAATGATTCGACAACGTTATACAAAGCGGCACGAGATCGACAAAAGAGTTATGCGAATCTTCATCGAAAGGACGTGGAATTTAATGTGGGGATCATGTATTGTTGCGAGTTGCTCCATGGAAGGGAGTTACAAGATTTGGGAAGAGAGGAAAGCTCAATCCACGATTTATCGGTCCATTTCAAATTCTTGACCGAGTAGGAAATGTAGCCTATAGACTTGCGTTACCTCCGAGTATGTCTCGTGTTCATAATGTGTTTCACATATCTGTACTTCGTAAATATGTGAAAGACCCGAACCACGTTATTGAGTTAGAACCGGGACGAGATAGCCAAGACTTAACGATATGAGGAGGTACTGTCAAGATCTTGGATAGGAAGGAGCATGTCCTACGCCAAGAAAGGTCATACCACAAGTTAAAGTTTTGTGGAGGAATCATGCTATAGAGGAAATGACCGGGAGTTGGAAGCGGAAATGAAAGCGAGGTATCCTCACCTTTTCAAAACACCAGAATGCGTACATCAATTTCGAGGACGAAATTTCATAAGGAGGGAGGTTGTAAGACCAGAAATTTTTTAAATAAAAGGAATTTCCTTTATTTATTATTTTGAAATAGTAAGGGTTGATTTGATTAATGTGGATAGTTAAGGGTTAAATACATAAATATTTTAAAATAAGCAAGTGGTTATAAAATATTCATTGTTGTGGGGAATATTCGTTTGGTCGTGGAATATTCGTCATTGTCGGGGAATATTAATTTACGGTAATGACCATGTGTGGGCCCCATAACGGAAAGTGATTGGATGAAGAAAACGACAAATATAAGTTGTTTTTAAATAACTTGGCGTAGTTATTCAAGATTATCTTGTTGGAATACCCGGTGGTTAAAACACACTAATACGCGTTGTTGAAAAGAGCACACGGTATTGTACCAATTATTGATTCTTACGTAAGAAAGCACTACTCAATAATGGTTCTGATAATTCTTGCTCAATATTTTATTGAGTTAATAATTCTTTGTGTTGATATTTTATATTCATTGTTGTTTCAATAATTGTCATTACACGGTATCTTTCATTATCGAAGCAATAATTCATATTATCTGAATAATATTATTAGATAACATTATTGGCAATGTCTAGAAAGTTACATCTAAGGAGAGGTTTGGTCATCTAATTGCTGCGCATGAGAAGAAGAAATTCTTATTGGAAAGCCCCCTCTTTCACAGGAGCGCACGGTTGTCAATATTGTGATTACGTAATATTAGTTGTGAATAATTAATTATTGATTTATATGATGAGGAAAATATTGATTTTATGTGGATATAGATGGAGAAAATTTTTAAAATGACAATTGTTGAAAAT
This sequence comes from Panax quinquefolius, assembly GCA_020205615.1. NCBI lineage: Eukaryota > Viridiplantae > Streptophyta > Magnoliopsida > Apiales > Araliaceae > Panax > Panax quinquefolius. Next base: position 54,103,019 of record CM035163.1, read on the forward strand.
TAATATTTTATCTTTTACGATAAAATAATTCATTTAAATATATTATTTTAATAATATATTAACGGTGATATTTTTACAATGAATGTGGGATATATGAGTATATGAGGAGGAAGAGTATTTTTGTGGCATTAAATGTTTAACACATGTTTTGTGTGTTGGTGGACACAATTATTGGATAGAAATTTGATTATGCTTTTGTAAAATCGCCCGTTTGTGGATTTGGTCGATTTTTGTTTGGAATTTGGAAAACTTTCTTCTGCAAAGTTGTAGAGAATTGAATTTCCTATAAAACTCATGAGATTCAAATTTTCTGATGAAAGGGCTATTTATTATGAATTATTGAAGTTCAAGCTCAAAATAATTGATTTTGGGAGTTTAAATTATTTTTGTTAAGAAAAACGTTTTTGTATTTTTTTGGACATCATTAACATGTGTGGCTGGTGTTTTGACCAAAAGGTGGGCTAAGGAAAATTTGTATAATTATATTAATATTATATTAAATTTTACGCTTTGGTGTTCTAAGCATTTTCCTATAAATAGGGTGCTTGGGTTAGAATTGAAAATCACACTTTAAGCTGAAGTTTTCTCTATTTTCTCTCGATATTTTGAGCGTATTCTTGTGAGTATTTTGAGTATACTTTGAGTATTGCTAGATTCGTGCAAGTTCCTTGAGACTATACGGTAGATTCTAGCTAGAAGTACTGATCTTTCGATGTAAGGGATATTATTTTTTTTCGTAATGATATTATTTCTTCAATATCATTATCTTTGAAATGTTGATCTGAAGTTTTTATCAAATTTGGAACTTTTTCATGTCGGGGTTACTATTCATGGGTTACTTATTCATGAGTTCTTATTCACGAGTTACTATTATTAATGAGTTCTTATTCACGAGTTACTATTCACAAGTACTATTCATGAAGCGTGAAGATGTTTTTGTGGAATTTCTATCTTTTGGTGTGAGAGTTACTATTCACGTGATATCGGCACTATTCACGATATCTGACACTATTCACGATATCTGGCACTATTCATCGAAAAATAAAATTTCTTCTTTTTGTCCAAAATATCTATTCTGGATACTAGCTCTGATTGTATCCATGTTTTGATCATTCTTGAATTTTACACCACTATGATTATTTTTGAGGTATTTTTGGACGTGGATAAAACCAAGTACGAATCCTTAATCCTTAATCCTTGTCATTTTGTTTCACTGGATTCGTTTCTTTAAAAAAAAAATATTTTTCATCATCCTCAGTCTTAAATGATGATATTATGGAATATCTTTGGCCTGTAGTGCAAAGATGAATGATTTCTTAAGAATATCTTTGGCCTGTAGTGCAAAGATGAATGATTTCTGAAGAATATCTTTGGCCTGTAGTGCAAAGATGAACAGGTGTTTAAATGAACATGACTAATCGATGAATATCTTTGGCACCAGAGTAAAGATGAATATTTGATTCAGATGTATATTGATTGATGTTACGGGGATAAAAGATAGAGCGATGAACTTTTAAATTCATACATAGAAGATAGTAGTTTGCATTCTCTACTTAACTCTTCTAATGAATTATTATTTCATTCATGAGTATTGATTTAAAATTTGTTGTCTATTGTATTCTATTAGATTTTTCCCTGTTGAAGACTAACGATAATTTGTTGTATATTATCTTAGTCATAATATTCTTTTCTTGAGCTAGTTGAGCTCACCCTTTCCCTTTTGTTCCATTTTTCTCGTGGAGGCGAGAATATAGCGAGTACGAAGTCGGGGTATGGAATGAAGGTTTTAGAAAGGATTGCTTAGTAGTCCTCACCATTTTGTAAAATAATGTATCAATAAAGGTGATGAGGATTTATTTGAGTATAGATATTGTCTAGAAGATAATATTTGTATTCAAACTCACAGCTTTTCTTGTTGTAATAATAAAGTTGTAGTTGTTTCTGTACCATGTATTGACAACTCAGAATAGGTGATGTATACCTATTTTGGGGGCGTCACATTTATCACATATTATAAAGCAGCATCATGTAGATAATTAAAAGCCTTTCATAAATTAATACTTTTTATTAATAAATAAATTAGATTGTTACAAAGTATATGCTTTATCATCAAACATGATTGGCTTGTGTGCATACTACTTTCAAGGGTATCCGACTCATGATTTAGAGTTGGCTGCGGTGATGTTTGCTATGAAGATTTGGAGGCACTATCATTTTGGAGAGAGGTGTGAGATATATACAGACCATAAAAGTCTGAAGTATATCTTTACAAAGAAGGATTTGAATATGTGATAGAGGAGATGGCTAGAATTGATTAAAGACTACGACTACGAGATTCTTTATCATCCTTAAAAGGATAATGTTGTTGTCGATGCTTTAAGTAAAAAAGGTCGGGAGAAATTTGTAAGACACCAACTTTTCTGAATAAAGATTAATTTTTCTCTAAATATCATTTTGAATATTATGGTGTGGATTAGATATAATGTTATAGTTGTGGGTTATATTTACAAATTTTGCAAAGTAAACAAGTTGTTATAAAATATTCATTGGTCAGAGAATATTCGTTTTATCAGGGAATATTCGTACAACGACACTGTGACACCCCCAAATCTAGGTACTTCATTCCCATAAGAATTGGTGTTCACTTTTCATGCATTCATAGCTAACAACCCAAATATAGTAGAATTTAAACAATAAATCCTCCCATTAAAAGGGTTACATCATTAGTCAATAAGTCTCCCAAGTTATCTAACCTTTAACATAACTCAAGTGCGGAAATAAAATAATTATATCACATCATTTAAAAATAAAGTCTATCATTATGACATTAAATAAAGTACAAGTCTTCATCATTTGCTCATTTTTCCTCTTCCTTTGCTAGTGGTAGGTTCATCGACCTTCTCAACCTTAGCTGCAATAATTATATTTATGCAAAAGTGAGCAAAACAAGTGCCCACTTGGAATAGCAATGGATAACAATAGCATAATAATTGTCGATGAATAAGTTCATCAGAACTGAATAATACCATCCTTCTTCTTGACGAATAACACCGGCACTCCCCACGGTGATACACTTGGCTGAATATATTTCTTGTCTAGCAGTTCTTGCAATTGCACCAACAATTCCTTTATCTCTACCAGAGCCATTCTGTACGGGGCCTTCGATATTGGATCGATTGCTGGCGTTAAGTCGATCACGAATTCAATTTCTTTGTCAGGCGAAAGTCTTGGAAAATCTTTTGGAAACATGTCCACAAAATCCTTAACCACTGGTATCTCCTCTAGTTTCATACCCTTCTTCTTCTGAGTATCGACTATGTAAGCTAAATATCCTACACAGCCTTGACTCAATAACTTCTTGGCCTGCATAGTCGTCAGACATCTCGTTTGTCTACCATAGAAAACTACCTTCGATGGAGTCATAAGGTTTACACATTTCTTTTGGCAATTAATTATCGCTCCATAATTAAATAACCAATCCATTCCCAATATAACATCAAACTCTCCAAGTTTTATCGGGATTAATTCTACTATCATAACATTCCCCTTAATATTCACCCTACAATTCTTGTATATGTACTTAATAGGAATTACCTCCCTATTCGTAATTTCTATGTGTAAAGCAAAATTCAACTCTTCACTAGGTAATTCTAACCTCTTAGCAAATTCATCAGATATAAATGAGCAAGTAGCCCCCGAATCAAATAATACATATGCGTTTATATCACTGATTGGGATAATACCTGACACGACATCTTTTGATTGCACCACGTCCTGCACTGTCATGTTGAAATTTCTAGATGTGGGCATATTTGATGATGTTGGTCCTGCGATAGTCAACGTACCTCCACTGCTACTTCCATTGTTTCCGGTTGTCTTACCAAATTTCTTCTTAGGGCACTCACGAGTAAAATGATCCTTTGACCCGCAGGTGTAGCAAGCATTCTTCTTTGGTTGATGGAAATTTAGGGCAATGTGACCCTCCTGGCCACAGTTAAAGCAAACTCATTTCCCTCTTAAACACACGCCAGTGTGATACCTTCCGCATGTAGCACATGCTTCAAACTTCTTTTTCTGCTAGTTAACCTGCTGGTTTTCAGCACCCACATTTGTATTCCACTTTTTCTTCAAGTTATTACTACCATTTCCACCACTACCACCACCATTCTTAGCTTTGCCCTCACTCTTCTTCTTTCTTTGTTCTTGATTGTACTTCGTTACAGCCTCGCCTCCACCCTCATCGAGAATTGCCTTCTCCAGTACCGCTGTAAATGTTTTTAGCTAAAACATGGAGACTCTACTGTACAACCAGAGCTTCAGTCCCTGTTCAAACCTCCTAGCCTTGTGTTCATCATTGTTGACTTGATACGGTGCAAACCTCACCAATTCATTAAATTTCATGACATACTTTGATACCGTCATTGATCCCTGCTTCAGTTCTAAAAACTGCACCTCCATCTAATTCTTCGAACTCTCTAGGAAATAAGTCTCAAAAAATATTTCCTTAAACCTATCCCAAGTCATTACTCTTTAACCTCCTCGAGTTTTATTGGCTTGCCACCAATAACTAGCATCTGCTTTCAACATAAATGTTGCAAAAGCAGTCTTTTAATTCTCACCTACTTTAGCAACACCTAAAAATTTCTCTATCTCCATGATCCAGGTTTATTCCTCAACCGGATTCATGGACCCATGGAATTATGGTGGCCCAACTGCCTTGAAGTCCTTAAATGTCGCAGCTTGATTTTGTGGTTGATTCTATAATGCTCCTGTCAGTAACGTTACTAACTGTTGAACTGAGTTAACCTTAGCGTTGATGTTATTGGTAGATCCCTCAGGGGTCCTTTGTCATGGTTGACGTCTTGGAGGCATTTTCTGTTAAAATATTCTCATTAGATTATTATTCAATCTTTTAAGTATTATATACTTAACTTGCACATCACAAAATTTACCACATAACACACAATATCTTGAATAAATAGTAACTTTTATTTATTCATCATCTTTTCAAAAATATAGTCATGATAGCATCTCTGCTATCTACATCACTTTCCTGAACTCCAAAAGTTTCAGGATAACATCATCATCATCATATCCCATTGGTTATATAATACCCGTGATTTACATCTTATTTACTAATTATTCACATAATAATTACATTCCTTATGACGTCCTACTAAAATGTTGCATAGCCTTACGACACTCCTCTTCCATAATACGGAACATTGTTCGACGATTTAACATGTACCATGGCAGTGTCTCGAACTGAATCGGATAATACATAACTCGTTCTTGAGCTCGGTTGATCACGGTGTTTAAAACATTATTCATCTCCTCCATTTTGATCTTCTTTACTTGTACTTCTCTCTTTGCTACCTCGGCTCATTGAGAAGCTTTCTCGTACGCGTCTTCGGCTCTTGCCCTCTTAGTAGACTCTTCTTTCAATTTGTTCTTCAGCTCTACAATCTCCTCTGCCATCTGCTCATTCTTTCCTTCAATGTGAATCAGCTTCCATTTGACATTACTTAGATATCCATCTAGATCTCAGATCTCGTCATCCTTGTGAGACCCCAGATTTTATTAATAAAGATTTAAATTTTTCGAAATATTTTTTTTGAATATTATGGTGTGGATTTGATATAATGTTATAGTTGTGGGTAATATTTACAAATTTTGCAAAGTAAGCAAGTGCTTATATAATATTCGATTGGTCGGGGAATATTCATTTTAATAGGGATTATTCGTACGATGACACAATCATTGATGGACCCCACAACAGAAGTATTGTCGTAGTAAGAAAATGACAGAATTATCTTTTATTAAAAATAGCGGCGAGAGTGTTACCGTTAAAACTGTTGAACTACCCGGTAGTAAAGTAAATGCGATGTCTGGCGTGGTTGCATAAGTAGCTACACGGTATTGATTATTGACGCTTACGTGAGAAGTCACTCGGTTATACTCAATTATTCGCTATAGTAATTCTTGCATTATATCTCTCATATTATTGATTCGATTATTGTCACATTATCATCGCATAATCGATATATTATCAAATCAATAATTAAGGCGACAAAGTTATTCATATTATTAAATTATAATATTTACAATGTCTAGAAGTTACATCGAGGAGAGGTTTGGTCATCAAATTACGCGCCGATAAGAGAGAATCCTTATCGGAAAGCCCCTCTTTCCAGGAGCGACACGGTTATTAAATATTGTGAGTTATAATATTAATGATGAATAAGTTCGTGTTGATTAAAGATGAAATTGATAGTTCCATTGTGTTGGAATTATTAGTGTTAGTGGAAATCGACATTTATTTCGATATAAATTGATGTTTGGAAGTTATATTGACCAATCGGGTAATTAATCGGATAAATGAGCAATTAATTGCTATTAATTCACATGATTATAACTATTTGTTCACATGTGTGTACTATTGATTCACATTCTTGTACTATTAGGGGAGTTGGTGCAAGATTGATAATACTTGCAGGACTAAATTAAAAATGAAAAAAAAGAGGGAGGTATTATACTGTAATATTTTGAGCCCCAAAACGTGTAATTATCAAAACTATATTTTCCTATAAATAGAAGCTCATTCTTACTTCATTTCTCACTAATTCACTAAAGCTATAGAGCAATTATTATAGAGAGAAATTATAGAGAGAAAAAAGAAGAGAAGTCTGCTACCTCACTATTCCTGTATCCAGTTTTCTTTTGAGGTAAGGGGTATTATTCTTTCGTATTCATGAAGAGAGTTATTTTCTTTCAATACTCGTAAGGGTTGTTATTTAATTCTTTATTATTATGTTGGAATAACATGTGTATGCGAAGTACCGCATACATGGTGAAATTCTTCTGTTATTCCATTCTTTATTATTCTGTTAGAATAACCTGTCTGTGATGTCTATCGCATGCCTGGTGGATTTTGTTGTTATTCCATTCTTTATTATTACATTTGGAATATCTTATGCATGCGGATTACGGCGTGACACAGTTCCATTCTTCATTATTACATTGGAATAACACATGCTGCATTGGGCCTATCGCATGCACGGTGAATTCTATTGTTATTCCATTCTTTATTATTCGGTTGGAATATCCACATCTCATGCAGATTACGTATGACTGGTTCCATTCTTTATTATTACATTAGAACATCTTATGCATGCGGATTACTATGACTGGTTCCATTCTTTATTATTATGTTGGAATATCACATGCATGCGAATTCTGCATGACTCGTTCCATTCTTTATTATTCTATGGGAATAAACACATGCATGCGATCTATCATGCTTGGTGAATTCTTACGTTATTCCATTTTTTATTATTACATTGGAATAACACATGTCATGTGGATTTACCGTATGTATGGTGAATGATCCTTTGTATTCATTCCTTATTAAACTGTGGAAATGATCTGTCTACGTGGATTACCTCATGGCTGGCGAAAATCCATTTGCAGTTTCATATATTCTATTATACTCAGTTGGTTAAAGTTTTGGCTTCTATACTCCATGAAATTAGTAGAATATCCTAGATATAAGCGCTTCATCCAGTATCTTTTCATGGAAATATTCTTCTGAGCATTCTTGAATTTTACTCCAAAAAGCAGTATCATGTTGACAATTTGGACATAATTGATTTCAGGATAAATTAACTTATAAATCTTTAAAATTTATTCTTGACCATGTTTTATTGAATTATTATGTCATTGTCATCATCCCTATGCTTATATTGTGATGAAAGTCATCTTTGGCTTACGTGCATAGATGGACTTGGTATGATTATGACCAGGGATCATTTGGTATAATCATGACCTGTAATGTTATAAATGATGTGGTAAAAGTCCTCATTGGCCTGTAGTGCATTGATGGACAGTTTTTGGTATGATTATGACTAGGGATTATTCAGTATAGTCATGACCATTGATGATTTAATGAATATCCTTGGCCCGTAGTGCAAGGATGATTCGATGATGTGGTTTATTTATTAAGCTGAGTCTCAGCGATAAAAATTGATGAAAACATTTTAAATCATAGAAGATAGTAGATATCATGCTCTACTTGACTCTTCTAATGGATTGCTTATTCCGCTGCAATTAAACTTGATGTCTATTGTATTTTATCAGTTTAACATTGTTGAAGGCTAATGATAATTTATCCTACATTATCTTAGTCATATTATTTCTTACTAGGCTAGTTGAGCTCACCCTTTCTTTCACTGTTCTTTTCAGGAAATGAGAACATAGCCGGGACTAGTTCCAGATAATAGCATTAGTAGACCTCACTATTCTGTTAAATAGTGTGACAATAAATGTAATGAGGACTCCATTGAGTGTGGATATTGTCTAGATGACAATATTCTTATTAAAACTCTTAGATTATGTTTTGTCGTATTTTACACTACTGTTGTATAATTAAAGTTGTATTTGAATTCTGTACCATGTATTTGGCGACTCAAGATGGGTGATGTATACCTGTTTTGGGGGCGTCACACTCCTTCTGTGCCATCGAGGTCTGCTGTTCAGCTACTATCTCTTCCAACTCCTCGACTCTATCTTAAAGTTCCACATTGCGGTTGTATACTTCGTTGTACATATGGGCAGTGATCGAGTTTGGTGGAAACTCTTCCTCATCGTCCTCCTCATCCCCATCCAACTGTGGCAGCTTAACGAGGTCCTCCTCATCCGTCTCTACCTCATCATCCTCATCAGGTAAACTTTCCTGCTCAACCACTGTGACCAACAGAGATGACTCACGTAGCAGTAGTTATTCCCAAACCACCTGAATATCTCAAAGCTCCTCCTCTTTAGGCATCTGGAGTCCTTCCTCCCTAGCCTAATTGGATTCTCCTATATTAACCATCCTAACAACAAAATTTTAAGTTTAAATTACTAATCATTACTACCCGACACTCACGAGCACATGGGTTGCAACCACATAAGCACATAAAGTGTTTTATTACTTCTTTCTTAAAACTCAATAAGAGTTTATCACTATCTTTTCAGTCTTCTATAAGGTTACTTCCTAAGGGGTTTTTCCCCCACCTAAGGTTCATAACCTAAAGCTTTGATACCAACCTGTGACACCCCCAAATCTAGGTACTTCATTCCCACAAGACCTGGTGTTCACTTTTCATGCATTCATAGCTAACTACCCAAATATAGTAGAACTTAAACCATAAATCCTCCTATTAAAAGGATTACATCATTAGTCAATAAGTCTCTCAGGTTATCTAACCTTTAACATAACTCAAGTGAGAAAATAAAATAATTACATCACATCATTTAAAAATAAAGTCTATCATCATGACATTAAATAAAGTACAAGTCTTCATCACTTGCTCATTTTTCCTTTTCCTTCGCTAGTGGTAAGTTCATCGACCTTCTCAACCTTAGCTACAATAATTATATTTATGCAAGAGTGAGCAAAACAAATGCCCACTTGGAATAGCAATGAATAACAATAGCATAATAATTTTTGATGAATAAGCTCAATAAAACTGAATAATACTCTATCAATGATAATCAAAAACTGGCATCAACATATAAAATGTAACTGAGGGTCACAAGACCACGAACTATGTCCAAGGTTACAAGTAATCTTTCAACTTTAACCTAAATAGTCATACTGTAGGGACTCCCCGTACTTAGGGTGATCGGCCCTTTGTACCATGTATTGTGCACAAACATCTAAACGCATAACGTAAAATAACTCCCCTATAATAGGGTTGTTCTTCTCAGTTTTAGAGTACAAGTCCGCATCAAAGAAAGTTTGGTTTGGATAAGCTTCAAGGGTAATTTAGAGTTTAATGATCATTAACTAAAGGATTAGTTGAGTCAACAAAATTTGATAACACTATGGTTGATCAATAACAACATAATATAGGACAATTAGGAATCATAGGTGAACCAACTATATATCAAAGTCATGCTTAGAAATATACTAGAAAGCATAAGCATTGTGTAGTACGATAAACCTTGCTTGAACAATATTAAGCTAAGGCTATGATCTTGTTAAATAAAAGAATTAAGTTATTGAACATGCATTAGTGAATAACGAGCTTAGAACGAGACTTGCTCAAAATAATAATAATGGTTAGAGCTGTGTAAAGTAAATGAGACAGGATAACTCATTTAGAATTTTGAGTTCAAGAACCTGCATTCATTATAAAAAGAATAGAACTAGGAAAACTTGCTTAACTATAAACAAGTTAGAATAAATCAAACAACGATTAGAGTTCAAAACTTGCTTGAATAAAGTTAGGGTTAGAGCTTGCTCAAATAAAGTTTAGAGATAAAGAACTTGCTCAATCAAAGTTTAAGGTAAGGAACCTGCCTCGTGCGTATGCTATAAATTACAACTCACGTTCACCTAAACATATTTTTAGAATTACAACATCTATTAGATATACTAACATCCACTTTTGAAATTAAAACTCATTCTTAGTTAAACTTGTTACTTTAGTACAAGTTTCAATTCACATCATATACACTTCAGAAATCACAAGTATTAGATTTGAAACACTTATTCACTAATTCATGTGTTCAATAAATCACAACATAACGTTTTCACAACTTACTAATCTTTACAACTTTGGAATTACCAACTACATGACACAAATCTGCTTTACTATATTACTTGCATGTTCATCACATTAATGTTTCATTATACTAGGTTTCATTGGGTTTCTAAGGTTTGTATAACCAATGAGCATCAACGCCTCGATCAGGTATGGTGCAATTGCCACATTTAAGCTCAGGATCGGTAGCAATTTGATCGTTCTGGCCTTGACACCGGTAATGTTGTCTTTGGTGCATAAACGAAACTACGCGATCTATTTTTAAACACTCAGTTTAGCCCAACTATCAAGAATTCCATCCACAAAACATCAATTTAAACATACCCAATTGTTATAAAACTTATATAAACATTGTTCCTCACATATATACCAACTTAGAACAATTAAACAACAACTATAACCAATTTAAATCCTTTAAATTCCATGTTTTATACAAAAACTCCATTTTTGACATCCTTGACAAAAATTAACACTGCGGTCACAATTCTACACCAAATTAACTCATTCAAATTATGTTCTTTTCATTTCTTACTGAATTAACATATTCAAGGCTCTATTTACAAATTAGTTCACAAATTAACTACCAATTTTTGTACTCTCACAAGACATATACATACACATGGTCATTATAATTAGTTTTCTTTGTTTTTGAACGTAACTAGAACACTAATTCCTTGTCTAGATGCTAATTCTAACATCACAAACTTACTAATACACAATTAATCAGTTTGTATAACAACAATTTATCAAAAAAAAATGAATTCACAGAGACTTGAAATTCATGGCATAGAACATTCATATATATATAATAATAAGGTTTTGGAAGTATACTTTCAATTGCTTGGTAATCCTTGCTAAAACACAGAGAATTTCTTTTGGTTTCATAGGAATTCTCTCTTAATCTCTCTCTCTCTCTCTCTCTCTCTCTATTTCTTAGTAAACTCTCCCTTCTTTCTTTCTCAGTATCAGAATAAGCCAACTCACTTTTATGCGTAAAAATAATAAATTGATAGCCATAATACGCATACTTAAAAAATAACAGTTACAAAAACTTAAACGTATATCAGTTATAAAAATATTAATTATATTTTTATTATATTTAAAAAAAATCAAATTCAAAATTCAAAAGCCATAAGGCTTTGTTTGGCAAAACACTTTTAAAATAAGGACTTAATATTTTTAAGCCTTGTTTGGTAAATTCATTTAAAACTATTTTAATTTATTTTAATAAATTATTTAAACTATAGTTTATAGTCCTATATTATTTATTTGGATTTTCATATCAATCTTAGTTAAATAAACTAATTACAACATATTAAATAAAATTTTCACTTAACCAATTACCACAAAATTATAATCTCGTTATAATTTTATTTAATAAATTAACATCTCACTTTAAATATTAAATTAAAATTGCAATATAGAAACTCATGTAATCTTTAATAACTCTCTAACTATTAAATTAAATTAGTCTCATAAATTTAATTCACAAATATCTACTAACAACAACCACATCAATAAAAATATTTATTTAATTTAATAAATATTTTAAATTCTAAATAAAATTTTGGATTGTTACAGACACAATTATTGGTGGACCCCACAACGGAGTTATTGTCGGAGTTAGAAAACGATAGAAATAACTTTTTAAAAAAATAACGGCAAAAGTTTTACCGTTAACTGTTGAATTATCTGGTGATAAAAGTACAGTAATACACGTGGTTGCATAGTAGAACACGATATTGTATAGTATCTTTGATTATTGATGCTTACGTGAGAAGTTACTCAGTTTTATTCAATTATTGCCACATAAATTGCTGTATAGTATCTTGAGATATTGATTCAATTATTGTCACAATATTTTATATTATTACATCAATAATTGAGACGATAAAGTTTTTCATATTATTATTTGCATTATTAATGATGTTTAGAAAGTTCTATCAAGGAAAGGGGTTTGGTCACCTAATTGCGCGCCAATAAGGAGAAATCCTTATCGGAAAGCTCCCTCTTTCCTGGGAATGATCTGGTTGTTAATATTCTGAGTTATAATATTAATGAATAAATGTTGTTAAAAATCTATTTTGTGAAGCCAAGTGAGTTGAGATAAATAGAGGGGATTTTTATGAAGTATTTGTTGTAAGACCCCAAATTATTAATAAATGAAATTTATTTTTCTTCTATTTATTATTTTGAAATAGTAAGGGTTGATTTGATTAATGTGGATAGTTATGGGTAAAATACGCAAATATTTCGAATAAGCAAGTGGTTATAAAATATTCATTATTGTTAGGGAATATTCGTTTGGTCGTGGAATATTAAATCTTTGTCGGGAATATTAAATGCGACAGCGCTTTGATCTTTTTGTGGGCCCCATAACGGAAGCGATTGGATGAAGAAAAGCGACAAATATAAGTTGTTTATAAATAACGGCGTAGTTATTACAGATTATATTGTTGGAATACACGGTGGTTAAAACACACTAATATGCGTTGTTGAGCACTAGCACGGTATTGCACCAATTATTGATTCTTACGTAAGAAGGCACTACTCTCAATAATTGTTACGGTAATTCTTGTTTAGTATTTTATTTTATTGATTCAATAATTCTTTGCATTGATATTTTATATCTATCTTTGTTTTGATAAATTGTCATTACGGTATTTTCCATTATCGAGCAATAATTCATATTATCTGAATAATATTATTGGATAACATTATTGGCAATGTCTAGAAAATTACATCTAAGGAGAGGTTTGGTCACCTAATTCTGCGCGCAAGATGAGGAGAAATTCTTATTGGAAAGCCCCTCTTTTCAGGAGGCTGCACGTTGTCAATAATGTGATTACGTAATATTATTTGTGAATAATTAATTATTAATTTATATGATGAGGAAAATATTGATTTTATGTGGATATAGATGAGAAAATTTTTAAAATGACAATTGTTGAAAATTAATATTTTGTCTTTTTCGATAAAATAATTCATTTAAATATATTATTTTAATAATATATTAATGGTGATATTTTACAACGAATGTGGGATATATGAGTATCTGAGGAGGAAGAGTATTTTTGTTGCAATAAATGTTTAAAACATGTTAAACATGTCGGTGGACCCCATTTCTTGGTGAAATTTGATTATAAATTTTTGTAAAATTGTCCGTATGTGGATTTTGGTCAATTTTTGTTTGGAATTTGGAAAAACTTTCTTCCGCAAAGTTGTAGAGAATTGAATTTCCTATAAAAATTTCGAGATTGAATTTTCTGATAAAATGGCTATTTATTATGAATTATTGAAGTTCGAAGTTAAAATAATTGATTTTTGGAAGTTTTATTTATTTTTATTAATAAAAACGTTTTTTTATATGTTGTGGGCATATTTAACATGTGCATGGTGGCTGAATTCAGATTCAAGATGTGTGCGTATGAATTTTGTTTATATATAATATTATTATATTCAATTTTACGCTTTTGTGTGTTAAGCGATTTCTATAAATAGGTGCTTAGGTTAGAATTGAAAATCACATTTAAAGCGAAGTTTTCTCTCTATATTATCGAGCGTATTCTTGTGAGTATTTTGAGTATACTTTGAGTATTGCTATACTCTGGTGCAAGTTCAAGTCATAGCTTTATATCCAGGTGTTTCAACTAGAAATCTTGTCTTTCGAGGTAAGGGATGTTATTTTCTTCTCAAATGATATTATTTCTTCAATATCATTATCTTTGAAATATTGGTTGAAATTTTTATCAAATTTGGAACTTTTTCATATCGGGGTTACTATTCATGAGTTCTTATTCACGAGTTACTATTCATGAGTTCTTATTCACGAGTTCTTATTCACGAGTACTATTCATGTAAGCGTGAAGATGTTTTTTGTGGAATTTTTATCTTTTGGTGTCGAAGTTTCTATTCACGTATATACGGTATTATTCACGTATCGACACTATTCATAGAAAAATAAAATTTCTTCTTTTGTCCAAAATATCTATTACGGATACTAGCTTTGATTGTATCCATGTTTTGATCATTCTTGAATTTTACACCACTATGATTATTTTTGAGGTATTTTTGAACATGGATAAAAACAAAGTACGAATCCTTAATCCTTAATCCTTGTCATTTTGTTTCTTTGGATTCGTTTCTTTAAAATATTTTTCATCATCCTCGGTCTTAAATGATGATATTATTGAATATCTTTGGCCTGTAGTGCGAAGATGAATGATTTCGAAGAATATCTTTGGCCGTAGTGCAAAGATGAACAGGTGTTTAGATGAACATGATCAACTGATGAATATCTTTGGTCTATAGTGCAAAGATGAATATTTGATTCCAAATATATATTGATTGATGTTACAGGGATAAAATATCGACGATGAACTTTTAAATTCATATATAGAAGATAGTAGTTTGCATTCTCTACTTAACTCTTCTAATGAATTATTATTTTTCATGAATATTGGTTTAAAAACTTGTTGTCTATTGTATTCTATTAGTTTTTTTTCCTGTTGGAGACTAACGATAATTTGTTGTATATTATCTTAGTCATAATATTCTTTCTTGGGCTAGTTGAGCTCACCCTTTTCCTTGTTGTTCCATTTTTCTTCTCGGGAGGCGAGAATGTAGCGAGTACTAGTCGGGGTATGGAATGAAGGTTCTAGAGAGAGTTGTTTAGTAGTCCTCACCATTTTTGTAAAATAATGTATCAATAATTATGATGGGGATTTATTTACGTGTAGATATTGTCTAGATGGCAATATCTCGTATTTAAACTCATGGTTTATATGTTGTAATAATAAAGTTGTAGTTATTTACGTACCATGTATTTGGCGACTTTCGAATGGGTTGGATGGAATGGACCAATTTTGGGGGCGTCACGGTTGGTATCGCTTTAGGATATGATCTCTGGCGGAGATCGGGGAATAGAACTAGGAGGGGAGGCAGAGTAAATCCTTCGCTAATGTGTCCTACCTAAGCTTATTTATTAGTTGGTCAGTATATAGGTATATTATGTGATATATTGATTTTCTTAATTAACCCTTATTTTATGACAAGATTTGAGAATGTCGAATGAGAATATTAATGATTGGAGTAAATGAGACCGTGGAGATGCCTCTGATTTTTACCAACGAGGAGAACGCATGCACACGGTGACAATGTACCTCCCGTGAACAACTGCACCGAGCGAGATGATGAGCGAGGGATGTTTAGAGCGCTTTTTACGATTCATACAAAATTAGGACGAGGGAGACTCGTGTTCAAAATCTGAGGAGAAATGATAGCAATTCACGGGTTGTCCTGACAAGCGATTCAAAGAGTTGGGACCACGAATTTAAGGGAAAGCGGATCCGATCATGGCGGAAACATGGGTCAAGCAAATTACCAAGATATTCGATGTCTTGGGATGCACGAGGAACGAAGGTTCCATTCGCCACCTTTATGTAAAAGTGGCGAAGGCAGATTCATCGGTGGGAATCGTGAAGCGTACCCATCCATTGCGCACTCGGCATGTCACGGAGAGGCGTTTGAAAGCAGTTCAATGACAAGTACTTCCACGAAAGTATTCGTCGTATGAAGGAAGTGGAGTTTATTAGGCTGGGCGAGAATAACATGGTGTCCCGAAGACGAGGTGAAGTTCGCAGAGTTATCGAGTTTGCACCTCATTTGGTGGAGAATGAGGAGCGATATGCGCGGATGTTTACGAGAGGTTTGAAACCCGACATACGTCGATATCTCATTTCTCATAAATTTTCTCTCTATTCGGATGTTGTCAATGAGGCTCGATTGTTAGAAGCGAGATAACGAAATACGTTCAATGAGGGACCATAACCGAGGATCATCACAAGAAGATAGCGATCATCGAATAACGATAACCAATGGAGAAAGAAGAATATGGATAAAGGTGGTAACCACTCTGGTGGTAATCGTGGCCATGAAAATAGAAGAAGCGAGTCGGGAGGAGATTTTAAAAGAGGAGATTCAACAACGACCATTTGAAGGCGTCGGCGTGATAGCAACTAGTTCAAGGGAGGAGAAAGACCACCGGTCGTATGTTACAAATGCGGAAAAGAGGGACATATCACCAAAGCGCCACAACAGTTTTAAGGTATGCTATAATTGTGGAAAAGAAGGACATATCGATCGAGATTGTACGATATCGAAACCCATCCGGTGGAATGGTGACTCAAAAGGATGTCCCGGAAAAGTCAAAGTCAGCGGTTCTTGAAAAAAGCGTTTGTCGTGACCGGTCAAAATCACGAGGAACCCGAACAAAGTTAGCATGGGTTAGTTAATTATAAATTCTTGCGATGTTTATACCTTACTAGATATCGGTTCTACCCATTCTTTTTATCTCTTTGCTTGCGCTCAACGTTTGAACTTGACTACGGAGAAATTAAACTTTGACCTATTTATGGAGACTCCGTTAGAGAAAACTTTCATTACATCCGTTGTTTAAAAATCTTGCTTGATTGAGTTGGCACTATCACATTACACTGTTAACCTTATTTCTATAGAGATATTTGCTTTTGATGTGATTTTAAGGTTAACTACTCATCATGCCGAAATTGATTACTTTCGTAAGGTTGTTAGTTTTCATATTCCTAAGCAACTTTGTTATTCAAATTCAAGCAATCAAACCATTGTAGTCAAACATTTTCATATCAAGCCATGAAGTCATTCGTTTATTATGGATGTCAAGTTTTCTTAGTCCATGTTATGGATTTGAATAAAGACACGTCGATTTGAATAATATTCTGTTGTTATATTGATTTTCCGACGTATTTCTGAAGAATTTCTTGGCTTACTCCCAAAGCTCGATATTAAATTTTGTATCGAATTTGAACCCGGTACAAAACTCATTTCTAAAATCTCATATCGAATGGCTCTATTGAACTTGAGGAGTTAAAAATTCAACTATAGAATTTGGTACTGAGCCTTTTTTACGGTGACTTCCTTTGTGGAATGCAAAAGCGACTCTCCGTAGGGGACACCATATTCGATGCGATAGTAAAGCGATAGGTGTCATTGTAACGTCTTATCAAGGTTGGGATATGAGTCACGATTGAGAACAACCTAAGTCGGTAATCGAAATACGTAGCTTTCAGGCTTAGTTGGTTATTATCGGAGATTCGTTGAAGGATATTCTCGAATCGCTATTCCATTATTCTTGGGTGACTCACAGAGATACAAAATTTGAATGGAGCAAGGAATGTGGGAAGAGCTTGAAGAACTCAAGAGGAGACTCATTTCAAAGACGTGTTACGACCATGCTATCCGGAAAAGTGAGCGTGGTAGGCGGCGTGTTGAGTAGAAGATCGTATACAAGAAATGAGTACGATATTGTCAAAGACTCATTTGAATAATTTACAAATAATAGAGATGGAGATGAAAACTCTAGTTACCCGCGTGATGATATCTGAGTATAATCGACTTTAATCGATAAAGTTAAAGTCATTCAAGCTACACACCGAGGTGATGAATTTGAAGAAGGAGTGCAAGAAGTTGTTATTTCAAAAGCGAGAATCGGTGAGGTGAGGAAAGCTCAAACCTTCGATTTATTAATCCATTTAAAATTCTCTATCGAATAGGGCGTGGCCTATAGACTCGTTTTTACCGCCAAGTATGGCGTGTTCATAACGTTTTTAACGTATCGATGTTATGTAAATATGTGGACGACCCAAACCACGTCATTAAGTTAGAGCAGGGACGAGATAGTAGAAGACTTAACGACGAGGAGGTACTGTCAAGATCTTGGATAGGAAAGAACATGTCCTATGTCACGAGGTTATACCACAAGTTAAGGTTTTGTGGAGAAACCATGCTATTGAGGAAATGACACGGGAGTTGGAAAGCGGAAATGAAAGCGAGGTATTCTCATCTTTTGAAATATCAGTACGACGTCAATTTCGAGGACGAAATTTCATAAGGAGGGAGGTTGTAAGACCCCAAATTATTAATAAATGAAATTTATTTTCTTCTATTTATTATTTTGAAATAGTAAGGGTTGATTTGATTAATGTGGATAGTTATGGGTAAAATACGCAAATATTTAGAATAAGCAAGTGGTTATAAAATATTCATTATTATTTGGGAATATTCGTTTGGTCGTGGAATATTAAATACTATCGGGGAATATTAAATGCAATGACGGTATGTGATCTTTTTGTGGGCCCCATAACGGAAAAGCGATTGGATGAAGAAAGCGACAAATATAAGTTGTTTATAAATAGCTGGCGTAGTTATTCTGAATTATCTTGTTGGAATACCGGTGGTTAAAACACACTAATATGCGTTGTTGAGCAAGATGACACGGTATTGCACCAATTATTGATTCTTACGTGAAGAAGGCACTACTCAATAATTATTACGATAATTCTTATTTTAGTATTTTATTTTATTGATTCAATAATTCTTTGCGTTGATATTTTATATTTTATTGTTTTGATAAATTGTCATTACAAGTATTTTCCATTATCGAGCAATAATTCATATTATCTGAATAATATTATTGGATAACATTATTGGCAATGTCTAGAAAGTTACATCTAAGGAGATGTTTGGTCACCTAATTGCTTGCTTGATTAGGAGAAATTCTTATTGGAAAGCCCCCTCTTTCATAGGAGCTACTGGTTGTCGATAATGTGATTACGTAATATTATTTGTGAATAATTAATTATTGATTTATATGATGAGGAAAATATTGATTTTATGTGGATATAGATGGAGAAAATTTTTAAAATGACAATTGTTGAAAATTAATATTTTATCTTTTACGATAAAATAATTTATTTAAATATATTATTTTAATAATATATTAATGGTGATATTTTTACAACGAATGTGGGATATATGAGTATCTGAGGAGGAAGAGTATTTTTGTTGCAATAAATGTTAAAAACATGTTAAACATGTCGGTGGACCCCATTTCTTGATTTGAAATTTGATTATACTTTGTAAAATTGTCCGTATGTGGATTTGGTCAATTTCATTTGGAATTTGGAAAAACTTTCTTCTACAAAGTTGTAGAGAATTGAATTTCCTATAAAAATTCTCGAGATTGAATTTTACGATAAAATGGCTATTTATTATGAATTATTGAAGTTCGAAGTTCGAAATAATTGATTTTTGGAAGTTTTATTTATTTTATTAATAAAAACGTTTTTTTATATGTTGTGGGCATATTTAACATGTGCATGGTGGCTGAATTCAGATTCAAGATGTGGGCGTATGAATTTTGTTTATATATAATATTATTATATTCAATTTTACGCTTTGGTGTTCTAAGCGATTTCTATAAATAGGTGCTTAGGTTAGAATTGAAAATCACACGTAGCTGAAGTTTTCTCTCTATATTATCGGCGTATTCTTGTGAGTATTTTGAGTATACTTTGAGTATTGCTATACTGGTGCAAGTTCAAGTCATAGCTTTATATCCAGGTTTCAACTAGAAAATTGTCTTTCGAGGTAAGGGATGTTATTTTCTTCTCAAATGATATTATTTCTTCAATATCATTATCTTTGAAATATTGGTTGAAATTTTTTATCAAATTTGGAACTTTTTCATGTCGGGGTTACTATTCATGAGTTCTTATTCATGAGTTACTATTCACGAGTTACTATTCATGAGTTCTTATTCACGAAGTTACTATTCACGAGTACTATTCATGAAGCGTGAAGATGTTTTTTTGTGGAATTTCTATCTTTTGGTGTCGGATTTACTATTCACGATATACAGATTATTCACGATATCTGACCACTATTCACGATATCGACACATTATTCATAGAAAAATAAAATTTCTTCTTTTGTCCAAAATATCTATTTCGGATACTAGCTTTGATTGTATCCATGTTTTGATCATTCTTGAATTTTACACCACTATGATTATTTTTGAGGTATTTTTGAACATGGATAAAACAAAATACGAATCCTTAATCCTTAATCCTTGTCATTTTGTTTCTTTGGATTCGTTTCTTTAAAAATATTTTCATCATCCTCGGTCTTAAATGATGATATTATTGAATATCTTTTATTTTGTAGTGCAAAAGATGAATGATTTCTGAAGAATATCTTTGGCCGTAGTGCAAAGATGAGCAGTGTTTAGATGAACATGATCAACTGATGAATATCTTTGATGCGTAGTGCAAAGATGAATATTTGATTCCAAATATATATTGATTGATGTTACGAGGATAAAATATCGACGATAAACTTTTAAATTCATATATAGAAGATAGTAGTTTGCATTCTCTACTTAACTCTTCTAATGAATTATTATTTCCTCTGCGAATATTGGTTTAAAAACTTGTTGTCTATTGTATTCTATTAGTTTTTTTTTCCTGTTGGAGACTAACGATAATTTGTTGTATATTATCTTAGTCATAATATTCTTTCTTGGGCTAGTTGAGCTCACCCTTTTCCTTGTTGTTCCATTTTTCTTCTCGGGGAGGCGAGAATGTGGCGAGTACTAGTCGGGTATGGAATGAAGGTTCTAGAGAGAGTTGTTTAGTAGTCCTCACCATTTTTGTAAAATAATGTATCAATAATTATGATGGGGATTTATTTGCGTGTGGATATTGTCTAGATGGCAATATCTGTATTTAAACTCACAGTTTATATGTTGTAATAATAAAGTTGTAGTTATTTCTGTACCATGTATTTGGCGACTCAGAATGGGTTGGATGGAATGGACCTATTTTGGGGGCGTCACATTTGTTGTAAGTTTGGCGTATAATTTGGACCCCCACTTACTCATTTTTTCAAAATAGTTAGTAGAAAGTTATCTCAGTTTTGTTATATATATATATATATATATATATATATATTATAAAATTTGTTTTTTATGAAAAATAGAATATATTATATTTTATTTGATTGCATAGTACTGCATAGTATGTGCATAGTGCAGCATAGTAAAATTAAAGTTTTTAAACGAATTCGTCCGCGATTATGTTTACTGTTCACCCGTGATTTATTTTTTTCTTAAATAGTATCATTCTATTCTCCTATAAATAGGATCTTAGTTTAGAATTAAAAATCACACCAGAATTAGAGAATCCTTCTTCTATAATATTGAGCGTATTTCTTTTGAGTTTAAGGAAGATTTGAGTGTAGAAAAAAGTGCAAGTTTTCTTCAAGAATATCCCCGCCCTACCAGTCAGAAATACTCTCCTTTTAAGGTAAGAGATATTATTTTTGTTCAATATTCTTAAGAAATAATATTTTTTCCATACTCTGTAGTATGTAAGTAATATTATTTCATTTAATATTCTGAATTCTAAAACTCATTTTGTTAAGTATTGCTTCTATACTCTGTGAAATTAGTAGAATATCTTTAAAATTTGTGCTTCATCTAGTATCTTTTCACGAAAATATTATTCTGAACATTCTTGATAATTTTTAATCTTTTCATATCGGGGTACTATTCATGGGGTACTATTCTCGAAGTATTATTCACGGTGTACTATTCACTCGGGTACTATTCACCCAGGGTATTATTCATGATAAAAAATTAATTTCTTTTCTGTCCAAATCATTTTCGATACAATATTATTCTTGAATTTTACTCCACAAAGCAGTATCATGTTGACAATTTAGACATTATTAAATTCTGGATAAATTGAATTATAAATCTTTAAAATTTATCCTTTCTCTCATTTAATTGAATTCTTATATCATTGTCATCATCTTCATTCTTATATTGTGATGAAAGTCATCTTTGGCCCATAGTGCATAGTTGGACTATTGATTGGTATGATTATGACTATGTATCGGTATAATCATGACCTGTAATGTTACAAATAATGTGGTAAAAGTCCTCATTGGCCCGTAGTGCATTGATGGACATTTATTGGCATGATCATGACCACTGATGATAATAACGAATATCCTTGGCCCGTAGTGCATGTATGATTCATGGATGTGATACTAATGAATATCCTTGGCCCATAGTGCATGGATAATTCAGTGATATGGATTATTTATTGAGCTGTGTTACAACGATAAAATATTGATGATGAACTTTTAAATCATAGAAGATAGTAGATATCATGCTTTACTTGAATCTTCTAATGGATTGTTTGTTCCGTTGCAGTTAAACTTGTTGTTTATTGTATTCTATCAGTTTAACACTGTTGAAGGCTAACGATAATTTATTCTACATTATCTTAGTCATAATATTTCTTACTGGGCTAGTTGAGCTCACCCTTTTGCTTTCATTGTTCTCTTCGGGAAATGAGAACGTAGCCAGGACTAGTCGGAGAATAAAGTGACAGTCCGAGATAGTGGTTGTAGTAGTTCTCACTATTCTATAAAATAGTGTGATAATAATTTTAACGAGGACTCCATTTGAGTTTGGATATTTTCTACGAGACACTATTCTTGTTTAAACTCTCAGCTTATGTATTGTTTTATTTTACATGACAGTTGTATAATTAAGTTTGTATTTGAATTTTGTACCATGTATTTGGCGACTCAGAATGGGTTATGTGTACCTATTTTGGGGACGTCATAACTGGTATTAAAGCTTAGGGATATGATCCATGGCCGAGAGGTAAGGCTAGAATTAGGAGAGGAGAGACGGGTAAGTCCTTCGCTAATATGACCTACCTAAGCTTATTTGTTATTTAATTGGTCGGTTAGAATATAGGGATAATATGTGGCATGTTAATTAACCCTTATTTTGTAGCAGTGTTTGAAATTAAATGGCATCTGAAAATGTCGAGTTAAGCAATGGAGAACATGAGACCGTTGAGTCACCACTGATCAATAACCAAGATAATGTGCATCAAGAAGGCAATAATCCTCATGCAAACAACAACACCGACCAAATGATGAACGGAGGGATGTTTAGGAGCTTTTTTTAATTCATGCAACATCAGGACAGGGGGACTCCTATTCAAAATGTAGGTGGAAACACTGGCAACTCTCGAATGGTCACCGCTAAGAAATTCAAGGAGATGGGACCACTGAAGTTTTTGGGAAAGCCAGAACCACTTAAAGCAGAGACATGGATAAAGCAGATCACCAAGATATTTGATGTCTTGGGATGCTCCGAGGAGCAAAAGGTTCCCTTTGCCACCTTCATGTTGAGAGGAGAAGCATATTACTGGTGGGAATCTGTAAAACATACTCAACTTGCCGCACTAAATATGTCTTGGGAGAAGTTCCAAGAATTATTCAACATGTACTTTCCCGAAAGTATTCGTCACATGAAGGAGGTGGAGTTCATCAAGATGGAGAAAAAAAATATGATCGTGTCGCAGTACGAGGCTAAGTTTGCCGAGTTATCCCATTTTGCATCCCATTTGGTTGATAATGAGGAGCGAATGATGCAAATGTTTCTGCAAGATTAGAAACCCAAAATACGTCAATACCTCATTTCTCACAAACTTTGCTTGTATTCAGATGTTGTGAATAGGGCTCAGTTATTAGAGCGCGATAATGAGTCAACCCAACCAAGAGAGAGCAGCTGACAAAATGATAATACCAATGGTAGCAGTCATCAAAACGGTGACAACAAACGTGGAGGAAATCAACATGCCAGAAATGGTAACCACTTTGGTGGTAACCCTGGCCATGATAATAGAAGAAATGAGTCAAGTGGAAATTTCAAGAAGAGAAGGTTCAATAATGATGGAAAGACGTCAGCACCAACACCCGTTGTTAAGGAAGGAGAATGACCACTACAAGTAATGCCTCCAACTGCATGAGTTAAAAACAGGTTACGTCTCCTTCCTTAACTAGGACGAATGAAACAAATGTTTAATAATTCCTGCAGTTGGGTTTTTAAAAACGGGTTACTGCAGGGTTACGTACTAGGACGAATGAAACATATGTTTAATACTTGTATAGGAGTTAAAAATCTAACTACAAGAATTATTAAACATCTGTTTCATTCATCCTAGTACGTCTCCTTGGGGTGCTCTTGTTCTATTCGTAAAGAAGAAAGATGGAAGTATACAACTTTGTATTGACTACCGGAAGGTAAATCATGTCACTGTCAAAAATAGGTACCCGTTACCTCGCATTGATGACCTATTTAACCAGTTGCAAGGTGCCAAATTCTTTTCAAAGATAGATCTTCATTTCGGATATCATCAGTTAAAGATTAAAATCGATTACATTCCAAAGACATTTTCAGAACTCGGTACGGGCATTACGAATTCTTAGTCATGTCTTTTGGATTGACTAATGCTCCTGTTGCCTTCATGGACATGATGAATCGAGTATTCAAAGAATATTTGGATCATTTTGTGGTTATCTTTATTGATGACATCCTCATATACTCCAAAAGCCGTGAAGATCATGGCATAACTTGAGACTGATACTCCAAAAGCTTCGTGAAAACAAGCTATATGCCAAGTTAAAGAAATGCGAGTTCTGGCTTGAGGAAGTAGCATTCTTTGGGCACGTGATATCAAATCTTGGAATATCTGTTGACCCAGCAAGGATTAAAGCAATTCAAAGCTGGGAGCAACCTAAGTCAATAACCGAAGTACGTAGCTTTCTGGGCTTAGCTTGTTATTATCAGAGATTCATGGAAGGATTTTCTCGAATCGCTACTCCATTAACTCAGCTAACTCGAAAAGATACAAAATTTGGTTGGAGCGATAAATGTGAGAAGAGTTTTTAAGAACTCAAGAGGAGACTCTTTCAGCACATATTCCGATAATACCATTTGGTTCAGAGGGATTTGTCATATACAATGATGCTTCAGGCAGAGGGTTAGGATGTGTTCTCATGCAACAAGGGAAATTCATAGCCTATGCCTCATGAACACTCAAAGAATATGAGAGGAATTATCCTACTCATGATCTAGAGTTGGCAGCTATCATTTTTGTGCTTAAAATCTGGAGACATTACCTATATGGGGAGAAGGTGGAGATCTATACAGATCATAAAAGCCTCAAATATTTCTTCACCCAAAAGCAACTCAACATGTGGCAATGACGTTGGCTCGAGCTGTTGAAAGATTATGATCACACCATTCAATACTATCCTAGAAAAGTGAATGTGGTAGCTGACGCGTTGAGTAGAAGATCATATGCGGGTACGAGCACGATATTGTCAACGCAAAGGCCCATTTTGTATGACTTACAAAGGATGGAGATAGAGTTAAAGACTCTAGGTACCCACGTGATGATTTCAAATATATTAGTTGAACCGACTTTAATAGATAAAGTTAAAGCTGCTCAAGCTACGGACATGGAGCTGATGCGTATGAAGAAGAAAGTGAAAGAAGGAGCTATTCTGGAAGAAAGAATTGATGAAGAAGGAATACTTGGATTCAAATCCAGACTTTGTGTTTCTAACAACTCTGATTTGAAGTATAAAATCATGATAGATGCGCACAACACACCGTTTGTAATCCATCCTGGGATTACCAAAATGTATTATGATCTTCGACATACATTTTGGTGGAGCAATATGAAGAGAGAGATAGCGGAGTTTATCTCAAGGTGTTTATCTTGTCAACGAGTCAAGGTGGAGCATCAAGTGCCAAAAGGTCCATTGCAACCACTTGAAATTCCAAAATGGAAGTGGGAGCACATTATCATGGATTTCGTTACTGGTCTTCCCAAGGTTTCTCAAGGCATAGATGCAATTTGGGTCATTGTTGATAGATTAACCAAGTCGGCTCATTTCTTACCTATACTAGAAACTTATTCACTTGAACGTCTTGTTCATATATATATAAATGAGATTGTAAGATTGAATGGTATGCCAGTATCAATAGTTTCTGATCGAGACCCCAGATTCACTTCATAATTTTGGGTTAGTTTGTAAAAAGCTATGGGCACGGATTTACGATTCAGTTTGGCATATCATCCTCAAACGGACGGGCAGTCGGAGAGGACTATTCAAACTCTTGAAGATCTATTAAGACTCTGTGTCCTAGACTTCAAAGAAAGCTGGGACAAGTTCTTGCCATTTGTGGAATTCTCCTACAACAACAGTTATCAGAGCAAGTATAGACATAGCTCCATTTGAGGCATTGTATGGACACAAGTGTCGTTCTCCAGTATACTGGGATGAGGTAGGTGAAGCAACATTGTTGGGACCAGAATTTGTACGCATGACTACAGAAAATATTCAAATGATTTGGCAATGTATAAAAACCTCACAAGATCGACAAAAGAGTTATGCTGATCTTCAGCGAAGGGCGTGGAATTCAATGTTCGAGATCATGTGTTGTTACGTGCTGCTCCATGGAAAGGAGTTTCAAGATTTGGAAAAAGAGGAAAGCTCAATCCTCGATTCATTGGCCCATTTGAAATCCTCGATCAAGTAGGAACTGTGGCCTATAGACTCGCCTTACCGCCAAGTATGTCTCGTGTTCATAACGTTTTTCACATATCTATATTACGTAAATATGTGGAAGACACGAACCACATTATTGAATTAGAACCAGACGAGATAGCGGAAGATTTAACATATGAAGAGGTACTTGTTAAAATCTTGGATAAGAAGGAACATATTCTACTCTTAAAGGTTATACCTCAAGTCAAAGTTTTACGGAGAAACCAAGATGTTGAGGAAATGACCTGGGAGTTAGAATCTGAAATTAAATCAAGGTATCCTCACCTCTTCGACATACCAGGTACGTACACCAATTTCGAGGATAAAATTTTATAAGAAGGGGAGATTGGAAGACCCCAACTTTTATGAATAAAGATTAATTTTTCTCTAAATATCATTTTGAATATTATAGTGTTGATTTGATAAAATGTTATAGTTGTGGGTTATATTTACAAATTTTGCAAAGTAAGCAAGTTGTTATAAAATATTCGTTGGTTAGGGAATATTCATTTTATTAGGGAATATTCGTACGACGACACAATCATTGGTGGACCCCATAACAGAGTTATTAACGGAGTTAAAAAATGACAGAAATAACTTTTTATAAAATTAACGACAAAAATTTTACAGTTAACTATTGAAATACCCTGTGATAAAAGTATAGTAATACGTGTGGTTACATAGTAGCACACGATATTGTACAGTATCTTTGATTATTGGTGCTTACGTGAGAAGTCACTCAGTTTTATTCAATTATTACCACAGTAATTCCTGCATACTATCTCACATTATTGATTCAATTATTGTCATAATATTTTATATTATTAAATCAATAATTGAGATGACAAAGTTATTCATATTATTATTTGTATTATTGATGATGTATAGAAAGTTCTGTTGAGTAAAGGGGTTTGGTCACCTAATTGCGCGTCAATAAGGAGAAATCCTTATCAGAAAGCCTCCTCTTTCTTGTGAATGATCTGGTTATTAAGATTATGAGTTCTAATATTAATGAATAAATGTTGTTAAAAATGTATTTTGTGAAGCCAAGTGAGTTGAGATAAATAGAGGGGATTTTTATGAATTATTTGTTGTAAGTTTGGCGTATTATTTGGACCCCCACTTACTCATTTTTTTCAAAATAGTCGGTAGATAGTTATCTCAATTTTGTTTATATACTTACCTTACCTTGCCAGCGAGGCAAACATATATATTATACAAGTTTTGTTTTTTTTTATGAAAAATAGAATATATTATATTTTATTTGATTGCATAGTACTGCATAGTGTGTGCATAATGCTGTATAGTAAAATCAAAATTTTTAAACGAATTCGTCCGTGATTATGTTTACTGTTCACCTGTGATTTTTTTTTTTTAAATAGTATCCTTCTATTCTCCTATAAAATAGGATGCTTAGTTTAGAATTGAAAATCACACCAGAATTAGAGAATTCTTCTTCTATAATATTGAGCGTATTTCTTTAGAGTTTAAGGAAGCTTTGAGTGTAGAAAATAGTGCAAGTTTTCTTCAAGAATATCCCTGCCCTACCAGTCAGAAATACTCTCCTTTTAAGGTAAGTGATATTATTTTTGTTCAATATTCTTAAGAAATAATATTTTCTTCCATACTCTGTAGAATATAAGTAATATTATTTCGTTTCAGATTCCAAATTATACACTTTGTTAATTATTGCTTCTATACTCCGTGAAATTAATAGAATGTCCTTGAAATTTGCACTTCATCTAGTATCTTTTCACAAAAATATTATTTTGAACATTATTGATAATTTTTAATCTTTTCATGTCGGGGTATTATTCACGGGGTACTATTCCCAAAGTACTATTTACGGGGGTACTATTCACTTAGGTAATATTCACCCGGGGTACTATTCATGACAAAAAATTGATTTCTTTTTTTGCCCAAATCATTTTTGTTACAATATTATTCTTGAATTTTACTCCACAAAGAAGTATCATGTTGACAATTTAGAAATTATTGAATTCTGGATAAATTGAATTATAAATCTTTAAAATTTATCCTTGCTCTCGTTTAATTGAATTGTTATATCATTATCATCATCCTCATCCTTATATTGTGATAAAAGTCATCTTTGGCCCGTAGTGCATAGATGGACTATTGATTGGTATGATTATGACTATGTATCGGTATAATCATGACCTGTAATGTTACAAATGATGTGGTAAAAGTCCTCATTGACCCGTAGTGCATTGATGGGTAGTTGTTGGCATGATCATGACCACTGGTGATAATAATGAATATCCTTGGCCTTTAGTGCATGGATAATTCATGGATGTGATGCTAATGAATATCCTTGGCCCGTAGTGCATGGATAATTCAGTGATGTGGATTATTTATTGAGCTGTGTTATAGCGATAAAATATTGATGATGAACTTTTAAATCATAGAAGATAGTAGATATCATGCTCTACTTGACTCTTCTAATGGATTGCTAGTTTCGCTGTAATTAAACTTTGTTTATTGTATTCTATCAGTTTAACATTGTTGAAGGCTAACGATAATTTATTCTGCAATATCTTAGTCATAATATTTCTTACTAGGCTAGTTGAGCTCACCCTTTTGCTTTCATAATTCTCTTCAGGAAATGAGAACGTAGCCGGGACTAGTCGGGGAATGGAGTGACTATCCAAGATAGTGGCTGTAGTAGTCCTCACTATTCTATAAAATAGTGTGATAATAATTGTAACGAGGACTCCATTTGAGTTTGGATATTGTCTACGAGACAATATTCATGTTTAAACTCTCAGCTTATGCATTGTCGTATTTTACACGACAGTTGTATAATTAATTTTGTATTTTAAATTTGTACCATCTATTTGGCGACTCGGAATGGATTATGTATACCTATTTTGGGGGCGTCACAAAATTAATGATGTTGACTATTCAAGAAAAGCTTGTAGCAGAAATGGCCAAGATGGAGTTGGAAATTAAATATCCGACAGAATCAGATGAAAAATTATTCCAGATGGGAAGCAGTTCAATGTTGGTGGATAAGGTAAAGAATGCACAACTTCAGGATGAAAATTGTGAAAAGATAAGAAGGAAAGTGTTTAAAGGTGAGGAAAATAAGTTTAAAGTCTATTCAGAAGGGTTACTTCGATTTGAAGGGAGAATTTGAGTTCCGCCAGTACCGAAAATTGAAGACAAAATTTTGAGTGAGGCTTATAACTCACGATATTCGATTCACCCTGGAAGTAAAAAAATGTACCAGGATCTTCTGGTGGTCGAATATGAAAAAGGATGTTGCTGAATGTGTGGCAAAATGCTTAACATGTCAAAAAGTTAAAGCTGAACATCAAAGGCCAGCGGATTGTTGCAACCATTAGAGATACCAGAATGGAAATGAGAGCACATCACAATAGATTTTGTGGTAGGTCTTCCAACCACTCAGCAAGGTTATGAGGCAATCTGGGTGATTATTGATCGATTGACGAAGTCGACACACTTTTTGCCAATCAAGATTAGATTTAACCTAGATCGGTTGGCAAAACTGTACGTGAAGGAAATCGTATCCATACACGGTGTTCCAGTGTCCATTATATCAGATAGAGATCCACGTTTCACATTAAATTTCTGGAACCGACTACAGGAATGCTTGGGAACCAAGTTGAGAATGAGCATAGCGTATCATCCTCAAACCGACGAACAAAGTGAGAGGATAATCCAGAGATTGGAGGATATGCTCAGAGCATGTATTATGGATTTTAAAGGGAATTGGGATGATTATCTACCGTTGGTTAAATTTTCTTATAATAACAGTTATCACATGAGTATTGGCATGCCGCCTTACGAAGCGTTGTACGGCAGGAAATGTAGAACTCCGTTATGTAGGGACAAAGTAGGTGAACGTCAGCTGTTAGGTCCAGAATTGGTGCAACAAAATGTTGAGATCATCAAGGTGCTTCGGGCAAGATTAATAGCTACACAGGATAGGTAGAAGAAGTATGCCGATCAACACCGACAAAATCGGGAATTTGATGTAGGCAGTTTTGTTTTCTTGAAAGTGTCTCCCTAGAAAGGGAAAATTTGTTTTGGTAAAAAGGGAAAACTAAGCCCTACGTTTATAGGGCCTTTTGAGGTGCTACAACGAGTTGGTGAAGTAGCGTATGAGGTAGCTCTACCTCTGGAACTAGAATATATTCATAACATTTTCCATGTTTCGGTATTAAGACCATAAAACCAATTATAAACATGTTATAGAATATGAACCTTTACAGTTTGAGAAAGATCTGTCTTATGAAGAAGTTCTTGTTCATATTATTAACAGGAAAGAGTATGTACTAAGGAATAAAGTGATACCTTTTGTTAAGGTAATCTAGAGAAACCACAATGCTGAAGAAACTACGTGGGAACTTGAAGATGTTATGATGAAAAATTTCCCTCAGTTATTTGCTTAATTTTGTATAGCGATTCTGGGGGTAGAATCTTGTTAAGGAAGGAAAAATGTAACGAATGAATTTATTGAGTTGTGATTCTGGGGACAGAATCCTTTTAAGGAGGGAAGGATGTAACGAACGAGAATTTTTATGTAATTTAAAAATATTTATCGAATTAAATGAATATTTTAATTGATTTATTTATTGATATAAATAAATAATGGATGAAATTGTGGTGTAATAATTTAGTTAAAATGTGTTATAATAATTAAATTAATGGATGATATTTTTTTGATTTAAAGATTTAATTTAATGAGATAATTAAATTAAATGAATTATTGAATAATTATGGTGTAGTTCTAAATTGATTTTATAATTAAATTAGAGATTTATTAGTTGTGGAATAAAATTATAATTTATAATGGAAATTATAATATATGTTAAATGTTAATTTGAATTATTAATTTAATTGAATTAGTGTATAATGGGTGTGACATAAGAACTATATAATATAAGTGTTATAAAAATAAATTAAGGAGGGAATTTTAGTGTGTGACGCCCCCAAAATAGGTATACATCACCCATCTTGAGTCCCAAAATACATGGTACAAAATTCAAATACAACTTAATTATACAACAGTCGTGTAAAATACGACAAAATATATGCTGTGAGTTTTAATACAAATATTGTCATCTAGACAATATCCAAACTCAATTGAGTCCTCATTACATTTATTGTCACACTATTTAACAGAATAGTGAGGACTACTAATGCTATTATTATCCGGACAAATCACTCCGTTCCCCGACTAGTCCTCGCTACGCTCTCATTTCTCAAGAGAACAATGAAAGTAAAAGGGTGAGCTCAACTAGCCCAGTAAGAAATATTATGACTAAGATAATACAGAATAAATTATCGTTAGCCTTCAACAGTGTTAAACTAATACAATATAACAAACATCAAGTTTAACTGCAGCGGAACAAACAATCCATTAAAAGAGTCAAGTAAAGAATAAAATCTACTATCTTTTATGATTTAAAAGGTTTTTTCATCACTTTTATCGCTGGGACTCAGCTTAATAAATAATCCACATCATCCCTGCACTACAACCAAGGATATTCATTAGTATCACAACCACAAATTATCCATGCACTATGGGCCAAGGATGTTCGTGTATTCATCAATGGTCATAATCATGCCAACAACTGTTCATCAATGCATTACGGGCCAATGAGGACTTTTACCACATCATTTGTAACATTACGGTCATGATTATACCGATTAATCCCTGGTCATAATCATACCAAGTCCATCTATGCACTACAGGCCACATATGACTTTCAACATAATATAAACATGAGGATGATGACAATGATATAAGAATTCAATAAAATAAGTTCAAGAATTAATTTATCTAGGAACTAATAACGTCCAAATAGTCAACATGATACTTCTTTGTAGAGTAAAATTCAAGAATGCTCAGAAGAATATTTTCATGAAAAAAAACTGGATGAAGCGGAAATATTAAGGATATTCCACTAATTTCATGGAGTATAGAAGTCAAAACTTTAACCAACTGAGTATAATAAAGAATGGAATAACAAAAGAAATCACCAGGCATGCGATAGACCGCACAAACAGGTTATTCCAACAGAATAATAAATAACGGAACCAGGTCATGCGTAAACGCACAGACAGGATATTCCAAGAGAATAATAAATAACGGAACCAGGTCAAACGAAATTCGCACCGACAGGATGTTCCAATAGAATAATAAATAACGGAACCAGGTCATGCGTAAACGCACAGACAGGATGTTCTAACATAATAATAAAGAATGGAATAACATAAGAATTTCACCATGTATGCGAAGACTTGGCGATGTACATGTTATTCCAACATAATGATAAAGAATGGAATAATGAAGAATTTCACCAAGTATAGGTAGATCACAGCGATACAAAGTTATTCCAACAGAATCAAAAAAAATGGAATAATGAAGTTCTCTTCATGAATATGAAAGAAATAATACTCCTTACCTTAGAACAAACCTGGATATATGAGTAAAGTGAAGTAGTAGAATACTTTTCTTCTTCTCTCTATAGTTTTCTCTCAGAGTTTCAATTGAATTCGTAAGAAATAATGAAGGAATGAGCTTCTATTTATAAGAGAATGGGTGAATAGTAACTAATTCTGAAGCGGTCCAGTTGATTTACTTTTAAGCAGACTATCCATATTGGTTTACTATAAAATATTCTAATAAAACAAAATCTTTTAAATAAAATATAATATATTCTATTTATAATCTAATAAAACGAATAACTTTATAAAAGTATTACATTTTATATAAAAAGATTTTACTATGCAAAATACTATGTAGGCACTATGCAAACACTATGCATAATAAAATATAATATATTCTATTTATAGTCTAATAAAACAAATAACTTTATAAAAAGTATTATGTTTTATATAAAAGATTTTACTATGCAAAATACTATGCATAATAGAATATAATATATTCTATTTATAGTCTAATAAAACGAATAACTTTATAAAAGTATTCTATTTTATATAAAAAGCTTTTTTATTTTATTACATTAATAATACTAATAAAACAAAACTTCGTCATCATTATTATAATTCACACTATTAATCGACTGTGTCGCTCCTCCGGAAAGAGGGGCTTTCCAATAAGGATTTCTCCCTATTGGCGCGCAATTAGGTGACCAAACCTCTCATTGGCAGAACTTCTAGACATCGTTAATATTTCAAATAATAATATTAATAACTTCGTCGTCTCAATTATTGATTTAATAATATATAAAATATCGATAATAATTGAATCAATTAACGTGAGATACTATGCAACAACTACTGAAGCAATAATTGAACAAAACTGAGTGATTTCTCACGTAAGCATCAATAATCAATACTGTGTACTACTATGCAACCACGCGTATTCTTGTACTTTTAACACCGAGTGTTTCAACAGTTAACGATAAAACTTCCGCCGTTATTTTCATAAAATATTTTTGTCATTTTCTCAATCCGACAATAATTCCATTGTGGGGTCCACCAATGATTGTGCCATCGTACGAATATTCCCTGTTAAAATGAATATTCCCCGACCAATCGAATATTATATAACAACTTGCGTACTTTGCAAAATTTATAACTATTACCCACAACTATAACATTATATCAAATTCATTCCATAATATTCAAAAATGATAATTATAGAAAATTCATCTTTATTCATAAAAGTTGGGGTCTTACATAGTGTATAGCCAAACATGGCCTTGTGGCCTTTGGCATAATATAACTAATAAGCTGTTTGTTTTTTTAACTAAAGTATGTGGGTTATATGTATATCAGTTGCGTATTATTCCTAAGACTAAGAAACACAGAGAGTTAGAGAAGAAATTGAGAGAGAGCAAGAGAGGAAATTGAGAGTTTTGCTGTGAATTGGGAGTCAAGAGGAAGAAGAGGGATTGTTGAAACCTTATCACCATCTTTGCTAATCTACAACAAAGGATTAAGGGTAATAATCTATTCCTAACTTCCAAGTTTTGGTTTTGTAATTTTATTCTCTGTAAATCTGATAATTGTCATATATAACTAATATTTAGTGATCAAATTCGTGTAAGTATGTTGAAGAAGAGGAATTTGAGTTTTGGTTGTAATATGTGTATTATGGCTATTTTAGAGTTAAAATTGGCTATAAATTTATGCTGGAAATTAAAGGTTAATGATTGCTTATGGTAGAACTCTGTGATACAAAAATAATGTAATTTGAACAAATCAAAATGGTTGAAAATTGAAGTAGTGGTGACTGATTTTCGTTATGTATGATAAAACATGAAAATTGGTATGAACTTGGAAATTGAGTCCTTAAAATTGGTTGTTATAGTGGTTTGTGATGTTAGAACTGCTTTATAAATATTTGGTTTTGGGTTTATAAAGCTTATAAACATCTGGGTTTGGTTAATTTGGTGTTGGGTGAAGAAATTGGAATTTTTGGTTTAGAACAGAGTCTGAATTCGTGTGTCTGGAAAACTGAGTCTGGGGTCGAGTGTCGCACTGCCAGGCGTGTTGGAACCAAGGGTAGCTAGGGCGCGACCGCGCTAGTGGTCATGCAGACCCAACATTACTATTAACATTATGGTTGGGGAAATGTTAACCTGATTATAGAGAAACCTAAAACATGTTATAAGACATAATAACATATTACAATCACAAAGTTGAAACTATATGTTATGAATTAATAAGTTGTGAAAGTCAGTAATGTGATGTTATGAGAATTGGAGTTGTTTTGCAATCACCATGTCGTGTACTATAATATAATTGAGAGTTCAAGTTTATGGTACGTGCATGATTAGGATAATCAGATCTTATGTTAAAGATTATAGACTTGACTAAAACGAAAAGTAAGCCAATGCAGTTAGCATTAATATAACTAATTGGTATTGTGATTTAATGGTATATATAAGATATTTGGCGAACATTTATTATACTTGTGTAGCTTACGCACGAGGCAAGTTCTCTAACCCTAATTTTTCATTATGCAAGCTCTTGTATTGTAATTCTTTTACATTGAGCAAGTTTCATGTTCTTAACTTGATATCGTTATGCAAGTTCCTAAAACTTTAATCTTTTATTGAGCAAGTTCCTAACTTTCGTTTCTTGCTACTCAAAGCATAAACTGTTTAAGCTCATTGTCCCAAATGAGTTTTCTAACTCTTTTGGATGTAATACTTTGTATATACAATGTCTATTCAATTGTATATCGCTGACATTCAATCTTTGACTTAAGTATCATTATTCAATATTATATTATCGTGTTGAACCTTTGAATAGCAAATAAATCTTTATTGATTGGACAAATCTATAATTGATGAGTGTTCTAAAATTCTAGAATCACTGTTAAGCTATTCCAAACTAAACTTTCTTTAGTGCGAAAATCCTAAAGTCAAACTGAGATGAACAACCCTAATATAGGGGATTATATACGCGTTAGCGTTTAGATTTTTGTGCACAATACATGGTACGAAGGGCTGATCCCCCTAAGTACGAAAGTAAAGGTCTGTATAGTTTAATGACGGTTAAAGGTTGAAGTAGAAATACTTAATAACCTTGGGACATAGTGTGACGCCCCCAAAACAGGTATACATCAGCCATCTTGAGTCGCCAAATACATGGTACAAAAATACAAATATAACTTAATAATACAACTGTCATGTAAAATACGACAATATATAAACTAAGAGTTTTAATAAGAATATTGTCATCTAGACAATATCCACACTCAATGGAGTCCTCATTACATTTATTATCACACTATTTAACAGAATAGTGAGGACTACTAATGCTATCATCTGGACCGTCACTCCGTTCCCCGACTCGTCCTAGTTATATTCTCATTTCCTGAAGAGAACAGTGAAAGAAAGGGTGAGCTCAACTAGCCCAGTAAGAAATATTATGACTAAGATAATACAGAATAAATTATCATTAGCCTTCAACAATGTTAAACTGATAAAATATAATAGACATCAAGTTTAACTGCAGCATAAGCAATCCATTAGAAGAATCAAATAGAGCATGATATCTACTATCTTCTATGATTTAAAATGTTTTCATCAATTTTTATCATTTGAGACTCGACTTAATAAATAAACCACATCATCGAATCATCCCCACTACTACGGAGCCGATGATATTCATTAAAATCATCAATAGTCATGACTATACCGAATAATCCCTGGTCATAATCTACCAAATCCATCTCTGCACGTAAGCTAAAGATATATAACAATAAAACCAATAATCAACAATCCATCTTTGCACGTAAGCCAAAGATATACAATTCAATAATCAAAAGTTCATCTTTGCACGTAAGCTAAAGATAACTTTCATCACCATATAAGCATGAGGATGATGACAATGATATAAGCATTAATCAAACTAAAACAAGGATAAATATTAAAGACTTTAAATTTATCCAAATATTATCAATCACTTAATAAACTCATAATCTAACATTATTAATATTATAATAATATTTTAATCACCTCTAAACTTATAAACAATTTATTTCAATTATTTACACTTTACCAAATAATGCATTTAATCATTCAAAGAATGCCATACTCATCAGATTTCATCTCCAATGATCAAATCCCTTATCAAAAATCTGCATATACCTTATATAGGATTCCCAAACCATAAAATCATATTTTCCAACTTTGTTACTTCACATAACATATTTAACTCACATGTTCGTAACTAAACCATTTTCATGAAAAATACCAAATCAGTCCCAAAAATATTTCTTTTCTGGGATTTAGCAGAATATAGTCCCATAATGAACATATATTTTTCTCGAAATTTTTAAAATTCATTTACTATTTTTCAAAAATGAATTTCTAATTAATTCCTTAAGAAATTAGCTACCTCAAGGTTAACTCCTGAAATTCCCAAATCTTGGCAGGATCTTACACATGTTAATGTGAGATTTCAGTTTAAATTTCATGGTCATCGGAGTTATAGAACTCCGGTTATAGCGTTTTTTGTCGGAAAAACCTAAATATTGAAATAGTCATAACTTGTTCATTTTAAGTCGGAATGAGCTCATTTTTGGACAGGAGGTACCTTATACCGTATACTTTCATGTCCCAAAAGGCCGGAATTTTTCTCACAAATTAAGTGGCCGAAACAACCCTTAAAAAATTATGGGCAATAGTTTTTTGCTATTTTCCAGCTTTTGACTCCTTTGCTAAAAATAGTCCACACAAAAATCTACAACACCTTTTCTAATGATTCCACTCGGATAAGTTAGTAAACTCATAGATCTAACTTTAGAACTTGACCGCACTAAAAAATTCAAAATATAATAGGAGATATGGTCAATTGAATTTCATGTTCCATTTTCACCAAAATCTGATTTTTCAACCCTTTGTGATTT
Organism: Panax quinquefolius; assembly: GCA_020205615.1. Classification (NCBI taxonomy): domain Eukaryota; kingdom Viridiplantae; phylum Streptophyta; class Magnoliopsida; order Apiales; family Araliaceae; genus Panax; species Panax quinquefolius. The sequence continues at coordinate 54,141,290 of CM035163.1, forward strand.
CTAAGAAACTTTCATGTTTTCACCTATTAACCAACATAACTTATCATAACACTTACTAATACTACATATACCCATGGTTTTCATCAATCCCTTGCTTTTATTATGACTTTCTCCATAATCCACGTAAACAGATCATTTCCACAATTTAATAAGGAATGAATACAAATGATCAATCAACATGCATGTGGTAATCCACATAGACAGGTTATTCCAACGGAATAATAAAGAATGGAATAATGAAGGATTCACCATGCATGCGATAGAGACCAAGATGCAGACGAGGTTATTCCTAACGAGAATAATAAAGAAACGGAACCGGTCGAGGCGTGATCCATGCAAGCGAGGATATTCCAACCGAATAATAATAAAGAAGCGGAACCGAGTCGCGTAAATTAATTGACATGACAAGGCTATTCCAACAGAATAATAAATAATGGAACCAAGTCTGGCGTAAATGCACAAATAGGATATTCGACAGAATAATAAATAAAATGGAAACCGTAAAGCAAAAATGCATGCACAGGATATTAGAAAGAATAATAAAGAAGGAATAATAGAAGAATTTCACCATGTATGCGTTACTTTTGCATATACTGAGTTATTCCAATATAATAATAAAGAATGGAATAATGAAGAATTTCACCATGTATGCGATTGCATGCATAGGCGAGTTATTCCAACAGAATAATAAGGAATGGAATAACAATAGCTCTCTTCATGAATACGAAAGAAATAATACCCCTTACGAGTACAACAAACAATATCCCTTACCTCAAAAGAAGACTGAATACTGGAATAGTGAGGTAGTAGATTTCTCTTCTTCTTTCTCTGTATAATTTCTCACTATAATAATGGCTCTAAAGCTTTAGTGAATTTGTGAGAAATGAAGGAAGAATGAGCTTCTATTTATAGGAAAATATAGTTTCGATAATTGCACGTTTTGGGGCTCAAAATATTACAGTACAATACCTCCAACTTTTCTTTCATTTTTACTTCAGTCATCCAAGTATTATCAAACTTGCACCACCTCCCCTAATAGTAAACCTTGTGAATAAATAGTAAATCAAGTGACTCAATAGTTCTAAACATGTGAAAAAATTAATTACAGTATAATACTTCCATATATACCTCCATTTTTAACTTAGTCATCCAAGTATCATCAATCTTGGACCAACTCCCCTAATAGTAAGTAAATGTGACTCAATAGTAACTCGTGAATAGTAACTCATGAATAGTAACTCATAAATAGTAACTCGTGAATAGTAACTCGATATGAAAAGTGCCCTGAATACCCGATTAAATAATATAATCTCCAGACATCAATTATTATCGAAATAAATGTCGATTTCTACTAACACAAATAATTCCAACACAATGGAACTATCAAAATCATCTTTAATCAACACGAACTTATTCATCATTAATATTATAACTCACAATATTTAACAACCAGGTCGTTCCCAGGAAAGAGGGGGCTTTCCAATAAGGATTTCTCCCTATTGGCGTGCAATTAGGTGACCAAACCTCTCCTTGACAGAACTTCTAGACATTGTAAATATTGCAATTTAATAATATGAATAACTTTGTCGTCTCAGTTATTGATTTAATAATATATCATATAATGCAAATGATACTGTGACAATAATCGAGTTAATAATATGAGAGATATGATGCAACAATTACTATAGCAATAATTGAGTATAACTGAATGACTTATCACGTAAGCATCAATAACTAATATCGTGTGCTACTATGCAATAACGCGTATTACTGTACTTTTACTACCGAGTAGTTCAACAGTTTTAACGGTAAACTTCCGCCGTTATTTTCATAAAATATTTTTGTCGTTTTCTAACTACGACCGTACTTCTGTTGTGGGGTCCACCAATGATTATGCCGTCGTATGAATATTCGCCGACAAAAAGAATATTCCCCGGCCCAACGAATATTATATAACAACTTGCTTACTTTGCAAAATTTATAAATATTACCCACAACTATAACATTATATCAAATTCACACCATAATATTAAAAAAAAATATTTCGAGGAAATTAAATATTTATTCATAAAATCTGGGGTCTCACAATCTCCCCTCCTTATGGCATTTCGCCCTCAAAATTTACGTCACGTATTCGATATCTTTGAAGAGGTGAGGATACCTAAATCGATTCTAACTCTTGAGGTATAACCTTTGAGTGTTGAATACGATTCTTCTTATCCAAGAATTTAACACGTATCTCCTTATACGTTAAATCTTCTGTTATCTCGTCTAGTTCTAATTTAATAATGTGGTCCGGGTCGTCCACATATTTACGTAACATCGATACGTTCAAAACGTTATGAACACGCGACATACTTGGCGGTAAAACGAGTCTATAGGCCACAGTTCATACTCAATCGAGGATTTTGAATGGGCCAATTAAATTGAGGGTTAAGATTTCCTCTCTTCATCGACTCTTGCTTCTAGACTAACGCCCTCTTGAACCTCCTTCTTCACATTCATCAGTTTTGGACGTGTAGCTTGAGCGGCCTTTAACTTTATCGATTAAAGTCGATTTTAATCGTATATTCATTATCTTCACGTGGGTTCGTATATTCGTACTTGTAAACGCATATGATCTTCTACTTAACCCGTCAGCTACCACGTTCGCTCTTCCACAATGATATTGAATGGTATGATCGTAATCTTCAATAGCTCGAGCCTACGTCTTTGGCACATGATACGTTCATTTTGGTTAAAGAAATATTTGAGGGTTTAAGAAATGGGTTTTTGTACTGAGGTCAATATAAAATTCGATGATAGGCCAGGAAGTTCTTCAAAAATACGCCAGGAAATTTATTAACGATAGAAATATCATTCAAAACTGTGACTTTCATCCAAGACTTGGATAGCACATGTAATGAAGGTTTCTCCCAACAAAGTTTCAACTAATAAGTCAAAGTCTAACTTCTCCGGAGTTAAATTTAAACGTTGAACACAAGCAAGAGAGATAAAAGAATGGGTAGAACCGGTATCTAATAAGGTATAGATTTCGCAAGAATTTATAATTAACTAACCCGTGCTAACTTCGTTTGGGTTACTCGCTTTTTAAGAAGTCACGAAAAAGGCTCTTCCTGAAACCACCGACTTTGTTTTGTCCGTATCCGCCTTTGGTGCCATCGTCCCAACTGGACTTGGCTTTGGTGTACGACAAAATCGAGCTAAATGACCTTCTCTTCTTGAAATTTCCACTTCTATTATCTTGGCCATGATTACCACCGAAGTGGTTACCATTCTTGGCATGATAATTTCCCCCACATGGTTATCATTGTTCCGATGGTCGTTGCCACCAGTATGATTATTATCGTGTTGTTGGTCGTTACCTTTTGCTTGAGCTGAATCAACGCTCTCATGTGCTTCATTGCTTATCTCAGCATTTTCAGATGCCATTTTCAAACACTGTCACAAAACAAGGGTTAATTAACATATCACATATTATCCCTATACTCTAACCGATCAATTAAATACCAAATAAACTTAGGTAGGTCATACTAGCGAAGGAATTCCTCGTCTCTCCCCTCCTAGTTCTTGTCTCACATCTTAGCCAGGGATCATATCCCTAAGCTTTGATACCAACTGTAACACCCCCAAAACAGGTATACATCACCCATCTTGAGTCACCAAATACATGGTACAAAAATACAACTACAACTTAATAATACAACTATCATGTAAATTACGACAAAACATAAACTAAGAGTTTTAATAAGAATATTGTCATCTAGACAATATCCACACTCAATGGAGTCCTCATTATATTTATTATCACACTATTTAACAGAATAGTGAGGACTACTAATGCTATCATCTGGACCATCACTCCGCTCCCGACTCATCCCAAATTTATATTCTCATTTCTGAAGAGAAACGGTGAAAGAAAGGGTGAGCTCAACTAGCCCAGTAAGAAATATTATGACTAAGCTAATGCAGAATAAATTATCATTAGCCTTCAACAATGTTAAACTGATAAAATACAATAGACATCAAGTTTAACTGCAGCATAAGCAATCCATTAGAAGAGTCAAATAGAGCATGATATCTACTATCTTCTATGATTTAAAATATTTTCATCAATTTTTATCGCTGAGACTCAGCTTAATAAATAAATCATATCATCGAATCATCCCTATACTATGGGCCAAGGATATTCATTAAATCATCAATAGTCATGATTATACCGAATAATCCAAGTTCATAATCATACCAAATCCATCTCTGCACGTAAGCCAAAGATATACAGCAATAAAACCAATAATCAACAATCCATCTTTGCACGTAAGCCAAAGATATACAATTTAATAATCAAAAAGTTCATCTTTGCACGTAAGCCAAAGATAACTTTCATCTCCATATAAGTATGAGGATGATGACAATGATATAAGCATTAATCAAACTAAAACAAGGATAAATATTAAAGACTTTAAATTTATCCAAATATTATCAATCACTTATAAACTCATAATCTAATATTATTAATATTATAACAATATTTTAATCACCTCTAAACTTATAAATAATTTATTTTAATTGTTTACACTTTACCAAATAATGCATTTAATCATTCAAAGAATGCCATACTCATCAAATTTTATCTCCAACGATCAAATCCCTTATCAAAAATTTGCATAAACCTTATATAGGATTCCCAAGCCATAAAATCCTATTTTTTAACTTTGTTACTTCACATAACATATTTAACTCATATGTTCGTAACTAAAAAATTTTCATGAAAAATACCAAATCAATCCCAAAAATATTTCTTTTCTGGGATTTAGCAGAATATAGTCCCATAATGAACATATATTTTTCTCAGAATTTTTAAAATTTATTTACTATTTTTCAAAAATTAATTTCTAATTAATTCCTTAAGAAATTAGCTACCTCAAGGTTAAATCTAGAAATTCCCAAATCTTGGCGAGGATCTTACACATGTTAATGTGAGCTTTAGATTTAAATTTCATGGTCGCCTGAGTTATAGAACTCCGGTTATAGCGTTTTTAAATCGGAAAAACCTAAATATGAAATAGTCATAACTTGTTCATTTTAAGTCGGAATGAGCTCATTTTTTGGACAGGAGGTACTTAATACCTGTATACTTTCACGCCACAAGGCCGGAATTTTTCTCCCCAAATTAAGTGGCCGAAACAACCCTTAAAAATTATGGGCAGTAGTTTTTTGCTATTTTCCAGCTTTTGACTACTTTGCTAAAAACAGTACACACGAAAATCTATAACACTTTTTCTAGTGATTCCACTTGGATAAGTTAGTAAACTCATAGATCTAACTTCAGAACTTGACCACACTAAAAAATTCAAAATATAATAGGAGATATGGTCAATTGAATTTCATGTTCTATTTTCACAAAAAATTGATTTTTCAACCCTTTGTGATTTCTAAGAAACTTTCATGTTTTCACCTATTAACCAACATAACTTATCATAACACTTACTAATACTACATATACCCATGGTTTTCATCAATCCCTTGCTTTTATTATGACTTTCTCCATAATCCACGTAAACAGATCATTTCCACAATTTAATAAGGAATGAATACAAATGATCAATCAACATGCATGTGGTAATCCACATAGACAGGTTATTCCAACGGAATAATAAAGAATGGAATAACAGAAGGATTCACCATGCATGTGATAGAGACCAAGACAGACAAGGTTATTCTAACAGAATAATAAAGAAGCGGAACCGGTCAAAGTGATCCTTGACCGAAGCGAGGATATTCCAAGCCAGAATAATAAAGAGCGGAACAAGGTCAAAGAAATTACTTGCAAGCGAGGATATTCAATGAGAATAATAAATAATGGAACCAAGTCCGGCGTGAAAAAACAAACAGGATATTACGGCGAATAATAAATAATGGAACGGTCCGTGAAAATGCATGCAGGCGAGGATAAGAATAATAAAGAAGGGAATAATAGAAGAATTTCACCATGTATGCGATTACTTTTGCACATCTGAGTTATTCAATATAATAATAAAGAATGGAATAACAGAAGAATTTCACCATGTATGCGGTACTTCGCATAGACAGGTTATTCCAACAGAATAATAAGGAATGGAATAACAATAGCTCTCTTCATGAATACGAAAGAAATAATACCCCTTACGAGTACAACAAACAATATCCCTTACCTCAAAAGAAGACTGAATACTAGAATAGTGAGGTAGTAGACTTCTCTTCTTCTTTCTCTCTATAATTTCTCTCTATAATAATGGCTCTAAAGCTTTAGTGAATTGGTGAGAAATGAAGGAAGAATGAGCTTCTATTTATAGGAAAATATAGTTTCGATAATTGCACGTTTTGGGGCTCGAAAATATACTGATACAATACCTCCAACTTTTCTTCATTTTTTTACTTGATCATCCAAGTATTATCAAACTTGCACCACCTCCCTAATAGTAAATCATGTGAATCAATAGTAAATCATGTGACTCAATAGTTCTAAACATGTGAAAAAAATTAATTATAGTATAGTACCTCCATCTATATGTCCATTTTTAACTTAGTCATGCAAGTATCATCAATCTTGCACCAACTCCCCTAATAGTAAGTGATTGTGACTCAATAGTAACTCGTGAATAGTAACTCATGAATAGTAACTCATGAATAGTAACTCAACACAAAAAGTGCCCTGAATACCCGATTGAACAATTTAATTTCCAGACATCAATTATTATCGAAATAAATGTCGATTTCTACTAACATAAATAATCCCAACACAATGGAACTATCAAAATCATCTTTAATCAACACGAACTTATTCATCATTAATATTATAACTCACAATATTTAACAACCAGGTCGTTCCCAGGAAAGAGGGGGCTTTCCAATAAGGATTTCTCCCTATTGGCGTGCAATTAGGTGACCAAACCTCTCCTTGGCAGAACTTCTAGACATTGTAAATATTGCAATTTAATAATATGAATAACTTTGTCATCTCAATTATTGATTTAATAATATATCATATAATGCAGATGATACTGTGACAATAATCGAGTCAATAATATGAGAGATATGATGCAACAATTACTATAGCAATAATTGAGTATAACTGAATGACTTATCACGTAAGCATCAATAACCAATACCGTGTGCTACTATGAAACAACGCATATTATTGTACTTTTACTACCGAGTAGTTCAACAGTTTTAACGGTAAACTTCCGTCGTTATTTTCATAAAATATTTTTGTCGTTTTTTAACTACGACCGTACTTCTGTTGTGGGGTCCACCAATGATTATGCCATCGTACGAATATTCCCCGATAAAAAAAATATTCCCCGGCCCAACGAATATTATATAACAACTTACGTACTTTGAAAAATTTATAAATATTACCCACAACTATAACATTATATCAAATCCACACCATAATATTAAAAAAAAATATTTCGAGAAAATTAAATATTTATTCATAAAATCTAAGGTCTCACACATAGTTCATGGTCTTAAGACCCTCAGATATAAATCTCGAACTTGTTTACTAATCTTGATTCGAAGAACAGGTTCTTAATTATTCGGTATCCATTGCTTATTCCTATGTTATTGCTTTTACCATCATTATATTAGAAAGCAATTGTTTGTTCACCCTTGCATTTAACACTGCCGCTAAAGTTGAGAAAGTTGATGAGCCGTCTTCTAGCAAAGGTAAGGGAAAGACGCCCAAATGATGAAGACTTGTTTAATTTTATTTACTGAATTTATGTTATGAGACTTAATTTATTTTGTGATGTAATCTGCAGACTTATGTAATAGTTTAAGGTTAGATTACCTAGGATTTGTTTTACGTTGACGTAACCCTATAAAGGGAAGGATTATTATTTAAGCTGTTTAATTTACATAATTATCCTTGATTATGGGTAGTTAGAAGTAATTGTCTTGGATATTGAGCACCAAATCCTGTGGGAATGAAGTACCCAGATTTAGGGGTGTCACAAGTAGATTCAGGTTGGGTACTTGCATCCATATCTGAAGGTGGGCTTTGTGCCTTTTCGGACTTTGATCGGGTAACGGGACCAATTATTTCCCTACAATGAAAGTAGGTAAATTAATTTCGATGTAGTTATTAACAGGATGCATGCTATGCAATGTGTCATTTTTCAAGGTGTTTTAATGTTATCCTACAAAATAGTTGTTAGTTGTTTTGATGACAGGATAGCATGACATGATTTAATATCTTTAGAATAATAATATTAAGAGGGAATGGAAATGATATTCTTATTTTCTTTTTCTTTCCTTTTATATTTACATGGAATCATAATTTACATTGAATTACAATTTACATGGAATTGAAAGGGAAATGTATGAAGAGACTTCCCTTCGGGTTTGGTTTATCAAAGGTTGACCTATCTTAGTCTACTCTTGCGGCTTTTATGCATGAAGGTCCCCAGATCATTACAATTTACTAGATGGGAAGCTAATCCGATCTTTCAATTAGAGCGGATCTGAGTGGTGCCTTTCTTGAGCCTCGCAGGATTATTCTCCGTTGAGTCCAGTAATCAAACACTGACGGGTTCGCCTCCTGGTGGAGGAATCACACAATATACATTCACATATATCGTGTCTCACCATATGTAATGATAACATTGTGCGAAGCACTAATATGAAGTAGAAAATTTATTTACATCCATTCAATGTAATGATAAAATCCATACACAAGCAGAGAAAAACGGATTTTGAAAAGTTTGAAAAATGGCTTAAGCCCTCTACTGTCCCCAGCAGAGTCGCCACCTGTCGACGTCAAAAAAATTTCCTTTTTTGGAATTCCTCTTTTAGTCGTTCCTACCCTTTATGTTCTCTATATGTCTTTTGAAATTTTTTTGAATGGGCGAGTTTGAAAAAAAGAGTCCGACGACGATTTGAAAATTCAGTGTCGCCAGTTGGTAGTAGTAAAATGGTTGTACTAACTCAATCGAATTTAAAAAGTTTTGCAAAATGCCCAATTATTGGACTCTGTTGAATAGGCCTTGGAAACCGAGATTCATAGAGTTTGAGGGTTTGATTAAGCGGAGGGAAGGTTTTAGGCACCCCCCGACTTCCATGAAAACACGGTTACTGCATCTTTTCAATTCCCTAATTATTTGAAGTGTGTGTCCAATTAATTGTGTCTAAGTACATTATTTGAAAGTAGTGATATGCCTTGTTTGCACCTATAATCAAAGGGTTTGACTTGTACAAAAGTTTAATTTTAATATAAGGCATATAAAATGATATTTGAAAACTAGTTTTCAAACCCTTATACTCACATAGTAAATGAAGCCTTTGAGACTTCAATTTTATTCCGTATTCGACTTGTTTTGATTTTATTCTCGAGATGCGAAGCATCTTCAACAAAATAATATACATACAAGTGTCAAGCTCCTTATGGGCATGAAAGCCATTGAAGTGACCCGAGCACCACAAATATGATTTACAAGCTAACTGTACAATGGAAAAGGTTCCATCATGGAAACCAGATCTAGATTCGTCAGTTGGATCTTAGATCCCGTAGCTCCTAGGCTCACATAATGTCATATGGATAGCCTGTAAAGTAACTATAATAAAATAAAATAGATACTTAATCTAAACGTTGCAAAACAAAGGATTCATCAGCTAAATCCTTGCATGCGCATAGCCAAGCTTCCCGTTTCCTTTAGATACAGATCTAGGGATGCGTGGTTGCTAAATATTTACAAAAACTAGAAAGAAAGCTATATTTAAATAAATCTTAGCCATTTTAGCTTAACGTTTCCAGTTTTACAACTTTTGAACCAGTTAAAAGTTAGATATGTCTAGATTTAGATAAATCTAGTGTACAAACATTAATATCACAACTTTACATTGAATGAATAGTTAAAGCAGATATTTTAATCACAGTCAACTATCAACATATATATAAAACTTATATATATATATATATATATATATATATTAAAGCAGTAAAAAGTCACGAATTTATAATCCAGGCTCGAATGTTCGATTTGATATATATATACACACTTATATATAAATATATTAAATGATAAGAGCCTCGATTTACGATATATATATATATATATATATATCGTAAATCGGAAATCTTATCGCTTTTAATATATTTATATATAAGTGTATGTTAAATCGAACAAATGTACTAGATTGATAACTGTGGGTTTTCTTGATTTCACACACACACACACACACACTTTTATATATACATATATTAAGGCTATAAGAGCCTCGGATTTTGATTCGAGCCAAACTAGGCCATATATATATATATATATATATATATATATATATATATATATATATATATATATATAGAAAAATGAGTAAAAGCTTACGATGCGAAAGGATCTTACGATTGTATAGTGAAAAGAACTTTAAAGCGCTTTTGAAGCTTGAAAATCCTGTTTCCAGTGGTTAAAATTGATATGTTATAGTATATATGTATATAAATGTTTACAAAGAAGAATATCAAAGTTTGGAACACTATAGGCGGGGTTAAGAGCTAAAATGGATTGAATTCCCTCTGTTTTTTTTCTTCTTTTTTCTTTATTTTGGCTGATGGGGGTGCTAATTTATAAACCAAAGTAGCTACGGGTCTACCCACGGTAGCTGCGAAACTACCTGAGGCTGCCCGGGTGGGCCCAGGCTTCGTGGGTCCTATCATCTCGAAGTATGTGCACTAGAACCAACGCACAGTCTACTCGAACCTTCATAACTTTAAATCCGGGCGTCCGATGGTGGCATGCTATACCTTTCCAAAAAGCCCTTTTTGAGAGCTACACAATGCCATCGGATTTAACATTTTCCAAACCAGGAAGATGGGTCCATGACCAGATCTTCAAGTCTTCGTAGTCCATCTGTTGAGCTATTGTGACGCCCCCAAAATAGGTATACATCACCCATTCTGAGTCGCCAAATACATGGTACAGAATTCAAATACAAACTTAATTTACACAATACGACAAACGTAAATTGAGAGTTTTAACACGAATATTATGTCGTAGACAATATCCAAAATCAAATGAAGTCCTCATTACAATTATTATTACACTATTTCACAGAATAGTGAGGACTACTAAAGCAACCATCTAGACAGTCACTCCATTCCCCAACTAGTCCCAAATATATTCTCATTTTCTGAAGAGAATAATGAAAGAAAAGGGTGAGCTCAACTGGCCCAGTAAAGAATATTATGACTAAGATAATGCACAATAAATTATCATTAGCCTTGAACAGTGTTAAACTGATAGAATACAATAGACAACAAGTTTAACTACAACGGAACAAACAATCCATTAGAAGAGTCAAGTAGAGCATGATATCTACTATCTTCTATGATTTAAAATATTATCATCATTTTTATCGCTGAGACTCAGCTCAGTAAATAATCCACATCACTGAATTATCCATACACTACGGGCCAATGATATTCATTATTATCACATCCACGAATTATCCATGCACTACGGGCCAAGGATATTTGTATTATCACCAATGATCATGATCATGCCAACAACTGTCCATCAATGCACTATGGGCCAATGAGGACTTTTACCACATTATTTATAATATTACAGGTCATGATTATACCAATACATAGTCATAATCATACCAATCAACAGTCCATCTATGCACTATGGGCCAAAGATGACTTTCATCACAATATAAGCATGCAGATAATGACAGTGATATAAGAATTCAATTAAATGAGAGCAAGGATAAATTTTAAAGATTTACAATTTAATTTATCAAGAATTTAATAATGTCCAAATTGTCAACATGATACTGCTTTGTGGAGTAAAATTTAAGAATAATATTGTATTAAAAATGATTTAGACGGAAAAGAAATCAATTTTTGTCATGAATAGTACCCCGAGTGAATAGTACTTTGTGAATAGTACTCTAGCATGTAAAGATTAAACTTTAACAAGAATATTCAGAAAAATGTCCTTAAGAAACGATACTAGATGAAGAGTAAATTTTAATGATATTCTACTAATTTCAAGGAGTATAGAAGCAAAACTTAACAAAATGAGTGTAGAATTCGGAATCTAAAATGAAATAATATTACTTACATACTACAGAGTATTGATGAGTAGGTTTTTAACCTACGATTTATCTTCATTTTAGCTTGTTATATTGTTAATTTTTGAAATATGTCATTGTAATTTTGATGGGTTTTTGTTCTTGATTGTAGGATAATAAGTGAGCTCATCAAGATGCTAGCATTGGAAGGAAATTCAAGCAATTCTAAACATTATGCTGCATGCATGGTGTGAGCATGGGATGACAATAAGCGGCGTGGGGCGACTTTGAGGCATGGAAAATTTTTGCATGAATGGTATGGTGTATATTATCTAAGTACTAAACCTAGCATGGCAGCAGGGTGCCTATCGGTCAGTCGGGAATTTGGGCTACTTTTAGTTGCTGAAATTTGAGTTGTCTTGGGAGAGTTGACTTCTTTATGTAATAAGTTTAATTAGGAGTGTGTTAACAAAGTTATTTCATGTTAGTTAGGATTCTATGTTAAGAAAAACTTGTTGGGTCTAATTACGAGTTTAATTTTTATTAGAACTCTTATGTGATGAGTTTGAGTTGGCTTAGAATTGGGGTGATGGAGCTGAAGTGAATTAACTTATGTTAAGTTCTGGAGATTCAAGGAGAATACACACTGTCGACGTCGGGATTTTTATTGTCCCTCTTCCATTCTTGTCTTTTGGTAATCTTGTGTTAGGTGAGATTTGTTTGAAAAAACAAGTTGTGAAAAGGTCCAACATTTATATGTCGACGATATGACTGTAAGAGTCGCTAGTTGGTTTTTTAAATGGTTGTACCAGCACAACCGAGAAAAGGTTTGCACATTGACCCAATGATGTGACACTGCTAAATGAGCCTGTAAAATCGAGATTCATTAGGTTCCGGGGACTTGATTATGCGGAGGGAAGGTGTTAGGCACCCCTCGACATCCTTGTTACCACGGTGACCACCACTTTTCAATTAAACTGTTATATGAATGTGTGTGTGTGTGTGGATCAATGTGCAATTTATTTGAAAGTAGTTCTATGCCTCGTTCGCACCTATATACACAGGGTTTGAATTTGTATAAAAATTTAATTTTAAACAAGATATAGAAATGAGGTTTTGTAAAAGAGGTTTTTCAAACCCTGTGATCAATAGTAATTGAGGCCTTTGATGCTTCCATTTTATTAAATGTTCGGCTTGATTGCTTTTATTTTCGAGATGCAAAACATCTTCGAGAAAATAATATATATATATATATATATATATATATATATATATAGCGATCTTAGAACTCCTTGTGTGGCATGAAAGCCATCTAAGGAAATTCAAACAAGTGAATAACTTACAAGTCGCTTACAATTTGAAAATGTCCATCACGAGGAAGAATCTAGATTCGATGGTGAATATGTGTGAAAGTATTATGCATACAAGCCCGATCATGTATGATGATAAAGCATATCTTGTGTAATCAATCTTATTTATTTATTAATAAAAGAATTATTTATTAAAGGCATTTATTATCTACATGGTCTTTGTTTTAATAATATGTGATAAACCCGTAGTTTTAAGCAACTCTTTTAGAATAATGATGATGATCATTCTAATGAGATCTAAATTCTTAGAAAGCTTAAAACTAAAATAGTTCCCAATCATTGGATTACTAAATTGGGGATTAGTGAATCGGGATAGATTGAGTACATCGTTCTTGCTTTCATTGGATGAGGATGATTGATCTCATGATCATTTGTGTGGAACACTAAAGCAAGTATGTAGGTGCTTATTAGAGAATAAGTTCAACTTTGAGCATTGATTCGCATTAAGGAATACCTAATGGAGTTTTACTTTTGTCGATAGGAATTCTGTAGTGATAGTAGTACAAATGATCCTTAGACTTGAGATCATCATAGTATCTTATATATAATGAATTACACTTTGACTTATTCCTTAAGACTCTTAGAGTATATCAAAGGGTATGATTGGGTGTAATAAGTTATATATGAAGATAATGAATGATCGATAAAGAATCTACCACTTCTAGTAAAGGAGAAATGTCTATGTGATTCGATAAATGTGACCGGGAATCCTTGGCGAGGTGGAATGAAATTAGAAAGTAGTTTCTAATTTGCATTCATTAGGAGTTATTCATTTAGGAATGAAATACATATAATTAAATAAAATAAGACTTGCGATAATTCCATGTCTTATATTTAATTGGTAGATTCTTTATTGATCATACATTATCTCCATATATATTATACCTGATAGTATACTAAAGAATGCTCTGATATAATACAAAGATCAATAAGATAAACAAATATACTCCCAACGTATCCTTAAAACTATTGCTTATAAAATTCTAAGAATTAAACTAATGATTTTATCATATATATAAACAAAGATCATGTAGATAATTAAAATAATTTAATACTTTTTATTAATAAATGAATAAGATACATAAAGTATATGCTTTATCATCAAACACGATCGTTTGTGTATACTACTTTCAATCTCATAGTAAAGTAGTACCCATAACGTCTAAAAGTGACGATCGATCTTAAATGGGTCATAAACCACACATACAACAAGACGACACTGCCCCTGAAAAACCCCACGAGATGGGTATGGTAAATGGTGACCGACCTCAAGGTCTCTGCCAATATCATGGGCAAGATAGTGCAACCCTCCCTGAGAGCACAGACTACTGTAATCAGGCCAATGTCCAGATGATCCATATATAACAACATGTATAAATAGGACATGACGCACATCAATAGAATATCTACACGAATAACCTACCACTCTCCCTCATTAATGGTGAAGTCCCATGAATGCCGTAAATAGCTGTCCAGTGACCCAAATCGGTCAACCAAGAAATCTAAGGACACCACATGCCCTAAGGTAATCTCGTCCATGGTAACTCTACGTCGTAAGCCCGTCAGGGTCATAAATTGTTGGCTCATATCATCAACGACAATCATAGCACAAGGATGATCCAAGGGCAAATTAGTAAAGTGCTCATACTCCTCCAACATAGGAGTCAGCTCACAGATATCAAATCTAAAAACCTGTCTCTCTGGTATCTGATAAGTAGGTTTTATACCTACTTATCCGGTATCTTTTACTTGAATTAGTTACTTATATTCATGTGTCTTAGTTACTTTTTATGCATTTTGTGTTCATTTTCTAGGTTATACGTTTGGAAGCGGTGTGAGCGACTATTGGTAAGGAAAAGCAAGGAAAATACAAAGAAAAGCAATCTGGATATCGTTTATGCTTTCATGTTCATTTCATGTTCTTGGCTTAGAACTTGGACTATATTTAAGAGCTTCTCCTTAGCTTTCTGGAACATCTTGAATCATTCCAATCGGAGTTCGGATGAAAGAGTTATGACCTTTCTACCAACGGACGTCATTGAACTTCATTGTTTTGGGTGGCCATTTACACAGTAGCGGCTGATTACGATGCAATTTCGACAGTCATCCATTTGTTATTTCTGAAAACCTAAAGAATAAAAGTTGAAGAGCTCGTCGATAGCTTCGATTTGATAGGTCTTGGGCCCCGTAAGTCCTTTCGGTTTAAAAGTTATGGCAGTTTTTGCATAGGAGGTTCTAGTTGGAAAAGTAATTGGCAGATTGGAGGCAAGCCGGGGCTGGACCTTTTGTGCCTTAGGATCCAGCCGGGGCTGGGGGTCTGGGCGGAATAGCAGGCCACTAGCAAGCTGGGGTTGGATTTTTACAAGGGAAAAGGTAAGCCGGGGCTTGCCTATGCGCAGAATGAGTAGTTTTTGTCCGAATTTGAGTCCGATAAGGATTGTTTCGAGTTGTTTGATTCAAAGACTTCCAAGAGGACTTAAAGACATATAAAGAGGCTTATAAAAGGAGGAGATTGATAAGGATTAGAGAAGTGAGAGGAAGAATTCCATTAGATTATATTAGAGTAAATTAGATCAAAACCCTAGTTCTAATGAGTTTTGGAGATTGAAGCAACTTGGAGACCATTGAAGATTCAAAGTAGGAGCAAGGAGGGAGCGTCAAATCTACAGACAATAGATTATATCTTCTTATCTTCTTCTATCTTTGTCTTTTAATGATTATTCAATTGTGGATTCTTAGTTTTACTTCAATAATCATGAACTAATTCTTTGTTTGAGATTATAATGGATCTTATTGTGTAGTTTATTTTAATATGCTTCGTTATCAATTATTATGTTCTATTGTGAGGATTGTCTATTGTGATTTGGACTTAATTATTTAATTGATTGGCCATCAATTACCGTGATAATCTATATGAACTCGAGAGATGAAGTATTGATTTAGATCTTATCATGATAGCATGTGTTCAGAATTTAGTTAGTAGCTTAAACTTGATGAGTGTTAAGGTAGAGATATGATTGACACCGCATGTAATCTTATATATAACTTGTTCTTCAACCTTTTTCAATTGTAATTCACATAGAGATATAGTGCGTTAATTGATTAAGGTGTTTAACGGATTTCTATCTTAATTGTGGATTGACGTTAATACAGTATTAGTGCATCGAGAGGTGTTTAATACTACTTTAGTGTTCTTGATTAACAATTTGGGATAGAGAATAATTGATGAGAAGTGTGTTAACTTAAATGAAGAAATAAGTGAAGTTGTGATCTTAAATCTCCGTTATCTTAATTTAACTAGTGGAATTTAATAGTAGTTTAATTTATATAATTTGAAATTCATTTGTTTAAATAAGATTGAGTTGGTTTACGGGTTAGTACTTGGTGATTTTTATTAAATAATTCTACGTAGGAGCGATACTCTACTTATCACTTTATTACTTGTTGACCACGTATACTTGCGTGTTGTGCGTATATAGATTTTACCCAACAAGTTTTTGGCGTAGTGTAATTGGGAATTAGTTTAATACATTTTACGATATTAATTTCAATCAAATTAGTCTTAATTTAAACATTTTTATTTTATTTTAATTCTCTTCCTATATTTCTCTCTTTTTAGGTACCATGGATGACTTTGAGTATCAATGGCCATCTACGAACATGACTCGACCAAGGAAGCGGGGATTGATAGACTTAATGCATTTTCCATGATGTCAAAGCCTGATTAAAGAACTTTCGAGGAAGTTGGACGTTATCGCGACCCAATGAGTCGAAGGATGGCGATTCACGATGTGGCTATTGTCTTTGGCAACCATCCGAAGTCATCAATGTACCATCAATCTTGGGCCGAGGTGGACATGAAAATTCTGGTGTGTATGATGGATTTGGAGCGTAATATTGGTCATCACCTGTACTGGCCCAAGATTGATGGTGCATTGATGACTCGAATGGTTGCCAGCACAATAGCCACACGTAACTGCCATCCTTCGACTCTGTTGGGCTGCGATAACGTCCAACTTCCTCGAAAGTTCTTCAATCTGTACGACATTCATGAAATGCATTAAGTCTATCAACTCGCTTCCCTTGGTTGAAGTCATGTTCGTATGGCCATTGATACGCAAAGTCATCCATGGTACCTAAAAAGAGAGAAATATAGGAAGAGAATCAAAAATAAAAATAAAAATATTTAAATTAAGACTAATTTGATTGAAATTAATATCGTAAAATGTATTAAACTAATTCAAGAATTCGCCAAAAACTTGTTGGGTAAAATCTATATACGCACAACACGCAAGTATACGTGGTTAACAAGTAATAAAGTGATAAGTAGAGTATCGTTCCCACAGAGAATTAATTAATAAAATTCACCAAGTACTAACCCGTAACCAACTCAATCTTATTTAAACGAATGAATTTCAAATTATATAAATTAAACTACTATTAAATTCCACTAGTTAAATTAAGATAACGGAGATTTAAGATCACAACTTCACTTATTTCTTTATTTAAGTTAACACACTTCTCATCAATTATTCCCTATCTCGAATTGTTAATCAAGAACACTAAAGTAGTATTAACCACCTCTCGATGCACTAATACCGTATTAACGTCAATCCATAATTAAGATAGAAATCCGTTAAACACCTTAATCAACTAACCCACTATATCTCTATGTGAATTACAATTGAAAAGGTTTGAAGAACAAGTTCTCTATAAGATTACATGCGGTGTCAAGCATATCTCTACCTTAACACTCATCAAGTTTAAGCTACTAACAAAATCCTGAACACATGCTATCATGATAAGATCTAAATCAATACTTCATCTCTCAAGTTCATATAGATTATCACGGTAATTGATGGCCAATCAATTAAACAATTAAGTCCAAATCACAATAGACAATCCTCACAATAGAACATAATAATTGATAACAAAGCATATTAAAATAAACTACACAATAAGATCCATTGTAATCTCAAACAAAGAATTAGTTCATGATTATTGAATTAAAACTAAGAATCCACAATTGAATAATCATTAAAAGATAAAGATAGAAGAAGATAAGAAGATATAATCTATTGTCTCGTAGATTTGACGCCCCTCTCGCTTCCTACTTTGAATCTTCAATGGTCTCCAAGTTGCTTCAATCTCTAAAACTCATTAGAACTAGGGTTTTGATCTAATTTACTCTAATATATTCTAATGGAATTCTTCCTCTCACTTCCCTAATCCTTATCAATCTCCTCCTTTTATAAGCCTCTTTATATGTCTTTAAGTCCTCTTGGAAGTCTTTGAATCAAATAACTCAAAACAATCCTTATCGGACTCAAATTCGGACAAAAACTACTCATTCTGCGCATAGGCAAGCCCCGGCTTGCTAGTGGCCTGCTATTCGCCGCACCAGCACCCAGCCCCTGGATCCTAAGGCACAAAAGGTCCAGCTCCGGCTTGCCTCCAATCTGCCAATTACTTTTCCTACTGGAACCTCCTCTGCTAAAACTGCCATAACTTTTAAACCGAGAGGATTTACGAGGCCCGCAACCTATCAAATCGAAGCTATCGACGAGCTCTTCAACTTTCATTCTTTGAGTTTTCAGAAATAACAAACGGATGGCAGTCGAAATTGCATCGGAAGCAGCTGCTGCTGTGTAAATGGCCACCCAAAACAATGAAGTTCAACGACGTCCGTTGGTAGAAATGTCATAACTCTTTCATCCGAACTCCGATTGGAATGATTCAAGATGTTCCGGAAAGCTAAGGAGAAGCTCTTCAATATAGTCCAAGTTCCAAGCCAAGAACATGAAATGAACATGAAAGCACAAACGATATCCGGATTTCTTTTCTTTGCATTTTCCTTGCTTTTCCTTACCAATAGTCGCTCACACCGCTTCCAAACGTATAACCTACAAAATGAACACAAAATGCATGAAAAGTAACTAAGACATATGAATATAAGCAACTAATTCAAGTAAAAGATACCGGATAAGTAGGTATAAAATCTACTTATCAGTATCCAATAAGATATCATGCCATCTACAAAGTCTAAGGGTACATGAAACGTTAGAAGGGTCATAGAATGCCACAATAGCTAATCAACTACCTGTTGGAGACAAAATGTCATACCATGATCTCAGAGAAGAGGCTATCAATATGGGTGGGACATATGCTTAATCCGACTGAGGGTAGATGAAGACATCTGTAGAATCGTATCATAAGACCATCTAGGGGTCAATGCTAAACTCACCTATATGCATGCATATCCATGACATAATACATGCATAATGATAAATAACAATGATAAATGACAATATGATGCAAGGAATAGAAAACATTATACATACATTCCTAAATACATCATCATCTAATACACCATCTCTGTATATAACTGAAAATAAGGGAAATGGGGCACAGCTGTGACGCCCCCAAAACAGGTATACATCACCCATCTTGAGTCGCCAAATACATGGTACAAAAATTAAAAACAACTTAATTATACAACAATCGTGTAAAATACGACAAAATATAATCTAAGAGTTTTAATAAGAATATTATCATCTAGACAATATCCACACTCAATGGAGTCCTCATTACATTTATTGTCACACTAGTTAACAGAATAGTGAGGACTACTAATGCTATCATCATACGGCCAATCACTGTTCCCGACTAGTCCGGCTACATTCTCGGTTCTGAAGAGAACGGTGAAAGAAAGGGTGAGCTCAACTAGCCCGAAGAAAATATTATGACTAAGATAATGCGAGAATAAATTATCATCGACCTTCAACAATGTTAAACTGATAGAATATAATAGACAACAAGTTTAACTGCAGCGGAACAAATAATCCATTAGAAGAGTCAAGTAGAGCATAAAATCTACTATCTTCTATGATTTAAAAAGTTTTTCATCAAATTTTATCGCTGAGACTTAGCTTAATAAATAAAATCGAATCATCCCTGCATCACGGCCGAGGATATTCATGTAATCATCAATGGTCATGACTATCTAGAATAATTTCGGTCATAATCACACCAACAATTTGTCCATCAATGAACTACAAGCCAATGAGGACTTTTACCCAAAGCATTTATCACATTACGGTCATGATTATACCGAATAATCCCTGGTCATAATCATACCAAGTCCATCTATGCACGTAAGCCAAAGATGACTTTCATCACAATATAAGAATGAGGATGATTATAATGACATAATAATTCAATAAAATAAGTTCAAGGATAAATTTTAAAGATTTAAAATTTTAATTTATCCAGAAATCAATAACATCCAAATTGTCAACATGATACTTCTTTGTGGAGTAAAATTCAAGAATGCTTAAAAGAACATTTCCATGAAAAGATAATGGATGAAGCGCAAATATCAAGGATATTCCACTAATTTCATGGAGTATAGAAGCCAAAACTTTTACCAACTGAGTATAATAGAATATATGAAACCACAAATGGATTTTTGCCTGCCATGCGATAATCCACGTAGACAGATCATTTCCACAATTTAATAAGGAATGAATACGAAGGATCATTTACCATGCATGCGATAATCACATAGGCGAGTTATTCCAATGAGAATAATAAATAATGGAATAATGAAGAATTCACCGGTGTGCGTAATCCCATCTGAGATGAGTTATTCCAACAAAATAATAAAGAATGGAACCCGTCGTCATGTGTAATTAAATGCAGGACATGATATTCAGCGAGAATAATAAAGAATAGAACCGGTCATGCGTAATCCTTGCATTGACGGATATTCAACAGAATAATAAAGAATGGAATAACAATAGAATTCACCAGGCATGCGATAGACCGCACAAACAGGTTATTCCAACAGAATAATAAAGAATGGAATAACAGAAGAATTTCACCATGTATGTGGTACTTCGCATTCACATAGACATGTTATTCCAACATAATAATAAAGAATGGAATAACAACCCTTACGAGTATTGAAAGAAAATAACTCTCTTCATGAATACGAAAGAATAATACCCCTTACCTTAGAAGAAAACTGGAATAGTGAGGTAACAGACTTCTCTTCTCCTTTCTCTCTATAGTTTCTCTCTATAATAATTGCTCTATAGCTTTAGTGAATTGGTGAAAAATAATGAAGGAATGAGCTTCTATTTATAGGAAAATATAGTTTCAATAATTGCACATTTTGGGGCTCGAAATATTACAGTATAATACCTTCATCTTTTCCTTCATTTTTAATTTAGTCATCCAAGTATTATCAAACTTTCACCACCTCCCCTAATAGTAAATCATGTGAATCAATAGTAAATCATGTGACTCAATAGTTCTAAATATGTGAAAAAATTAATAACAGTATAGTACCTTCAACTATACCTCTATTTTTAATTTAGTCATGCAAGTATTATCAATCTTGCACCAACTCCCCTAATAGTAAATCATCTGAATCAATAGTACACACATGTGAACACATAGTTATAAGCATGTGAATTAATAGCAATTAATTGCTCATTTATCCGATTAATTACCCGATTGGTCAATATAACCTCCAGACATCAATTATTATCGAAATAAATGTCGATTTCCATTAACACTAATAATCCCAACACAATGAAAATATCAATTTCATCTTTAATCAACACGAAATTATTCATCATTAATATTATAACTCATAGTATTTAACAATCAGGTTATTCCCAGGAAAGAGGAGGCTTTCCGATAAGGATTTCTCCCTATTGGCGTGCAATTAGATTATCTAACCTCTCCTTGACAGAACTTCTAGACATTGTCAATATTATAAAAAATAATATGAATAACTTTGTCGTCTCAATTATTGATTTAATAATATAACATATTATACAGATGATACTGTGACAATAATTGAATCGATAATATGAGAGATTTGATGCAAAGAATTCATTGTAGCAATAATTGAGTATAACTTAGTGACTTCTTACGTAAGCATCAATAATCAATACTGGTGTGCTCTTATGCGACCACGCGTACATCGTACTTTACTACTAGGGTAGTTCGATAGTTTTAACGGTAACACTTTCGTAGTTATTTTTATAAAAAGATAATTCTGTCATTTTCTAACTACGATAATACTTCCGTTGTGGGGTCCACCAATGATTGTGCCGTCGTACAGATATTCCCTGACTAAAAGAATATTCTCCGACCAAACGAATATTTTATAACAACTTGCATACTTTGCAAAAAATTTCACTTATCACCCTTAACTTTAACCTTTTATTAATTTAACCATTTACGAAATAAAATAATAATTATAAGAAAATTGAATACTTTCATTTCATAAAATTCGGTGTCTTACAACATCTGCCCAATATCTAACAAAGGTCTATCAAAAGATATAACGAGAAATGGGGCACAGCCACCCAATATCTAACAGAGGCCTAACAAAATATATAACAAGATATCTATTAGAAGAAATTAATGATGTCCGCATCATCCAATCGATCTATCTGTTGTAACTCCTCTTGAGTCACTGAATCTTTTCCAGAAGGGATATCAGGTCGATACAAAGGGGGATCTACACTGGTAAAGCTGTCAGAGTATGGGCCACCTAAAAGCCTAACACCAGAGCTGGAGGGATCAAAAGAATTTGCCTCTGACGAATCTCTGCCCAAATGTCGAAAGAAAAAATGTGTTCGGTCCAACCTCTAGGTTAAGCTATCAATATATGCCAAATGAGTGGGCTCTCGGACATAGGCAATATAGTATGTCATCATAACAGACCCAGGAACCATATCCCCATGAACTGAGTGGCACGAGTCTGACCTCCAATAGTGCGAGGAGTCCACCAGCGATGGAAGGCATCTTGAGTGTAAGGGCCCTTTGATAAAGTGAAGTCATCAAAACCCATCAGGGGAATTTCAGTGACTGATTGAGATAAAGACCAATGTTATCTAGCAAAAGGAGAAAACGGAACACGAATCTCCCCTGTGATGGTCCTGATAGCACGCTCTCCCAAGTAGAGCTCCCAGCCTCTAATGGTCAAGAGAGGAATCCAACGAGTAGATAATACATACTCTACCCCGGTCGAAAAACCACCCTCAAAGCCTACTGTCAAATGGTCCTCGGAGTAGGGAACCCATGTGATGACATCAGCAGTCAATAACTCCAATTGTAATCGAGAGTAGGTAAGCACCTCTGCTACGGGAACCTCTGAAAGAGTAGAGTGATGCCATCAACATCCCCATGGATAGGTCTCCAGAACTAATGTAGTAACAGGGTGAAGACAAGGAAGCCTTTCATAGGCCCAAAATAGAAAATGAAAAGACCAAATATCCTCAATTATGAAGATTGACAACCAGAGTAGATGAAAATTGAGAGATAAAGAAAAATACTCACCAACAAAAATGGGAAAAAGCCTAGCCAAGCCTCTGTCATGCCCTTTGAGCGTAGGTGCATCCCTCTAAGGAATTAAGCAAATGTGTATGAGCCCAATGAAAGTCTCTGATGTGGTCCACATCACGAGTAGCGCTGACTAAAGAAAAAAAACCGTTAAGGAGTTGTCTGCTAGGAAACAACCCCTGATGATGATCAGGAATAGCCGCCGAAGAATGCGATTGCTAACCCTCTAACCATCAGGTTGAGACTCAGTCAAAGCCCCACTCACGACATCCACACTCAAGAGCCCAGAGCGAATGGTTCCAAATGTTAGCCACTAAAGGGAACTCCCAAAAGGGATCAAACTATTACCGATGAAATGTTAGACACCAAAGGTATTGGCGCCCCTGTAAACTCCAACCAGTGATGAACCACCAGTCCATCGGTGTAATCATCACCTCGCAATCCAGCAAATGGAGAGACTGAATTTGGTGAAACCAGAGCTTAGACAAAGCCCTCAGATAACCCCAGGGGCAACGACAGGGAGGAATAGAAAAGAAAGCCTAAATGCCCCATGAATGGACGATCTCCTGGCAGTCTAGATGGAGGGTCTAGTACAAGGAGTGAATGCTAAACCAGTTATCCCTAGGTTGAGTAAAGCTGGGAACCTGCATCAAATTGTAAATCAAGATCAAAACCCTTTCCCCAAAAGTGGGAAAAGAAGAAAGGTAAAGACAGAAATGGTTATTACCTCATTCGCATGAAGGTAGATCGAGGGATGATAACTCAAATCAACCAGAAGATCTGGAATCGTCACATTAATAGTTGGAAGCAAAAGGAGTAGGATCTATAACAGAAAAATCATCCTCTTAATCTAAAGCATCTGGTCTATCAACCCGGATAGGGCGAATCACTGACTCAGTTAACTAGCGAGGTTAACTGGCTAGACGAGGCTGAGGAACATCAGAAGCTCTCCTCCTCACACCTGTGGAGGCTCTAAGAGAGCTACTCGGCTGGTCTGGATTCATAATCTGAACAAAGTCTCCAAATTACCTCAAAAATGGTGAGGTAAGTTTAAAACTTATATCTTATTAAAGTTAAATCATTGCTTCCTATTTAGTTTAAATCCTATAACATGCATTGATTTAATATTCATCTCCAGTACAGTTAAAATTACATGTTCATTAAATGCCCAGACTCCTGAAAATTTTTGTCACTCTCCTTTGTAAAATGGACTGTCCACATGCACATAGGCATGACTAGGTGGCCATTCAGTAGCACACTAACCCAAAATCATGAACATCTCATATGCATAAAAAAACATCAAAATTAAACCTATCATGGCAGCCAAATTACCATGTGTGCTTTATTTGAAAACACATGCTCATTTGTCCTCCAATAGGATGAATATACTAGTAAAAAAAGGTGCCAAATGGCTGTCTTACAAATCAGTTTTTTTTTATATCAATACGTTCAGCATGGTAAAATAAGAGCATTTACTAAGTTGAATAATTTTCATCAAGTCATAGGAGCATTCATATTCACTATATTGTGTTTAGAAGCATTCTATATGAAATCTAACGTTCTAACGGTCAAAACTTAAAAAGAAAACATGTAAATCTTACCAAAGTAGTGCAAAACATTTATACTATGATAGATTTTGCAAAAAGTATCCTGAACTTAGTAGATCTAAAGAAAAATGACTTGTGAAAGGAACAAGGGAGAAAATATACTCGATGGGAGCAAGCGAGGTCAACCCATGATGGCCATGGGTCTACTCATGACCACCAGTGGGTCCCACCCCCTCCAACTCGATCAAATTTAAGTTACAATAGAGTTCCCAGAAGTTAAAAAGTCAAATAAGGAAAAAAGGTGTTACGCAATTGAGCGAAAAGGGCCTAAAACCCTGAATTCAGATACCAAACTTCATATCTACATGTAAGTCATTGGTATTAACCCAAATATGGGGTTCAGAGAGCCAATGATAAAGATTATGGAAAATAGCCCTTGTCAAAACATCGGGAAGGTCCGGTGTCATGAACCGTTGGTCTTGAATGCATCAAAACGTCCAGATTTGTTCTGGGGAATAACTTGTCCGAAAGATATCCCTAGAAGAGATATCAGGCATTTTAGCTAGTGTAAACTATTGGCAACAACTCTAGCATAGCATCGGGAATGGTTCGGTGATGTAAGTCATTGAAAACTACTTCAACAAAGTCAGAATGATTGACAGTGTAAATCATTGGCGACAACTCTAGCATAACATCGGGAATGGTTCGGTGATGTAAGTCGTTGAAAACTACTTCAACGAATGTCAGAATGATTGACAGTGAAAACCGTTGGCGACAACTCTAGCATAACATCGGGAATGGTCTGATGTTGTAAGTCGTTGAAAACTACTTCAACAAAGGTCAGAATGATTGAAAGTGTAAACCATTGGCGATAACTTCAGCGCAGCATCGGGAAATATCCGATGATGTAAGCCATTGAAAATTACTTCAATGACGATATTGCAAACCATTGGCGATAACTGCAGCATAACATCGGGAAAGATCAGGTGATGTAAGCCATTGAGAATTGTTTTAACGAATGTCAGAATATTTGATATTGCAAACCGCTAGCAACAACTACAGCTTAGCATTAGGAAAGATCTGATGATGAAAATCATGGAGAATCAATGATAAAATCTGTTATATAAATCCCCAGTCGAGGCACCGCAAAGATTCAGTGATTTCCAGACCGTTGTAAACTACTGGTCAAATAGTCATCAAGGAAATTTGATGATGGTTAACCTTCACAAGCTACTGTTTGAGTAAGCATTATAAGGATGTGGTGGTAACGAGTAATTAAAGCTCTATCTCCATCAAAACAATCAGCATCGACCTGATGAAAAGCCAGGTAGTGGTAATGATCCCAGCACAGCATCGAGAAGGATCTGATGATGTAAACTAGTGTAAACTATTATCAATATAGGCATCGGGAATCCCCAATGAGTCACTCGTCAAAAGAGAAACATCTTTGACGGAAGTAAAGTCAGAAAGCACATCTAAAGACAAAGAACGTTGGTGACAACCTCAATGTCAAAATCCAATGGAAAACCTCCACAATAGGGATCTTGAAAATATCTCTATAACGTGACATCAAATCAGTCTCAATATCACTGATGGACATTTCAAGCCATTGGCGATAACCCAATGTAGCATCAGGAAAGATCTGGTGATGAAAGCTTTGTAAACTAGCATTCGAGTAGACATCAAGGCAGTTCAGGGGAGACCATCATTGAAAACTCCATCCCCAGCAGAAATGGCAGGAGCAGTCAATGATAGAATACCGTTTAAAATAATTCTAACAATAAACATTCTGCATCCAAAACATCATATCATAATGCATTGTATAGAATCATTTAGTCTTGGCATATTTAAAGTGTCTTGTAATCTTTATCATGTTCATTCCATTACATTGCACAAACATGATAAAGAGGGCCATCTATAGACACTCAAAATTTTACGTTCATGTTACTAACCATGCATGAGGGCAGGATCAACTTTTATCTTCCAGAAACAACCTTAGAAGTCAAAATCATCAAATATGACCCCGGAGACAACCTCGGGAGATCAAGTCCAAACCCCAGGTGATCAAATCTAACCCCAGAGACAACCCCAAGAAATTAAATTAACCTTAGAGACAACCCAGAGAATTGTCAAAAGTCAACAGCAGGCCAACCTCGGAGATAACCCCAAGGAAAACAGATATCGCCACGCCAAGCCCAGAACAGACACGGGAGGTCAAAATAGTCATTTTTCCAACTTAACATCAAATCAAGTCAAATCACTGCTATAAAGGTCATGCCGAACCATAGCGTCAATCCCGAGTAAAAATAGCACAAGGCATCTCAATGGATTGACTACGAGGACTAAAAGATCTGGTCATGGACTCATCTTCCCAGATTCAGAAAATGTCAAATCTCATGTCATTGTTTATCTCTCGGAAAGGTCTTTTCAGAAAGGTATAGCACGCCTCCATCGGACGCCGAAATTAAAAGTTATGAAGGTTCGAGTAAACTGTGCATTGGTTCGAGTGCACGTACTTCGAGACGATGGGATTTTCAAGCTTTAAAAGTAGTTTAAAGCTCATCTCGCTATACACTATAAAATCCTTTCAGATCTGAACCTTTTACTCGATTTTCTATATATATATATATTTCTGTGACGCCCCCAAATTCTCTACATTTTCTCTAGCAGATTTGGTGTTCACATAAACATTCCATAGGATAATAATTCCTATTAATCCAAGATTCACAGTACTCATGGCAGATATTAGTTCTCGTCAGAAAAATTACTGTATTGAATACCCTCACTTAGATGTATAGGTTTAGTATTTTACAAATATTTTTTTCATATTAATAATTCCTATCTATTTGACATTCACAGTATTAATGCTAAGGTTGTTCTTGGAACTGAGAAGCGCTACCTCAGTGCATCAAAGAACTCCCAAGATTTGTCAATACTATCATTCAGATATATTGTTTGTGACACCCCCAAATAGGTCCACACAACCCATTCTGAGTCGCCAAATACATGGTATAGAATTCAAATACAAACTTCAATTATACAACTATTAATTGTCGTGTAAAATACGACAAAACATAAGTTGTGAGTTTTAATACAAATAGTATCTTATAGACAATATCCAAACTCAAATAAAGTCCCCATTACAATTATTGTTACACTATTTTACAAAATAGTGAGGATTGCTATAATAACTGTCTTGAACCATTACTCCACTCCCCGACTAGTCCTAGCTATATTCTCGCCTACTGAGAAGAACAATGGAACCAAAAGGAAAAGGGTGAGTATGTTTTCCAGATTCCCACCAGTAATTTGCCTCTTCGCTCAACATAAAGGTGGCAAAAGGAACCTTTTACTCTTCAGTGCATCCCAAGATATCAAATATCTTGGTAATCTGCTTAATCCATGCATCTGCCTTTAAGTGGCTCTGGCTTTCCCAAAAACGTCGGCGGTCCCAACTCCTTGAATTGCTTAGCAGTGACCAGTCGTGAGTTGTCATTATTTCCACCTGCATTTTGAACAGGAGTTTCTATCATTTGGTGTTTCATGAATTGTAGAAATCTCCTAAACATCCCATCGTTCATCATTTGGTCGGTGTTATTGTTTACATGAGGATTATTTTCTTCCTGGTGCACATTATCCTGGTTATTAATTAGTGGTGTCTCAACGGTCTCATATGCTCCATTGCTTATCTCAAAATTTCCAGATGTCATTCTCAAATACTGCCACAAAACAAGGGTTAATTAAAGAAATTGACATGCCACATATTATCCCTATAGTCTTATCGACCAATTAAATAACAAATAAGGTTAGGTAGGACAGACTAGCAAAGGAATTACTTATCTCTCCCCTCCTAGTTCTAATCCCAGATCTCCACCAGAGATCATATCCCTAAGCTCTGATACCAACTATGACCCCCCCCCCAAAAAAAAAAAAAAAATAGGTCCAGTACAGAATTCAAATACAAACTTCAATTATACAACTATTAATTATTGTGTAAAATACGACAAAACATAAGCTGTGAGTTTTAATACAAATATTATCTTGTAGACAATATCCAAACTCAAATAAAGTCTTCATTATAATTATTGTTACACTATTTTATAAAATAGTGAGGACTGCTATAATAACCGTCTTGAACCATTACTCCATTCCCTAACTAGTCTTAGCTATATTCTCACCTCCTGTGAAGAACAATGAAACCAAAAGGAAAAGGGTTAGCTCAACTAGCCCTGTAAAGAATATTATGACTAAGATAATGTAGAACAAATTATTCTTAAAATCTAATAGAATACAACAGACAACAAGTTTTAGATCAACAACTGTAGCGGAAACAACAATCCATTAGAAGAGTCAAGTAGAGCATGATGTCTACTATCAGCTATGATTTTAAAATTTCATCGTCACTATTTTATCCCTATAACACCAATCAATAATTATTTCCAATCAACGAATTATCTATGCACTATGGGCCAAGGATAATCGTTTATATCACTAGTGGTCATGATCATGCCAAACACCTGTCTATCTATGTACTACGGGCCAAAGAGGACTTTCACCACAAACCTTATCTATAGCATTAAAGGTAATTATTATACCAATACACAATTCCTGGTCATAATCATACCAATCAACAGTCCATCTTTGCACTATGGGCCAAAGATGACTTTCAACACAATATAAGCATGAGGATGATGATGATGATAATGATATAAAGAATCAATCAAGTGAGATCATAACATGGATTCAATTTCAAGAATAAGATTCATAAAAGATATCTTGGACAAAGAAAAGAAATTAAATTCTGTTGTGAATAGTACCCATGAATAGTACTGTATGAATAATGTCCAGACATGAAAAGATTAAAATTTAATAAGAAATTTCAAACCAATATTCCAGTGAAATGATATTAGATGAAGCACAATCCTTAAGAAATTTCTAATCATTTCAGGAATTATAGAAGCAATATTTACCATAGTAAATTTAAATTTAGGAATATGAGATGAAATAATATCGCTTACGTAATATGGAGTATGAAAGAAAATGATATCCCTTACGAGTATGGAAGGAAATAATATCATTTACGAGTATTGAAAGAAAATTTCATACCAAGTCGATGGATCCGCTTTCTTTCAGTTGGGCTCGCCTCAATGGGTGTAGATACATCTCGTAAGTACTCCTTGATGTGCTTATACCAAGGGTTGTGGATGGGAGGTAGCTCATCCGATACTTCTCCAATATTTTTCCCATAGACTGGGGCCTTTTGCAGGGCAAATGTGAAGTTTGGCATGTTTTCCTTGTCAGGTATGTGAATCAAGGAGGCCAATATTGCTAGCGCATCTGCAAAGTCATTCCTATTACGAGGAATGTATAGAAAGGAGATTTCTTCGAACTCCAAAGCCATCTGTAAAACTTGCCAATGGTAAAGCAGCAAATGTAGTTCTTTGGTTTGATAGATTCCCGTGAATTGTTTGATTATCAACTCTGAATCCCCAAAGACAGTTAACCGCCTTATGCCCATTGAATGGGCAAGTTTTAGCCCCATGATACAGCCTTCATACTTAGCTGTGTTGTTGGTGCTGGCAAACTATAATTTAACGGCGACGGGATACTGCTCCCCCATACCGGAAATAAGAATTGCTCCAGCACCAGAGCCTTCTGTGTTAACAGCTCCATCAAAATATATTTTTCACGTACGACATGTATCGTACTGATGGTGTTGCTGAACTGCCATTGCCCCTTCATCGGGGAAGTTTGTTTCCAAGGGTTTGAAGTCCCCTGCAGGTGCGACGGCCAGTTGATCCGCAATTCCTTGACCTTTGATAGACTTTTGCATCTCGTAGATGATGTCAAACTGCTATAAGATCAACTGCCATCTGGACAGCCGACAATTTAGTATGGGTTTACTGAACACGTACTTGAGAGGATCCACGCGGGATATGAGTTGGGTTGTGTGACCATGAAGGTAATGTTGTAACATCATGGAAGCCAATGCTAAAGCATAACAAGTCTTCTCAATCAGAGTGTACTTATGTTCACTAATGCTGAATCTTTTGCTGAGGTAATAGATAGCTTCT
Source organism: Panax quinquefolius (assembly GCA_020205615.1). Classification (NCBI taxonomy): domain Eukaryota; kingdom Viridiplantae; phylum Streptophyta; class Magnoliopsida; order Apiales; family Araliaceae; genus Panax; species Panax quinquefolius. The sequence continues at coordinate 54,172,700 of CM035163.1, forward strand.
TCTTGGCCTCTATCGTCGTTCTGTCCCAGCATGCTGCCCATAGCATTGTCGTTGATTGAAAGGTACATGAATAGGGGAACATCATCCCTGGGAGGTACCAAAATGGGAGCTTTAACTAGCTGCTCTTTGATTGTAAGGAAGGCTTTTTGACACTCATCGTTCCATTTCATGGAGGAGTTCTTCCTTAACAACTTGAAGATGGGTTCACATGTTACTATGAGTTAAGAGATGAACCTGCTAATGAAGTTGATTCTTCCTAAAAACCCCCGTATTTCCTTCTTTATCTGAGGAATAGGCATTTCAGTAATGGCCTGGATTTTGGTGGTTTCCAGCTCAATCCCTTTGTGGCTGACTAGAAATCCTAGCAACTTGCCTGATTTAACACCAAAGGCGCATTTGGCTGGATTCAACTTCAATTTGTACTTACGCAACATGTTGAAGAGCTTTCTGAGATGGTCTAGGTGGTCTTCCTCCCTTTGGGACTTAACAATGATGTCATCCACGTAGATCTCTATCTCTTTGTGCATTAAATGGTGAAAAAGAGCCATCATAGCTCACTGATAGGGTTGCTCCAGCATTAATGAGACCGAATGAAAACCGTCTATAGCAAAAGGTTTCCAAGGCGTGATAAAAGCAGTTTTCTCACGATCCTCCTCAGCGACCATAATTTGATGGTACCTCAAAAAGTAATCAACAAAGGAGTACATGTCGTATTGAGCAGTATTGTCAATAAGAATGTGGATAAAAGGCACGAGAAAGCTATCTTTAAAGCAAACTTTGTTTAGATCTCGATAATCCATGCAAACTCGTACCTTTCCTCCCGGTTTAGGCATGGGAACTATGTTGGATATCCATTCAGGATATATAAACACCATGATAATGCTAGCTTGAAATTATTTCACAATTTCTTCTTTTTCCTTTAAACTCCACTCAGGTTTCAATTGTCGGAGCTTCTGCCTGACTGGCTTAAATCCCTCCTTAATGGGAAGGCGATGAAGGACAATGTCAGTGGACAAACCCACCATGTCTTCGTGAGACCATGCAAACACATCCTGGAATTGGGTTTGTAGCAGCCCCAAATCTCGGTCCTAATCACCAAGGATCTGGTATACTATTTCTATAACTAATGTGGAAGATATAAACATAAATTGTTTATAAAATAAACTTTACACACTATTCCCCAAGGTCGAGTAACTTTAACTTATACACAATTCATAACTTATCTAACATACAAAATTATTATCATATAATACTGTTACAATTTTATCTGCACACATAAACTTAAAGATGGAACTATCTTTAACCTTTCCTTGTATCCGACGTATTCGCCTTAATCTGCAATGTTTATCATGATATAGCAAGGGTGAGCATATGTTTTCCCAGCAAGTATAAGTTTATTTGAGGATATATCATGATTGAAAGAATTTGAATAATAAGCTGGCTATAATTCTTCAATATAGTTGAGAACTAGCATGAACAAACTTGCATAGCTGAAGAACATTTAACATGAACATATCGATTATATCTGGACCGAATGATAATGAAGGTGATCGACCTTTCATACACGATTAATACATGCGATATATATGAGTACAATTTAACAATTCTTAGACATGGCAATCAGCAATGATTAACCATAAGTATATTTAAATGAAACAACTCGAGATCAAGTTAAGAAAAACTTGCATCTTCGGTCGATTAATGTTACGCAATTTATTAAGCTTTGTTTGAAGACCTAATATATAAATAATATCGATATACAAATTAGAATAATATCATCACAATATAATATTACTCCCTCCGTCCCAAATTAATTGCTCAGTTTTAACTTTTTAAAGTCAAATTGACCATTTTTAAAATTAATCTTTTTACTATTTTTGCTAAAATATAGGTGAAGAGATTATAACCAAAAGAAAGCATATACAATTTATTACCAACCCCAATTTTTATAATTTTAGAAATATATTTATATATGCTTAATTATTAATTCTAAAAATAATCAATTTGACTTAAAAAGTCAAAACTGAGCAATTAATTTGGAACGGAGGGAGTATTCTATGGATATATATATATATATATATATATCCATAGAATAACCTAAACACATAACACATATCACATAATCCTATCAATCTACAAACTACCTAAGACTCGGTATCAAGTCAAACTATTTCAGTCTGAGTTAAACTCGACTCAATTCTAACATCCCGACGGTCTAGTCAGATAATTATCGAGTTTAAGTTCAATTAAACTCTGCCTAAACACTTAACAATTATCTTAGATAATTTTATTATCAGTTAAAATAATTTTCATAAGCTCGTAATAATTTTTAGATAATTATTACCATTTATCATGAATTTTCAATCATTTATATCGTATTTATATTATATGAATACCACATTATTCTATTATCATTAATATTTATTTAATATTAAATATTAATGAGAATCATAGCATAATATTATAATATATTAATAATATATCAAAGTATTTTAATACCTTAAAATCATATTTATATGATTTAAACAATTAAATTCATTATCCGATAATTGCTATTAATATTAAAATATTAATATTTTCATAACAAAATATCAAAAGTTATATTTTATAACTTAAAATATTTTTATAACACTTATACCATTTTTATATGATTTTTAAATCATTAATTCTATTTTTCCATAATTTATTTAATATATTTATTAAATAAATTAATTACTAGATAATATTAATTTATTAGTGAAATTGATCACATAATATTAAAAGTCATTAAAAATAACTTAAAATATTTTCTTATATTATAATATATTTTTAATGATTTTTCAAGTATTAAAATCATTTTTAACTAATTTATTTAATATTATAATTAAATAAATTAAATACCATTAATATTCCAAAAATATTAAATATTTTTGAAATATACTCTAAATAATTAAAAACTAATTTCCAAGCTTTAAAATAATTTTTAGGAATTTATTTTGTATTTTTCATAATTAAAAATCAGTTTTCTCTAATTATTTAATAAAATAATTATTTTTCTAAGTAAACTGTCGCTAAAGGGCCCTATAGAGACAGAATCGTCGCTATAGGTGTTCTTGAGCATGTCAGAACATTCATGGTCAGTTCACAGGGTAAGAGGTTTGACCAACATTTGATCTTAGATCTTAATGTTTTCTGGGCTAGAAAATGTTTTAATCATGTAGTATAAGTGTAATACTACAACTACATACTAATTTTTATGGCCAAAACATATCAAATCATAGAGATTCAAGCCTCGAAACTCTTGTTGAGGTCATTCTTCATTTTCGGTTTTTCGAAATGAAGAACGATTATGTAAGGTACTAGTTTTCGATCCTCATAACTTGTATTCTGTAACTTGTTTGAGTGAACTATTGGTTCAATCTTGTAGCATACATGCCAAGGTACATTTCTATTATATTACATCAACTTAATAACATCACAGGTGAGAGATCAAGGCCGGTCAAATGCTTGTCAGAAACGTGTTCTTGAGAAATCTGGGTTTTCCAGATTTCTTCCCAGGCAGTTGGTCAATGCTGGTTTGACCTTGATTAATTTGGATTCTGATCATGATATGGGTACTCTAGAGGCACGATCGTGTAGTACATATACCAGTCTACAAGATCAACACAACAACATAGACTAAAAACTAACACACAACAAGATCTGAGGCTCAGAAAAGCTTGTCAGACCATTCTCAGGCAATTGGTTGCCTTGATTCGATCTCCCATGGTCTCCACAACCATGTTTGACTGCTTATATCTTGTGATCTACACATGATTTGACCCTGTTTCCAATTCCAGATCATCGACAACATGTAATACTACAGATCTATAACATAAAACACCTTAAACATCTAACACAGACATATCTGGAGGCCTTGACATTAAGTCGTACATCACGCCTTATTTTTAGGGTTCTGAGTCAGTTTGAAAAACTTAGATTTTGGCTTCTAGATGTTATGGATCTATGATGTAGTCACTAAATAACATCCTTAAACACACTTCTAAACAACAAACAATAACATCAAACATGAAATCACATGATTTTTATAAGGCTAGGGTTTTATACCTTTATACTTGATCTTTGATTTCCTGATCCTTGATCTGTTTCTTGGAAGGTTAAGAGCTGAATATGGTTTTGTTTCTCACTCTTTATCACTCTATATTCGAAATATAGAGAGAGAAAAGGCTTGGCAAGTTTGCTAAGTAAAGTGAGATTTTTACTTAAGTTAAATCTTTTATACTTTTGAATCCATGGCCACAAATGTTGCTAAGTGTCCAAGATATTAGATTTGGTAAGATTTTTACACACATGGGATAAACTTGAGTGATGACTCACAAGATTTTGTAAAATCTTTTACTTAAGTTTTAAGTAAAAGGGTATTTCGGTCATTTCGCATTCACTAAATGCAATTTGGTCTTTTTCTCTGTAACTTGAAGGGTATTTTGGACATTTCCCTTTTATCCCATAACATATAACACTTAGACATTTAATCTTAACTTAGGAATTCCCAAATTAGGGTTTTAAATATCTGAATTAGGGTTTTGAATTCCCGAAACTAAAATTAGGGTTTCCGAACGTATCGCTAAGGTTTCTAATAGTTCGTTAGATTTATCTAACTTAATCACCATATTCATATCATGACATTACGGTTTGTCACGCGCCTAACTTGTCTGCTCAATATCTGATCCATAAACCACAATTTTTCTCATATAAAATTACTGATTAGGGTTTAATAACTTAACCTTAACGTTCTCATTATAATTTTAGGGTTTGTCACATATGTAACTTATTTGATCAACATTTGATCCTTATTCACAAATTATACACATAAAAATTTACTATTCACATATATGATCACATATACCGACTCGTATACGCTTATGTACTTAACCTTGATAATTCTTCACAAGAATTTTAAATCCACCAAAATCTTATACCTCATTACCAGACTATCACTTACCATCCACCAAATTATTCAAGTCTTGTCCAAAAATTTTGAAATCCTTAAAATTCCTTTACAGAACTAACAATTCCATACACTTATTTTTTGTGTAGGTCCTAATATTGAACATTAAATCAATCAATTATGATTTTAAAAAATTTTCTAAATTCTCGGGTTGTCACATTCACCTCTTCTTCTAAGAATTTCGTCCCCGAAATTCACCTTACAACTTACACCATTCATACACATCATCACATGCTACCCAATACACCACTCACAAGAGTAAATATTTTCAAATTGTGTTGAGCAGTCATATAGACTATTGTCTGTCATTTTCGCAAAGGTTTTATGGAAATTCATCCGCAAACCGTTATAACTTACGGACATAGTGGGTGATTAGCCCGTTATGCCCTGTACTAATCAAGTACTGCTTGTTGGAACAATTTTTCCCCGTTCCTCTTATCCGCCTTAGGCGCATAAAATTTCTTACCTCAGTCTTATCGAATTTCGCACCAAAACAATTTGGTTAGGGAAATTTATTTCAATGAACACTTAGAGTTTTCATAAACATTAGTCTAGCTAAATCGAATAGCGTAGACTCATATCAATAATCAATTTCAATCGATTATTTAGGTATAGCCAAACGCCGTTGGCAAATTAAATTCTTGAAAATATTTTTAAGAATGACTTCATGATGCCGTACTGTATTAACGGTCCATTTGAGGATGTCGTCATTGTATGACTTTATCATAACACATCATACAATAGTGGGACAACGATTTTTGGATCTAATTCAACACTATGTATTCCAGTATTTACAACTCCATCAACTTTTATCATCTTTGCACCAAGTTACATGATACATGAGTGATAAATAAAATATATTTTGATATTTCAAATCAATTGCGTCTAGCCTAAATAAGTAGCATAGCCTATACTTTAAACCATTCCAAAAATCTTTACAAATATATATATATATATATATATTCAAAAGCACATAGTGCGTATTTAGCTTGATGTCAAAATTTCGAAGTCTAGCATAGCTAAGAGTTTTGGAAAACTTATGTCTCCACTAATAATCATTTGCTTAAACAGTCTATCTATTCCTATAGTCCTTAATACTCCATTCACACAAAACTATACCCAGTTCATCAAACTTGCCAAACTTATGAGTTCAAGAACTTTCCACAATCATATGAGTTTAAGAACTTGTTCTAGTCAGACCTTTGACGTCCATTCACTGAGGGGTTCATAAACATTTCATATAACTATGAGTCACAAACGTAACATAAGTATGAGTTTTAAGAACTCGTACTTAACCTTATATTCTCTACCTATAACCTATCTATGTGTTATATACACGAGAAAGGAATCACCCTCTTAACATACATATAGCAAATAGCGCGACACAGGCATTTCAATGATTATCAGTACCAGAAACTAAGTGGTTGTTACACCAAGTATAATTAAACACCCATAAGAAGAATCATACAACTTAACTACTGACATGAGTCTTCAATTGAAATCCCCACCTAATCTTAACTCCCTTCTCAATATGAATTTCATTCAACTCATATTCATAATCCTTTCCTGGATCTGTATCAATTCATAGTACAACTTTCATACAACATTCTTGTCGTAAACTTTTCAATCATTAGATTATTTCGTTTCCCTGCTATCACCATATCAGATCACGGGGTGATCTCATCGTATATATTACGATTCATTTCTATACTATGATTGTTTTGTTTTACGATCTCCTATCCATGTACTTTCAGTCTTTTAGACTCGATCTATTCACCACTACTGTTCACCTTTATTATCAGAGTTGGGGAACTATGTATCTTTATAACCCGCCGAGATTCGTCTTTGAATCTTACCGACCAACTAACTCTATGTGAGTTAGTACATATCCTAATCATTGCGGTTATTGGTCTCAGGTATTCCTACCTAAGATTCATAACCAACAGCTCTGATACCAACTGTAGCACTCATGGTACTTCCAACCATAGCACCCTACAGTGATACTTATCAACTTGTTATCGACTGGCTCGACGTCCCCTACGGAAAGTCTAGCTTCAGTGCCTTCCCTTAAAGGGATGTCACCAGCAAAAGGCTCGGGGCTCTTTGCAAATTCATGCTTACAGCTTTGATACCAACTGCAGCAGCCCCAAATCCCGGTCCTAATCACCAAGGATCTGGTATACTATTTCTATAACTAATGTGGAAGATATAAACATAAATTGTTTATACAATAAACTTTACACACTATTCCCCAAGGTCGAGTAACCTTAACTTATACACAATTCATAACTTATCTGACATACAAAATTATTAATATACAATACTGTTACAATTTTATCTGCACACATAAACTTAAAGCTGGAACTGTCTTTAACCTTTCCTTGTATCTGACGTATTAGCCTTAATCTGCAATGTTTATCATGATATAGCAAGGGTGAGCATATGTTTGCCTAACAAGTATAAGTTTATTTGAGGATGTATATCATGATTGGAAGAATTTGAATAATAAGCTGGCTATAATTTTTCAATATAGTTGAGAACTAGTGTGACGCCCCCAAAATTAGGTATACATCACCCATCTTGGGTCGCCACTTACATGGTACAGAATTTAAATACAACTTACTAACATAAGCTGTAGGTATGCAATCGACATAAGCGCGTGAGTTTAAATACAAATATCGTCTACTAGATATTATACAAACTCAAAAAGGAGTCCTCATTACAATTATTATCACACTATTTCACAGAATAGTGAGGACTACTAATGCTATCTTCGGGACCATCACTCGTTTCCCAGACTCGTCCCCGGCTATATTCTCATTTCTGAAGAGAATAACGGTGAAAGAAAGGGTGAGCTCAACTAGCCCAAGAAGAAATATTATGACTAAGATAATGCGAATAAATTATCAATAGTCTTCAACAATGTTAAGCGATAAAATACAATAGACAAACCGGTTTAAGCTGCGGTGGAATATCTGAAATCCATTAAAAGAGTCAAGTAGAAAATAAAGTCTACTATCTTTTAGGTTTTAAAAGGTTTTCATCATCGATATATTTGAGACTCGGCTTTAATAAATATTCCACATCATCGAATCACCCACGCACTACTGACCGAGGATATTCTTTAGTATCACGACCACAATTATTCATGCACTACATGTGCCAAGAATATTTGTGTATTCATTAATGGTCGTGACGATCATGCCAACAATCTGTCCATCAATGCACTACTACTATTCGAGGATTTTTACCACATCATTTGTAACATTACGGTCATGATTACACCTTAGAATAGTCTCTGGTCATAATCATACCAAGTCCATCTATGCACTACTGAGGCCACAGATGACTTTAAAAAATATAAACATGAGGATGATGACAATGATATAAGAATTCAATAAAACAAGTTCAAGAATTATTTTATCCGAGGAATTATTAACGCCCAAATTATCAACATGATCTTGTTTTGTAGAGTAAAATTCAAGAATGATCGGAAGAATATTTTCATGAAAAGATTTGGATGAAACGCAAATATCAAGGATATTCCACTAATTTCATGGAGTATAGATGTCAAAGTTTTAACATTTGGGTATAATAAAGAATGGAATAACAAAAGAAATCACCACGCATGCGATAGTAATCGCATGCAGACGAGGTTATTCCAACAGTAATAATAAAAGAACGGAACGAAGTCGGTGAAATTCACACCGGCTGGGATGTTCCAACAGAATAATAAAGATGGAACCGGATCCGGTGTAAAACACACGAGATAGGATATTCCAATGAATAATAATAAAGCGGAACCGGTGGGTGTAAAACACATGCATGCGAGGATGTTCCAATGAGAATAATAGAAGAATGTCACCAAGTATAGGGTAAACCACTTATACTGAGTTATTCCAACGAGAATAATAAGCAATGGAATAACAATGTTCTCTTCATGAATAAGAAAGAATAACACCCCTTACATTTGGTAGGAGATTGAATCTGCGGCGGTGTAGTAACAAAATACTCTTCTTCTTTCTCTCTTATTCTCTCTATACTTTCTCTCTCTATAGCTTGAATGAATTAAGTGAAAATAATGAAGCCCTAGGCCTCTATTTATAGAAGATTTCTAGCTTAGCTTTTTTCCAGTGTGAAAAAGGCAAGTGGCTTGATTAATTGGTTTGGCCTTTGTAATGTGAAACGACAAGTGGTTCGACGCTTTGTAATGTGAAATGACAAGTGGTTCGACGTACGGTAAAGGTAATTACTATTAACGAAGGTAAATACTATTGTGACGGTAAATACTATTCACAAGGGTAATTCTTATTGATTGAAGGTAATTACTATTCACAAGGGTAATTACTATTGATTGAAGAGACTCTTAGATGATGACATATGAGCCCCCATAAAATAATCAAACTTACCACAAATCATTTTTTTTCATCAACACATATTTAATCTTTCAACAATTATTAATCATTTATAACTTGTCGTCTCAATTATTGATTTAATACTATAACATATTATCTGGATGATCTTTGTGACAATAATTGAATCAATAATATAAGAGATATGATGCAAAGAATTATCAGAGCAATAATTGAGCATAGGTGAGTGACTTCTCACGTAAGCATCAATAATCAATACTGAGTGTACTACTTGCAACTACGCCAGACATCGCATTTACTTTTACCTTTGGGTAGTTCAAGCGGTTTTAACGGTAACACCTCGCCATTATTTTTATAAAATATTTTTGTTGTTTTTCAATTCGACAATAATTACATTGTGGGATCCACCAATGATTGAGCCGTTTATGCGAATATTCCTAACAAAAAGAATATTCCCCACCAAACGAATATTTTATAACAACTTGCATACTTTGCAAAATTTATAAATATTACCCACAACTATAACATTATATCAAATTTATTCCATAATATTCAAAAATAATATTTATAGAAAAATTCATCTTTATTTATAAAAGATGGGGTCTTACAACCTCCCCTTCTTATGAAATTTAGCCCTCGAAATTAGGGTGCGATACTGGTATGTCGAAGAGGTAAGGATACCTTGATTTCATTTCAGATTCTAACTCCCAAGTCATTTCCTCAACATCGTGGTTCCTCCACAAAACTTTGACTTGAGGTATAACCTTGGAGCGTAGAATATGTTCCTTCTTATCAAAATTTGAGCAGGAACCTCTTCATACGTCAAATCTTCCTCTATTTAAATGCGGTTCTAACTTCAATAATATGGTTCGGGTCTTTCACATATTTACGTAACATAGATATGTGAAAAGCGTTATGAACACGAGACATATTTGGCGCAAAAGCGAGTCTATAGGCCACGATTCCTACTCGATCGAGGATTAAAATGGACCAGATGAATCGAGGGTTAAGTTTTCTCTCTTTCTAAATCTTGTAACTCCTTTCCATGGAGCAACTCTTAACAACACATGATCTCCTACATTGAATTCCCGTCCTTTCGATGAAGATCGGCCTATAACTCTTTTGTCGATTTTTGTGAGGTTTTTATACGTTGTCGGATCGTTTGAATCTTTTCCGTAGTCATACGTACCAACTCGGTCCCAACAACGTTGCTTCACCCACCTCATCCCAAAGATATCTGGAGAACGACACTTTCTTCCATACGCTTGAATGGAGCCATGTCAATACTTGCTTGATAAGCTGTTGTTGTAGGAAAACTCCACCAATGGTAAGAACTTGTCCCAACTCCTTGAAATCAAGGACACAGAGTCTTAATAGATCTTCAAGAGTTTGAATAGTCCTCTCCCATTGTCCGTAAAATTCGAGGATGATATGCGAAGCTAAATCGTAAGTCTGTGCCATAGCTTTTTGCAAACTAACCCAAAATCGTGAAGTGAATCTTGGGTCTCGATCGGAAACTATGGATCTTAGGCATACCATGCGATCTTACAATCTCGTTTATGTACATACTGAGCAAGGCGTTCAAGTGTATAAGTTTCTCGATCGGTAAGAAATGAGCGAGACTTGGTCAATCTATCAACAATGACCCAAATCGCATCAATGCCTTGAGAAACCTTAGGAAGACCCCAGAATGAAATCCATGGTAATGTGCTCCCACTTCCATTCGGAATTTCAAGTGGTTGCAATGGACCTTTTGGTACTTGATGCTCCGCTTTAACTTCGTTGACAAGTTAGACACCTTGAGATAAGCAGTATATCTCTCTCTTCATATTGCTCCACCAAAATGTATAGCGAATATCATGATACATTTTGGTACTCCCAAGATGGATTGCAAATGGTGTGTTATGCGCCTCCATCATGATATTATACTTTAAATCGTGGTCGTTAGGAACACAAAGTGCCGGAGTTAACTCAAGTATTCCTTCTTCATCGATTCTTGCTTCCTAAGATAGCACCTTCTTGCACTTTTTTTTCCTCATACGCATCGAACTCCGTGTCCGTAGCTTGAAGCGACTTTAACTTTATCGATTAAAGTCGGTTCTACTCAGATACTCGCTTATCATCACATGCGTCCCCTCGAGTCTTTAACTCTATCTCCATCCTTTGCAAGTCACACAAAATGGGCCTTTGCGTTGACAATATCGCACTTTCGTGCTTGCATATGATTTTCTACTCAATGCGCGTCACTACGCGTTCGCTTTTCAGGATGGTATTGGATGGTATGATCATAATCTTTCAACAGATTCAAGCCAACGTCTTTGTCGTATGTTGAGTTCCTTTTGAGTGAAGAAATATTTGAGGCTTTTATGATCCGTAAAGATCTCCACTTTCTCCCCATACAAGTAATGCCTCCAAATTTTAAGTGAAGATAACGGTTTGCTAACTCTAGATCATGAGTAGGATAATTCCTCTCATATTCTTTGAGTTGTCATGAGGCATAAGGCTATAACTTTTCCATGTTGCATAAGAACACATCCCAACCCTTTGCTCAAGCATCATTGTAGATGACAAATCCTCCGAGCCGGATGGTATTGTCGTAACAGTCTTTGAAATAAGTCTCCTCTTGAGTTCTTGAAAACTCTTCTCACATTCTTCGCTCCAACCGAACTTTGTATCTTTCCGAGTCAGCTGAGTCAATGGAGTAGCGATTCGAGAAAATCCTTCCACGAATCTCCGATAATAACCAAATTTAAACCGAGAAAGCTACGTACTTGGTCATCGATTTAGGTTGTTCTAGCTTTGAATAGCTTCAATCTTTCTTTGGGTCAGCAGATATTCCATGACTTGATACCACGTGCCCAAGGAATGCTACTTCTTCAAGCCAGAACTCGCATTTCTTCAACTTGGCATAAAGCTTATATTCACGAAGCTTTTGGAGTGTCAGCCTCAAGTGTTGCTCATGATCTTCACGGCTTTTGGAATAAATAAGGATGTCATTAATAAAGACGACCACAAAGTGATCTAAATATTCCTTGAATACTCGGTTCATCATATCCATGAAGGCATTAGGAGCATTAGTCAATCCAAAGGACATGACTAGGAATTCATAATGCCCGTCATAGAAGTTTAAAGCCGTCTTTGGAATGTCGTGGTTCTAATCTTCAATTGGTGATATCCTAACGAAGATCAATCTTTGAAAAGAATTTGGCTCCTTGAATCGGGTCAAACAGGTCATCAATACGTGGCAATGGATACCTATTTTTGATGGTGACATGATTCAACTCCCGATAATCAATACAAAGTCGCATACTCTCATCTTTCTTCTTCACGAATAGAACAGGAGCACCCCAAGGAGAAGTACTAGGACGAATAAAGCCAATGTCTAACAATTCCTCGCGGTTGGGTCTTTAACTTCAAGTTCAATAGAGCCATTCGATATGGGACTTTGGAAATAGGTTTTGTACGGGTTCAAGGTCGATACAAAATTCAATTTTATGCTCGGGGTAGGCCAGGAAGTTCTTGAGAATACGTCAGAAATTTATTAACAATAGGAATATCGTTTAAAAGCGGCGTATTTTTATTTAAATTTGTGACATGAGCTAAGAAAGCTTGACATCCGTTTTCAATAAACGAATAGCTTTATGGCTTGAGATGACCATGATTGATTTTAATGGTTTGGTCGTTTGAATTAAGCATAATAGGTTGATTAGGAATATGAAAGCTAACAACCTTACGAAAACAATCAATTTTTGCATGATAAGTAGTTAACCAATCAATCCTCAGAATCACGTCAAATGCAAGTATTTTTAATGAAATAAGATCAACGGTAATGTGAGGGTACCGATTTGAACCAAACAAGACTTATAAACAGTGGATGTAATGAAAGTTTCTCCCAGCGGAGTTTCCACAGAGATAAGTCAAAGTCTAATTTCTCCGAGTCAAATTTAATCGATGAGCGCAAGTAGGAGAAATAAAAGAATGGGTAGAACCCGGTATCAAATAAAGTATAGACTTCATTAGAGTTTATGATAAGCTTACCCGTGATGACCTCATTCAGATTCCTTGCTCTTTGGGAGGTCACAACAAACGCTCTCCTTGCACTCTGGGTTTTGAATTTTCGGGATGGCCTTTGGTGCCTCCATCCTAATTGAATTTGTCTTGATGAACGACAAAAATCGAGCTAAGTGACCTTCTCTTCCACAATTATAACATGCTTTGGACTGGCATGGCACGCATTTGGACCGATGTGTCCCTTTTCTCCGCATTTGAAGCATATGATAGGTGGTCTTTCTCCTTCCTTAACAATAAAGTCTTTGGTCTTGACGTCTTTCCACCATTGTTGAATCTCCGTTTCTTGAAATGTCCATTCTTATTGTTTTGGCCCTGATTACCACCGAAGTGGTTACCATATCCGGCTGTTGATTCCCTCCACGCTTGTTGTCACCGCTTCGATGACTACTCTCATTGGTATTATAATTTTCTTATTTGCTCTCTTTTAGTTGTGTTGACTCATTATCGCGTTCCACTAAGCGAGCCCTATTTACAACATCTCGAATACAAACACGGTTTTGAGAAATAAGATGTTGGCGTATCTCGACTTCAAACCTCTTAAAAACATTCGCGCCATTCTCTCTTCATTATCCACCAAGTGGGGGACGTAAACCGTGATAACTCCGCAAATTTTGCCTCGTATTGCGCACACGGTCATATTTTTTGTTCCAACTTGATAAATTCCACCTCCTTCATGTGGCGAATACTTTCAGAAAGTATTTGTCGTTAAGCGACTCTGGAACTTCTCCCAAGATATCTTGACAATGAAGTTGAGTCGTTTTACCGATTCCCACCAAGAATCCGCCTCCGCAGCGCAACATAAAAAGCGTGAAAGGAACCTTTTGCTCCTCGGAGCATCCCAAGACATCAAATATCTTGGTAATCTGCTTTATCCATGCTTCCGCCGAAGTGGTTTTGGCTCTCCCTTAAACTCCGGTGGTCCCAGCTCCTTGAATTGTTTAGCGGTGACCGCCGAGAGTTTTCCGTGTTTCCACCTCACGTTTTGGGATGAGTCGCTCTGCTTTCTTTGTTGCATAAATTCATAAAGCCTCGAACATTTGATCATTCATCATTTGGTCGATGTTGTTGTTTGCATGAGGATTATCGCGCTTCACGATGCACATTATCCACGATTATTGATATGTGGTGAATCAACGATCGCTGCGCTCCATTGCTATTCTCAACATTCTCGAGATGTCATTTTGAGATCGCCACAAAACAAAAGGTTAATTGACATGTAACAAATTATCCCTATCTTCCGACCAACCAATAAAATAGCACATAAACTTAGGTAGGTCATACTAGCGAAGGTATTCCCCCTCTCTCCCTCCTAGTACTATTCTCACATCTTAGCGAGGATCATATCCTAAGCTCGATACCAACCTATGACGCCCCCAAAATTAGGTATACATCACCGATCTTGGGTCGCCACTTACATTGTCTGTAATTTAAATACAACTTACTAACATAAGCTGCCGTGTGCAATACGACATAAAGCGTGAGTTTAAATACAAATATCGTCTCACTAGATATTATACAAACTCAAAAGGAGTCCTCATTACAATTATTATCACACTATTTCACGTAATAGTGAGGACTACTAATGCTATCTTCGGGACCATCACTCGTTTCCCGAGCGTCGTCCGGCTATATTCTCATTTTCAAGAGAAAAAGTGAAAGAAAGAAAGGGTGAGCTCAACTAGCCCAAGAAGAAATATTATGACTAAGATAATGCGAATAAATTATCAATAGTCTTCAACAATGTTAAAGCGATAAAATACAATAGACAACCGGTTTAAGCTGCAATGGAATATGCAATCCATTAAAAAAGTCAAGTAGAAAATAAAGTCTACTATCTTTTGGGTTTTAAAGGGTTTTTCATCAACGATATAGTGAGACTCACTTTTAATAAATATTCCACATCATCGAATCACCCCGCACTACTACGAGGATATTCTTTAGTATCATGACCACAATTATTCATGCACTACGGGCCAAGAATATTTGTGTATTCATTAATGGTCATGATTATGCCAACAATCTGTCCATCAATGCACTACTACTAATCGAGGATTTTTACCACATCATTTGTAACATTACGGCCATGATTACAACCGAATAGTCTCGGTCATAATCATACCAAGTCCATCTATGCACTACTGTGCCACGAGATGACTTAAAAAAAATATAAACATGAGGATGATGACAATGATATAAGAATTGATAAAACAAGTTCAAGAATTATTTTATCCAGAATTATTAACGCCCAAATTATCAACATGATATTGTTTTGTAGAGTAAAATTCAAGAATGATCGGAAGAATATTTTCATGAAAAAGATTTGGATGAAACGCAAATATCAAGGATATTCCACTAATTTCATGGAGTATAGATGTCAAAGTTTTAACCAATTTGGGTATAATAAAGAATGGAATAACAAAAGAAATCACCCATGCATGCGATAGGCCGCATGCACGAAGTTATTCAAGAGTAATAATAAAGAAGCGGAACCGGTCGGTGAAATTCACACAAGCTGGATGTTCCAACAGAATAATAAAGATGGAACCGGATCCGGTGTAAAACACATGAGATAGGATATTCCAACAGAATAATAAAGAGCGGAACCGGTCAGGTGTAAAAACATGCATGAGGATGTTCCAACGTAATAATAGAAGAATGTCACCAAGTATAGGGTAAACCACTTATACTGAGTTATTCCAGCAGAATAATAAGCAATGGAATAACAACAGTTCTCTTCATGAATAAGAAAGAATAACACCCTTACATTTGGTAGGAGATTGAATATCGCTTGACGGTGTAGTAACAAAAATACTCTTCTTCTTTCTCTCTTATTCTCTCTATACTTTCTCTCTCTATAGCTTGAATGAATTCGTGAAAATAATGAAGCCCTAGGCCTCTATTTATAGAAGATTTCTAGCTTAGCACCGCTTAGTGTGAAAAGGCAAGTGGCTTGACTTAATTGGTTTGGCCTTTGTAATGTGAAACGACAAGTGGTTCGGCCTTTGTAATGTGAAATGACAAGTGGTTCGACGTCGGTAAAGGTAATTACTATTAACGAAGGTAAATACTATTGTGACGGTAAATACTATTCACAAGGGTAATTACTATTTGACGAAGGTAATTACTATTCACAAGGGTAATTACTATCGATTGAAGAGACTCTTAGATGATGACATATGAGCCCCCATAAAATAATCAAACTTACCACAAATCATTTTTTTCATCAACACATATTTAATCTTTCAACAATTATTAATCATTTATAACTTGTCGTCTCAATTATTGATTTAATACTATAACATATTATCTGATGATAATCTTTGTGACAATAATTGAATCAATAATATAAGAGATATGATGCAAAGAATTATCAGTAGTAATAATTGAGCATAGGTGAGTGACTTCTCACGTAAGCATCAATAATCAATCTAGTGTGCTACTATGCAACTATCGTATTCGTACTTTTACCACCGGGTAGTTCAATGCAGTTTTAACGGTAACACCTCGCCATTATTTTTATAAAATATTTTTGTTGTTTTCTCAATCCAAAATAATAATTTACATTGTGGGATCCACCAATGATTGAGCCATTGTACGAATATTTTCATGACAAAATATCAAAAGTTATTTTTATAACTTCAAATATTTTTATAACACTTATACCATTTTTATATGATTTTTAAATTATTAATTCAATTTTTTCCATAATTTATTTAATATATTTATTAAATAAATTAATTATCATTAATATTAATTAATTAGTGAAATTCATCACATAATATTAAAAGTTATTAAAAATAACTTAAAATATTTTCTTATACCATAATATAATTTTTCATGATTTTTCAAGTATTAAAATCATTTTTAACTAATTTATTTAATATTATAATTAAATACCATTAATATTCCAAAATATTAAATATTTATGAAATATACTCTAAATAATTAAAAAATAATTTTCAGGCTTTAAAATAATTTTTAGGAATTTATTTTGTATTTTTCATAATTAAACATCATGTTTCTCTATTTATTTAATAAAATAATTATTTTTTTAGTTAAACAATCGCTAAAGGGCCCTATAGCGACAGAACCATCGCTATAGGTGTTCTTGAGCATGTCAGAACATTCATGGTCAGTTCACAAGGTAAGAGGTTTGACCAACATTTGATCTTAGATCTTAATGTTTTCTAGGCTAGCAAATGTTTTAATCATGTAGTATAAGTGTAATACTACAACTACAAACTAATTTTTATGGCCAAAACATATCAAATCATAGAGATTCAAGCCTCAGAAACTCTTGTCAGAGCTGTTCTTCATTTCTGGGTTTTCCAGAAATGAAGAACAGTTGCAAGGTACTAGTTTTCGATCCTCATAACTTGTATTCTGTAACTTGTTTGAGTGAACTATTGGTTCAATCTTGTAGCATACATGCCAAGGTACATTTCTATTATATTACATCAACTTAATAACATCACAGGTGAGAGATCAAGGCCGGTCAAATGCTTGTCAGAAACGTGTTCTTGAGAAATCTGGGTTTTCCAGATTTCTTCCCGAGCGATTAATCGATCTTTGGTTTGACCTTGATTAATTTGGATTCTCGATCATGATATGGGTACTCTAGAGGCACGATCGTGTAGTACATATACCAGTCTACAAGATCAACACAACAACATAGACTAAAAACTAACACACAACAAGATCTGAGGCTCAGAAAAGCTTGTCAGACCATTCTGGGCAATTCTGGGCTGCCCAGATTCAGTCTCCCATGGTCGGTCAACCATGTTTGACTGCTTATATCTTGTGATCTACACATGATTTGACCCTGTTTCCAATTCCAGATCATCGACAACATGTAATACTACAGATCTATAACATAAAACACCTTAAACATCTAACACAGACATATCTGGAGGCCTTGACATTAGGCTGTCATGCCTTATTTTTAGGGTTCTGAGTCAGTTTGAAAAACTTAGATTTTGGCTTCTAGATGTTATGGATCTATGATGTAGTCACTAAATAACATCCTTAAACACACTTCTAAACAACAAACAATAACATCAAACATGAAATCACATGATTTTTATAAGGCTAGGGTTTTATACCTTTATACTTGATCTTTGATTTCCTGATCCTTGATCTGTTTCTTGGAAGGTTAAGAGCTGAATATGGTTTTGTTTCTCACTCTTTATCACTCTATATTCGAAATATAGAGAGAGAAAAGGCTTGGCAAGTTTGCTAAGTAAAGTGAGATTTTTATTTAAGTTAAATCTTTTATACTTTTGAATCCATGGCCACAAATGTTGCTAAGTGTCCAAGATATCAGATTTGGTAAGATTATTACACACATGGGATAAACTTGAGTGATGACTCACAAGATTTTGTAAAATCTTTTACTTAAGTTTTAAGTAAAAGGGTATTTCGGTCATTTCGCATTCACTAAAGGCAATTTGGTCTTTTCCTCTATAACTTGAAGGGTATTTTGGACAGTTCCCTTTTATCCCATAACATATAACACTTAGACATTTAATCTTAACTTTGGAATTCCCAAATTAGGGTTTTGAATATCCGAATTAGGGATTCGAATTCCCAAAACTAAAATTAGGGTTTCTGAACGTATCGCTAGGGTTTCTAACAATTCGTTAGATTTATCTAACTTAATCACCATATTCATATCATGAAATTAGGGTTTGTCACGAGCTTAACTTGTCTGCTCAATATATGATCCATAAACCACAACTGTTCTTATATAAAATTACTGATTAGGGTTTAATAACTTAACCTTAACGTTCTTATTATAATTTTAGGGTTTGTCACATATGTAACTTATTTGATCAACATTTGATCCTTATTCACAAATTATACACATAAAAATTTACTATTCACATATATGATCACATATACTGACTCGTATACGCTTAGATACTTAACCTTGATAATTCTTCACAAGAATTTTAAATCCACCAAAATCTTATACCTCATTACCAGACTATCACTTACCATCCACCAAATTATTCAAGTCTTGTCCAAAAATTTTGAAATCCTTAAAATTCCTTAACAGAACTACCAATTCCATACACTTATTTTATGTCTAGGTCCTAATATTGAACCTTAAATCAATCAATTATGATTTTAAAAAAATTTCTAAATTCTCGGGTTGTCACAGGGTTAATAACGCAACCATGTCATTCTGTTGGTTTGGAGTGAGGTCTGAACCAATCTGGATTAATTTAGGTCTTTTTAAGGTTCTGAGATTGAAAGAAGTGTTTTGATCAAGGTTGGGTTTAGGTTTGTCTTCGACCCATTCCTTAATCTCATGCAGTATCTCAATGTCCTCTTGTAATTCCATCAAGTCTGAGTCCAACTTTTCATCAAAGTTACAATCCTTGTGGAGAAAAGGTATCTTATCCGCAAGTACAGGCACATCTAAATTCAGAGTCCTGAAACAAAATATGCTTTCACTTAATATATGAAACAATTTAATCATACAAAATGTGAGCATATACTAGAAAAATAACTGCTAATACTGTACAGAAAAGTAAGCAGTTAATATTATCTACAGGGCAGAGGGATTTGCCAGTTTTACCCTTATCGACCAATGCATGGAATGATGTTCCAATTGTCAAGGGCAAAGTTATGATGGACCGCAGTGATGGAGGGGCTGTCATCGTCCTCCTTCTCCCGAATGATGACCATAACATCTGGGCAATCATCGTCTGGGGTGTATCTGTTGGTATGTTCATCATGGACAATGATGCGTATGCCTGACATCATTAAAGTGATGTCTTGTTTACGTTTTCATTCCCTCTCTTCCACTTCGGGATCAGGAATCAACACTTCTTTTTCTTTAATCGGTACTGGTTTGGGAAATAGCATAGCCATAACATGGGTTGGCACCTTTACCGGAGACTGTATAGGCTCAGGAGTTGCAGGTGGAGATAATCTCCATGTGGCGGAAGCTAGAGGAATCTGCTTGTGCTTATGAGGATTCCTATGACTGGAACTGGCAGAATAGCCTAGTCCAGCTGTCCCGGTTTGACTGGACATTTGAATTAGGTGCTTAATACCCTGATGATTTTTACCCAACCCTTGTCCAGGCTGATGACCCAATGATATCATTTCTTGTGTAGCTGCCATCACTTTGGCAGAAATCTTGGGTACGGGAAGTGGCGCTCCAACAGGATGGTATTACGTGTTGCTCACTTCCAAAGTATGAAAACTGGCCGGCTCAACTTCTAAATTAAAATTGATGAGTGGTATGTCTCCTTGTTTTGGACATTCCGGCTCAGCGTTGACAGTAACTAGGCTGTTGTTGACAATGTATTTAAGTTGTTGATGAAGTGTAGAAGGGACGGCTCCAGCCATGTGGATATATGGTCTCCCCAATAGTAGGTTGAATCCTGAATCTATCTTGAGGACGTGAAAAGATACGCAAAATGTATGGGGACCAATCTCAATTGGCAGCTTAATCTCTCCGACAAAATTTCATCGGGATCCATCAAAAGCTTTGATGACCATATGGCTACTTCGGATCCGTTTGAGATTGACGTTCATCTTCACCAAAGTGGCATAAGGACATATATTCAAGGACGAACCTCCGTCTATCAAAACTCCAGCTAACATATACCCGAAGGATAAAACTGCAATGTGCAACGGCTTGCAATGACCGGTCCCTTCGGGCGGTATGTCGTCATCAGTGAAAGATATCACATTGTTGTTAAAAATGTGATGAACTAGATGTTTAAATTTTTCCACATCCACTGATTTCGGCAAGTAGGCTTCTTCCAAAACCTTCAATAAAATCTTCATGTGACCCTCGGAAGAGAAAACCAAGTCCAGTATTGAGATTTGATGTGGAGCTTCTCTTAAGCTTAAAACCACCTTGGCTTCATTATGGCCCATAGTACAGAGGAATTTCTCAATCTTCTCTATGGGAATCTTCCCTTTTACTTTTATAGTAGGCTTCATCACCTTTTAAGGAAGATACAGTGGATTTTCCTTCGACACTGCAGCAGTAATATGAGACATGGATCCTTCAGCTTCTCCATAATTCCATGGGTCTTTTTGTAAGCTGCTAACAGGATACTGTGGTCTGAATGGTAGGCTAATCAGCTCTGGCGCAACCACTTTTAAAGGATTGTCAGCACCTTTGAGCTGAATTGCTTATATAGGAAATGGCATGACAGTCTTATCAGCCTCAGCGGATATAACTGCTACTAACCCCTTCCATTTAGTAGGACAGGTATTCTCATTCTCGAATATCACAGTATCATCTTCTGCCAGCTGCAGGACACCGTTGTCAATTAAATTCTGAATAAGGTGGCGGAATGCCCAGCATTCTTCTGTGCTATGACCGCGAGAATGAGAGTGATACTGACATACCCCATCAGAGTTGAACCGCCTTAAACGAGGATTAATTGGAGGTATAAGGGAGGTGATTCTTCCTTCGTTGATCAGCATTTAAAATATCTCCTCCATAGGTTGGCCTAGGTATGTAAATTCCCTTCTGTTGGCAAAATCCCGATGGGCTTTAGCACTTGCTCTCTTCACAACCTTGTCCTCCAGTGTTTCACTTTTTGAAGGCGATGATGGAGTTTTCATAACAAAAGGAAGGAGACTGGCATGCTCCTGGCTGACTAATTGGTGTGTGACTTGATGCTGATGGATCACCAGTTCTGCCAATTGCTCAACTTGCTTACAAAGAGCTTTCATATTTCATTCCATTACAAATTGGAACTTTTCATAATCCCATTTGTCAACACCGTCTTTGATGGTCTGGGATGATTTATCATTAAAATTGGAACTCTGTCCACTGCTCTAATTAATCATATTTACCTCTTCTTCTTTGTGTTGAGGAAGAGGGTTGTCTTGCACATGAGGTTGATCTGGTATGGTAACCACGATCTCACTGTTGTCTATTAAATCTTGGATCTTATGTTTCAAGGCCCAACAATCTTGAGTATCATGTCCAGGTGCCTCGGAATGATAAGCACACTTCCGAGTAGCATTGAAACCCCTCCCATTAGGGTTGGCTGGTGGAAAAAGATGTGTGATTTTCTTCTGAGTAGTCAGAAGAGTAAGAATATTCTCGAGCGAGTCCCCTAAGGGTGTGAATGTTCGAGGGTGCTTTGCTTCTCCACCTTTAGGCAATGGAGGGTTTTAAGACTATGCTTGAAAAGGGGAGTAGTTTCTCTTCTGTATAGGCATATTCTGATTTCCTTTTTGACCTTTTAGTATCAAGGAAACATCCTCCTCTTTCTTTTTATGGACCCTCCGGGGGTTGTTTCCATAAGTTCCGGACTGGATGTGCTCGGCAACTGCTTTAAGAGCTGCTAGGTCTTGAATCTTTCCTAACTTCAACCCCATCTCAGCCATCTCCCCGTGTTTGATCATTTCAGAAAATGGTTTACCGATACCAACTAAAACTCTCTCATAGAAAGGAGCTTCTTGTATGTCTATGAAGGTCATAACCATTTCTGATTCCATCATAGAGGGAATAACTTGAGCAACAACGTGCCTCCACCTTTGAGCATACTCTCTGAAAGACTCATTGGACTATTTCTTGACCTTGGTAATCTGGTACCGGTCAGGAGCCATCTGAGACTGGAAGCTGTACTGAGTAAGGAATGCATGAGCTAGCTCTTCCCAGCTATGGATCTTTGAGTTGTCTAATCAAGTATACCATGAACGGGCTTCTCCAGTCAGACTCTTTTGAAAAAGCTGCATTCTGAGCTTTTCATTTTCTGCGTATGATCCAAGTTCTCCAATGAACACGTATAAGGATCTCCTAACCCGTCATACTTTTCAAAGTCAGGAGTTTTAAATTTCTCTGGATAATGAACACCAGGGAATATGCAAAGGTCAGCACATGAAACACTCCCATGTGCTCCAATCCCTTTGAGAGAACGAATGGTTTCTTCCATTTGAAGGACCTTCTTCCTGATATCACTGGTTTCTGGATCTCCTTTGACATGGGTGTTTTCAAGGTCTTTGTTGGTTGTATCCAACTGAAGTGCCACATTTATTTTATCTGAACTTTGGGTTCCTCCCTGTGCAGAGGATTCTGTATGTGTGGGCATTTTTGGGCCCTGAGTTGACTGATGTAGTTCTTTAAGCAGAACAGCCAAATCTGTAATTTGTTTACTTAATCCGTCAAATTCTTCTCGAGAAACAGGATTAAACGGGTCAGACGAAATCATGATTGGCTGTAGGCTTGTAGCCTTTTTGGATTTTAAGCGGGTAACATGTTGATGATTGGGTAATATACCCATGAATCAGATATACTTGGGCTTAGATTTGTGTATTCTCGAGTCCTTTAGTAGCATTTTTACTATGTTTATGTTTTGATTTGCAGGTTTGGGAGCTGTAAGAACACTTGGGAGAATTTAAGCTGAAAAGGGGCACAATAATCACTTTCTGCTTCCTAGCGTCGGGGCGCTCAACATAGAACTAATCCCAGTGCCGGGGCGTTGGGCCTTGGCTGGCGTTGACTAAGGCGCGTGTTTGACTGACGTTGACTTGCATTAAAGGTTTTAAAGAAGTGGTTATGTGACAAAGTTGATTTGGAGAAGGATTGGTGCATAATATGGGAAGTATATAAGGGTTATTTACATTGAATTAGGGGACTATTCTACACAATTGGAGGCTGATCAAGGAGCTAAGGGAGAATTGGAAGAATTTACTTGGAGTTTTTCTCTTCTTCTTCTTCATTCTTTAATTTGTGTAATTCATAAGGATGATTTTTCAAATATTGTTGGTTTTATTTTCCGTTATGAACTAATTTCTTTAATTAAGATTCCAATTGAACCTTTTATGATTATGAACTAATTATTTGATTTATTTCAATTATTTATGTTGAAGTGAATTGTTCATCTTTCTTTGTGCTGATTGATTAATTATCTGGTCAATAATTACCTTGTTACTCTAGAAGGAATTGAAAGAGGAATTCTAGGGTTAAAACTGGGCATGGTGACATGTGTCTTAGTTATTTGCACAGTGAATAATTAGGTTTGTGAATAGAATAAAAATATCTGTTTGCTGCATGTAGCACATAAGGAATTAGGATTGTAAAGAGTTTAATTCAATTGTTTTGCATAGGAATATAGCAAAATTAATCTGGGTTAAATAGAAGGCAATTGATCACTTGGAAAAGGACTTTTGGCACTTGAGAATTCCTGTTAACAATTCAGTAGACATAATACTTGGGATAATTGGATAATTGATTTATAGTTCATAATTGGTGATATTGGAGTCTTAATCCTTATTTATCTGAGTTCAATCAAATCTTAGTTTTGTTTATTTGCTTTATTTTAGAATAATCTCTTTTAATTATTTTAATTTAGTTTTCTTAAGTTGAAAAATCACATTTTATGGTTGTTTAATAAAATTGGATTGATATAGTACTGGTAGTTGGGATTTATTAATTAGAATTCTCTGTGGGATCGACACTCTATCTTATCACTCTATTACTTGTTGATCGTGTATACTTGCACGTTTGCTTTGATTGCAAAATCAACCAACACATGTGATAAGTAGGTTTTATACCTACTTATTCGGTATCTGTTACTTGAATTAGTTGCTTAATCGCATGTTTCTTAGTTACTTATCATGCATTGTGTGTTCATTTTGTAGATTGTATGCTTGGGAGCTGAAATCGCAAAGAATTAATATGAAATCGCAAAGAAAAGCAAATCGGACATCGTTTGGGCTTTCATGTTCATTTCATTTTTTTGGCTTGGAACTTGACTTACATTGTAGAGCTTCTTCTTAGCTTTCCGGAACAACTTGAATCATTCCAATCGGAGTTCAGATGCAAGAGTTATGACATTTGTACCAACGAACGTTGAACTTCACTGTTTTGGGTGGCCATTTGCATAGCAGTCACTTCCAGCCCAATTTCGACCTTCATTCGTTCGTTATTTGTCATTTCTCAAAGAATGAAAGTTATAGAGCTCGTCGATAGCATCAATTTGATAGGTGGCAGGACCCGTAACTCCTCCCGGATCAAAAGTAATGGTCGTTTTACCAGAGGACACTATGGCAGAAAATGGACCCCTGCCGGGGCTGGCTTTTCCTTAAAAAAACCCTCGTCGGGGCGGGAATACCAGCTGGAAAACAGAAAGGACCCCCTTTTAGTGTATAAACCCCCGTCGGGGTTGGGGTATGCGCAGAAAAGCCATTTTTTGCCCGAATTTGAGTTGGAGAAGGATTTTTTAATCCGATTGACTCAAAGACTTCCAAGAGGACTTAAAGACAGATAAAAAAACTTATAAAAGGGGGAGAATCACAAGTATTAGGGGAGAGAGAAGGAGGATCCCATTAGATTAGATTATAGTAGATTAAGAACACTAGATTAGATTAAAACTGAAGATTGAACCTATTGGTCATCATTGGAGAAACAGATTGGAAGCAAGAGAATACATATTTGTTTATCTTAATTCTAATTTCTTTTATTATCTATTTGTATCTTTTAATGCTTAATCAATTGTGGATGATGGATTCTAGTTCCGTTATAAATTAAACTCAGTTTTGAGATTACTATGGATCTTATTGTGTAGTTTACTTTGATATGCTTCTTTGTTAGTCTTATTAGCTATATTTGGATTGTCTATTATGATTTGGACTTAATTGCTTAATTGCCTAGATAATAATTACCGTGATAATCTATATGAACTAGAGAGATGAAGTATAGATTTAGATCTGATCATGATAGCATGTGTTTGTGATTTTTGCATAGATGGAATTCATGATTCGTGTTTAGGATAGAGATATGCCTTTACGTCATATGTAGTCTAATAAGAACTTGTGCTCCCTTTTTAATTGTAATTCACGTAGAGATATAGTGGGTTAGTTAATTAGGGTGTTCAATTTGATTTTATCATCTGTGGATTTGATTTGATATGGGTATGGTGCGTTGAGAGATGGCTGTATTTTACTTTCGTGTTCTTGATTAACAATTTAGTATAAATAACTTGGCTTAAAAGGAAGTGTGTTCACTTAAATAAAAAAATAAATGAAATTGTAATCTCGAGTCTTCATTATCTTGTTTCATTCTAGGGATAGTTAGTAATAGTTTAATTAATTATTTTAAATTAAAATATTAAATCATTCGTTTAAATAAGATTAAATTGGTTATAGGTTAGTACTTGGTAATTCTTGTTAACTAATTCTCTGTGGGAACGATACTCTACTTTCACTTTATTACCTGTTGACCACGTATACTTGTGTGTTGTGCGTAATTAGATTTTACCCAATAATAGGCCCAATTGTTTCCCTACAAAAAGACTTATGTAGTTTAGTCTTAGCGAATGTGTAAATGTTTGCATGCTATGTGATGTATCTATTTTAGGAATAATATCCTGCAAAACGGATGTCAGATGTTTGTAATACAGGATATCATGTTAATTTAAATATGCATGTGCACATATTTCTTCATATTTTCCATTGAAATGGATTGACATGAAATGATATTAAAAGTAAATGCTTTTTACAAGTAATTGAAAATGGAAAGCATGAAGCGACTTTCCTCCGTGTTTGGTTTATCAGAGGCTGACCTATCTTAGGTTACTCTTGCGGTTTTTTGGCATAAAGGTTCCCAGATCATCGCAATCTACTTGACGGGAAGTTAATCCGGTCTTTCAACTAGAGCAAATTTGGGTGGTGCCTTTCCTGAGCCTCGTTGGAATTAGTCTTCCTATGAGTCCAGTAATCAAACACCGACAGGATAGCCTCCTGATGGAGGAACCACACAACATACATTCACATACAACGTGTCTCACCGTTTATGAAAATGATGACATGTGCGAAGCACTAATATCACAGATAGATATATTGCAGTGTAGTAAGTAAAAATGCATTCGTACACATTCATCAAAAATGTAAATACAACATTCACACACAAGCATATAACAGTTTTGAAAAGCTTGTAGTAACGGCTTAAGCCCTCTTACTGGAGTCCCCAGCAGAGTCGCCACCTCGACGTCGGGATTTTTATTTGTCCCTTTTTTGTTCTTGTTCTTTGCTGTTCTCGTGTTATGTGAGATTTGTTTGAAAAAACAAGTGAAAAAGGTCTGACATGTATATGTCGACGATTTGACTATAAGAGTCGCCAGTTGGTGTTTTTAATCGGGTTGCACTAACTTGATCGAGAAAAGGTTTGACACATTGACCCGGTGATGTGACAATCGCTAAACATGGTCTGTGAAACCGAGATTCATTTGGGTTCGGGGGCTTAATTATGCGGAAGGAAGGTGTTAGGCACCCCCCGACATCCGTGTTGCCATGGTGACCGCCACTTTTCAAGAAACTGTTATATGAATATGTGTGTGGGGGGGGGGGGGGTCAATGTGCTTTGTTATTTGGAAGTAGTGTGAGGCCTCGTTCGCACCTATATACAAAGGGTTTGAATTTGTATGAAAAATTTAGTTTTAAACATGATATATCAATGAGGTTTTGTAAAAGAGGTTTTTCAAAACCTGTGCTCAATAATAATTGAGACCTTTTCATACGTCCATTTTATTATTAAATGTTCGGCTTGATTGCTTTTATTTTTGAGATGCGAAGCATCTTCGAGAAAATAATATATAACAATGTCGAACTCCTCATGGGCATGAAAGCCATCTATGGAAATTCAAACACCGTGAATAATTTACAAGCTCCTTACTGCTGAAAAAATGTCCATCACAGGAACCAAATCTAGATTTAGTGGACTAAATCTGTGATCACATGATTCCTAGGCTCACATGATGTCGCAGTTTATATGAAAGCAGTAAGCAGTTATATATATATAAGCTATAAATATATATATACAGACATGATCAACCACCACAAAGCAACTCCATGGGGGATCGGAAATGTAAATATATAAAAGCGGTAAATATATATATATAGAGACATGATCAACCACCACGAAGCACCTCCATGGGGGATCAAAAATGTAAATAAAGCAGTAAATGTGATCAACTGCCACGAAGTAAACTCCAGGCGGGACTAAATGTAAATAAAACAAGAAAACGATCAATCGCCACGTAAGTAAACTCCAAAGTGACGGAATGTAAATAAAGAAGAAAAGGCCACAAGTAAACTCCTACCGATGAAATGTAAATATATATATATAAGCGAAGAATGCTAGGATGTATATATATATATATATATATATACGGTGCAGTTCAAGAGCAGGATGCTTAAATAACATTACAGCATTAAAGAGCATGACTATATAAAGGGCTCCGTGTTTTTTTCCTACCCATTCTCTCTCATGGCGTGTTTTGTGTTTAGGCTGAAACCCTTGTTTCTTCTCCAACTTGAAATCCCTTCTAAAGAAAACTTTCTCCAAATCGACCATGGAGTAGAAATCTTCACAGTGATCGTGTCCCAAAATCTTTAGAAGAGAGAGCCCTATAATCGCAAAAGAGGTCAAAGAGAAAGGCGTGCCCTAGATTCAAACATCTTCAGAGAGAAAGGCGTTCCTTCTCCAACTTTAGGGATTTCAATTTGGGAGTTCTATTGTTCAAATATCTTCAAGGTTTTAGGGATTTCATTTTGTTACAGAAGAACAACCTTCGCTGCAAGGTAAGAGCTCTTTCCTATTCTCCCCTAAATTGGCTTTTCGCCCTAAATTGGCTTCAAATAAGGGTTGCCACCAAGTGCATTTTTCATCTCTTTAGTTGTTGTTGCTGTTATTGAAAGGAGTTATAATGTACATGGTTGGCTTCTGATTGCGACCAAGGATTTTAAGAGGTGAGATTCTCATTTTTTTTTCTAGTTTACATGCTCCTTGAGCCATTAATTTCAGTTCTGTTTTGAATTTTCGAACTGCTTTCAACTTTCGAACCCTTTTTTTATCCTGGTTATATCAATATTTACTGAAAATCTAGTTTTTTGTAGCTGACGGGATTAGTTCTACTGGAGAGTGCTTATAAAAGCCACATAAAACAGAGCACAATACTCTATGAAATAACAGTTTATAAATGTATTTGATAGGTGGTATAAGAAATTTTTATAAGAAATCATTCTTTTTTAGCAATGATATTTACTAAAAAAAGAATTATTTGTATTCTTAGCTATTATTCAGCTACATTATTGTACTTAATTAATTATTGTACATGAACAACCCTAAACTCCTGTATTCTTGTTGTACATGGATGCACCAAATGTAATTCTTCTTACATTTGACCAACTTAACATTATTAGTTGGTGCATTTGCTGTTATAGTCTGTACAGGAGTTTAGGGTTGTTCATGTCATGTCATGGTCAGATATTTTATAGCTTACTGTTTGAGAATAATTCACAGGTTCCACTTGATGGGTTCATGATTCAGTTCAACAAGTTTACATTTGGTCTTGCTGCTGCTGGACCACTCCAGGAAGGTTGAATAGGAATGCTCTTGGTTTGGTTGAAACAATAATGTTTTTGGTCTTAATTATTTGACCAACTTTTGGTTTTAAGTATGTAACACTAGTGCTTTTTGTTTACTTTCACATGGATGTTTTTGTTTTAGTTTCACAGGGTTCTTTTGGTTTTAGTTGAACATGGGGCTTTTGGTTTTAGTTGCACAATGCTCTTTTGGTTTTACTTGTACAAGGATGCTTTATGTAAACAATAGTGCTTTTTGTTCACGTGTGGTGGTTATTATTTTAGTTGCACATGGATGCTTTTATGTAAACAGGGGTATAAATTGATGTAAACATTTGAAAATTGGTTTAACTTAATGTCTATGGTGGTGCTCTTGGTTTAACTTTTGTCAATGAATGTGTTCATCTTTTGACATTATATTGTTGTTAAAGTACAGAAATGACTTATACTATATGTCATTTTGTGCTATTCAAACATTATATGGTTATTATGATGCACTACATTATATTATTGTATTAGCACTCATATTGCCCAAATCCAAATTGACAATATTGTATTTGCAAATTACTGGGCGGACACAAAGCGATACCCACAAGGCCTCCCATCAGGATGTGTTTTGTAGTTTTCCGACAGCTAGCCTCCCATCAGAATGTGTTTTGTTACTTTTGTAGTTTTCAGACAGCTAGGGTGACTTCTTTCAGTTCTTGGATTATTTGTTTTATTCAATTCATTTCTTGTAACGGAATTTTATTCCAATTGTGTTGGGGATGTTCTGGCTATTCAAACTAGTGCATTTTCTATACTTCAGTTTTATTGATATGCACATGTTCTGGCTATTCAAACTAGTGCATTTTCTATACTTCAGTTTTATTGATATGCACAGTAACCGGAAGGAGTAAAATTGTAAAATATAGTAAGTTACAGCTAGCCATGTATATTATAAATGTTCCATTAAATAAATTGTAGAGACATCCAAAAGGTACAAATTACAATCAACTATAAAACCAATAACCCTTTTTTTTTTTTTTGGGGGGGTTCTGAAACCCATTTATCATTCAGAAACAAGTTCAAAAGAAATGAACAAGAAGCATTCTGTACATGTGGAAATAATTTGTCTGCTACATAACTGAGGACTTCAGGACTCCAAAAATTAAAATTCATTGTCTTGAGAACCTTACACTCAACCTTGCCATGATGAAAAGCATCAAACCGTCAAGTTAGTAATTGCAGCCATAAAGATCTTCAACCTCCAATACCCCAACAATTTCACACTCAAGATTAATCATCTTTTAACTCTACAATTTGTTCCCGCCTTTCAGCTGCTTTCTTCCGGATAAAGAAACCCCACCTCATGGCAGCCTTAATTTTCAGCCAACCCACAACAGCTTTTCCAGGACAGTTCCGATCCTCGTCAAAACTAAAATTTTGTGATAGTGAAGGCAAGTATGATAGGAAAGCATACCCATCTTCTGACCCATTAACAGAGGCATTACCTCCCATACTGAACAGTCTAAGCAAATGCTGCATATCTTTATTCTCAAGCATCTCATGACTTCTAATGCGAATTTCCTCCTCTCATAAGAAGTCTTTCACACCCTTGTCCTGATTTTGGGGCCAGTCTTCAAATGGGTTAAGACCAGAGTGCTGAACATATGAATTGAGTGATATAAAGTTTGTTCTGAAAAAATAATATTGTTGTATTTACAACAAAAAAATCATGTAACTATAAAACACTAAAAAAATTATCAAAATACAAGAGCAATAATACTTGTATGCTTAAATAAAAGACAAAAAGATTATTTAAATTTCCCATAATTCTAATCTACCAAAAGATTAACTAATAAAAGTTTTAATACATACCAAGACTTGCCTCTTTGTTCAAACCCATTTGTCTTGAGGCCATGCTTACTAGTGGTAAGCACTTCGTTGCCATAATCTCTCCCTCTAGCTGATTCATTTCTGAATCCCACATGAGGAAAACTAGAAACCTACTAAATTGGAGCAAGAAATTTGTCAGGAAAGTGATGGTAGTTCAGAGAAAATGAGCAGAGGAATTGTGAATGGTACGAGTAAAAAGAGAAAATTCCACATGGGGTTGCTTGGAATTATCGCCAATTGTCAGTTTTCTTACATAATTTGTGAGGCTTCTTACAGGCTGTGAAGTAATGGGCATATTACTCTTCTTGGAGCATTAGCCTAATAATTCTTATATTACTGTTCATCTTTAAAATTCCTCTATTACAGAATATATTTCCATTAAAGCAAATGGAGCATAATTAATAAAGTAGAATAATGTAGCTGAATAACAGCTAAGAATACAAATAATTCTTTTTTTTAGTAAATATCATTGCTAAAAAAGAATGATTTCTTATACCACCTCAAATACATTTGTAAACTGTGATTTCATAGAGTATTGTGCTCTGTTTTATGTGGCTTTTATAAGCACTCTCTAGTAGAACTAATCCATTCAGCTACAAAAAACTAGATTTTCAGTAAATATTGATATAACCAGGATAAAAAAAGGGTTCGAAAGCCAACCATGTACATTATAACTCCTTTCAATAACAGCAACAACAACTAAAGAGATGAAAAGCATATAGTCAACAAGAACGCACTTGGTGGCAACCCTTATTTGAAGCCAATTTAGGGCGAAAAGCCAATTTAGGGGAGAATAGGAAAGAGCTCTTACCTTGCAGCGAAGGTTGTTCTTCTATAACAAAATGAAATCCCTAAAACCTTGAAGATATTTGAACAATAGAACTCCCAAATTGAAATCCCTAAAGTTGTAGAAGGAATGCCTTTCTCTCTAAAGATGTTTGAATCTAGGGCACGCCTTTCTCTCTGACCTCTTTTGCGATTATAGGGCTCACTCTTCTGAAGATTTTAGGACACGATCACTGTGAAGATTTCTACTCCATGGTCGATTTGGAGAAAGTTTTCTTCAGAAGGGATTTCAAGTTGGAGAAGAAACAAGGGTCTTAGCCTAAACACAAAACACGCGAGGAGAGAGAATGGGTAGGGAAAAAAACATGGAGCCCTTTATATAGTCATGCTCTTTAAAGGTCAGTAATGTTATTTAAAGATCCCCGCTTGAATCATGATATATATATATATATATATATATATATATATATATATATATATAAGTAAATGCTCAGGCACATAAGTTTAAAATTCCAATCGGCGATAACTCTCGATAATGTTAGTCCATATATATAAATATATACATATATAAGTATATATATACAGACAGAAATGAAAACCATGGACCGAAGTCCGGGCATACACACACAACATGACTCTCAATGTCAAGAATAAAGTGTGCAAAGATGAAGAGAAAGGCTTTATAGTGTGTAAGAAGACTTACAGTGGGCTGCCAAAGAAGACTTCTATGACTCTAAGTGGATGAATACTCGACTCCCGTCGGTAAAAATATAACTATATGTGACCTAACTAGTGTTTAAAATGAGAAAGCACTCAATATGGGGTGTGTACAGAGCAAATTTGATAGGGCTTCCTCGCTTTTTTGTTTTTTAAAATGGCCACCCCAAGCTCTATACTTATAGAAGTGGTGGTCATGATCTTCTCTGGCGTGGCAGATGCACTGCACAGTGCAATGGGGTCTCCCCTGCTCTAAGTGGTCCTGCTACCTCAAGACGTGCACTCGCAGTAATCGTGATGTCGCTTCAAACTTGTCTAACTTCAACTGAGCATCCGATTGAGGTGTATAAGACCTTTTTCGAATCTTGGTTTCGGGAGTTCTGTGAACGACATGGGATTAAAGGTTCAGACGAAGTCGGGGAAGAGGGACCATGCACATGGTCTTCAAGCTTCAAATTCTATCCGGTGTGTTGCCCTGCGTAATAGTCACTCAGGATTGGAACTCCTTGGCTCTTGTGGGACATTGTTGTGTAGAAATGTATGTGTGAGATGTTGAGATGGCGCAATGTGTGGTTGAGGTGGCAAGATGACGATTTTGCCCCTCACCGGGGTTATCTCTGGTTTGGGCTGATAAAGCAGACGTTGCTCAGGGTTATCTTTGAGATTGGACTGCTGCAAGTGTTTGAATTCCTCAAGGTCATCTTTAAGTGTGCATGTCTTCTCGGTGTTATCTCCGGGTCTTTGGAATGAGCGCCTCGGTGGGAGTTCCGAGGTTGAAGCTGATTGCATGCATTTGCAATAAGCATTTTTGGGGTTATCGCCGGAACTGCAACGGCATTCCTTGGGGTTATCTCCAAGGATGAAACTCAGGGTTATCTCCGAGATTGATACTGATAATCCCGGTGTGTGTTCCGGGGTTGAAAATGAACTTCCGGTGGTATCCGGAATGGATATGAGTTATCTTCCAGGGTTATCTCTGAAAGACGAATCTGGCCTCCTGCAATGTTAGTAACAAGTGTGCAGAAAATTTCGAGTGTCTACACCAGATATAAGTGGTCAAAGTCAGTTGACTGACCATGGAAACTGGATTTCTGGGCAACCCAAAAAAGTCTGACAGTGATTTTCATGGCCCTAGATCTTGCTGTGTTTAAGTTGTTAGGTTATGTTGTTGTATTAAGGTTGTAGACTGACAAGTAGGCTACACATTAAAGCCATTAGAATGCTTAGATCCATAACAGAATCAAAGTTATGGCTGGTCAAACTAGGGTTAACCACCAGCCTTATGAATATTTCTGGAAAACCCAGAAAGTTTAAGAACACGTTCCTGACAGGTACTTTGACCGGCTCAAATCTTGAGTTGGTGATGTTGTTAGACTAAAATAATAACATGTTGTTGTACCCTGACATCAAGACTATAGGTTTGGACCTTTATATCACACAAACTAAGCTTGGAAAGCATAGATTCAAGGCTGTAAAGTAGGACCCTTAGGTTGTTCTTCATTTTTGGGTAACCCAGAAATTGAAGAACAGGCCTGACAAGGTTTTTAATGGCTAATATCTCTCAGATTTGTTGTTGTATGGCTATGAACTTGATTGGTAATGGTAGTATTACACAAATACTACATGTATAACACCTTAGTTGCCTAGAAAACATAAACAACAAAGATCTAGCATTGGTCAAAGTAGGCAATCTGTTAATGGGCTATGAAGTTCTAGGTTTGGCCAAGAACACCTATAGCGACAGTTTTGTCGCTATAGGCACCTTTAGTGACACTTTAATTACAAAAATTAATTATTTTAATTAAATACTTAGAGAAAATAGTTTTTAATTATTAAAAAATCATATTAAATTCCTAAAAATTATTTTAAAGCCTAAAAATGGGTTTTTAATAATTTTGAATATATTTCATTAATATTTAATATTTTTGGAATATTAATGGTATTTAATTTATTTAATTATAATATTAAATAAATTACTTAAAATGATTTTAATACTTGAAAAATTATTTCAAATTATATTACTACGGTATAAGAAAATATTTTAAGTTATTTGACTTTTAATATTTTGTGATAAATTTTATTAATAAATTAATATTAATGATAATTAATTTATTTAATAATTTTATTAAATAAATTGTGGAAAAATAGTTTTAATAATTTAAAACCATATAAAAATGATTTAAGGGTTATAAAAATATTTTAAGTTATATAATATAGCTTTTGATATTTTGTTATGAAAAAATTAATATTTTAATATTAATGGCGAGATATTTGATAATGGGTTTAAAATGTTTAAAAATCATTTAAATGTGATTTTAAGGTATTAAAATACTTTGAGATATTATAAATAATTTATAATATTATGTTATAATTTTCATTAATATTTGATATTAAATAAATATTAATGATAATAGAATTAAGTGGTATTTAAATCATATAAATATGATATTAATGATTGAAAATTCATGATAAATGATAATAATTACTTGAAAATTATTATGAGTTATTGAAAAATATTTTGTCTGATAATAAAATTATCTAAGATAATTATGAACCAGTTTAGGCAGAGGCTTAAGGTTAATAGGCTCGATAATTATCTGACTAGGCCGTCGGGATGTCGGAATAGTACCGGATTCAACTCAGACTGAAATAGTTTGACTTGATACCGAGTCTTAGGTAGTTTGTGGACTAATAGGGATCTGTGCTTATGTGTTTAGGTTATTCTATATTTGTATTTAACAATAGATATTGTGATGATATTATTCTAATGTGGAGATCGATATTATCAATATTAGGTCTTTAGACAAAGCTAAATAGATTGCGTAGCTGTAGTCGGTGATTCAGGTAAGTGTTCTCTAACTCGACCTCAAGTTGTTTTATTCAAATATTGTTTATGGTTAATCATTGCTGATTACCATGTCTATGATTTTTTGAATCGCACTCTGTGTATATTGCATGTGTTCATCAGGTATGAAAGGTCGATCACCTTCATTACCATCTGGTTTAGTTGATTTGTTCGATATTCGTTCAGTTATGAAAATTTGTTCATGCTAGTTCACAATGTTTATATTGTTGAATGTTAACCATCTTCTTGTTCAATTCTTTCAATAATGATATATCCTCAATTAAACTTAAACTTGTTGGGCAAACTTGTTGATCACCCTTGCTATATCATGATAAATATTGCAGATTAGGATGAATACTTCGGATACAGGAAAAGACAAAGATAAGTCCAGCTTTGGATTATATGTGCAGCTAAATTTGTAACAGTAATATATGATATTAACATTGTATGTCAGATAGGATATTAATTCAGGTATTAAGTGAAGGTTCTCGACCTTAGGGATAGTGTGTAAAGTTTAATATATAAACAATTTATGTTTATATCTTCTGCAATAGTTATAGAATTAATATACCAGGTTCGTGGTGATTTGGGACCCGAATTTAGGGATATTACATTCCTGAACTTCTCAGGTGTAGTAAGTTCGATGAACTATATCGGGAATAGATATATTATATATCATGAATTTAAAAAATTTGGTATAGTGAGCATTGATGGTGTTAAAGATTGATAGAATGAAGCAATGAAGTAAAGATTGAAGTTGATGGAGAAACAAGGATTTTCTAAATCTTCTAGCTCTGCTAGATTTTCAAAATTTATTGACTTCATGCTGATGTTTGCACTTCTGTTTTCTTGAAAAACATTGGATCATGTGATTGAACCAATGATGTTTAAAAATAATACCGTTATTCATATGTCTATGCTAATTGTTTCAGCTAAGATAAAAATGATTTGAAAATTTTCAAAATGTATTTTTGACCATGTGCATCATTTGATATGGTATAGAAAATGGTAAACAATGGAGTCATCAATTCAGTCGAACCTAATGTTAGTTGTGATCAAAAGATCGTCAGCCCACTATGGTATGATGTAATATGACAAAGTCACATAATGGCAGAATCCTCAACGTACTATTAATTTAGTACGGTATCATGACGTCATAAAAGAATTTTTGGTTTTCTTTTAAATTATGAAGAAGGTTAATTAAGTTGGCTAAATTATTTTGATTGATGTCCGAGTTGTTGAAAGTCTAAGCTATTTGATTCGTCTAGACGGCTGTTGAAAAATATTTATGGAATTCAATCATTCTTGAGTATTTATGCCAAACCAGATTGCTCTGGTGCAGATTCAGATGTTGAAAACTGAGGTGAACAACCCTATAAGGGGACATATTTTCGGAGACAATAGTTCCGAACGTAACGTATATAGTCGTTACAACACACTACGTTGTGGCCCAACGTAGTGGTACAATAAGTCGGCCACCTAGTGTACGCGTGGAGGGTGTTTTCAAACTTTGTGATTGATAAACACTCTGGTTTGCAGTGTGAAGGATTGTGTTGAAGCATTTATAAACCTGGAAAAGAGTTCACGGTCTTGTGACCCCTCAGCATAATTTAGAATCTAAGATTATTCATACTGTAAGACCCCAAATTTTATGAAATGAAAGTTTTAAATTTTTATATAATTATTATTTTATTTAGTAAATGGTTAAATTGATAAAAGGTTAAAGTCATGCGTGATATTTGAAAATTTTTCAAAGAAAACAAGTTGATATAAAATATTTGTTGTGTCGGGGAATATTCATTTTAACAGGGAATATTCGTACGATGACATAATCATTGGTGGACACCACAACGAAAGTATTGACGTATTTAGAAAATGACAGAATAATCTTTTTATAAAAAAAAATAAAAGCAAAAGTTTTACCATTAAACTGTTGAACTACCCGGTAGTAAAAGTACAGTAATACGCATGGTTACATAGTAGCGCACGGTATTGATTATTGATGCTTACATAAGAAGTGACTCAATTATAATCAATTATTGCTACAGTAATTGTTGCATCATATCTCTCATATTATTGATTCAATTATTGTCACAGTATCATCTGCATAATATTTTATATTATTAAATCAATAATTGAGACATCAAATTTATTCATATTATTGTTTGCAATATTGACGATGTCTAGAAGTTCTGTCAAGGAGAGGTTTGGTCACCTAATTGCGCGCCAATAAGGAGAAATCCTTATCGGAAATCCCCCTATTTCCTAGGAATGGCCTGGTTGTTAAATATTGTGAGTTATAATATTAATGATAAATAAGTCCGTGTTGATTAATGATGAAATTGATAGTTCCATTGTGTTGGGATTATTAGTGTTAGTGGAAATTGACATTTATTTCGATAATAATTGATGTCTGGAAGTTATATTGACCAATCGGGTAATTAATCGGATAAATGAGTAATTAATTGCTATTAATTCACATGCTTATAACTATGTGTTCATATGTGTGTACTATTGATTCACATGTATGTACTATTAGGGGAGGTGGTGCAAGATTGATAATACTTGCATGACTAAATTAAAAATGGAGGTATAGATGAAGGTACTATACTGTAATTATTTTTTCACATGTATAGAACTATTGATTCACATGAATGTACTATTAATTCACATGATATACTATTAGGGGAGGTGGTGCAAGTTTGATAATACTTGCAGGACTAAATTAAAAATAAAGGAAAAGATGAAGGTATTGTACTGTAATATTTCGAGCCCCAAAACATGCAATTATCAAAACTATATTTTTCTATAAATAGAAGCTCATTCTTCTTTCATTCTCACCAATTCACTAAGTCTCACAAGAGCAATTATAGAGAGAGAAGCTATAGAGAGAAAGAAGAAGCGAAGTCTGCTACTTCACTATTCCAGTATCTAGTCTTCTTCTGAGGTAAGGGGTATTATTTATTTTATATTCCGAAGAGATATTATTTTTCGTATTCGTATGAATATTATTTTTGTACAATATTCATAAAGAATATTATCTTCGTTCAATATTCGTAGGAATATTATCATCGTTAAATATTCGTTAGAATATTATTTTCGTTCAACAATTGTAAGGGATGTTATTTTTGTTCAATATTCGCTTGAAATAATATTTTCTTCCATACTCTGTAGTATGTAACTAATATTATTTCGTTTCACATTTTGAATTCTATACACATTTTGTTAAAGTTTTGGCTTCTATACTCCATGAAATTAGTAGAATATCCTTAAAATTTGTGCTTCATCTAGTATCGTTTCACAAGAATATTTTATGCATATTCTTGTTAAATTTTAAGCTTTTCATGCCGGAGTACTGTCCATAAGTACTATTCATTTATACGGTACTATTCACAAAAATACTATTCACGGGTACTATTCACAAAGTACTATTCATAAAGTATTATTCATGAAGTACTATTCACGAGTACTATTCATAAAGTACTATTCACGAGGTACTATTCCTAAAGTACTATTCACGGGGTGCTATTCACCCAGGTACTATTCACCCAGAGTACTATTCATGACAAAAATTGATTTATTTTCGGTTCAAATCATTTTTGATACAATATCATTCTTGAATTTTACTTCACAAAGCAGTATCATGTTGGCAATTTGAATGTTATTGAATTCTGGATAAATTAAATTATAAATCTTTAAAATTTATCCTTTGGTTCTTTTAATTAAATTCTTATATCATTGTCATCATCCTCATGCTTATATTGTGATGAAAGTCATCTTTGGCTTACGTGCATGGATGGACTGTTGATTTATATGATTATGACCAAGGATCATTCGGTATAATCATGACCCGTAATGTTACAAATGATGTGGTAAAAGTCCTCATTGGACTATAGTGCATTGATGGACAGTTGTTGGTATGATTATGACCAGGGATTATTCGGTATAATCATGACCATTGATGATTACATGAATATCCTTGGTCGTGGTGCAGGGATGATTCGATGATGTGGTTTATTTATTAAGCTGAGTCTCAGCGATAAAGTTGATGAAAAACTTTTTAAATCATAGAAGAGAGTATATATCACGCTCTACTTGACTCTTCTAATGGATTGCTTGTTTCGCTACAGTTGTTGATCTAAAACTTGTTGTCTATTATATTCTATCTGTTGTTATACTGTTGAAGGCTAAGGATAATTTATTCTGCATTATCTTAGTCATAATATTTCTTACTGGGCTAGTTGAGCTCACCATTTTCTTTCATTGTTCTCTTCAGGAAATGAGAATATAGCTGAGACGAGTCGGGGAATGGAGTGATGGTCCAGGATAAGTGGCTTTAGTAGTCCTCACTATTCTATGAAATAGTTTGATAATAATTGTAATGAGGACTCCATTGAGTGTGGATATTGTCTAGAAGACAATATTCGTGTTAAAACTCTCAGCTTATGTTTTGTCGTATTTTACACGACAGTTGTATAATTAAGTTTTTATTTGTATTTTGTACCATGTATTTGGCGACTCAAGATGGGTGATGTATACCTACTTTGGGGGCTTCACAGTTGGTATCAAAACTTAGGGATATGATCCCTGGCTGAGATGTGAGATAAGAACTAGGAAGGGAGAGACGAGGAATTCCTTCGCTAGTATGACCTACCTAAGTTTATTTGATATTTAATTGGTCGGTCAGAGTATAGGGATAATATGTGACATGTCAATTAACCCTTGTTTTGTGGCAGTGTTTGAAAATAACATCTGAAAATATCGAGATAAGCAATGAAGCACATGAGACCGTTGAGTCACCAACGATCAATACCCAGGATAATGTGCATCAGGAAGACAATAATCCTCAGGTAAACAACAACACCGATCAGATGATAAACGATGGGATGTTCAGAGGCTTTATGCAATTCATGCAACATCAGGCGAGAGAGACTCATGTTCATAATGCAGGTGGAAACAATGGCAACCCACGGCTGGTCACTGCTAAGCAGTTCAAGGAGCTGGGACCGCCGGAGTTTTTGGGAAAGCCAGAACCACTTAAGGCGAAGACGTTGATAAAGCAGATCACCAAGATATTTGATGTCTTGGAATGCTCAGAGGAGCAAAAGGTTCCCTTCACCACCTTTATGTTGCGTGAAGAGGCAGATTACTAGTGGGAATCTATAAAACATACCCAGCCTGACGCACTCAAGATGTCTTGGGAGAAGTTTCAAGAACTATTCGACGACAAGTAATTTTCCGAAAGTATTCGTCACATGAAGGAGGTGGAGTTTATCAAGTTGGAGCAAAATAATATGACCGTGTCGCAGTACGAGGCTAAATTTGCGGAGTTATCCCGGTTTGCATCCCATTTGGTCGATAATGAGGAGCGAATGACGCAAATGTTTCTAAGAGGTTTGAAACCCGAAATACGTCAATACCTCATTTCTCACAAACTTTGTTTATATTCAGATGTAGTGAATAGGACTCAGTTATTAGAGCGGGATAATGAGCCAGCCCAACCAAAAGATAACGAGCAACAACACGATAATAATCGTACCGGTGGCAATGGTCATCAGAACAATGATAACCATCGTGGAGGAAATTATCATGCTAGAAATGGTAACCACTTCGATGGTAATCATGGCCAAGATAATAGAAGAAATGATTCAAGTGGAAAATTTAAGAAGAGAAGATTTAACGATGATGGGAAGACGTCGGCAGCAGCACCAGCACTAGCAACAAATTCTAGAGGAGGAGAATGACCGCCAGTTATATGCTACAGATGCGAAGAGGAAGGACACATAAGTCCAAACTGTCCACAGGCTTCCAAGGTATATTTTAGTTGTGGAAAAGACGGTCATATAGCTCGATTTTGTCCTATAGCGAAATCAAGTCCAGTTAGGATGGTGGCACCAAAGGCGGATACGGACAAAACAAAGTTGGTGGTTTCAAGAAGAGCATTTTTCGTGACTTCTCAAAAAGCGAGTAACCCGAACTAAGTTAGCACGGGTTAGTTAATTATAAATTCTTGTGAAGTCTATACCTTATTAGATACCGGTTCTACCCACTCTTTTATTTCTCCTACTTGCGCTCAATGTTTAAATTTGACTATGGAGAAATTAGACTTTGACTTATCGGTTGAAACTCCATTAAGAGAAACCTTCGTTACACCCACTATTTATAAATCTTGTTTGATTCAAATCGGTACCCTCACGTTACCTGTCGATCTTATCTCTTTGAAAATACTTGCATTTGATGTGATTTTAGGAATCGACTGGTTAACTACTCATCATGCAAAAAAAAATTAATTATTTTCGTAAGGTTGTTAGCTTTCATATTCCTAACCAACCTATTATGTGAATCCATGCAACCAAACCACTAAAGTCAATCATTGTCATATCAAGCCATAAGTAAAGAGCCCCGAGCCTTTCGTTTGTGACTTCCTTGTGTGGAATGCACCGAAGCCAGACTTTTCATAGGCGACGCCGTGAATGATGATGGCAAGTTGATAGGTATCAATGTGACGAGCTATCCAAGTCTTGGAAGAGAGTCACAGTTTTGAATAATATTTCTATTGTTAATAAATTTTCGGACATATTCCTGAAGACTTCTTAGCCTACCCCTAAAGCGTGAAATTGAATTTTGTATTGACCCTAGTACAAAACCCATTTCTAAAACCCTCAAATATTTTCTTCACCCAAAACGAACGTATAATGTGCCAAAGACGTTGGCTCGAGCTGTTGAAGGTTATGACTATACCATTCAATATCATCGTGGAAGAGCTAACGTGGTAGCTGACGCGTTGAGTAGAAGATCGTATGCATTTACGAGTGCGATGTTGTTAACACAAAAACCCATTTCGTATAACTTTCAAATAATGAAGATAGAGTTAATTACTCTAGGGACCCACGTGGTGATATCAAATATACAAGTAGAATCGACTTTAATCGATAAAGTTAAAAGTCGCTCAAGCTACTGACTCAGAGCTGATAAATATGGAGAAGAAGGTTCAAGAAGGCGTTATTCTAGAAGCAAAAGTCGATGAAAAGAGAAAATCTCAACCCTCGATTTAATTGGCCCATTTGAAATCCTTGATCAAGTAGGAACTATGGCCTATAGACTCTCTTTACCGCCAAGTATGTCGCGTGTTCATAACGTTTGTTCACGTATCGATGTTACGTAAATATGTGGACGACCCGAACCACAATATTGAATTAGAACCGGACGAGATAGAGGAAGATTTAACGTATGAAGAGGTACCTGTTAAAATATTGGATAAGAAGGATATATTCTACACTCAAAGGTTATACCTCAAGAGTTAGCATCTGACGAGGTATCCTCACCTCTTCGGCATACCAGGTACGTACGTAAATTTTGAGGGCGAAATTTTATAAAGAGGAGAGATTGTAAGACCCCAAATTTTATAAAATGAAAGTATTCAACTTTCTTATAATTATTATTTTATTTAGTAAATGGTTAAATTAATAAAAGGTTAAAGTTATGGGTGATATTTGAAAATTTTGCAAAGAAAGTAAGTTGATATAAAATATTCGTTGTGTCGGGGAATATTCGTACGATGGCACAATAATTGGTGGACCCCACAACGGAAGTATTGTCGTACTTAGAAAACAACAGAATTATCTTTTTATAAAAATAACAGCGAAAGTTTTACCGTTAAACTGTTGAACTACCCGGTAGTAAAAGTACAGTAATACGCGTGGTTGCATAGTAGCACACGGTATTGATTATTGATGCTTACGTAAGAAGTCACTCAGTTATACTCAATTATTGTTACAATAATTACTGCATCATATCTCTCATATTATTGATTCAATTATTGTCATAGTATCATCTGCATAATATTTTATATTATTAAATTAATAATTGAGACGATAAATTTATTCATATTATTATTTGCAATATTGACGATGTCTAGAAGTTCTGTCAATGAGAGATTTGGTCACCTAATTGCGCGTCAATAAGGAGAAATCCTTATCGAAAAGCCCCCCTCTTTCCTAGGAACGACCTGGTTGTTAAATATTGTGAGTTATAATATTAATGATGAATAAGTTTGTGCTGATTAAAGATGAAATTGATAGTTCCATTGTGTTAGGATTATTAGTGTTAGTGAAAATTGACATTTATTTCGATAATAATTGATGTCTGGAAGTTATATTAACCAATCGGGTAATTAATTAGATAAATGAGCAATTAATTTCTATTAATTCACATGCTTATAACTATGTGTTCACATGTGTGTACTATTGATTCACATGTATGTACTATTAGGGGAGGTGGTGCAATATTGATAAT
Source organism: Panax quinquefolius (assembly GCA_020205615.1). Classification (NCBI taxonomy): domain Eukaryota; kingdom Viridiplantae; phylum Streptophyta; class Magnoliopsida; order Apiales; family Araliaceae; genus Panax; species Panax quinquefolius. The sequence continues at coordinate 54,217,002 of CM035163.1, forward strand.
ACTTCCATAACTAAATTAAAAATGGAGGTATAGATGAAGATACTATATTGTAATTATTTTTTTCACATGTATAGAACTATTGATTGACATGAATGTACTATTAATTCACATGATATACTATTAGAGGAGGTGGTGCGAGTTTGATAATACTTGCAGGACTAAATTAAAAATAAAGGAAAAGATAAAGGTATTGTACTGTAATATTTTGAGCGCCAAAACGTGCAATTATCGAAACTATATTTTTCTATAAATAGAAGCTCATTCTTCTTTCATTCTCACCAATTCACTAAGTCTCACAAGAGCAATTATAGAGAAAGAAGCTATAGAGAGAAAGAAGAAGTGAAGTCTGTTACTTCACTATTCCAGTATCCAGTCTTCTTTTGAGGTAAGGGGTATTATTTATTTCATATTCTGAAGAGATATTATTTTTTCGTATTCGTATGAATATTATTTTTGTTCAATATTCATAAAGAATATTATCTTCGTTAAATATTCGTTAGAATATTATTTTCGTTCAACAATTGTAAGGGATGTTATTTTTGTTCAATATTCGCTTGAAATAATATTTTCTTCCATACTCTGTAGTAAGTAAGTAATATTATTTCGTTTCAGATTTCGAATTCTATACTCATTTTGTTAAAGTTTTGGCTTCTATACTCCATGAAATTAGTAGAATATCCTTGAAATTTGCGCTTCATCTAGTATCGTTTCACAAGGATATTTTCTGCACATTCTTGTTAAATTTTAAGCTTTTCATGTCGGTGTACTGTCCATGAGTACTATTCATTTATACGATACTATTCATAAAAGTACTATTCACGGGTACTATTCACAAAGTACTATTCATAAAGTACTATTCATGAGTACTATTCACAAAGTACTATTCATGGGGTACTATTCCCGAAGTACTATTTGTGATGTCCCCAAATCCGGTTACTTTTTACCTAAAATCTGGTACATCATTTCTATAATTATTGCGGAAGATATAAACATAAATTTTTTATACATTAAACTTTTACACATCATTCCCAAGGTCTACAACCTTAACTTAATACATACCTTCAATATCTTAAAGGTTTACAGTATCATTTGCATTAGCACAATTAATAGTTCTAACTACATAATAGCTTAATCTTGGACTTTGTCTTTGCCTTTGCCTCTGCCTTTACTCGAGCTTTCATCTTAATATGAAAATTTTTATCATGATATAGCAAGGGTGAGCAACAAATTTGCCCAGCAAGTTTTAAATACAATGAAGATATATCATGATTGAAAAGAATGAATAAACTTTCAAGTTTTTAACAATATAATAATTGTGAAATAACATGAATCAAGTTTTAATAATTGCATGACTGAATCAATAATGTTTGAAGGTCAACAATGACCATGAACAATTTAAATGAACCTTATGGTAATGAAGGTGATCAGCCTTTCATACCTGATGAACATATGCAACATGCACTAAGTGCGAATCAATAATTAGTATAGACGTGAATAATCAACAACAACTATTCACTAACATGCTCTGAACATACAACTCAAGTTTGAGTTAGGGAAACTTGCCTGATTCATTGACTACTGCTACGCAATTTAGGTTAACTTCTTTTGTAAGACCTATCATTAATAAGATTGGTCTTTTAATCAACATATCAAACTTTGTATCATAATATAATTATTTTATCAATCAATTATGTTGACTTTGTCATATTCCATCCTTATGTTTTGATGATGAAATGTTCAAATACTAAATTGTTTTATGAAGTTTTCAGGTATTTTGGTGATAAAAGAGCTTTGATTGGATATTCAAGAAATTGAAGGATTTTCTCTTTTTTAGGAAAAGCAAATGTAAGATCATTTGCATAATAATTAATTTTTCATTTAAAGGCTCTAGGACATATTATTTGCATTTTTATTATATGTCTTAAATGAAAAATGTTTTTATAGAGTAAAACATATATTTTATTAGTGTTACATGTTTAGCATGCATATTATATTTAATATACACACACATGGATTACACGTGGTTATATATATCAGTGTGTCTTGTTAGCTAAAAGATGGATTGTGATATGTATGTATGTAATCATGATTTCCTAGAATAACTAAAGGATGGCAGCTTCTTTATTGGGATTTGCGGTTTTCAAGGTGAAATGGTTATTGGAACTCTAAAGTTTTGTTGAGAAAAGAGTATGATGTCATACGTCATTTCAAATGTTCCTTTATTAGCTACTGCACGTCACTTATGTGGAGATAAAGTCAAAAGTGTTTTTCAGACTATATAGTTAACAAAGATTATGAATCTGGATTGGACTATGTCAAGCTTTATTGTTGTGGGTAATTCTTTTAGTTATTATCTCTTAAGTCTTTTGATTTATTCAAACTTTGGTAACTAACAGGAAGTTGGTTTTGGATAAATATTGTGGACATAGTCTTAAGCTTTACCGTTATGGAAATTGTCGTTTGTTTTAATTAGATCATATTTTTTATTAAACGGTAACTTGTGTAAGGGCTATATAAATGATGTTTCTCATTTAGAAAATAACAGAACTCACGAATTATTATTGCACTTATTATTGTTTCTGAGCTAATTGATTTACTGAGTGCAATTCTTGAGAAGCTAAGCAATTTAATTTCTAGTATTAGTTGGGCACTGTTCGGTAAGAAATTAATTGTTTATCTATTGTGTGCTAATTGATCATTGCATATAGTTGAGCCTTTAATTGTTAAATTGATTATTCTTGCATTGATCATAGACCTCTATATTTGTATTGAATTTTTGTTTAGACTAAGTGTAGTCTAAAGGTTTTAATCCTAGGGGATTAGAGAAAAGGTTTACAAACAGGTTCAAGGAAGCAAAGGTGCTTGAAGAGTGCATAGGTGCACAAGGAGCAAGAGAGCTCAAGGGAAATTAATTGTTAATTAATTTTTGTTAGAATCTGTTTTGTAATCTGTATTTATTTATAAAGAAATAAATAAAGTGAGTCTCCAATACTAGTTGGTATTGGACGTGGACTAGGCTATTATTATAGAGGGTAATAGCTGAACCACGTAAAAAATTTTGGTGTTGATTTTATTATTTGCTTTACTTTAAAATCACATAAGCTATTTTAATTATCTTAATAATTAAAATTTGAATACTTATATTATATTAAGATAATTTTTTAACATCAAGTATTTTACTTAAGATATAAATTCAGCAGGATATTTTCTTTAATAGGCTATATTAATTCAGTAAACTGATTTCAATCATTATAATAGCCTGAAGTTAATAATTTAACTTAAAGTTTAAAAGTTGGTCATAGATTGCTCCCACACTTATTCAACCCCCCTTCTAAGTGTGCCTAGATAAATTTCATTTGGTATCAAAGGTTGGCTCTACTTATCTTGGTCTTAAAGGTGACTTGTAGGGAAAGATTCTGATATGGCATAGTTCGAGAACAACAATCAAGAAGGTCAATCAACCAATAGACCTCCTCTGCTGTTTGGAACGGAAAATTACAACTTCTAGAAGTTCAGAATGAGGATCTATCTTAAAAGAGATCCTTGGGAATGGTGGGTTGTGGAGAACGGACCAGTTATTCCACGAAGAGATGATGGGACACCAAAGATTCTACTAGAAATGGATTCAACCGAAATCTACATGGTCTCATATGATTCAAAGGCAATGAACACACTCTTCTCAAATGAGATAGTATAATCCGAGATAGACAAAGTTTCCTCATCATGCAACATGCCTAAGGAAATTTGGGATACTCTTGTGGTAAGTCATGAAGGTACTTCCAAGGTACGAGAAGTCAAGCTAAGCATGCTTATGCATGATTATGAAATGTTCAAGCTCGAAAAAGATGAAACCATTAAGCTAGCTCAAGCAAGATTTCTAGTCCTTATAAACTCCTTGAAATTACTGGACAAGACTATTCCTCAAAGTGAGATCAATCGGTAATTGCTTCGGCTATGCCCAAAAGGTTTGCTTCTAAAATCACTACTCTTCAAGATTCTGCAACTATTTCTTCCATGGATACTTTAACTTTGTTTGGTGAATTAGAAGAATATGAACATCAGTTAAAGAGATATGATGATGAGGAGGAAACCCCTCGAAGAAAGGTTTTAGCTCTTATTGCAGATAACGAAGAGGAGCTTGATGATGACTCGGATGAAGAAATAGTAATGATGTCAAGAAGACTCAAGGTGCTACTACAAAGGAAGAATAAGAGAAGAAATACGTTCAACTCAAATAAGTCCAAAGGAAAGCAAAATCAAGAGAGACATGCTTGAATGTGGACGCCCTGGTCACTTCAAGAAAGATTGTTTTCAATTAAAGAACAAAGAGAAGACAAACTACAAAGACAACAAGAAGAACAAAGCTCTTGTGACTTGGAGTGATGAGGAATCCGAAGTGGAGATTGATGCTAAAGATGAGATAGCACAAGTATGCTTCGTGGGAATTGAAGGTGAATCTAATCAGGTATCTTTTAATGAAATGAACTCATTAGAACAAGAAAATAAGAAGTTAAAAAAAAAGAATGCATGCTTAAGAGATTTAGTTAATACTTTAATGAATGAAGTGGATTCACTAATAGATGAAAAGAAAGAAATTGAAAAGGAATCTACTTGTAAAGAAGAAAAGGTTTTGATTGCTAAAATTGATTATTTAGACAACTATAACAAAATACTTTTTAATAAGGTAAATTTCTTGAATAATGAAGTCCAAAAGTTGACTAATGAGCTAAAAATGAGAGATGTATATATTGATGCATTTAGTGATAAATCTCCTGATAAAACCTTTCCTAATAATGAACTTCAAAAAGAAATAGATTCATTAAAATTATCTCTTGCTAAATTTGTCCAAGGTGAAGAAAATTTGAATGTCATATTAGGTAAACAAAGACCTAGTTTTGAAAGACAAGGAATTGGTTATGATCCTATGCATAAAAAGAGTAATATAAAAATGCTAAAATCAAAGTCTCGATTTAGTTTAAATTATTGCTCTCCTTTCACGACTTGTAAGCATTGTGGTATTAAAGGTCATTTAGATATAAATTGTTTTAAGAAACGAAACAAGGTTAAAAAGGTATGGATTAAAAAGAATGATTTGCTTGTTACTAACATGAGTGGACCCAAAAAGATATGGGTACCAAAAGGATAAATTATTCTTTTTCTTCGATGTGTATGCTTAAAAGCAAGAGTTCCATCTCAAAAATGGATTCTTGATAGCGGATGTTCTCGGCACATGACAGGTGATAAATCAAAATTTGTAGAACTAAATATCAAGAAGAAGAATGGAACGGTCACGTTTGGAGACAACAAAACCTGCGAGATAATTGGAAAAGGTAAAATTGGTAATGGCAAGGTAAGTATAAATAATGTGCATCTTGTTAATGGTCTTGAATTCAATTTAATTAGTATTAGCCAATTAATGGATAATGGCCATCAAGTTAATTTTGAAAAAGATAAATGCACAATATTTCATGGTACTAACAATACTACTCTAGTTGCACAAAGAGAAGGAAATATATATACTCTTGATTTTGAGCAACAGGATGAAGAACTATGTCTTACTTCAGTACAAGATGAAGCTTATCTGTGGCATAAAAGGATGGGACATGTTCACATGGACTTAATCAAGAAACTATCCTCAAAGAATCTCGTCAAAGGATTGCCAAGAATCAGGTTTGAAAAGAAAGGAATACGTATTCCTTGCCAACTGGGAAAACAAGTAAGAACTTTTTTCAAAGAAAGAATATGGTATCAACTTCTTCTCCTTTGCAACTACTTCATCTTGATTTATTTGGTCCGGAAAGGCATTCAAGCATTAATGGTAAATTCTATGCTTTTGTAATAGTTGATGATTTTTCAAGATACACATGGGTATTATTTTTGAGAACTAAGGATGAAGCATTTAAAGAATTTGAAAAATTAATAAGAAGTCTTGAAACAAAGTATAGCTATAAACTTATTAGAATTAGAAGTGATCATGGTAATCGAAGTTTCAAAAAGATTTTATAACCTTTTTGTGATCAAAGGGTATTAGCCATGAATTTTCAAACCCCAAGGACTCCTCAACAAAAATGGGGTGGTGGAAAGAAAGAATAGGACTCTACAAGAGACCGCAAGAACTCTATCGCAAGAAAGTAAGCTTCCAAAGAATTTTGGGTCAAGCAAGTAAGTACATCATGTTATGTTTTAAATAGAGTTCTTATTCGTTCTATTATTTTGAAAACACCTTATGAGCTTCTAAATAATAAAATTCCAAATATAAGTTATTTCAAAGTTTTGGTTGAAATGTTTCATCTTAAATACAAGTGATAATTTGGGAAAATTTGATGCTAAGTCATACGAAGGAATTTTTATTGGTTATTCTCAAAATAGTAAGGCTTATCGTATCTTTAATATTGAAAAATCACGTGTAGAAGAATCTATTCATATCACTTTCAATGAGACTAATAATGATCTGCCAAAAGAAAGTGAAGATGATGCAGGAAATTTAGAGACAGTCAGAATTCCAGCAAACCAAAAAGAACAAAATGGGAGACCAAATGAAAGCCAGAAACCGAAATGGACAACCAAAGCAGAACATGAACCTGAAAATTTGCAGGATGCTGAATATGAGTCTCATGATCAAAAGGAAGTTTTACATGATATTCAAATGCCAAAAACAACTAGATATGTCAATAATCATCCTCCGGAGAATATCATTGGAGATATCAACAAAGGTGTAACCACACGAAGAGGTTTACAAAATCATTGTGCATTTCTCGCATTTTTGTCACTGAGTTGAGCCAAAGAATGCAAAAGATGCGATCTTTGATGAAAATTGGTTATTAGCTATGCAAGAAAAACTTCAACAATTTGAGAGATGCCAAGTATGGGTACTTATGCTTCCTCCAAAAGATGCTTCCATCATTGGTACGAAATGGGTATTCATAAACAAGCTTGATGAGCACGGAACAATCACTCGTAACAAAGCAAGGCTAGTAGCCCAAGGGTATAACCAACAAGAGGGAATCGACTATGAAGAAACCTATGCACCAAGTGGCTAGGTTAGAATCAATCTGAATTTTTATTGGCGTTTCAGATGCTACAAAAAGTTTAAATCAGATCAAATGGACGTAAAGAGTGCTTTCCTCAATCGGATACATTAATGAAGAGGTGTATGTAAAGCAACCTCCCGGATTCGAGCATGAAAAGTATCCTAATCATGTCTCTACAAATTAAAGAAAGCTCTTTATGGTTTGAAACAAGCTCCAAGAGCGTGGTACGAAAAGGTTAAGTAAGTATCTCTTATCAAATGGATTTATTAGAGGTAAAATAGAATCTACATTATTTATTAAGCATAAAAATATAGATATCATTATTGTTCAAATATATGTAGATGATATAATTTTTGGTGCTACTAATGATCGTCTTTATGAGTAGTTTTCCAAGTGCATGCATAAAGAATTTGATATGAGCTTAATGGGTGAACTCAACTACTTTTTGGGACTGCAAATCAAATAAACGAAGGACGGAATTTACATCCATCAAACCAAATACACAAAAGAATTACTCAAGCGTTTTGGTTTTGAAGGATCTAATTCAAAAGGTACTCCTATGAGCACTTCAATAAAGCTCACCACTGATGACAAAGGTATTGATGTTGATATAACAAAATATCAAGGTATGATTGGATGTTTGTTATACTTAACTGCTTCTAGACTCGATATAATGTATAGTGTTTGTCTATGTGCAAGGTTTCAAGCTAAACCCAAAGAATCACATTTAAATGTTGTTAAAAGGATTTTGAAATATTTATGTGGTACAATAAATTTAAGGTTATTTTATCCAATTTCCAATCATTTTGAACTAATAGGTTATTCAGATGCTGACTATGCAGGATGTCAAATTGATAGAAAAAGTACGAGTGGTGCTTGTACTTTCTTGGGACAAAGTCTTGTATCATGGCATAGTAAAAAGCAAACCTCAGTGGCTCTTTCAACTACTGAGGGTGAATACCTAGCTGTAGGAAGTTGCTGCTCTCAGATATTATGGATGCGATAAACTCTATGTGATTTTGATATATTATGTGATTGTGTGCCTATTTATTGTGATAATTCAAGTGCTATAGATATATCTAAAAATTATGTTTTACATTCACGTACAAAGCATATAGAAGTTAGGCATCATTTTTTAAGAGACAATGTTTCAAAAGGATTAATTAAATTGATTTTTATTCCAACTGAAAATCAAATTGCAGATATTTTTACTAAACCATTAAGTGAAGATAGATTTTGCATGCTACGAAGAGAACTTGAGATGTGTACTGCATGATTTTTATAATATCTTTATTAGTGTTATCCTAGTATTGCATGTATATCGTATTAACTGTTATTAATTAGGATAATTATGTTTTTCGGTTGGTTACTTAATTCATGGACACGAGAATCAAGGAGTATATCATAATTAGTTTTGAAAATCGAAAAGACCGGACTATTTGAGAGGGTTTATTGGAAGACGATGTGTACATACATATCTCATCATGATTTTTGAAAATTGAAAAGACAAAAGTTGAGATAATTTCTTGAGAGACGTAAAGACGTCGAAGAGACGGGAGTGTCTGAGAAGTTTTATTTTAAATATTCACATATGTTTTTCTCTTCATCCTCTCAAACTCTCTATCCCTAGTTTATTATTTGATCTCTCTCTTTTCTATATTTTATCTATTCATTCTTACCTTCTTCAATCATGAGAACTCGAACACATAAACGCACGATGAGGAATTCCGATGACGAACAGACCACAGTTCCTCCCCACTCTACTGCCGGACCATCTCGCCAGAAAAGGAAACTGAAGAAGGTTGTGTCGTCAGAGACAGAGTACTTGGACTCTTCGGCGTCTGATGAGTCCACTTTCAGTCCATCTTTGCCAAAATCAACAGGACCCTCTCGGAAACGTCAACCATCGACTCCATCTTTTAAGCCAGAGGTTACACCTCCACCTAGTTTTGGTAACACCTAATCTTTTCTCTGATCTTCCTGATAACTTCTTTCGAAGTAATGCCTATGAGGTTCGGTTTAAAAATGTTATTTTTCCAAAATAGTTAGTTTATGAAAAAACAGTGGATCAAATTTGTTTTCATGAGTCTCATTTGAAAGTTTTATTCAAGTCTTGTGGTATCTCCTCCATGCTCATTCCTCCTTCTGTTTCATATCCCAGATTAGTTCAACAATTCTATACTAATCTGGAATGTCATGGGGAGTTTTATACTTCATTTGTCAAGGGCAAATCCTTGTATTTCACTGTCATGGATTTCGGTAGCATTTTAAACATTCCTTTCACTGGTGATTGTCCGTTCACTCGAAAAGGGGCTGTTCATCCTCCTTTTTTGCCTTTGGAACAATTACAAATTGTCATGGATAATCCTCTATTAAGTGATGTTTTTACTCCCAAAACCGTAGATGTTTTTCCTCTTGCTTGTGTAATCCATCATCTTGTTTGGTTTAATCTTTTGCCTCGTCTAGGTGGTAGTGTTGATTTTACTTATCAGGATTTAATCATTGTTGCTATGATTTTAAAAGGTTTATCTTTTAATTTAGTCCAAATGTTGCTTCATCAAATGATAAGTTGTCTAAGAAAAATCAAAACTTGTTTACCGTATAGTGCTACTCTCACCACTTTCTTCACTCATTTTAAGATTTCTTTTGAAAATGAACTTTCTGTAGATGTGAATGATTCACTCAATGTTAATACTTTGAAGTTGTCTCGTATTACACTGATTGATGGTCAGTTTGTTCGTGTTAATCCTGACATTCCTGTTCCTCCCATTTCAATTCCATCTTCTCTTGTTCAGTCCTCTACTCAATCTTCTTCTGAGATCTTAGATATATTGAAACTGGTACTTAGTAATCAAGATAAAATGCAAACTGAAATGTCTGCCCTTCACACCCAAATGAATATGTTGGAAAAAGGCAAATTGCCTTTGGGTGCCCCTGAAATTAACAAATTGTACAACAATCTTGAAGATGAGTTCATTGATTTACAGGCAGGCTTTGACCTGCAAACTACTGCTTTGGTAGAGGTTATGCAGAGAAGGCTTAATCGAAATTCATGTCAATTAAGTCAAGAGATAAAGTTTGTCAGTAATCAAATAGGGGAATTGGCTGAGTTTATTTCTACTCATTTCAATGATGTGGGATCTAAACTCTATATGCAGCGTAAACATTCTACCGTCACAAAAATGGGTTCATTGCAACTGGCTTGCTGAATACATTGGTGAATTTCTTAACATGCCCTTACCTCCTGGAAATTTCATTCCAAAACCTCCTCATTTTGTTGTTGATCTGAGTGTGGCTGAAAAGGTTCATCGGTCTAATCACCGACCCTATTTCACCGAAAGAGCTGCTCGGCGTGCAGTTGTGGTAGATCTCGACGAATGACTTGCTCTTCTTTTTGTTTGATGACAAAGGGGGAGAGTTTTTATGATTAATTCTGTTTATTTTTGGGATGTTTATGTTGGGTTGATTATGGACGGATTTTAAAATTGTTGGTTTTTGGTTTGGTGTGCATCACCAAAAGACTTATGTTTAATTTGGATTTTAAATATTTGATATATTTGTAGTAAATATTTTGATTTTGATGGACTAACAATTACTGCAGGTTGTTTACAAATATCAGGGTTTTGTAACTTTACTGAAAAACAAATTTCAGTATCCTGAAATAATGTTGTTGCATGGATTTAGGGGGAGTGAATTATGTTATGTATATATTCAGGTGGAGTTCATGAGAGTTAAACAATTATGGGTTGTCATCATCAAAAAGGGGGAGAATGTTGACTTTGTTATATTCCATCCTTATGTTTTGATGATGAAATGTTCAAATACTAAATTATTTTATGATGTTTTCAGGTATTTTGGTGATAAAAGAGCTTTGATTGGATATTCAAGAAATTGAAGGATTTTCTCTTTTCTAGGAAAAGCAAATGTAAGATCATTTGCATAATAATTGATTTTTCATTTAAAGGCTCGAGAACATATTATTTGCATTTTTATTATATGTCTTAAATGAAAAATGTTTTTATGAAAAATGTTTTTATAGAGTAATACATATAATTTATTAGTGTTACATGTTTAGCATTCATATTATATTTAATATACACACACTTGGATTACACGTGGTTATATATATCAGTGTGTCTTGTTAGCTAAAAGATGGATTGTGATATACATGCATGTAATCATGATTTCCTAGAATAGCTAAAGGATGGCAGCTTCTTTATTGGGATTTACGGTTTTCAAGATGAAATGGTTTACTGGAACTCTAAAGTTTTGTTGAGAAAAGAGTATGATGTCATACGTCATTTCAAATGTTCCTTTATTAGCTACTGCACGTCACTTATGTGGAGATAAAGTCAAAAGTGTTTTTCAGACTATATAGTTAACAAAGATTATGAATCTGGATTGAACTATGTCAAGCTTTATTGTTGTGGGTAATTCTTTTAGTTATTATCTCTTAAGTCTTTTGATTTATTCAAACTTTGGTAACTAACAGGAAGTTGGTTTTGGATAAATATAATGGACTTAGTCTTAAGCTTTTTACATTATGGAAATTTCACTTTTATCGTTTTGTTTTAATTAGATCATATCTTTTATTAAACGGTAACTTGTGTAAGGGCTATATAAATGATGTTTCTCATTTAGAAAATAACAGAACTCAAGAATTATTATTGCACTTATTATTGTTTCTAAGCTAATTGATTTACTGAGTGCAATTCTTGAGAAGCTAAGCAATTTAATTTCTGGTATTAGTTGGGCATTGTTCAGTAAGAAATTAATTTTTTATCTATTGTGTGCTAATTGATCATTGCATATAGTTGAGCCTTTAATTGTTAAATTGATTATTCTTGCATTGATCATGTAACCTCTATATTGTATTGAATTTTCTGTTTAGACTAAGTGTAGTCTAAAGGTTTTAATCCTAGGGGATTAGAGAAAAGGTTTACAAACAGGTTCAAGGAAGCAAAGGTGCTTGAAGAGTGCATAGGTGAACAAGGAGCAAGAGAGCTCAAGGGAAATTAATTGTTTATTAATTATTGTTAGAATCTATTTTGTAATCTGTATTTATTTATAAAGAAATAAATAAAGTGAGTCTCCAATACTAGTTGGTATTGGACGTGGACTAGGCTATTATTATAGAGGGTAATAGCTAAACCACGTAAAAAATCTTGGTGTTGATTTTATTATTTTCTTTACTTTAAAATCACATAAACTATTTTAATTATCTTAATAATTAAAATTTGAATACTTAAATTATATTAAGATAATTTTTTAACATCAAGTATTTTACTTAAGATATAAATTCAGCAGGATATTTTCTTTAATAGGCTATATTAATTCAGTAAATTAATTTCAATCATTATAATAGCCTGAAGTTAATAGTTTAACTTAAAGTTTAAAAGTTGGTCATAGATTGCTCCCACACTTATTCAACCCCCCCCTTTCTAAGTGTGCCTAGACAAATTTGAAATTATCTAACATTTAATCACATAATTAAATATTAGATAAAACCTTACAACATTAGCATTATTATCATCCTTTGATAATTCTTCAATCATTATATATCATATACATTATGATTTAACACTCGCTTTTCATTTCATAAGTTATTCTTTAACATCTAATAAGTCAAATACTAATTCAGCAACCTGGATTCTAAATCTAGCAACCAAATTCCCAATCCAGCAGACTGGATTCCAAATCCAGCAACCTGGATTCCAAATCTAGCAAGCCTGGATTCACCAATCCATCAATCCATCAAGCTGGATTCTAAATCCTTCAATTCAGTAAGCTTCTTTTCAATCCAGCAAGCGGGATAAATCAAGTTTTCTAATCCAACAAACTGGATTCACAAATTACTTAATCCAGCAAGCTGGATTCCATATCCTTTTCACAAAAATACCAAATCAGTTTATTATTTTTCTATCCTTTGTCCAAACACATATACATATATTTCATACACAAAAAGTATTTTTCCATAATTTTCCAACTTCCTTTAGTATTTTTCAAAAATCATTTTTAGTCAATTCCTTAAGAAATTAGCTACCTCACATTTAAGTCCAAAAATTCCCAAATATTGGTGGGATCTTACACATGTTAACGTGAGCCTCCGGTTTAAATTTTGTGGCCGTGAGTTATAGAACTAGGTTTATATAGATTTTAAATCAAAAAAATCACAAAAATTGAAATGGTCATAACTTGATCATTTTAACTCAGAATGCGCTCATTTTTGGACAGGAGGTACTTAATACCATATATTTTCATGTCCCAAAAGGCCAAAATTTATTTCACAAATTAAGTGGCCGAAAATTCTCTTTTAAAATTTTGGGCAGTAGCAAAATTGGAAAAACAAGGTTTTCGTACTTTGTTAAAAATATTCCATACGGAAGTCTACAACCTCTTTTTCAGTGATTCCACTTGGAGATGTTAGAAAACTTATCATATTATCTTCCTTAATGTTTCCAGAATTTTTGAATGTCCAAAAAATGACTAAACTGCCCCTAGTCTTGACTGTCCAAAAAAGTCTATTTTTTCTTAAAAGACACAAAACTATTTTTGCTAAATCAGTTACTACGGACTGTGTACTCAACATTTTCGAGTGCTACCACTTGGTTTTAGTAGTTAGCTTACATATCTATCACCTCTATTTGACGGATCACAAAAAGAAGGTGTAGATTAAAAACGGTGGAAATTCAAAGTACATAGAAATTTAGGGCTTATAAACTAGAAAATCACTTTTTCTTTACTTTTGATTTCCAACTAAAAAAACACCCAATATGGGTATATCTAAATATGAAACACTCATAAACACATAGATCTAAGGTTTTAAACCTCAAGATCAACACTTCATATTATCAAAATCATATCAAACCAAAAAGGAAATTAGACTACATAAGTGAAAATTATTCTATACCTTAGCTTTTCTGTGACGCCCCCAAAATTAGGTATACGTCACCCATCTTGGGTCGCCACTTACATGGTACATAAATTCAAATACAAACTTAATTATACATCTGTCGTAGGTGTAACATCGACAATACATAAGCGAGAGTTCTAATAGGAATATTGTCATTTAGACAATATCCATACTCAAGGAGTCCTCATTACAATTATTATCACACTATTTCACGAATAGTGAGGACTACTAATGTTATCTTGGGACCATCACTTGTTTCCCCAACTCGTCCCGGCTATATTCTCATTTTCAAGAGAAAAAGTGAAAGAAAGGGTGAGCTCAACTAGCCCGATGAAGAAATATTATGACTAAGATAATGCGAATAAATTATCATTAGCCTTCAACAATGTTAACCGATAAAATACAATAGACAACCGGTTTAAGCTGCAGTGAATATGCAATCCATTAAAAGAGTCAAGTAGAAAATAAAGTCTACTATCTTTTAGGTTTTAAAAGGTTTTCATCAATTTTTATCACTAAGACTCGGTTTAATGAATAAACCACAATATCTAATCATCCACGTACCACGGTCAAGGATTTTCATCAAATTATCAATGGTCATGACTATCTACCGAATCACCCTCGGTCATAATCATACCAAAAACTATCCATCAACGCATTACGAGCCAATCGAGGACTTTTGTCACATCATTTATATCAAGCCATGATTATACCGAATGAACCACGGTCATAATCATACTAAGTTCATCTATGCACGTAAGCCGAAGATAACTTTCAACATAATATAAATATGAGGATAATGACAATGATATAAGAATTCAATAAAACAAGTTCAAGAATTAATTTCTCTAGGATTTATTAACGTCCAAATTGTCAACAAGAATCTTTGTTTTGTAGATTAAAATTCAAGAATGATCGGAAGAATATTTCCATAAAAGATCTTTGGATGAAATGCAAATATCAAGGATATTCTACTAATTTCATGGAGTATAGAAGTCAAAGTTTTAACCAATTTGGGTATAATAAAGAATGGAATAACAAAAGAAATCACCATGCATGCGGTGCCGCGATAGACGAGTTATTCAACGAAATAATAATAACGGAACCGGTCGGGTGAAATTCACTGCAAGCGGGATGATCCAATGAGAATAATAAATCTTTGAATAATAAACAATGGAACCGATTAGATTGTAAAACATCTCTGACGAGGATATTCAATGAGAATAATAAATGCGGAATAATAAACAATGGAACCAGTCCGGTGTAAAACACACAGACAGGATATTCCAACAGAATAATAAAGAATGGAATAACAGAAGAAGATCACCAAGTATAGGGGATTCCGCGTATACAGGTTATTCCAACAGAATAAATAAGAATGGAATAATATAAGGATTTCACCAAGTATAGGGTATGCCGCGTATACAGGTTATGTATAGGGTATGCCACTTTTACAGGTTATTCCAACAGAATAATAATGAATGGAATAACAGAAGTTCTCTTCATGAATAAGAAAGAATAACACCCCTTACGGGTACAACAAATAATATCCCTTACCTTAGAAGAACTGAATATTGGAAAAGTGAAGTAGCAGAATACTTTTCTTCTTTCTCTCTATAGTTTCTCTCTCTAGAGTTTCAATGAATTCGTAAGAAAATAATGAAGGAATGAGCTTCTATTTATAGGAAAATGGAATGCATAGTAACTAATCCATGAACGGTCCAGATTGATTTACTTTAATCTGACGGTCCATATTTAAAGCAAAATCTTTTAAATAAAATATAATATATTCTATTTATATAAAAACATTTTACTATGCAAACACTATGCAAAACACTATGCAACACTATGCATAATAAAATATAATATATTCTATTTATAGAATAACTTTAATAAAGTATTACATTTTATATAAAAGATGTTCGTTTTATTATGTTAATAATACGAATAAAACAAAACGTCATTATCGCTATAATAATTCATATTATTAATAAACAATAATGGAATCAAATGAGTGACTTCTCACATAAGCATAAATAATCAATATCGTGTGCTTCTTATGCAACCACATGTACATTGTGCTTTACTACTGAAAGTAGTTCAACGGTATCCACGGTAAAACTTCATAGTTATTTCAATAAAATATTTTTGTCGTTTTCTCAATCCAACAATAATTACATTTGTGGGGTCCACCAATGATTGAGTAGTTGCACGAATATTCCTGCTAATAAGAATATTCCCAGACCAATCGAATATAATATAACCACTTGCATACTTTGCAAAATTTATAAATACTACCCACAACTATAATATTATCTCAAATTCACACCATAATATTAAAAATTATTTCGACAAAATTTAAATCTTTATTGATAAAATCTGGGTCTCTGATCTCCTCCTTATGGAATTTAAGCCCTCGAAATTAGGTGCGATACTGGTATGATAAAGAGGTGAGGATACCTTGAATACCTTTATCGTTGAAAACATTAAATTCATCTTTGCAATCCGGCCAAAGATATTCATTAACAATTCATCTTTGCACTACTGAGCCAAAGATATACAAAGCAGTAAAACCAATAATCTTTGAGACTCGACTTAATAGTATCACGACCACGAATTATCCATGCACTTCTCGGCGAGGATATTCGTGTTTTTTAATACTGATCATGATTATACCGAATAATCCTGGTCATAATCATACCAAGTCCATCGATGTACTACTACCAAAGATGACTTTTACCACATCCATGAATTAATATTTCATTCTTTGAGACTCATTTCAATAATTAATCCACATCATCGAATCATCCCCGCACTATAGGCCGAGGATATTCTTTATTATCACGACCACGAATTATCCATGCACTACACGTGCAAAGATAATCGTGTATTCATTAGTATCACGACCACAAATTATCCATGCACTACTACCAAAGATAATCGTGTATTCATTAGTATCACGACCATAAATTATCCATGCACTACTACCAAAGATAATCGTGTATTCATTAGTATCACGACCACAAATTATCCATGCACTACTACCAAAGATAATCGTGTATTCATTAGTATCACGACCACAAATTATCCATGCACTACTACCAAAGATAATCGTGTATTCATTAGTATCACGACCACAAATTATCCATGCACTACTACCAAAGATAATCGTGTATTCATTAGTATCACGACCACAAATTATCCATGCACTACGTGCAAAGATAATCGTGTATTCATTAGTATCACGACCACAAATTATCCATGCACTACTACCAAAGATAATCGTGTATTCATTAGTATCACGACCACAAATTATCCATGCACTACTACCAAAGATAATCGTGTATTCATTAGTATCACGACCACAAATTATCCATGCACTCACGTACAAAGATAATCGTGTATTCATTAGTATCACGACCACAAATTATCCATGCACTACTACCAAAGATAATCGTGTATTCATTAGTATCACGACCACAATTATCAATGCACTACGTGCAAAGATAATCGTGTATTCATTAGTATCACGACCACAAATTATCCATACACTACTACCAAAGATAATCGTGTATTCATTAGTATCACGACCACAAATTATCCATGCACACACGTGCAAAGATAATCGTGTATTCATTAGTATCACGACCACAAATTATCCATGCACTACTACCAAAGATAATCGTGTATTCATTAGTATCACGACCACAAATTATCCATGCACTTCACGTGCAAAGATAATCGTGTTTTCAATTATGGTTATGATTATCTTAGAACAATCCACGGTCAGTAATCATACCAAGTCTATCTATGCACCTTGTGATACGAGATGACTTTCAACATAATATAAGCATGAGGATAATGATATAAAGAATCAATCAAATGAGATAAAGGATAAATATTAAACATTTATAATATAATTTATCCGAGATTCAAGAATATCCCCATGTTATCAATCACTTAATAATCTCATAATCTAATATCATTAATATTATAACAATACTTCTTAAATTTATAAACAATTTATCTCAATTGTTTACGCTTTACCATATAATGCATTTAATCATTCAAAATGCCATACTCATAAGATATCATCACCAATTATCAAATCCCTCAAAACAAAACAAAATATGCATATACTCTATATAGGATTCTCTAGCCATAAAATCCTATTTTCAACTTTGTTACTTCACATAACATATTTAACTCATATGTTCAGTAACTAAACTATTTTCATGAAAAATACCAAATCAGTCCCAAAAATATTTCTTTTCTGGGATTTAGCATAATATAGTCCCATAATGAAAATATATTTTCTCGGAATTTTTAAAATTCATTTACTATTTTCAAAATCAATTTCTAATTAATTCCTTAAGAAATTAGCTACCTCAAGTTTAACTCCAGAAATTCCCAAATCTTGGCAGGACCTTACACATGTTAATGTGAGCCTCAGATTTAAATTTCATGGTCATCTGAGTTGTAGAACTCCGGTTATATCATTTTTCGTCGGAAAAACCTAAATATTGAAATGGTCATAACTTGCTCATTTTAAGTCAGAATAAGCTCATTTTTGGACAGGAGTTACCTTATACCATATACTTTCATTTCCCAAAAGGCTAGAATTTTTTTCTCATAATTTAAGTGGCCGAAAATGCCCTTCTAAAAATAAAATCAGTAGCTTTTTGAAATTTCCAGCTTTTTCATTCTTTATTAAAATTAGTCCACACGTAAATCTACAACACCTTTTCTAGTAATTCCACTTGGATTAGTTAGGTAACTCATAGATCTAACTCTAGGACTTAACCACACTCAAAAATTCAAAATATAATAGGAGATTTGGTCAATTGAATTTCATGTTACGTTTTTCACCAAAATCTGGTTTTCAACTCTTTGTGATTTCTAAGAAACTTTCATGTTTTCACATAATAACCAACATAACTCATCATAACACTTACTAATACTTCATATACCCATGATTTTCATTAGTCCAATGCTTTTATTATGAATTTCATCATAATCCTCGTAAACAGATCCTTTTAGTTGAAGAAATATTTGAGGGTTTAAGAAATGGGTTTTGTACTGGGGTTAATACAAAATTCGATTTCACGCTCTAGGGTAGGCTAGGAAATCTTCAAGAATACGCCAAGAAATTTATTAATGACAGAAATATCATTCAAAACTGTGACTCTCATCCAAAACTTGGATAATACGTCACATTGATACCAACTGTGACTTCTATCCTTTAACCTAGATAGCACCTCACAATGATACCTATCAACTTGCCATCTTCAGTCACGACGTCGCCTACAGAAAGTCTGGCTTCGGTGCATTCCACACAAGGAAGTTAACAACGAAAGGATCGGGGCTCTTTACTTATGGCTTGATATAACAGTGATTAACTTTAGGGTTTGGTTACTTTGAATTCAGTATAATGGGTTGGTTATGAATATAAAAGCTAACAACCTTACGAAAAGCATGATGAGTAGTTAACCAATTGATTCCTAAAATCACATCAAAGGCAAGTATTTTCAAAAGATAAGATCGACGATGTAACGTGAAAGTGTTTATTTGAATCAAACAAGATTTAAAAATAGTAAGCGATAACGAAGGCTCCTACTAATGAAGTTTCAACCGATAAGTCAAAGTCTAACTTCTCGAGTCAAATTTAAAGCGTTGAACACAACTAGGTGAAATAAAAGAGTGGGTAGGCGGTATCTAACACGGCATAGACTTCGCAAGAGCTTATGATTACTTACCCGTGATAATCTTATTCGGGTTCCTCGTCACGAGAAAAAAACGCTCTCTCTTAAACTCTCGGCTTTGGTTTATGCAGGGATGACCTTTGGTGCCTCCATCCTAGTTGAATTTGTCTTGAGAAACGACAAAATCGAGCTAAGTGACCTTCTCTTACACAATTATAACATGCTTTGGACGACATGGTAGCGATTGGATGATGTATCCCTCTCCTCGCATTTGAAGCATATGATAGGTGGTCTTTCTCCTTCCTTAACAACTTGGTCTTTGGTCTTGACGTCTTTCCATCATTGTTGAATCTCCTTTTCTTGAAATGTCCATTCTTATTGCTTTGACCCTCATTACCACCAAGTGGTTACCATATCGCTTTGTTGATTCCCTCCACGCTTGTTGTCACCGCTTCGATGACTACTCATTGGTATTATAATTTTGCTTGGGTTGCTCTCTTTTAGTTCGTTGACTCGTTATCGCGCTCCACTAAGCGAGCCCTATTTACAACATCTCGAATACAAACACGGTTTATGAGAAATAAGATGTTGGCGTATCTCCGACTTCAAACCTCTTAAAAACATTCGCGCCATTCTCTCTTCATTATCCACCAAGTGGGGCCTTGAATCGTGATAACTCGCATAAATTTTGCCTCGTATTGCGACACGGTCATATTATTTTGTTCTAACTTGATAAACTCCACCTCCTTCATGTGGCGAATACTTTCGAGGAAAGTATTTGTCTTTGAACGACTCTGGAACTTCTCCCAAGATATCTTGATCAATGAGGTTGAGTACGTTTCTACCGATTTCCTCCGATGTCGCCTCTCGCGCAACATAAAGGCGTGAAGGGAACCTTTTGCTCCTCGGAGCATCCCAAGACATCAAATATCTTGGTAATCTGCTTTATCCATGCTTCCGCCGAAGTGGTTTTTTGCTCTCCTTAAACTCTGGTGGTCCCGGCTCCTTGAATTGTTTAGCGGTGACCGCACCGAGAGTTTTCCGTGTTTCCACCCACGTTTTGGACAGAGTCGCTTTTGCACGATGTTGCATGAATTCTAAAACCTCTTAAACGTCACTGCGTCGTTAAATCGATTGATCGGTGTTGTTGTTTATAAGAGGATTATCGCCATCCTGTTGCACATTGTCACGATTATTGATCCGTGGAGAATCAGCGGTCTCACGTGCTCCATTGCTATTCTCAACATTCTCGGATGCCATTTTCAAACACCGCCACAAAATAAGGGTTAATTGACATGCAACATATTATCACTATACTACGGCCGACCAATTAAATACCAAATAAACTTAGGTAGGTCATACTAGCGAAGGAATTCCTCGTCTCTCCCTCCTAGTTCTTATCAAGCATCTTAGCGGGGATCATATCCTAAGCTCGATACTGTTGTGGCGCCCCAAAATTAGGTATCGTCACCCATCTTGGGTCGCCACTTACATGGTACATAAATTCAAATACAAACTTAATTATACATCTGTCGTGTAACATACGACAATACATAAACTGAGAGTTCTAATAGGAATATTGTCATTTAGACAATATCCATACTCAAGGAGTCCTCATTACAATTATTATCACACTATTTCACAGAATAGTGAGGACTACTAATGCTATCTTCAGGACCATCACTTGTTTCCCCAACTCGTCCCAGCTATATTCTCATTTCCTGAAGAGAACAGTGAAAGAAAGGGTGAGCTCAACTAGCCTAGTAAGAAATATTATGACTAAGGTAATGCAGAATAAATTATCATTAGCCTTCAACAATGTTAAACTGATAAAATACAATAAACTGAATAAATTATCATATAGTTGAGCCTTTAATTGTTAAATTGATTATTCTTGCATTGATCATAGACCTCTATATTTGTATTGAATTTTCTGTTTAGACTAAGTGTAGTCTAAAGGTTTTAATTCTAGGGGATTAGAGAAAAGGTTTACAAACAGGTTCAAGGAAGCAAAGGTGCTTGAAGAGTGCATAGGTGAACAAGGAGCAAGAGAGCTCAAGGGAAATTAATTGTTAATTAATTATTGTTAGAATCTATTTTGTAATCAGTATTTATTTATAAAGAAATAAATAAAGTGAGTCTCAATACTAGTTGGTATTGGACGTGGACTAAAGCTATTATTATAGAGGTAATAGCTAAACCACGTAAAAAATCTTAGTGTTGATTTTATTATTTTCTTTACTTTAAAATCACATAAGCTATTTTAATTATCTTAATAATTAAAATTTGAATATAAATTATATTAAGATAATTTTTAACATCAAGTATTTTACTTAAGATATAAATTCGCAGGATATTTTCTTTAATAGGCTATATTAATTCGGTAAACTAATTTCAATCATTATAATAGCTTTGAAGTTAATAGTTTAACTTAAAGTTTAAAAGTTGGTGTAGATTGCTCCCACACTTATTCAACCCCCCCTTCTAAGTGTGCCTAGACAAATTTGAAATTATCTAACATTTAATCACATAATTAAATATTAGATAAAACCTTACAACATTAGCATTATTATCATCCTTTGATAATTCTTCAATCATTGTATCATATACATTATGATTTAACACTCGCTTTTTCATTTCATAAGTTATTCTTTAACATCTAATAAGTCAAATACTAATTCAGCAACCTGGATTCTAAATCTAGCAACCAAATTCCCAATCCAGCAGACTGGATTCCAAATCCAGCAACCTGGATTCCAAATCTAGCAAGCCTGGATTCACCAATCCATCAATCCATCAAGCTGGATTCTAAATCCTTCAATTCAGTAAGCTTCTTTTCATTCCAGCAAGCTGGATAAATCAAATTTTCTAATCCAACAAACTGGATTCACAAATTACTTAATCCAGCAAGCAGGATTCCATATCCTTTTCACGAAAATACCAAATCAGTTTATTATTTTTCTATCCTTTGTCCAAACACATATACATATATTTCATACACAAAAAGTATTTTTCCATAATTTTCCAACTTCCTTTAGTATTTTTCAAAAATCATTTTTAGTCAATTCCTTAAGAAATTAGCTACCTCACATTTAAGTCCAAAAATTCCCAAATATTGGTGGGATCTTACACATGTTAACGTGAGCCTCCAGTTTAAATTTTGTGGCCATCGGAGTTATAGAACTCCGGTTATAGCCGTTTTCATAAAAAAATCACAAAAATTGAAATGGTCATAACTTGATCATTTTAACTCAGAATGCGCTCATTTTTGGACAGGAGGTACTTAATACCATATATTTTCATGTCCCAAAAGGCCAAAATTTATTTCACAAATTAAGTGGCCGAAAATTCTCTTTTAAAATTTTGGGCAGTAGCAAAATTGGAAAAACAAGGTTTTCGTACTTTGTTAAAAATATTCCATACGGAAGTCTACAACCTCTTTTTCAGTGATTCCACTTGGAGATGTTAGAAAACTTATCATATTATCTTCCTTAATGTATCCAGAATTTTTGAATGTCCAAAAAATGACTAAACTGCCCCTACTCTTGACTGTCCAAAAAAGTCTATTTTTTCTTAAAAGACACAAAACTATTTTTACTAAATCAGTTACTACGGACTGTGTACTCAACATTTTCGAGTGCTACCACTTGGTTTTAGTAGTTAGCTTACATATCTAGCACCTCTATTTGACGGATCACAAAAAGAAGGTGTAGATTAAAAACGGTGGAAATCCAAAGTACATAGAAATTTAGGGCTTATAAACTAGAAAATCACTTTTTCTTTACTTTTGATTTCCAACTAAAAAAACACCCAATATGGGTATATCTAAATATGAAACACTCATAAACACATAGATCTAAGGTTTTAAACCTCAAGATCAACACTTCATATTATCAAAATCATATCAAACCAAAAGGAAATTAGACTACATAAGTAAAAATTATCTTTATACCTAGCTTTTACATGACGCCCCAAAATTAGGTATCGTCACCCATCTTGGGTCGCCACTTACATGGTACATAAATTCAAATACAAACTTAATTATACATCCGTCAGTGTAACATACGACAATACATAAACCGAGAGTTCTAATAGGAATATTGTCATTTAGACAATATCCATACTCGAGAGTCCTCATTACAATTATTATCACACTATTTCACGAGAATAGTGAGGACTACTAATGCTATCTTGGGACCATCACTTGTTTTCCCAACTCGTCCATTTATATTCTCATTTCAAGAGAGAAACGGTGAAAGAAAGGGTGAGCTCAACTAGCCCAAGAAGAAATATTATGACTAAGATAATGCAGAATAAATTATCATTAGCCTTCAACAATGTTAAAGCGATAAAATACAATAGACAACCGGTTTAAGCTGCAATGAATATCGCAATCCATTAAAAGAGTCAAGTAGAAAATAAAGTCTACTATCTTTTAGGTTTTAAAAGGTTTTCATCAATTTTTATCACTAAGACTCGGTTTAATGAATAAACCACAATATCTAATCATCCCCGTACCACGGTCGAGGATTTTCATCAAATTATCAATGGTCAGCGACTATCTTAGAATCACCCCCTGGTCATAATCATACCAAAAACTATCCATCATTGCATTACATGTGCTTTGAGGACTTTTGTCACATCATTTATATCAAGCCATGATTATACCGAATGAACCACGGTCATAATCATACTAAGTTCATCTATGCTGCGTAAGCCAAAGATAACTTTCAACATAATATAAATATGAGGATAATGACAATGATATAAGAATTCAATAAAACAAGTTCAAGAATTAATTTCTCTAGGATTTATTAACGTCCAAATTGTCAACAAGATATCTTTGTTTTGTAGAGTAAAATTCAAGAATGATCGGAAGAATATTTCCATAAAAAGATCTTTGGATGAAACGCAAATATCGAGGATATTCTACTAATTTCATGGAGTATAGAAGTCAAAGTTTTAACCAATTTGGGTATAATAAAGAATGGAATAACAAAAGAAATCACCATGCATGCGGTGCAGCATGTAGGCGGAGTTATTCAATGAGAATAATAATAACGGAACCGGTCGGGTGAAATCACACAAGCGAGGATGATCCAATGAGAATAATAAATCTTTGAATAATAAACAATGGAACCGGTCGGTGTAAAAACACACGCAACGGATATTCCAAATGTAATAATAAATGCGGAATAATAAACAATGGAACTGTAGGTGTAAAAACACATGCACAGGATATTCCAACAGAATAATAAAGAATGGAATAATGAAGAAGATCACCAAGTATAGGGGATTAGCGTATACTGAGTTATTCCAATGAATAAATAAGAATGGAATAATATAAGGATTTCACCAAGTATAGGGTATTCAGCGTATCTGAGGTTATGTATAGGGTATGCCACTTTTACAAAGTTATTCAACGAGAATAATAATGAATGGAATAATGAAGTTCTCTTCATGAATAAGAAAGAATAACACCCACTTACAGGTACAACAAATAATATCCCTTACCTTAGAAGAAATGAATATTGGAAAAGTGAAGTAGCGAGAATACTTTTCTTCTTTATCTCTATAGTTTCTCTCTCTAGAGTTTCAATAAATTCGTAAGAAAATAATGAAGGAATGAGCTTTATTTATAGGAAAATGGAATGCATAGTAATTAATCCATGAGCGGCCCGAGGTTGATTTACTTTAATCTGCGGTCCATATTTAAAGCAAAATCTTTTAAATAAAATATAATATATTCTATTTATATAAAAACATTTTACTATGCAAACACTATGCAACACTATGCAAAACACTATGCAAAAACACTATGCAACACTATGCATAATAAAATATAATATATTCTATTTATAGAATAACTTTAATAAAGTATTACATTTTATATAAAAAGATGTTTACATTTTTATTACGTTAATAATCTGAATAAAAAATAATACGTCATTATCATTTATAATAATTCATATTATTAATAAACAATAATGGAATCAAACCGAGTGACTTCTCACATAAGCATCAACAATCGATATATCGTGCTACTATGCAACCACGTATTCATCGTACTTTTACTATGAGAGTAGTTCAACAAAGTATCCACGGTAAAACTTCCGCCGTTATTTCAATAAAATATTTTTGTCGTTTTCTCAATCAAACAATAATTACATTATGGGGTCCACCAATGATTGAGTAGTTATACTGAATATTCCCGCTAAACCGAATATTCCCTGACCAATCGAATATAATATAACCACTTGCATACTTTACAAAATTTATAAATACTACCCACAACTATAATATTATCTCAAATTCACACCATAATATTAAAAAATTATTTCGACAAAATTTAAAACTTTATTGATAAAATCTAGGGTCTCACATTTTCCTTCTTCTCCTTCTAAAATATGAGATGGATCTTGGGTGTATGAAGATCAAAATCTCCTCTTCTTCTTCTCTTGGAGCTGCCGAATGGTCCCTCTATTCTCTCTCTCTCTCTCTTTGGTTTTCTTAGCAAAATAGAAGTAATAAGATGAAAAAGAAAATATGATTTAAGTGTTGGAAGAATCTATAGATATCTTTGGTATATCTAAACACAATCTACCAACATATCTCCTCTCTCTCTCTCTCTCTCTTAATTATAACAATGCTACTTAGAAAATTAGCCAAATGTGGTGGCTCCATAATACAATTGACACCTATCCCATCTTGTACTTATCTTTAGAAAATTGGGAGCATGAAATGATTATATTCATCCCCCCTTCCTCTCCTTATCATGGCTGGCCATGTGGCCTTATTATCCTTAAAAATTGATTTCTTTTTAATTCTTATTTAGCATAACAAATGTCCAATATGACCCTCCTTAATTGGGCTTAAATTTGGGCCACCATTTCCATCTTTTGGGCTATCAATAATTAATCTATTGGACTTAAAATTTAATTCTTTGGGCCATGTAAATTAACATAGTCCAATACTCTTAATTTTATCTTTCCCTAATTATTTAATTATGGTTTTCATTTCCTCAATTATAACATAAATCCTTACTCATGCACATTTATTTCCTTAACCCAATTAGACTTGCTATAATTAGGTTATAAAATTAATTAATTGAGATTTATTAAATAAATCTCTTAATGTTAGTATATATATTTATATACTAATATTCTCTATATTATAACCTCTTAGGTTAATTAATTATCACACCTAATATATATATATATATATATATATATATATATATATATATATTAGGTTACATAACTTAATTCTTAATTCACTTGAATTAATTCTATGACCACTAAATAAAAGTAACCCTTTAGGTCATTTAAATCTCATACCATATTTAAATAACTTATTTAAGTTATACAATTTATATTGTATAATTAAATTTAATTTCCTCTTCCTCTTCATAAATTGTTTTCAAACAATTTATTTATATATTAGATATATAATTTAATATTTTCAATCATTTATTCAAATATGAATTTAATTTACTAACTTCGCTTTGATATCAATATTCATATTTACATATTGGATCTCCTCTCATATTTTTGCTTTACCTCCTTTGGTATAATATTAAATATTATACCATTATTCAAATCATATTTCACTTCTCACATTAATTTTGACTTTTCTCCATAAAAAGTCAACTGTTAACTTTGACCAAAAGTAAACCTTTACACATTTTGTGTTTACTGTCCATTCTGACTAAATTGACGTTCCGGACGTAACCGAGCAGTCCATGCTTCAAAATTCTATCTCTAACTCAAATTTTGAGTTTTAAATTTCCCCCTTCTTATTGTTAATCGTATTAACTAACGACTTTATACTTATTCAAATTCTTATTTTCGAATAAGGCAATCAATTAAGCTATATTAATTACTAACATAGTTTTATCTTGATCCTTATATCATTAACTTAATTCATCATTCCTCTTGCTAAAATATATATAGCACCTTACTAAGTATATATATATATATATTTCTATACATATACTCATCTTCGTTTAACCTCATAGCATCTCTTCATGTGAAATCTTATCTCCTTAAGAAAATTTTCATATGTACTTATATAACATTTCTTAGACTATTCAGTTCACATCGAATTTATAGGTATCATAATACTTTATTCTTGATATTCCTTCAAGTACATATTAATTCATTTCTAGGGTTTAGGAATTTTGTAACCCGTATTTTCTCTATTCTCATTCGAATAGCAAACCATATAGGTTTTTACTTGAAAATTTTAAATAAATCCTCAAATTCTCATCTAGGTTTTATTATTTAACCTTTATTCTAATCATTCAAGATTTTATGAATTTTTGGGTTGTCACTATTTACGGGGTACTATTCACCTGGGTACTATTCACCCGGAGTACTATTCATGACAAAAATTGGTTTATTTTCAGTTCAAATCATTTTTGATACAATATCATTCTTGAATTTTACTTCACAAAGCAGTATCGTGTTGGCAATTTGAACGTTTTGACTTCTATACTCTATGAAATTAGTGGAATATCCTTGAAATTAGTGGAATATCCAGTATCTTTTTATGGAAATATTCTTCTGAGCATTCTTGAATTTTACTCTACAAAGAAGTATCATGTTGACAATTTGGACGTTATTAGTTCCTGGATAAATTAATTCTTGAACTTGTTTTATTGAATTCTTATATCATTGTCATCATCCTCATGTTTATATTATGTTGAAAGTCATACGTGGCACCAGTAGTGCATAGATGGACTTGGTATGATTATGACAAGGGATTAATCGGTATAATCATGACCGTAATGTTACAAATGATGTGGTAAAAGTCCTCATTGGCCCATAGTGCATTGATGGACAGTTGTTAGCATGATCATGACCATTAATGAATACACGAATATCCTTGGCCCGTAGTGCATGGATAATTTATGGTTGTGATACTAATGAATATCCTTGGCCATAGTGCAGGGATGATGTGGATTATTTATTAAGTTGAGTCCCAGCGATAAAAGTGATGAAAAACCTTTTAAATCATAAAAGATAGTAGATTTTATTCTCTACTTGACTCTTTTAATGGATTGCTTGTTCCGCTGCAGTTAAACTTGATGTTTGTTATATTGTATCAGTTTAACACTGTTGAAGGCTAACAATAATTTATTCTGTATTATCTTAGTCATAATATTTCTTACTAGGCTAGTTGAGCTTACCCTTTTACTTTCATTGTTCTCTTCAGGAAATGAGAACGTAGCAGGGACTAGTCGGGGAACGGAGTGACGGTCCAGATAATAGCATTAGTAGTCCTCATTATTCTGTTAAATAGTGTGATAATAAATGTAATGAGGACTAAATTGAGTGTGAATATTGTCTAGATGACAATATTTGTATTGAAACTCACAGCATATATTTTATCGTATTTTACACATTGTTGTATAATTAAGTTGTATTTGAATTTTTTACCATGTATTTGGCGACTCAAGATGGGTGATGTATACCTATTTTGGGGGCATCACAGTTAGTATCAAAGCTTAGGGATATGATCCTGGCTAAGATGTGAGACAAGAACTAGGAGGGAGGCGGGAATTCCTTCACTAGTATGACCTACCTAAGTTTATTTGGTATTTAATTGGTCGGTCAAAGTATAGGGATAATATGTGATATGTTAATTAACCCTTGTTTTGTAGTAGTATTTGAAAATAACATCCGAGAATGTTGAGAACATCAATGGAGCACAGGAGACTGTTGAGTCTCCACAGATCAATAATCGAGGATAATGTGCATCGAGGGAGGCTGACAATCATCGTGCAAACAACAATCTCGACCAGATGATGAGCGATGGAATGTTCAGAGGCTTTATGAAATTCATGCAACATCAGGCAAGAACGGCTCCTGTACAAAATGCAGGTGGAAACACTGGCAACCCTCAGACGGTCACCGCTAAGCAGTTCAAAGAACTGGGACCACCGATGTTTTTTGGAGAGCCAAAACCACTTAAGGCGAAGACGTGGATAAAGCAGGTTTGCAAGATATTTGATGTCTTGGGATTCTCCAAGGAGCAAAAGGTTCCCTTTGTCACCTTCATGTTGCGTGCAAAGGCAACATGAAATGTGTTTGTATTCAGATGTTGTTAATAGGGCTCAGTTATTGGAGCGCGATAATGAGTCAACCCAACCAAAAGAGAGCAGCCGGCAAAATGATAATACCAGTGATAATAGTCATCGAAGCGATGACAATAAGCGTGGAGAGAATCAACATGCCAGAAATGGTAACCACTTCGGTGGTAATCATGGCCAAAATAATAAGAATGGACATTTCAAGAAGAGGAGATTCAAAAATGATGGAAAGAGCGTCGACCAAAGACCGTTGTTAAGGAAGGAGAACGGCCACCTATCATATGCTTCAAATGCGGAGGGGAGGGACACATCAGTCCAAACTGCGCGATGTCATCCAAAGAATGTTATAATTATGGAAGAGAAGGTCACCTAGCCCGATTTTGTCGTTCACAGAAGACAAGTTCAACTAGGATGGAGGCACCAAAGGACGTCCCAGAAAAGTCAAAGCCAGTAGTGCAAGGGAAAGCGTTTGTTGTGACCTCCCATAAAGCAAGGAACCCGAACGAGGTCATCACGGGTAAGCTTATCATATGCTCTAGCAAAGTATATACCTTATTTGATATCGGTTCTACCCATTCTTTTATTTCTCCTACTTGCGCTCAACATTTAAATTTGACTCCGGAGAAATTGGACTTTGACTTATCTGTTGAAACTCCGTTGGGAGAAACCTTCATTACATCCACTATTTATAAGTCTTGTTTGGTTCAAATCGGTACCCTCACATTACCTGTCGATCTTATTTCATTGAAAATACTTGCATTTGACGTAATTCTAGGGATTGATTGGTTAACTACTCATCATGCAAAAATTGATTGTTTTCATAAGGTTGTTAGCTTTCATATTCCTAACCAACCTATTATGCGAATTCAAGCAACCAAACCATTAAAATCAATCACTGTCATCTCAAGCCATAAAGCTATTCATTTATTGAAAAACTGATGTCAAGCTTTCTTAGCTCAGGTCATGAATCTAAACAAAAATACGTCAGTTTTGAATGATATTTCTATTGTTAATGATCTTCCTGACGTATTTCCTGAAGAACTTCCTGGCCTACCCCCAAAGCGTGAAATTGAATTTTGTATCGACCTTGAACCCGGTACAAAACCTATTTCCAAAGCCCCATATCGAATGGCTCCTATTGAACTTCAGGAGTTAAAGACCCAACTGCAGGAATTGCTAGACATCGGTTTCATTCGTCCTAGTACGTCTCCTTAGGGTGCTCCTGTTCTATTCGTGAAGAAGAAAGATGGGAGTACGCGACTTTGTATTGATTATCGAGAGTTGAACCATGTCACTATCAAAAATAGATATTCATTGCCTCGCATTGATGACTGTTTGACCCGATTCAAAGGCGCCCAAATTTTTTTAAAGATTGATCTTCGTTCCGAATATCGGAATTGAAGATTAGAATCGATGACATTCCAAAGACGGCTTTCAGAACTCGGTACGGGCATTATGAATTCCTAGTCATGTCTTTTGGATTGACTAATGCTCCTGCTGCCTTCATGGATATGATGAACCGAGTATTCAAGGAATATTTGGATCACTTTATGGTCGTCTTTATTGATGACATCCTTATTTATTCCAAAAGCCGTGAAGATCATGAGCAAGACTTGAGGCTGATACTTCAAAAGCTTCGTGAATATAAGCTTTATTCTAAGTTGAAGAAATGCAAGTTCTGGCTTAAGGAAGTAGCATTCCTTGAGCACATGGTATCAAGTCATGGAATATTTGTTGACCCAGCAAAGATTGAAGCTATTCAAAGCTGGGAGCAACCTAAATCAGTGACCAGAGTACGTAGCTTTCTCGGCTTAGCTGGTTATTATCGGAGATTCGTAGAAGGGTTTTTCTCGAATTGCTACTCCCTTAACTCAACTGACTCGGAAAGATACAAAATTCGTTTAGAACAAGGAATGTGAGAAGAGTTTTCAAGAACTCAAGAGGAGACTCATTTCAGCACCTGTTCTGATAATACCATCTGGCTCGGAGGGATTTGTCATCTACAGTGATGCTTCAGGCAAAGGGTTAGGATGTGTTCTCATGCAACATGGGAAAGTCATATCCTATGCCTCTCGACAACTCAAAGAATATGAGAGGAATTATCCTACTCATGATCTAGAGTTAGCAGCTGTTGTTTTTGCACTAAAGATTTAGAGGCATTACTTGTATGGGGAGAAAGTGAAGATCTTTACGGATCATAAAAGCCTCAAATATTTCTTCACTTAAAAGGAACTCAACATGCGACAGCGACGTTCACTTGA
Organism: Panax quinquefolius; assembly: GCA_020205615.1. NCBI lineage: Eukaryota > Viridiplantae > Streptophyta > Magnoliopsida > Apiales > Araliaceae > Panax > Panax quinquefolius. The sequence continues at coordinate 54,249,002 of CM035163.1, forward strand.
ACTGTTGAAAGATTATGATCATACCATCCAATACCATCCTGGAAAAGCAAACGTGGTAGCTAACGCATTGAGTAGAAGATCATATCACGAATGCGAGTCGATATTGTCAACGCAGAGGCCCATTTTGTATGACTTAAAAAGGATGGAGATAGAGATAAAGACTCCAGGGACCCATGTGATGATGGCAAATATACGAGTAGAACCGACTTTAATCGATAAAGTTAAAGTTTTGCTCAAGCTACGGACACAGAAATGATGCATATGAGGAAGAAAGTACAAGAAGGTGTTATGCCGGAAGCAAGAATCGATGAAGAAGGAATACTTCGAGTCAACTCCAGACTTTGTGTTCCTAACTATCCTAAGTTAAAGTATAAATTCATGATGGAGGCACACAACACACCGTTTGCAATCCATCCTGTGAGTACCAAAATGTATCATGATCTTCGACATACATTTTGGTGGAGCAATATGAAGAGAGAGATAGCGCTTTTTATCTCTCGAGGTGTCTAACTTGTCAACGAGTTAAAGCGGAGCATCAAGTACCAAAAGGTCCATTGCAACCACTTGAAATTCCGGAATGGAAGTGGGAGCACATTACCATGGATTTCAAGTTCTGGTCTTCCTAAGGTTTCTCAAGGCATTGATGCGATTTGGGTCATTGTTGATAGATTGACCAAGTCCGCTCATTTCTTACCAATCTGAGAAACTTATACACTTGAGCGTCTTGCTCAGTATGTACATAAGCGAGATTGTAAGATACGCATGGTATGCCGGTATCCATAGTTTCGATCGAGACCCAAGATTCACTTCACGATTTTGGGTTAGTTTATAAAAAGCTATGGGCACAGATTTACGATTTAGTTCGACATATCATCCTCAAACGAATGGACAATCAGAAAGGACTATTCAAACTCTTGAAGATTTATTAAGACTCTGTGTCCTTGACTTCAAGGAAGTTGGGACAAGTTCTTACCATTGGTGGAGTTTTCTTACAACAACAGGTTATCAAACAAGTATTGGCATGGCTCCATTTGAGGCATTGTATGGAAGAAAGTGTCGTTTCTCGGTATGTTGGGATGAGGTGGGTGAAGCAACGTTGTTGGGACCGGAGTTGTACATTATTATGACTACGAAAAAGATTCAAACGATCCGACAACGTATAAAAACCTCACAAGACCGGCAAAAAGAGTTATCTTTGATCTTCATCGAAAGGACGTGGAATTCGATATTGGAGATCATGTGTTATTATGTGTTGCTCCATGGAAAGGAGTTACGAGATTTGGAAAGAGAGGAAAGCTCAATCCTCGATTCATTGGCCCATTTTTAATCCTCGATCGAGTAGGGACTGTAGCCTATAGACTCGCTTTACCGCCAAGTATGTCTCGTGTTCATAACGTTTTTCATATATCCATGTTACGTAAATATGTGAAAGACCCTAACCACATTATTGAGTTAGAACTGGACAAAATAGCGGAAGATTTAACGTATGAAGAGGTTCTTGTCCAAATCTTGGATAAGAAGGAACATATTCTATGCTCCAAGGTTATACCTCAAGTCAAAGTTTTATGGAGGAACCACGATATTGAGGAAATGACCTAGGAGTTAGAATCTGAAATGAAATCAAGGCATCCTTACCTCTTCGACATACCAGGTACATACCCTAATTTCGAGGGCAAAATTTCATAAGAAGGGGAGATTGTAAGACCCCAACTTTTATGAATAAAGATGAATTTTTTATAATTATCATTTTTTGAATATTATGGAATGAATTTGATATAATGTTATAGTTTTGGGTAATAGTTATAAATTTTGCAAAGTACGCAAGTTGTTATATAATATTCGATTGGTCGGGGAATATTCGTTTTAACAGGGAATATTCGTACGACGGCACAATCATTGGTGGAACCCACAACGGAATTATTGTCGGATTGAGAAAATGACAAAAATATTTTATGAAAATAACGGCGGAAGTTTTATCGTTAACTGTTGAAACACCACATGTTAAAATACGAGGAATCTGGCGTGGTTGCATAGTAGCACACGGTATTGATTATTGATGCTTACGTTAGAAGTCACTCAGTTTTGTTCAATTATTGCTTCAGTAATTATTGAATAGTATCTCACGTTAATTGATTCAATTATTGTCGATATTTTATATATTATTAAATCAATAATTGAGACGACGAAGTTATTAATATTATTATTTGCAATATTAATGATGTCTAGAAGTTCTGCTAAGGAGATGTTTGGTCACATAATTACGCGCCAATAGGGAGAAATTCTTATTAGAAAGCCCCCTCTTTCCTGGGAACGACCTGGTCAATTAATAGTGTGAATTATAATAATGATGGTGAAGTTTTGTTTTATTAGTATTATTAATGTAATAAAACAAAAAAGTTTTTTTATATAAAACCGAATACTTTTATAAAGTTATTTGTTTTATTAGACTATAAATAGAATATATTATATTCTATTATGCATAGTGTTTTGCATAGTAAAATCTTTTTTATATAAAGCAGAATACTTTTATAAAGTTATTCATTTTATTATACTATAAATAGAATATATTATATTTTATTATGCATAGTGTTTGCATAATGCTCGCATAATGTTTTACATATATAGTAAAAACTTTTTATATAAAATGAATACTTTTATAAAGTTATTCGTTTTATTAGATTATAAATAGAATATATTATATTTATTTAAAAGATTTTATTTTATTAGAATATTTTATAGTAAACCAAACTGGATTTGTCCGTTTTAAAAGTAAATCAATCTGGATAGTTCAGAATTAGTTCTTATTCAGGTCCATTCTCTATAAATAGAAGCTCATTCCTTCATTATTTCTTACTTAATTCTTTGAAACTCAGAGAGAAACTATAGAGAGAAAAAAGAAAAGTATTCGCTACTTCACTACTCCTATATCCAGTTTGTTCTAAGGTAAGGGATATTATTTCTTTTGTATTCATGAAGAGAACTTCTGTTATTCCATTTTTTTATTCATTGGAATAACTTTGTATACATGATCTACCCTATACTTGGTGAAATTCTTACATTATTTCATTCTTTATCATTATGTTGGAATAACTTTGTCTCTGCCACAATCCGTATACATGGTGAAATTCTTCATTATGTCATTCTTTATTATTCGTTGGAACATCACATGCATGCGTTTCTGCATGACGACCGTTTCGTTATTTATTATTCATTTGAACATCCCGCTGTCATGTAATTTTACTTTGACACGGTTCCGTTATTTATTATTCATTGGAATATCACATCTGTGCATTTACGCATTTGACGGGTTCCGTTATTTATTATTACATTGGAATAACTATACATCGCATGCCTAGTGATTTCTTTTGTTATTCCATTCTTTATTATACTCGGTTGGTTAAAGTTTTGACTTCTATACTCCATGAAATTAGTGGAATATCCTTAATATTTGCGCTTTATCCAGTATCTTTTCATGGAAATATTCTTCGGAGCATTCTTGAATTTTACTCTACAAAGAAGTATTATGTTGACAATTTGAATGTTATTAGTTCCTGGATAAATTAATTCTTGAACTTGTTTTATTGAATTCTTATATCATTGTCATCATACTCATGTTTATATTATGTTGAAAGTCATCGTGGCATTTTGTAGTGCATAGATGGACTTGGTATGATTATGACGAGGATTAATCGGTATTAATCTGGACCGTAATATTACAAATGATGTGGTAAAAGTCCTCATTGGCCCGTAGTGTATTGATGGATAGTTGTTGGCATGATCATGACCATTAATGAATACACGAATATCCTTGGCCCGTAGAGCATCGATAATTTATGGTTGTGATACTAATGAATATCATTGGCCATAGTGCAGGGATGATGTGGATTATTTATTAAGTTGAGTCCCAGCGATAAAAGTGATGAAAAACCTTTTAAATCATAAAAGATAGTAGATTTTATTCTCTACTTGACTCTTTTAATGGATTATTTGTTCCGCTGCAATTAAACTTGATGTTTGTTATATTGTATCAGTTTAACACTGTTGAAGGCTAACGATAATTTATTCTGTATTATCTTAGTCATAATATTTCTTCTTACTAGGCTAGTTGAGCTCACCTTTTACTTTCATTGTTCTCTTGAGAGAAAATGAGAAGCGTAGTAGGGACTAGTCGGAAAGCGGAGTGGCCGGTCGAGATAATAGCATTAGTAGTCCTCACTATTACATTAAATAGTGTGATAATAAATGTAATGAGGACTCAATTGAGTGTGGATATTATCTAGATGACAATATTTGTATTGAAACTCACAAAGATATGTTTTGTAAGTATTTTACATTGTTGTATAATTATGTTGTATTTGAATTTTGTACCATGTATTTGGCGACTCAAGATGGGTGATGTATACCAATTTTGGGGGCGTCACAGGCATATTTAATCCTTCTGACGGCCATTTGACCGGGGGGTCTTCATTCCTAATTGCAGAGTAGCCTTCTGCTTCCGGGTAGGTGTTTTATAAGCTTACACCCCCGCCGGGGTGGGGGTCCCAAATTCTGGCACTCCTAATGTGATGCTAATAATGATGGAACTTGGATTTTTGAGTTTGTATAGCAATAGGACTCTCGTTGGCATGGAATTTAGCAGAGGTTGTGGTTGTAAAACATATAACTACTACACAACACAAGATGAGTTGGAGAAGGATTGTTTCGATCCGATTGACTCAAGGACTTCGAAGAGGACTTAAAGACATATAAAGAGACCAATAAAAGGAGGAGAAACACAAGGATTGTTGAGCGAAGATTAGAGGAGAAATATGATTCCATTAGATTAGAGTAGAGTAGATTAGATCAAAACACTAGTTCTAAAGAGTTTTTGGAGATTGAAGCAACTTGGAGACCATTGAAGATTCAAAGTAGGAGCAAGGAGGGAGCTTCAAATCTACAGACAATAGATTATATCTTCTCATCTTCTTCTATTGTTTATTCAATTGTGCATTCTTAGTTTTAATTCAATAATCATGAACTAATTCTTTGTTTGAGATTACAATGGATCTTATTATGTAGTTTATTTTAATATTCTTCGTTAACAATTATTATGTTATATTGTGAGGATTGTCTATTGTGATTTGGACTTAATTGCTTAATTGCCTAGCTAACAATTACCGTGATAATCTATATGAACTCGAGAGATGAAGTATTGATTTAGATCTTATCATGATAGCATGTGTTTGTGATTTCTGCATAGATGGAATTCATAATTTGTGTTTAGGATAGAGATATGCCTTTACGCCATATGTAATCTTATAGAGAACTTGTGCTTTAAATCCTTTTTAATTGTAATTCACATAGAGATATAGTGGATTAGTTAATTAGGGTGTCTTGCTTAATTCTATCATTTGTGGATTTAAGTGAGTATGGATATTATGCATCGAGCGATGGTTTTATCTGATTTAGTGTTCTTGATTAATAATTCAGGATAGAGAATAATTGATGAGAAGTGTGTTAACTTAAATGAAGCAATAAGTGAAGTTGTGATCTTAAATCTCCATAATCTTAATTTAATTAGTGGAATTTAATAGTAGTTTAATTTATATAATTTGAAATTCATTCATTTAAATAAGATTGAGTTGGTTACGGGTTAGTACTTGGTGATTTTTATTAAATAATTCTCTGTGGGAACGATACTCAACTTATCACTTTATTACTTGTTGACCACGTATACTTGCATGTTGTGCGTAATTAGATTTTACCCAACACTCACCAAAACAATTTGGTTCGGCATAAGCTTTTAAAGAATACTTTGAATTCCATAAACATTTGTCTAGCTGAATCAAATAGCTTAGATGCATGTCAATAATTCGAATTTCAATCAAAACATTTTTAGCCAAATTCAGTTGGCAATAAATTATCTTTAAAATTATTAAAATCATTTTGACGTCATGATACCGCACTGTATATACAGTCCCTTTGAGGATTCCGTCATTTTGTGACTTTGTCATACTACATCATACTATAGTGGGTTGACGATCCTTAGATCACATCCAACACTAAGTAATTCTGCATTGATAACTCCATCAATTTTATCATCTCTGTACCAGGTTACATGATGCATTAATGATATAAAAATACATTTTGATAATTCAAATCATTTTCGTCTAACCGAATCAATTAGCATAGACTCTTCTTTAAATCGTTCAAAAACCTTTGAAAATCATCTTTGGTGTCATCATGTCACAACAGGTAACAATGTGTTAGTGGCCTGAAGTCCACACCTACACACTTGTCACCATGTGTTGAGGATAACAAAAATTCATTTTAAAGTAACATCAGTGCGAATTTAGCTTGATTTCAAAAACTTCAAAGTCTAGCATAGCTAGAAGATTTGGAATACCTATGCTTCCACCATCAACTTCACTTTCTCTACTAATCCATTGCTTAATAATTTTATCTATTTCTATCATCCTTAATACTTCATTCACACTTAGCTATACCCCAGTTCATCTAACTTACCACACGTTATAAGTTCAGTAACTTGCCACAATCATATGGGTTTCGAAACTTATCCTAGTCAGACCATAGGCGTCCATTCGCTGAGGGGTTCAAAACATACCATATGATTATGAGTCATGAACTTACCATAAGTATGAGTTTTAAGAACTCGCAATTAACCTTATATTCTCTACCTATTCGTTATACACATAAGAAAAGAATCACCTTATCAACATGCATATAGAAAATAGTGTGACATCAGGTTCCAATGATTATCAATGTAAGAAACTAAGTGGTTGTCAAACCAAACTCGGCCACTAATCAATATAAGAAGCTAAGCGGACAATTCCCCGCCCATACAAAGGATTGGTCAACCTAACCACTATATCGACCAGGAAGCTAAGTGATTCTAAAACCAAGTACAAATTCCTCGCCCATACAAGGAATCATACCACTCAGCTGCTGACATGAGTCCTCAATTGAAAACCCACATGATTCTAACTTTCTCTTTTCTTAATACGAATTTTCTTTAATTCGTATCTTAACATTTACCGCTCTTTTCTAAGTTTACATAGTACCATTTCATAGTACACTCTCTTTATAGCGTCAGGCTATATCATTCCAATCATTTAACATATCATATGTTATTCAACAATTTAATCTGATCACGTCGTGATCTTATTTCGTAATCATTTCTCCTTATACTTACGATCGTTTTATATTACGATCTTCTTATTCTTCCCTTTAATCATATTATATTATGATTTTATTTACACTTTTTGTGAGATCCCAGATTTTACGAATAAAGATTTAATTTTCTCGAAATTTTTTTTGAATATTATGGTGTGAATTTGAGATAATGTTATAGTTGTGGGTAGTATTTATAAATTCTGCAAAGTATGCAAGTTGTTATAAAATATTCGTTTGGTCGGAGAATATTCTTTTTATCGGAGAATATTCGTACGACGGTATAATCATTAGTGGACCCCACAACGGAAGTACTGTCGTCGTAGTTAGAAAACGACAAAAATATTTTATGAAAATAACTACGGAGGTTTTATTGTTAATCTTTGTTGAACTACCCATTAGTAAAAATACAATGTACGTGTGGTTGCATAGTAGCACACGGTATTTGATTATTGATGCTTACGTGAGAAGTCACTCAGTTATACTCAATTATTACTATAGTAATTGCTGCATCATATCTCTCATATTATTGATTCGATTATTATCACAGTATCTTCTGCATTATATGATATATTATTAAATCAATAATTGAGACGACAAAGTTATTCATATTATTAAATTGCAATATTTACAATGTCTAGAAGTTCTGTCGAGGAGAGGTTTGGTCACCTAATTGTGCGCCAATAGGGAGAAATCCTTATTGAAAAGCCCCCTCTTTCCTGGGAATGACCTGGTTGTTAAATATTGTGAGTTATGATATTAATGATGAATAAATTCGTGTTGATTAAAGATGAATTTGATAGTTCCGTTGTGTTGGGATTATTGATGTTAGTTGAAATTGACATTTATTCCGATGATAATTGATGTCTGGGGGTTATATTGATAAACCGGGTAATTAATCGGGTAAATGAGCAATTAATTGCTACTAATTCACACGCTCATATAACTATTTGTTCACATGTGTGTACTATTGAGTCACATGGTTTACTATTAGGGGAGTTGGTGCAAGATTGATGATACTTGCATGACTAAGTTAAAGATGGAGGTATAGATGGAGGTACTATACTGTAATTAATTTTTTCACATGTATAGAACTATTGAGTCACATGATTTACTATTGATTCACATAATTTACTATTAGGGGAGGTGGTGCAAGTTTGATAATACTTGGATGACTGAATTAAAAATGAAAGAAAAGTTGGAAGTATTGTACTGTAATATTTCGAGCCCCAAAACGTGCAATTATCGAAACTATATTTTCCTATAAATAGAAGCCCATTCTTCCTTCATTTCTCACCAATTCACTAAAGCTTTAGAGCCATTATTATAGAGAGAAATTATTGAGAGAAAGAAGAAGAGAAGTCTGCTCCCTCACTATTCCAGTATCCAGTCTTCTTTTGGGGTACGGGATATTATTTGTTGTACCTGTAAGGGGTATTATTCTTTCGTATTCATGAAGAGAATTATTTTCTTTCAATACCCGTAAGAGTTGTTATTCCATTCTTCATTTTTATGTTGGAATAACCTGTTTATGCGAAGTACCGCATACATGGTGAAATTCTTCTATTATTTCATTCTTTATTATTCTGTCGAAATATCATATCTGTGCGTTTACGCCGGACCTGGTTCCATTATTTATTATTCTGTTAGAATATCCTGTCAGTGCGAATTTTGTCTGACCTGGTTCCATTATTTATTATTTCGCATTTATTATTATGTCGAAATATCCTGTCTATGCATTTTACGCCGGACCTGGTTCCATCATTTATTATTCTGTTGGAATAACCTGTCTATGCGAAGTACCGCATGCATGGTGATTTCTGTTGTTATTCCATTCTTTATTATTCTGTTGGGACATCCTGTCGGTGCGAATTTCGCCTGACCTGGTTCCGTTATTTATTATTCTGTTGGAATAACCTGTCTATGCGACGTACCGCATGCATGGTGATTTCTGTTGTTATTCCATTCTTTATTATTCTATTGGAATATCCTGTCTGTGCGTTTTAAGCCGGACCTGGTTCCGTCTTTATAATTCTGTTGGGAATAACCTGTCTGTGCGGTCTCTATCGCATACATGGTGAATCCTTCTATTATTCCATTCTTTATTATTTTGTTGGAATAACCTGTATAAGTGGATTACCACATGCATGGTGAATGATCCTTCGTATTCATTCCTTATTAAATTGTGGAAATAATCTGGTTACGTTGATTATGATGAGAGTCATAATAAAAGCATTGGACTGATGAAAATCATGGGTATATGAAGTATTAGTAAGTGTTATGATGAGTTATGTTGGTTATTATGTGAACACATGAAAGTTTCTTAGAAATCACAAACGGTTGAAAATCAGATTTTGGTAAAAATGGAACATGAAATTCAATTGACCATATCTCCTATTGTATTTTGAATTTTTGAGTGTGCTCAAGTTCTAGAGTTATATCTATGAGTTTTGTAGCATCTCCAAGTGGAATCATTGGAAAAGGTGTTGTAGATTTTCATGTGGACTGATTTTAGCAAAGGAGTCAAAAGCTGGAAATTACCGAAATGCTACTGTCCAGATTTTAGAAGGGCTGTTTTGGCCACTTAAATTGTGAGAAAAATTCTGGCCTTTTGGGACATGAAAGTATATGGTATAAAGAACCTCCTGTCCAAAAATGAGCTCATTCCGACTTAAAATGAGCAAGTTATGACCATTTCAATATTTAGGTTTTTCCGACGAAAAACGCTATAACTGGAGTTCTATAACTCCGATGACCATGAAATTTAAACTGGAGACTCACGTTAACATGTGTAAGATCCTGCCAAGATTTGGGAATTTTTGGAGTTAAAATCGAGGTAGCTAATTTCTTAAGGAATTAATTGGAAATTGATTTTTGAAAAATAGTAAATGAATTTTAAAAATTCCGAGAAAAATATATGTTCATTATGGGACTATATTCTGCTAAATCTCAGAAAAGAAATATTTTTGGAATTGATTTGGTATTTTTCGTGAAAATAGTTTAGTTACGAACATATGAGTTAAATATGTTATGTGAAGTAACAAAGTTGGAAAATAGGATTTTATGGCTTGGAAATCCTATATAAGGTATATGTAGATTGTTGATAAGGGATTTGATCATTGGTGATGAAATCTTATAATTATGGCATTCTTTGAATGATTAAATGCATTATTTGGTAAAGTGTAAACAATTGAAATAAATTGTTTATAAGTTTAAAGGTGATTAAAATATTGTTATGATATTAATAATATTAGATTATGAGTGGTTGAAAATATTTGGATAAATTTAAAGTCTTTAATATTTATCCTTGTTTTAGTTTGATTAATGCTTATATCATTGTCATCATCCTCATGCTTATATGGTGATGAAAGTTATCTTTAGCTTACGTGCGAAGATGGACTGTTGATTATTGAATTGTATATCTTTGGCTTACGTGCAAAGATGGATTATTGATTATTGGTTTTCTTGTTGTATATCTTTGGCTTACGTGCAAAGATGGATTGTTGATTATTAGTTTTATTGTTGTATATCTTTGGCTTACGTAAGCGAGATGGACTTGGTATGATTATGCAATTGGGATTATTCAAATTATAGTCATGACCATTGATGATTTAATGAATGTCCTGGCCCGTAGAGCAAGGATGATTCGATGATGTGGTTTATTTATTAAGATGAGTCTCAATTGATAAAATTGATGAAAAACCTTTTAAATCATAGAAGATAGTAGATTTTATTCTCTACTTGACTTTTCTAATGGATCGCTTGTTCATACTGCAGTTAAACTTGATGTCTATTGTATTTTATCGGTTTAACATTGTTGAAGACTAATGATAATTTATTACGCATTATCTTAGTCATAATATTTCTTCTTGGGCTAGTTGAGCTCACCCTTTCTTTCACTGTTCTCTTCAGGAAATGAGAACGTAGCCGGGACTAGTCGGGGAACGGAGTGACGGTCTAGATGATAGCATTAGTAGTCCTCACTATTCTATTACATAGTGTGATAATAAATGTAATGAGGACTCCATTGGGTGTGGATATTGTCTAGATGACAATATTCTTATTAAAACTCTCAGTTTATGTTTCGTCGTATTTTACACCTACGGATGTATTATTAAGTTATATTTGAATTACGTATCATGTATTTGGCGACTCAAGATGGGTGATGAATACCTAATTTTGGGGCGTCACGGTTGGTATCAAAGCTTAGGATATGATCCTTGGTTGAGATGTGAGATAAGAACTAGGAGGAGAGGCAGAATTCCTTCGCTAGTATGACCTACTTAAGTTTATTTGGTATTTAATTGGTCGGTCAGGGTATAGGGATAATATGTGTTATGTTAAATAACCCTTGTTTTGTGACAGTGTTTGAAAATGGAATCTGAAAATATTGAGATAAGCAATGGAGCAAAATAATATGACTGTATCGCAGTACGAGGCTAAGTTTGCGGAGTTATCCCAGTTTACATCCCATTTGGTCGATAATGAGGAGCGAATGATGCGAATGTTTCTAAGAGGTTTGAAACCCGATATACGTTAATACCTCATTTCTCATAAACTTTGTTTATATTCAGATGTTGTGAATAGGGCTCAGTTATTGGAGCGCGATAATGAGTCCGCACAACCAAAAGGTAACAACTAACAACACGATAATAATCATACCGGTGGCAACGGCCATCGGAACAATGATAATCATCGTGGGGGAAATTATCATGCCAAGAATGGTAACCACTTCGGTGGTAATCATGGCCAAGATAATAGAAGTGGAAATTTCAAGAAGAGAAGGTCATATAGCTCGATTTTTGTTGTATAGTAAAGTCAAGTCCAGTTGGGACAGTGGCACCAAAGGCGGATACGGACAAAACAAAGTCGGTGGTTTCAGGAAGAGTGTTTTTTGTGACTTCTCAAAAATCGAGTAACCCGAACGAAGTTAGCACGGGTTAGTAATTTTAAATTCTTGCAAAGTCTATGCCTTATTAGATACCGGTTCTACCCACTCTTGTATTTTACCTAGTTGTGTTCAACTTTTAAATTTGACTCCTGAGAAGTTAGACTTTGACTTATTGGTTGAAACTTCGTTAGGAGAAACCTTCATTACATGTACTATCCAAGTCTTGGATGAGAGTCACAGTTTTGAATGATATTTCTATTGTTAATAAATTTCCTGGCGTATTCTTGAAGACTTCTTAGCTTATCCCATAGCGTGAAATCGAATTTTGTATTGACCCCAGTACAAAACCCATTTCTTCAACCCATAAATATTTCTTCAACCAAAATGAACGTATAATGTGCCAAAGACGTTAACTCGAGCTGTTGAAGATTACGATCGTACCATTTAATACCATCGTGGGAAAGCGAACGTGGTAGCTGACGTGTTGAGTAGAAAATCGTATGCGTTTATGAGTACAAAGTTGTTAACACAAAGACCCATTTCGTATAACTTACAAATGATGAAGATAGAGTTCAAGACTCTAGGGACCCACATGGTGATATCAAATATACGAGTAAAATCGACTCTAGTCGATAAAGATAAAGGTCGCTCAAACTACGCACCCGAAGCTGATGAATGTGAAAAAGAAGGTTCAAGAGGGCGTTATTCTAGAAGCAAGAATCGACGAAGAGAGGAAATCTCAACCCTCGATTTTAGTGGCCCATTTAAAATCCTTGATCGAGTAGGAACTGTGGCCTATAGACTCGTTTTACCGCCAAATATATTGCGTGTTCATAACATTTATCACGTACCGATGTTATGTAAATATGTGGATAACCTGAACCACATTATTGATTTAGAACCGAACGAGAGAGCGGAAGATTTAACGTATGAGGAATTACGTGTTAAAATCTTGAATAAGAAGGATCGTATTCAACACTCAAAGGTTATACCTCAAGAGTTAGAATCTGAAATGAAGTCAAGGTATCCTCATCATTCGAAAGATACTGTAGGTACGTAAATTTCGAGGGCGAAATTTCATAAGGAGGGGAGATTGTGAGATCCCAGATTTTACGAATAAAGATTTAATTTTCTCAAAAAAAAAATTTTGAATATTATGGTGTGAATTTGAGATAATGTTTTAGTTGTGGGTAGTATTTATAAATTCTGCAAAGTATGCAAGTTGTTATAAAATATTCGTTTGGTCGGAGAATATTCTTTTTGTCGGAGAATATTCGTACGATGGCATAATCATCCTTTGATAATTCTTCAATCCCTGTATCATATACATTATGATTTAACACTCGCTTTTTCATTTCATAAGTTATTCTTTAACATCTAATAAGTCAAATACTAATTCAAAGAACTCGGATTCTAAATCTAGCAACCAAATTGCTAATCCAAATAGATGGATTCCAAATCCAAAGAACTCGATTTCAAATCCAAAGAAGTTCGGATTCAATCCTTCAAGCTAGATTCTAAATCCTTTAATTCAGTAAGCTTCTTTTCAATCCAGCAAGCTGGATTCATTAGATTTTCTAATCCAGCAAACTGGATTCACAAATTACTTAATCCAACAAGCTGGATTCCATATCCTTTTCATGAAAATACCAAATCAGTTTATTATTTTTCTATCCTTTTTCCAAACACATATACATATATTTCATACACAAAAAGTATTTTTCCATAATTTTCCAACTTCCTTTGGTATTTTTCAAAAATCATTTTTAGTCAATTCCTTAAGAAATTAGCTACCTCGCGTTTAAGTCCAGAAATTCCCAACTCTTGGCGGGATCTTACACATGTTAATGTGAGCATCCAGTTTAAATTTTGTGGCCATCAGAGTTATAGAACTCCGGTTATAGCCGTTTTCATCGGAAAATCACAAAAATTGAAATGGTCATAACTTGGTCATTTTAACTCGGAATGAGCTCATTTTTGGACAGGAGGTACTTAATACCATATATTTTTATGTCCCAAAAGGCCGGTATTTATTTGATAAATTAAGTGGCCAAAAATGCCCTTTTAAAATTTTGGGCTGTAGCTAAATTGGAAAAATAAGATTTTCATACTTTGTTAAAAATATTCCATACGGAAATCTACAACTCCTTTTTCAGTGATTCCAGTTGGAGATATTAGAAAACTTATTATATTATCCTCCCGAATTTTTCTAGAATTTTTGAATGTCCGAAAAATGACTAAACTGTCCCTATTCTTGACTATCCAAAATAGTCTGTTTTTCCTTAAAAGACACAAAACTTTTTTTGCTAAATCAGTCACTACAGAATGTGTACTCGAACTTTTTGAGTGCTACAACTTGAGTTTAGTAGTTAACTTACATATATAGCAGCTCTCTTTGATGGATCGCAAAAAGAAGGTGTAGATTAAAAACGATGGAAATCCAAAGTACATAGAAATTTAGGGCTTATAAACTAGAAAATCACTTTTTCTTTACTTTTGATTTCTAACTAAAACAACACCCAATATGGGTATATCTAAACATGAAACACTCATAAACACATAGATCTAAGGTTTTAAACCTCAAGATCAACACTTCATATTATCAAAATCATATCAAACCAAAAAGAAAATTAGACTACATAAGTGGAAATCTTGCTATAGCTTAGCTTTTCCTTCTTCTCCTTCTAAAATATAAGATGGATCTTGGGTGTATGAAGATCAATATCTCCTCTTCTTCTCCTCTTGGAGCTACCGAATGGTCCCTCTATTCTCAATCTCTCTCTCTCTCTTTGGTTTTCTTAGCAAAATAGAAGTAATAAGATGAAAGACAAAATATGATTTAAGTGTTGGAAGAATCTATAGATATCTTTGGTATATCTAAACACAATCTACCAACATATCTCCTCTCTCTCTCTCTCTTAATTATAACAATGCTACTTACAAGATTAGCCAAATGTGGTGGCTCCATAATATAATTGACACCTAGCCCATCTTGTACTTAACTTTGGAAAATTGAGAGCATGAAATGATTATATTCATCCCCCCCCCCCCTTCCACTCCTTATCATGGCTGGCCATGTGGCCTTATTATCCTTAAAAATTGATTTCTTTTTAATTCTTATTTAGCATAACAAATGTCCAATATGTCCCTCCTTAATTGGGCTTAAATTTGGGCCACCATTTCCATCTTTTGGGCTATCAATAATTAATCTATTGGACTTAAAATTTAATTCTTTGGGCCATGTAAATTAACATAGTCCAATACTCTTAATTTTATCTTTTCCTAATTATTTAATTATGGTTTTTATTTCCCCAATTATAACATAAATCCTTACTCGTGCACATTTATTTTCTTAACCCAATTAGACTTGCTATAATTAGGTTATAAAATTAATTAATTGAGATTTATAAAATAAATCTCTTAATGTTAGTATATATATTTATATACTAATATTCTCCCATATTATAACCTCTTAGGTTAATTAATTATCACACTGATATATATATATATATATATATATATATTAGGTTAAATAATTTAATTCTTAATTCACTTGAATTAATTCTATGACTACTAAATAAAAGTAACCCTTTAGGTCATTTAAATCTCATACCATATTTAAATAACTTATTTAAGTTATACAATTTATATTGTATAATTAAATTTAATTTCCTCTTCATAAATTGTTTTCAAACAATTTATTTATATATTAGATATATAATTTAATATTTTCAATCATTTATTCAAATATGAATTTTATTTACTAACTGCTTTGATACCAATATTCATATTTACATATTGGATCTCCTCTCATATTTTTGCTTTACCTCCTTTGGTATAATATTAAATAGTATACCATTATTCAAATCATATTTCACTTCCCACACTAATTTTGACTTTTCTCCATAAAAAGTCAACTGTTAACTTTGACTAAAAGTCAACCTTTACACATTTTGTGTTTACTGTCCATTCTGACTAAACTTGACGTTCCAGACGCAACCGAGTAGTCCATGCTTCAAAATTCTATCTCTAAATCAAATTTTGAGTTTTAAATTACCCCCTTCTTATTGCTAATCGTATTAACTAACGACTTTATACTTATTCAAATTCTTATTTGCCAGTCAAGGCCAACGGTCAAGCTATATTAATTACTAACATAGTTTTATCTTGATCTTTATATCATTAACTTAATTCATCATTCCTCTTGCTAAAATATATATATCACCTTACTAAGTATATATATTTCTATACATATACTCATCTTCGTTTAACCTCATAGCATCTCTTCATGTGAAATCTTATCTCCTTAAGAAAATTTTCATATGTACTTATATAACATTTCTTAGACTATTCAGTTCACATTGAATTTACAAGTATCGTAATACCTTATTCTTGATATTCCTTCAAGTACATATTAATTCATTTCTAGGGTTTAGGAATTTTGTAACCCATATTTTCTCTATTCTCATTCGAATAGCAAACCATATAGGTTTTTACTTGAAAATTTTAAATAAATCCTCAAATTCTCATCTAGGTTTTATTCTTTAACCTTTATTCTAATCATTCAAGATTTTATGAATTTTCGGGTTGTCACTATTTTTGGGGTACTATTCACCTGGGTACTATTCACCCAGAGTACTATTCATGATAAAAATTGATTTATTTTCGGTTCAAATCATTTTTGATACAATATCATTCTTGAATTTTACTTCACAAAGTAGTATCGTGTTGGCAATTTGAACGTTATTGAATTCTAGATAAATTAAATTATAAATCTTTAAAATTTATCCTTTGTTTCTTTTAATTGAATTCTTATATCATTGTCATCATCCTCACGTTTATATTGTGATTAAAGTCATCTTTGGCTTACGTGCATGGATGGACTGCTGCTTTATATGATTATGACCATGGATCATTCGGTATAATCATGACCCGTAATGTTACAAATGATGTGGTAAAAGTCCTCATTGGCTTGTAGTGCATTGATAGATAGTTGTTGGTATGATTATGACCAGGGATTATTCGGTATAATCATGACCATATCGATAATTACATGAATATCCTTGCCGTAGTGCGGGGATGATTCGATGATGTGGTTTATTTATTGTCGAGTCTCAACGATAAAGTTGATAAAAACTTTTTAAATCATAGAAGATAGTAGATATCACGCCTACTTGACTCTTCTAATGGATTGCTTGTTCTCACTGCAGTTGTTGATCTAAAACTTGTTGTCTCATTATATTCTATCGGTTGTTATATTGTTGAAGGCTAAGGATAATTTATTCTCGCATTATCTTAGTCATAAATATTTCATCGGGCTAGTTGAGCTCACCTTTTCTTTCATTATTCTCTTCAGGAAATGAGAATATAGTTGGGACGAGTCGGGGAATGGAGTGTTGGTTCTGGATAAGTGGCTTTAGTAGTCCTCACTATTCTATGAAATAGTGTGATAATAATTGTAATGAGGACTCCATTGAGTGTGGATATTGTGTAGAAGACAATATTCGTGTTAAAACTCTCAGCTTATGTTTTGTCGTATTTTACACGACAGTTGTATAATTAAGTTTTTATTTGTATTCTGTACCATGTATTTGGCGTCTCAAGATGGGTGATGTATACCTATTTTGGGGGCGTCACACATACTACTTCCTAATCATTGAATGATTGTGGAAGATTCTTATTCTTTTGAAGGGTGAATGTGGTAAGGAGGATATTCCTTAGAAAGAAGAAAGTGGTAGAACATGACATGTAATAATGAATGAATTGTATAAGCTATGAAAATTCCAAGAAAGGAACAAAATTCTGAAAGAGATAAGATAAAGTTATTTAAAAGAATACGTAATCTCCAGAAAGGACCGAGTAGGGATGTTTCGGTGATTCCGAGGACGGAATCCTTCTAAGGGGGAGAGGATGTGAGAACTCGAATTTTCAAGAATTATTAATAATAACAATTTAATAGATAAAATTCTTAAAGCATGAGATGGGTTCGAACAAGAATATATATGTGTTACAAGGTATGTAGTATTGTGTTACATAGGGAAATATGAGCTATGTAATAAGTGATGTTGTGTTTAATAAATATATATCTTATTATATATTTGTTATAAATTGTAGAAATGAATTATTTAGAAGATGGATAAGATTTATCTATCGACATTAAATAATTTATAGAATCGCTTTTATCATAGAAAGTTGGTGACATTAAATAACTTTGATGAATAATCACCATTTTCTTGAATATATATACTAGTAACTAGTATGATGTAATAAGAGTTTTAATTAGTGCTTAAGCTATCCATGGATAGATTGATATAGTAAAGCACAAATTAGTTAATTATGAGAATTAACTAACAATTATAAATATTGGTTAATTTATATTAAATTGGAAGTTATATTATGGAATAATATAATTTGAATATTAAAGCCTTAATTAACTATGGTGATATAGCAAAGGGTTTAAGAATCACTTAAGTAAATACAGAGTTAATACACGTGTGGAATATGTGATTATAGTAGGTGCTATATATTTTGAATTTTGTGTTATTGGTGGTAAGAAATACAATAAATGAGCTTTTATAGTTGAGAAAAGTAGAGATTAAAACTCGAAGTTTGATATCTAAATTATTAAAGAAAATAGTAATCGATGATGTGGAATCAAAGAATAGGTTGATTTTAGATGAGTTATCATTTATGAGGTATATGTAAAGTATTTAGGAGCGTAGATTTTATTTCGGCTAATGCAGAACTTGTATGCCTCTAGACTTGAGGTGGCGCAGCTGCGCCACTTCCAAGCTTATGACCAGCGCAGCTGCGTCGGTCTGTAGAAAACTCTGAGTAAGTTGTGAAAGTTTGATTTCAAGATATGTATACTAGGGACTCATATAAAGGTCATAAATGGTGATTAAGTTGTCCATGAATGGATTAAGTTAGCAAAACAAAATTTGAATAAGAGTTAATTAATTAACCCAGAATAAATATTAGTTAATTAAGTGATATTATAGAATATTACATTATATAGCTTTGAGTAGTAGTGGCATGATATTAAATTGAATAAAAAGAGTTTATTCACTTACATAAGACGGTGAATTAATATATGTGTTTAGCATAAGAGAATGAAAGAAATATGTTAATTAATAATTGATATTTTTAATATATTACATAGTATTGTAATATATAAAAGGGTTAATATTTGAAAGATAAGTGATTAATAAAAGAAGAGAACCAATATAGTTATAAGTAATTATTGGTTAGAAATTTATGCATTAAGTTAATACTTTATGTGGTGGTTAAAGAAAATTATTTTGGAACAATTTATGGAAGAAATTAAATGAAAGAATTATATTATATTAATTAGTGTAGTACATACTAATTATTGTAAGGAAATGGCTATTTGGATAAAGATGTTATGAGTATAAGTTCATAGTAAATAATCATTTAAGGTAATTAAATATTAAGGTAAAGTGTGACACCTAAGCTTTACATTAAATGGATATTGACTAAAGTGGAATTGGGGAAAAGCCAAATGTGGCCTAGACCCCTAATATTTTATTGAAGAGATAATGAGCTTGAGTTATATAACTCTAGTAAATGAGATAAATGAGCCTTGTGTGGCCTGAGTATTAAAGTTAAACCAGACTGAAGGTTTAACTAGAATTATTAAAAGAGAATTAATAGAAAGATAATAAATGATTGATAATAATCATTGTGATATTTATGTGTGATAGGAGATAATGGGTTGAGAGTACCCAACTGAATTATATTTAGCCCAATTAAAATATTATTTGGACTAGCCTAAATGTACATGGGATATAAGATTTTATGGGGGTATATTTAAAATATAAGTATACTTCCTATATGTGGATATGTACATAAATATGTGTATATATATGTAACCATAACTCAATTTAATGTAGTAATATAAGTCATTATAATTGACTTAATAAGCCCAAAAAGAATTAACTTTAGTAGAATGGGGATCATTTTACTAATAAGTGAGGAAGTAATATTACTTGTCCCATATTATTAGTCTCAATTATTATACCAGCCGTGTGTATGCTAATGGCCTATTCCCTTCTTTGCTTGAGAAACCAAAAAGGATACAAAGCTTGTAATCATGGCTACGAGAATGGAGGAAGAAAGAGTTGGTAACCAACTCCTTATTACCCTTTGATTTCTTCTTCTTCCTAGTAGATCAAAACATTGTGCAAAGCTATGGACTGAGTACTAAATTCTCTATAAATAGAGCTCTTTCTTTTCTCTTCCCGTTTGTTAAATGTTTGGGAATTTAATAGAGAGCGTAAGTTGAATTGAGGAGCAATTGGAGGATTGGAGAGTTATAGTTAACAATTTCAAGCATTAAGAAGGTAACATTTCTGTTATATATGTTCTTGAATTAAAAGTTCTTCAATTACTAGAAAAGCATACTAAAAGACTTGCTTTTGAGTCACAAAATTGATGGCTAAGGATTGTTGTAATCCATGAATTATTGTTAGATATTGTTAATATAGTTAAATGCAAAAACAACAGAAGTTAAATGGACCAATTTCGTTTAGAAACGAATTCATTCACTATGAATTCGTTAAATTTGTCAAAACATGAAAATTTAGTATGAACATGAGTTTTGGATTAATATTTGGGTTGGTTAATATTTATGTTAATTGTTGATTCTTTGGTATGTTGTAGTTTTATGAGTTACGAATTCATAGAATCATAAACGAACTAATTTGGATGTGTATAACTCACGTTATAAAAATCGGAAGGAGTATTGGTCTAAAAAATCGCCAAGAACAGAACTTGGAAAAACATTCTGCCTCATTAGGCGCAGCTGCGCTTCCCCCAAGGCCATTTTGGGCGTAGCTACACTGACCCCAAGGCCATTTGGGGGAGCATTGCCTTGAACAATGATATTTGGTAGGACCTGTTTTGACTTCTTTGTCAGAGTAAATTAGGCATAACTTCTTCATACGAATTTTGATTGAGGCGATTCAGGATGATTCAGAAAGATAACGATTAGACCTACAACTTTCATTCTCTAAGTTTTTCGATTCAGGATGATTAGACCTACAACTCTCATTTCCTGAAGAGAATAATGAAAGTAAAAGGGTGAGCTCAACTAGCCCAATAAGAAATATTATGACTAAGATAATCTGTAATAAATTATCGTTAGCCTTCAACAATGTTAAAACCGATACAATATAACAAACATCAAGTTTAAGCTGCGGTGAACAAGCAATCCATTAAAAGAGTCAAGTAGAGAATAAAATCTACTATCTTTTATGATTTAAAAGGATTTTCATCACTTTTATCATTGGGACTCAAATTTTAATAAATAATCCACATCATCCCCGACTACTACCAAGGATATTCATTAGTATCACAACCACAAATTATCCATGCACTACTGGCCAAGGATATTCGTGTATTCATCAATGGTCATGATCATGCCAACAAAGCGTCCATCAATGCACTATGGGCCAATGAGGACTTTTACCACATCATTTGTAACATTACGGTCATGATTATACCGAATAATCCCTGGTAATAATCATACTAAGTCCATATATGCACTACAGGTCATAGATGACTTTCAACATAATATAAACATGAGAATGATGACAATGATATAAGAATTCAATAAAACAAATTCAAGAATTAATTTATCCAGGAACTAATAACGTCCAAATTGTCAACATGATACTTCTTTGTAGAGTAAAATTCAAGAATGCTCAGAAGAATATTTCAATGAAAAGATACTGGATGAAGCGCAAATATCAATGATATTCCACTAATTTCATGGAGTATAGAAGTCAAAACTTTAACTAACCGAGTATAATAAAGAATGGAATAACAAAAGAAATCACCGGGCATGCGATAGATCGCATGACATGAGTTATTCCAATAGAATAATAAATAATGAGAACCGTGTCGTGCGTAACGCATAGATAGGATATTCTAATGTAATAATAAATAACGGAACCGAGTCAAGCAAAATTCACTGCAAGCGAGGATGTTCCAGCAGAATAATAAATAACGGAACCGGATCATGTAAACGCACGCATGTGATGTTCCAATGTAATAATAAAGAATGGAATAATGTAAGAATTTCACCATGTATGTGGTACTTCAGATGTATAAAAGTTATTCCAACATAATGATAAAGAATGGAATAAAAGAAGAATTTCATAAAGTATAGGGTAGATCACAGTATGCAGTTATTCCAATGAGAATAAAAAATGGAATAATGTAAGTTCTCTTCATGAATACTGAAATAAATAATACCCCTTACCTTAGAACAAACTGGATATAGGAGTAGTGAAGTAGCAGAATACTTTTCTTCTTTCTCTCTATAGTTTCTCTCTCTAGAGTTTCAGTGAATTCGTAAGAAATAATGAAAGAATGAACTTCTATTTATAGGAGAATGGAATGAATAGTAACTAATTCTTGAATAGTCCAGATTGATTTACTTTTAAACGGACGATCCAGATTGGTTTACTATAAAATATTCTAATAAAACAAAATCTTTTAAATAAAATATAATATATTCTATTTATAATCTAATAAAACGAATAACTTTATATAAGTATTCTGTTTTATATAAAAAGCTTTTCTATTTTATTACATTAATAATACTAATAAAACAAAACTTCATCATCATTATTATAATTCACACTATTAATCGACTGTGTCGTTCCCTGTGAAAGAGGGGCTTTTAATAAGGATTTCTCCCTATTGGCGCGCAATTAGGTGACCAAACCTCTCCTTGGCGGAACTTCTAGACATTGTTAATATTGCAAATAATAATATTAATAATTTCATCGTCTCAATTATTGATTTAATAATATATAAAATATTGACAATAATTGAATCAATTAACGTGAGATACTAAGCAACAATTACTGAAGCAATAATTGAACAAAACTGAGTGACTTCTCACGTAAGCATCAATAATCAATATTGTGTGCTACTATGCAACCATGTGTATTCCTGTACTTTTAACACCGGGTGTTTCAATAGCTAATGATAAAACTTTCGCCGTTATTTTCATAAAATATTTTTGTCGTTTTCTCAATCCAACAATAATTTCGTTGTGGGGTCCACCAATGATTGTGTTGAGTCGCATTACGAATATTCCCCGTTAAAACGAATATTCCCTTAACCAATCGAATATTATATAACAACTTGCATGACTTTGCAAAATTTATAACTATTACCCACAACTATAACATTATATCAAATTCATTCCATAATATTCAAAAATGATAATTATAGAAAATTCATCTTTATTCATAAAAGTTGGGGTCTTACATAATAGGCCTCCCTAGTGATCAACGACTTTCTAGATAATATAGATTTCAACATTAATTATAAAAGAACATTTAAGTAAATAGTTACCGTACAATTCAATCCTTCCACCATACAATGTCCCAATTAAATATAAGACATGGAATTACTATCAAGTCTTATTTTATTTAATTATATGTATTTCGATTCCTAAATGCACAACTCCTAATGAATGCAAATTAGAAACTACTTTCTAATTTCATTCCACCTTGACCAAGTATTCCTGGGTTGTCATTTATCGAATCACATAGGACATTTCTTTTCTTTTACTAGAAGTGGTAGATTCTTTATTGATTATTCATTATCTCCATGTATAACTTATTACACCCCAAGCATACCCTTTGATATACCTTAAGGGTCTTAAGGAATAAGTCAAAGTGTAATTCATTATATATAAGATACTACGATGATCTCAAGTCTAAGGATCATTTGTACTACTATCATTACAGGAATTCCTGTTGACAGGCAAGTAAAACTCCATTAGGTATTCCTTAGCGAGTCATGTTCAGTGAACTTATTCTCTAATAAGCACCTACATACTTTCTTTAGTGTCTCCACACAAATGATTATGATATCAATCATCCTCATTCAATGAGCAAGCAACGTACATACCAATCTATCCGGATTCACTAATCCCCTTTTTAGTAATCCATTGATTGAAAACATTTTAGTGTTAAGCTATCTAAGAAATTAGATCTCATTAGCATGATCTCATCATGATTCTAAAAATATTGCTTAAAATTATGGATTTATCACATATTATTAAAACAGAACCATGTAGATAATTAAATGCCTTTAATAAATAATTTTTTATTAATAAATAAATAAGATTGATTACAAAGTATATGTTTTATCATTATACATGACTGGGTTGTATGCATACTACTTTCAGATTCAATGTATGATTTGCGAAATGCGATGTCTATCCACGTGACATTATGTGAGCCTAGGAGGTACGGGATCTAAGATCCAACTGATGGATCTAGATCTGGTTCCCATGATGGACCATTTTCCGTTGTACAGTTAGCTTGTAAATCATATTTGCGGTGCCTTTCATGCCCATAAGGAGCTCAACACTTGTATGTATATTATTTTCAAAAATGCTTTGCATCTCGAGAATAAAATCAAAACAAGCCAAATACGGAATAAAATGGAAGTATCAAAGGCCTCAATTACTATGTGAGCACAAGGGTTTGAAAACCTGTTTTCAAAATATCATTTTACATGCCTTATATTAAAATTAAACTTTTATACAAGTCAATCCCTTTGTATATGGGTGTAAACGAGGCATAACACTACTTCCAAATAATGCACTTAGGCCCAATTAACTGCACACACGCTTCAAATAATTAGGGAATTGAAAAGATGTCGTAACCGTGTTTTCACGATAGTCGGGGAGTGCCTAACACCTTCCCCCCGCTTAATCAAGCCCCCGAACTCTATGAATCTTAGTTTCCAAGGCCTGTTCAACAGAGTCCAATAATTGGGCCTTTTTGCAAAACTTTTCAAATTAGGTTAAGTTGGTACAACCATTTCACTACTACCAATTAGCGACTCTAAATTTTCAAATCGTCATCGGACTCTTTTTTCAAACTCGCCCTTTCAAACAAAATTCAAAAGACATATAGAGAACAGAAATGGTAGAAAAGGCTAAAATAGGAATTCCAAAAAAGGAAATTTTTCCCGACGTCAATAATGATGATGTATAAAACATACATCATGATGGACAGTAGTAGAATATATGCAATAAATACATACGCATCATCATATATATGTGCAAATATTACATCAGTTTTCATATCAACTTCATATATATACACATGAAAAGTCGATTAAAAAATATAAGGAGAACATATAAGTAAGCAATGAATGAATTGTCTCATGCGATACGATTGGCAATGCGATAATAATAAACGATACGATTGGCGATGTGATTCTCAATGAGAGATGAGATTTGACATGTGAATTGATATGTGATTTAATATGTGATTTAGTATATAATTTAACATGAGATTTAAATATGTGATTGGATTAAACATGCGATTTGACAATGAGTCAATATACGATTTGCAATGCGATTTGACAATGAGTCAATATTCGATTAGCGATGCGATTTGATAACAATTCAATATGCGACTTTCAATATGATTTGATAATGAGTCAATATGAGATTAGCAATGCAATTTAATAACAATTCAATATGCAACTTGCGATGCGATTTGACAATAAGTCAATATGCGATTAGCGATACAATTTAATAACAATTCAATATGCGATTTGCGATGTGATTTGATAATAATTCAAAATGCGATTTGCGATGCAATTTGATAATAATTCAAACGATTTGCGATGCGATTTGATAATGATTCAATATGTGACTTGCAATGCGATTTAATAATAATTCAAAATGCGATTTTGTGAAGCAATTTTATAATGATTCAAAATGCGATTTGCAATGCGATTTGATAATGATTCAATGTACGATTTGCGAAATGCGATGTGCTATGGTGTGCAATTTGCTATGTGATCAACGAAGACATCGACAATACCTAATGACATTAGTATAATCATCATCTTCCCTAACAGATAGGATTAACCCTTTTAAAATCTAAATCATACATATCATTGCATACTTTACTCATGACATTGCATCATTAGATATACTTTGTCATGTATCTTTGTGTCTAGTAATCTTTGTCGTGTTCATTCTATTGCATTGCACAAACATGACAAAGAGGGGCATATATAAACATTCGAAATTTTTCTTTCCCTGGACTAACCCTGTAGGAAGGCAAAAATGTCATTTCACTTTGGAGATAACCTCGAGGTAGGGAAAAAACATCATTTCACCCCAGCGACAACCCCGAGGAGAGATCAAGGTGCAACAATGCCCATACGCGATGCAGACCGAACTAGGATCGCAAAGCTAAAGATGTGGCCATAAGAATTCACCGCAACAACCATTGAACTGCAATCTATCAAAGACGAGCCGATTGACGACCCTCGGGAATCGGAAGATACCTTTCAACTTATTGCATCATCTTCTCAGACTCCGTTTCAGTCAGACTCGACCATATTTCACAGCATTCCACAAGGACTTTTTGAGATTTTTAGGTATGAAGCTCAACGTTTGTTAGACCAAGACTGAAGTAACAAACTTCGATATGGCGAGACCCATGGGGCCCAATTTAAGATCCCAAATTTTATGAATAAAGAAGAATTTTTTTCTCTAAATATCATTTTGAATATTATGGTGTAGATTTGATATAATGTTATAGTTGTGGGTAATATTTATAAATTTTGCAAAGTAAGCAAGTTGTTATAAAATATTCGATTAGTCGGGGATTATTCATTTTATCAGGGAATATTCGTACAACGACACAATCATTGGTGGACCCCACAATGAAATTATTTTCAGAGTTAGAAAACGACAAAAATAACTTTTTATAAAAATAATGGCAAAAGTTTTACTGTTAACTGTTGAAATACCTGGTGATAAACGTACAGTAATACGTGTTGTTGCATAGTAGCACACGGTATTGTACAGTATCTTTAATTATTGTTACTTATGTGAGAAATCACCCAGTTTTATTCAATTATTGTCACAAAAATTGCTGCATAGTATCTCACGTTATTGATTCAATTATTGTCATAATATTTTATATTATTAAATCAATAATTGAGACGAAAAAGTTATTCATATTATTATTTGCATTATTAATGATGTCTAGAAAGTTCTATCGAGGAAAGGGGTTTGGTCACCTAATTACGCGCCAATAAGGAGAAGTCCTTATTGGAAAGCCCCCTCTTTTCTTGGAATGATCTGGTTGTTAATATTGTGAGTTATAATATTAATGATGAATGTTGTTAAAAATGTATTTTGTGAAGCCAAGTGAATTGAGATAAATAAAGGGGTATTTTATGAAGTATTTGTTGAAAATTTGATTAATTATATGGACCCCCAATTATTCATTTTTCAAAATCATCGGTAGAAAGTTATCTCTGTTTTGGTTTTATTACTTATATATATATATATATATATATTAGTTTTGATTTTTATGAAAAATAGAATATATTATATTTTATTTGCAGTAGATCGCATAAAGGTAGTGTTATACGATCGCATAGTGTGTGTATAGTCTTTGCGATAGTAAAATAAAATTTTAAGCTAATTCGTCCGCTAAATTGCCTCGATTATGTTTCATCGTATCGTCCAAGTGATTCTATTTTTTAAATAGTATCCTTCCATTCTCCTATAAATATGATGCTTAGTTTAGAATTGAAAATCACACCAGAATTAGAGAATTCTTCTTCTATAATATTGAGCGTATTTCTTTAGAGTTTAAGGAAGCTTTGAGTGTAGAAAACAGTGTAAGTTTTCTTCAAGAATATTCTCGCTATACCAGTCAGAAGTATTCTCCTTTTAAGGTAAGGGGTATTCTTTATTTCATATTCGTTTACGATATTATTTTTTGTATTCGTAAGGAATTTTATTTTAGTTCAATATTCGTAAGGAATATTATTTTAGTTCAATATTCGTAAGGAATATTATTTTCGTTCATAAGGAATATTATCTTCGTTTAATATTCGTAAGGAATATTATTTCCGTTCAACAGTCGTAAGGGATATTATTTTTGTTTAATATTCGTAAGAAATAATATTTTCTTCCATACTCTGTAGTAGATACGTAATATTATTTTGTTTCAGATTCTAAATTTTACACTCATTTTGTTAAGTATTGTTTCTATACTCCTTGAAATTAGTATAATATCCTTGAAATTTGCGCTTCATCTAGTATCGTTTCACAAGAATATTTTTCTGAACATTCTTGTTAAACTTTAAGTTTTTCATGTCGGAGTACTATTTATGAGTACTTTTCATACATACGGCATTATTCATACGTATGGTACTATTTATA
Source organism: Panax quinquefolius (assembly GCA_020205615.1). Classification (NCBI taxonomy): domain Eukaryota; kingdom Viridiplantae; phylum Streptophyta; class Magnoliopsida; order Apiales; family Araliaceae; genus Panax; species Panax quinquefolius. The sequence goes on from CM035163.1 coordinate 54,277,321, forward strand.
CGTACGACAATATTCATAAAGTATTATTCACGGGGTACTATTCATAAAGTACTATTCACTCAGGTACTATTCACCCGGGGTACTATTCATGACAAAAATTAATTTTTTTTTCTGTTCAAATTATTTTTGATACATGAATATTATTCTTGAATTTTACTTTACAAAGCAGTTATCATGTTGTTAATTTAGACATTTTTAAACTCTGGATAAATTAAAAATCTTTAATATTTATCCTTGATTTCGTTTGATTAAATTCTTATATCAATGTCATCATCCTCATGCTTATATTGTGATGAAAGTCATCTTTGGCCCGTAGGGCATAGATGGACCGTTGATTGGTATAATTATGACCAGGGATTATTCGGTATAATCATGACCTTTAATGTTACAAATGATGTGGTAAAAGTCCTCATTGGCCTATAGTGCATTAATGCACAGTTGTTGGCATGATCATAACCATTGGTGATAATACAAATATCATTGGCCCATAGTGCATGGATAATTCGTGGATGTGATAATAATGAATATCCTTGGCCCGTAGTGCATGAATAATTTAGTGATGTGGATTATTTATTGAGCTGAGTCTCAGCGATAAAATTGATGATAAACTTTTAAATCATAGAAGATAGTAGATATCATGCTCTACTTGACTCTTCTAATAGATTGTTTGTTTTGTTGTAGTTAAACTTGTTGTCTATTGTATTCTATCAGTTTAACACTGTTGAAGGCTAACGATAATTTATTCTACGTTATCTTAGTCATAATATTCTTTACTGGGATAGTTGAGCTCACCATTTGCTTTCATTGTTCTCTTCAGGAAATGAGAATATAGCTGGGACTAGTCGGTAAATATAGTGACGGTCCAGATGGCTGCTTTAGTATTCCTCAATATTCTGTGAAATAGTGTGATAATAATTGTAATGAGGACTTCATTTAAGTTTAGATATTGTCTACGAGACAATATTCGTGTTAAAACTCTCAGTTTACGTTTGTCTTGTGTAAATTAAGTTTGTATTTGAATTTTGTACCATGTATTTGGTGACTCAGAATGGGTGAGGTATACCTATTTTGGGGGCGTCACAATTGGTATCAAAGCTTAGGGATATGATCTCTGGCTGATATTTGAGATTAGAACTAGGAGGGGAGAGACAGGTATATCCTTCTCTAGTATGACCTACCTAAGTTTAATTGTTATTTAATTAGTCGGTCAGAATATAGGGATAATATGTGGCATGTCAATTAACCCTTGTTTTGTGGCAGTATTTGAAAATGGCATCTGAAAATGTTAAGATAAGCAATGGAGCACATGAGACCGTTGAGTCGCCGATGATCAATAACCAGGATAATGTGCATCAGGAAGGAAATAATCCTCAAGTAAACTGCAACACCGACCAAATGATGAACGATGGGGTGTTTAGGAGCTTTTCGCAATTAGTGCAACATCAGGCGAGAGAGACTCATGTTCAAAATACGAGTGGAAACACTGGCAACTCTCGGATGGTCGCCGCTAAGCAATTCAAGGAGTTGGGACCACCGGAGTTTTTGGGAAAGCCAAAACCACTTAAGGCAGAGACGTGGATTAAGCATATCACCAAGATATTTGATGTCTTGGGATGCTCTAAGGAGCAAAAGGTTCCCTTTGCCACTTTCATGTTGCGAGGAGAGGCAGATCATTGGTGCGAATCTGTAAAACGTACTCAGCCTGCCGCACTAAAGATGTCTTGGGAGAAGTTCCAATAATTGTTCAACTACAAGTACTTTCCTGAAAGTATTCGTCACATGAAAGAGGTAGAATTTATCAAGCTGGAATAAAACAATATGATCGTGTCGCAATATGAGGCTAAATTTACGGAGTTATCCCAGTTTGCATCCCATTTGGTAGATAATGAGGAGCTTATGACGCGAATGTTTCTAAGAGATTTGAAACCCGAAATACGTCAATACCTCATTTCTCACAAACTTTGCATGTATTCAGATGTTGTGAATAGGGCTCAGTTATTGGAGCGCGATAATGAGTCAATCCAACCAAGAGATAGCAGCCGGCAAAACGATAATACCAGTGGTAGCAGTCATCGAAGCGGTGACAACAAATGTGAAGGAAATCAACATGCCAGAAATGGTAACCACTTCTGTGGTAATCCTGGCCAAGATAATAGAAGTGAAAATTTCAAGAAGAGAAGGTTCAATAATGATGGAAAGACAATAGCACCAGCACCCATTTTCAAGGAAGGAGAACGACCATCGGTCGTATGCTACAAATGTGGAGGAGAGGGACAAATCAGTCCAAACTGTACGTAGCAATCCAAAGCATATTAGAATTACGGAAGAGAAGGTCACCTAGCCCGATTTTGTCATGTAGTGAAGTCAAGTCCAGTTGGGATGAAGACACCAAAGGTCGTCCCAGACAAGTCAAAGATGGTAGTTCAAGGGAAAGCGTTTGTCATGACCTCCCAAAAAGCGAGAAACCTGAATGAAGTTATCACGGGTAAGCTAATCATAAACTCTTATGAAGTTTATACCTTATTTGATACCAGTTCTACCCATTCTTTTACTTCTCCTACTTGCACTCAACGTTTAAATTTAACTCCGGAGAAATTAGACTTTGACTTATCTGTTAAAACTCCGTTGGGAGAAACCTTCATTACATCCACTGTTTATGAATCTTGTTTGATTCAAATCGGCACCCTCACGTTACCTGTCGATCTTATCTTTTTGAAAATACTTTAATTTGATGTGATTTTAGGGATTGATTGGTTAACTACTCATCATGCTAAAATTGATTATTTTCGTAAGGTTGTTAGTTTTCATATTCCTAACTAACCTATCATGCGAATTCAAGCAGCCAAACCACTAAAGTCAATCACTATCATATCAAGCCATAAAGCCATTCGTTTATTGAAAAATGGATGTCAAGCTTTCTTAGCCCATGTCACGAATTTAAACAAAAATACGTCAGATTTGAATAATATTTCTATTGTTAATAAATTTCCTGACGTATTTCCTGAAGAACTTCCTGGCCTACCCCTAGAGCGTGAAATCAAATTTTGTATCGTCCTTGAACCCGGTACAAAATCCATTTCCAAAGCCTCATATCGAATGGCTCCTATTAAACTTCAGGAGTTAAAAACTCAACTACAGGAGTTGTTAGATATCGGTTCCATTTGTCCTAGTACGTCTCCTTGGGGTGCTCCAGTTCTATTCGTAAAGAAGAAAGATGGGAGTATGCTTCTTCGTATTGATTATCGAGAGTTGAATCATGTCACCATCAAAAATAGGTACCTGTTGCCTCGCATTGATGACCTGTTTGACCAGTTGCAAGGCGCCAAATTCTTTTCAAAGATCGATCTTCGTTCCAGATATCATCAGTTAAAGATTAAAACTGATGACATTCTAAAAACTACTTTCAAAACTCGGTACGGGCACTACGAATTCCTAGTCATGTCTTTTGGATTGACTAATGCTCCTGCTACCTTAATGGATATGATGAACCGAGTATTCAAGGAATATTTAGATCATTTTGTGGTTGTCTTTATTGATGACATCCTCATTTACTCCAAAAGTCATGAAGATCATGAGCAACACTTGAGGCTGATACTCCAAAAGCTTCGTGAAAACAAGATATATGTCAAGTTGAAGAAATACGAGTTCTGGCTTGAGGAAGTAGCATTCTTTGGGAACGTAATATAAAATCACGGAATATCTTTTGACCCAGCGAAGATTGAAGCAATTCAAAGCTGGGAGCAACATAAGTCAATAACCGAAGTACGTAGCTTTCTAGGCTTAGCTGGTTATTATCGGAGATTCGTGGAAGGTTTTTCTCGAATCGCTACTCCATTAACTCAGCTGACTCAAAAAGATACAAAATTTGGTTGGAGCGAGGAATGTGAGAAGAGTTTTCAAGAAATCAAGAGGAGACTCATTTTAGCATCTATTCTGACAATACCATCTGGTTTAGAAGGATTTGTCATCTACAGTGATGCTTCAGGCAGAGGGTTAGGATGTGTTCTCATGCGATATGGGAAAGTCATAGCTTATGCCTCGCGATAACTCAAAGAATATGAAAGGAATTATCCTACTCATGATCTAGAGTTGGCAGCAGTCATTTTCGTACTAAAGATCTGGAGGCATTACCTGTATGGGGAGAAGGTGGAGATCTATACAAATCATAAAAGCCTCAAATATTTCTTCACCCAAAAAGAACTCAACATGCGGCAATGACGTTGGCTCAAGCTGTTGAAAGATTACGACCATACCATTCCATACCATCCTGAAAAAGCAAACATGGTAGCTGACGCATTGAGTAAAAGATCATATGCGGGTTCGAGTTCGATATTATCAACGCAAAGGCCCATTTGGTATGACTTACAAAGGATGGAGATAGAGTTAAAGACTCCAGGGGCCCACGTGATGATGTCAAATATACGAATAGAACCGATTTTAATCGATAAAGTTAAAGCTGCTCAAGCTACAGACTTGAAGCTGATGCGTATGAGGAAGAAAGTGTAAGAAGGTGCAATTCCAGAAGCAAGAATCGATAAAGAAGGAATACTTCGAGTCAACTCTAGATTTTGTGTTCCTAAGGACTCTGATTTGAAGTATAAAATCATGATGGAGGCGCACAACACACCATTTTCAATCCATCTTGGGAGTACCAAAATGTATCGTGATCTTCAACATACATTTTGGTGGAGCAATATTAATAGAGAGATCGCGGAGTTTATCTTAAGGTGTTTAACTTGTCAACGTGTCAAGGTGGAGCATTAAGTGTCAAAAGGTCCATTGCAACCACTTGAAATTCCAGAATGGAAGTGGGAGCACATTACTATGGATTTTGTTACTGTTATTCTCAAGGTTTCTCAAGGCATAGATGCAATTTGGATCATTGTTTATAGATTAACCAAGTCTACTCATTTCTTACCTATACGAGAAACTTATTCACTTGAACGTCTTGCTCGTATGTACATAAATGAGATTATAAAACTGCATGGTATGCCAATTTCCATAGTTTTTGATCGAGACCTAAGATTTACTTCACGATTTTGGGTTAGTTTGCAAAAAGCTATGAGCACAGATTTACGATTCAGTTTAGCATATTATCCTCAGACGGACGAGCAGTCGGAGAGGACTATTTAAACTCTTAAAGATCTATTAAGACTCTTTGTCCTAGACTTCAAAGGAAGTTGGGATAATTTCTTTCTATTGGTGAAATTCTCCTACAATAACATTTATCAAGGAAGTATAAGCATGGCTCCATTCGAGGCATTGTATGGACGCAAGTGTCGTTCTCCAGTATGATGGGATGAGGTGGGTGAAGCAACGTTGTTGGGACCAGAATTGGTACGCATGACAACAGAAAAGATTTAAATGATCCGACAACGTATAAAAAAACTCACAAGATCGACAAAAGAGTTATGCTTATCTTCATCGAAGGGACGTGGAATTCAATGTTGGAGATCATGTGTTGTTACGTGTTGCTCCATGGAAAGGAGCTACAAGATTTGGAAAGAGAAAAAAGCACAATCCTCGATTCATTGGCCCATTTGAAATCCTAGATCGAATAGAAACTATGACCTATAGACTCGCCTTACCGCTAAGTATGTCTCGTGTTCATAACGTTTTTCACATATCTATGTTACGTAAATATGTGGAAGACCCAAATCACATTATTGAATTAGAACCAGACGAGATAGCGGAAGATTTAACGTATGAAGAGGTACCTATTAAAATCTTGGATAAGAAGGAACATATTCTACGCTCCAAGGTTATATATCAAGTCAAAGTTTTGTGGTTGAAACCACGATATTGAGGAAATGACCTGGGAGTTAGAATCTGAAATGAAATCAAGGTATCCTCACTTCTTCGACATACCAGGTATGTACACCAATTTCAAGGACGAAATTTCATAAGAAGGGGAGGTTGTAAGACCCCAACTTTTATGAATAAAGATGAATTTTTTTCTCCAAATATCATTTTGAATATTATGGTATGGATTTGATATAATGTTATAGTTGTGGATAATATTTATAAATTTTGCAAAGTAAGCAATTTGTTATAAAATATTCAATTGGTCGAGGAATATTTGTTTTATCGGGAAATATTCGTACGACGGCACAATCATTGATGGACCTCACAACGGAATTATTGTCGGAGTTAGAAAACGACATAAATAACTTTTTATAAAAATAACGGCAAAAGTTTTACCGTTAACTATTGAAACACCCGATGATAAACGTACAGAAATATGTGTGGTTGCATAGTAGCACACGGTATTGTACAGTATCTTTGATTATTGATGCTTACATGAGAAGTCACTCAGTTTTATTCAATTATTGCCACAGTAATTGATAGTATCTCACGTTATTGATTCAATTATTGTCAGAATATTTTATATTATTAAATCAATAATTGAGACGACAAAATTATTCATATTATTATTTGCATTATTGACGATATGTAGAAAGTTTTGTCGAGGAAAGGGGTTTGGTCACCTAATTGCGCACCAATAAAGAGAAGTCCTTATCGGAAAGCCCCCTCTTTCCTTGGAATGATCTGGTTGTTAATATTGTGAGTTATAATATTAATGATGAATGTTATTAAAAATGTGTTTTGTGAAGCCAAGTGAATTGAGATAAATAGAGGGGTATTTTATGAAGTATTTATTGAAAATTTTGTCTATTATATGGACCCCCACTTATTCATTTTTTAAAATCATCGGTAGAAAGTTATCTTAATTTTGGTTTTATTACTTATTATATATATATATATATATATATATATATATATATATATATATATATATATATATATATATATGTGTGTGTGTGTGTGTGATTGTGTGTTTGTGTTTGTAAATGTGGTGTTGCATGTGTGTGTGTGTGTATATATATATATATATATATATATATATATATATTATATTAGTTTTTTTTATGAAAAATAGAATATATTATATTTTATTTGCATAGTACTGTATAGTATTGCATAATACTGCATAGTGTGTGCATAGTGCAGCATACTAAAATTAAAAATTTTAAACGAATTCGTCCGTGATTATGTTTACTGTGCGCCCATGATTATGTTTATTGTGCGTCCATGATTTTATTTTCTAAATAGTATCATTACATTCTCCTATAAATAGGATGCTTAGTTTAGAATTTAAAATCACACCAGAATTAGAGAATTCTTCTTCTATAATATTGAGTGTATTTCTTTAGAGTTTAAAGAAGCTTTGAGTGTAGAAAACAGTGCAAGTTTTCTTTAAGAATATCCCCAGTATACCAGTCAGAAGTACTCTCTTTTTAAGGTAATGGGTATTATTTATTTCATATTCGCTTACGATATTATTTTTCGTATTCGTAAGAAATTTTATTTTCGTTTAATATTCGTAAGGAATATTATTTTCATTCAATATTTGTAAGGAATATTATCTTCGTTCAATATTCGTAAGGAATATTATTTCCGTTCAACAGACGTAAGGGATATTATTTTTGTTCACTATTCGTAAGAAATAATATTTTCTTCCATACTCTGTAGTATGTAAGTAATATTATTTCGTTTTAGATTCCGAATTCTACACTCATTTTGTTAAGTATTGCATCTATACTCCTTGAAATTAGTAGAATATCCTTGAAATTTGTGCTTCATCTAGTATCGTTTCACAAGAATATTTTTTTGAATATTCTTGTAAAATTTTAAGCTTTTAATGCTAGAGTACTATTCATGGGTACTATTCATACATACTAAGACTATTCATAATGCATGCGATACTATTCATAATGACGATACTTATTCAATAAGTATTATTCACTGTGTACTATTCATGATAAAAATTGATTTCTTTTCTGTCAAAATTATTTTTAATACATGAATATTATTCTTGAATTTTACTTCACAAAGCAGTTATCATGTTGTCAATTTGGACATTTTTAAACTCTGGATAAATTAAAAATCTTTAATATTTATCCTTCATTTTGTTTGATTGAATTCTTATATCATTGTCATAATCTTCATGCTTATATTGTGATGAAAGTCATATCTGGCCCGTAGGGCATAGATGGACTGTTGATTGGTATGATTATGACCATGGATTATTCCGTATAATCATGACCTGTAATGATACAAATGATGTGGTAAAAGTCCTTATTGGCCCGTAGTGCATTGATGGACAGTTGTTGGCATGATCATGACCATTGGTGATAATACGAATATCCTTAGCCCGTAGTGCATGGTAATACGAATATCCTTAGCCCGTAGTGCATGGATAATTTATGGATGTTGTGACGACCCCAAAATACATATACATCACTCATCTTGGGTCACCAAATACATGGTACTGAATACAAATACAAACTTAATTATACAACATGAACTGAGAGTTTTTACACAATATTGTCTTCTAGACAATATCCAAACTCAAATGGAGTCCTCATTACATTTATTGTCACACTATTTTATAGAATAGTGAGGACTACTATACCACCATCTTGGACCATCACTCTGTTCCCCGACTAGTTCCGGCTACATTCTCATTTCCTGAAGAAAACAATGAAAGCAAAAGGGTGAGCTCAACTAGCCCAGTAAGAAATATTATGACTAAGATAATGCAGAATAAGTTATCATTAGCCTTCAACTATGTTAAAATGATAGAATATAATAGACAACAAGTTTAACTACAGCGGAACAAGTAATCCATTAGAAAAGTCAAGTAGAGCATGATATCTACTATTTTCTATGATTTAAAAAGTTTATCATTAACTTTATCGCTGGGACTCAGCTTAATAAATAAATCACATCATCGAATCATCTCTGCACTACGGGCCAAGGATATTCATTAGTATCACGTCCACAAATTATTCTTGCATTACGGGCCAAGAATATTCGTGTAATCATCAATGGTCATGATCATACCGAATTATCCCTGGTCATAATCATACCAATCAACAGTCCATCTATGCACGTAAGCCAAAGATAACTTTCATCACAATATAAAAATGAGGATGATGACAATGATATAAGAATTCAATTAAATGAAAGGAAAGGATAAATTTTAAAGATTTATAATTTAATTTATCCAGAATTTAATAATGTCCAAATTGTCAACATGATACTGCTTTGTGGAGTAAAATTCAAGAATAATATCCATGTATCAAAAATAATTTGGACGAAAGAAAGAAATAAATTTTTCTGATTGAATAGTACTCGTTAATAGTACCACGCGTGAATAGTACTTCGTGAATAGTACCCGTGAATAGTACCCAGATATGAAAAGTGCCCCGAATACCCGAGTGAATAATATTTGAGTGAACAGTAACATGATGAATAGTAACCTGTGAATAGTACCCCGGCATGAAAAGTGCCCCGAATACCCGAGTGAATAATATTTTAGTGAATAATAACTGGGTTAATAGTAACCCGTGAATAGTAACTCGTGAATAGTACTCCGACATGAAAAGTTCCCCGAATACCTGAGTGAATAATATTTTAGTAAATAGTAACTGGGTGAATAGTAACCCGTGAATAGTACCCCGATGAAAATATTGATATTTAATAAGAGAGTTCATATCAATATTCCACTGAAATAATACTGGATGAAGCACAAAACTCAAGGATATTCCACTAATTTCAAGGATTATAGAAGCAATACTTACCATAGTAAGTTTAGATTAAAGAATATGAAAAGAAATAACATATGAAACTGCAAATGGATTTTCACCGCCATATACGAGACGTAATCCGAGTAGCAAAGTTATTAGACATATTAAAGGATGAATACGAAAATAGTATTCCTTATGAATCTGAAAGAAATAATACCCTTACTTAATACAACAAATAATATCCCTTACCAAACGAAAATAACATCCCTTACCTTAGTAGAAGACTGGATACTGCAATAGTGAAGTAGTAGAATACTCTTCTTCTTTCTCTCTATAGTTTCTCTCTCTATAGCTTCGCTTATGAGTCCTACTAAATTGGTGAGAATAAAAGAAGAATTAAGCTTCTATTTATAGGAGAATGGACTAAATAGTAACTAATTCACGAACGGTCCAAATTGATTCACTATTAGAACGGATAGTCCATATTGACTACTATTAAAACCACAACCGACGGTCCAGATTGATTTACTTTTAAAACCACCACCGACGGTCCAGATTGATTTACTTTTAAAAATACCACCGACGGTCCAGATTGATTTACTTTTAAAACCACCACCGACGGTCCAGATTAATTTACTTTTAAAACCACCACCGACGGTCCAGATTGATTTACTTTTAAAACCACCATCAATGGTCCAGATTGATTAACTATTAAAACCACCATCAATGGTTCAGATTGGTTATATATTAAAACCACCATCACCGGTCCATAAAATTAGTCAATCTTCTCATGGAATACTAAGTCAAACATACAACAAACGCCTCATAACTGTGACGCCCCCAAAATAGGTATACATCACCCATCTTGAGTCGCTAGAAAATACACTACTGACAACTTCATTTATACAACTATCATGCAAAATACGACGACAGGTATACTGTGAGTTTAAATACAAATATATATACCAACTCTGACTCATGTCACAATTGCACCTTACATAAAGGTACAGTCAAAAACTGTTTTAGAAATTAAAATCATTGGGAAGTGCTCAAGGAAACCTTCGTACATAAGAGGCCATGAATCTAAGTTATGATAGATATCATATGTCCAGAGAGTTATCCTTGGTTGATCCAATAGACTCCAAAGAAAAATGAGAAGATTACTATCATGATCCTTTCAATGGCGAGTCTTCTCTTGACATATAACTATCTCCGCCATCTGCAATTGAACGTTATGTTTCAACCAAACTCCGAGATCATATAGGTAGTGCTCATAGATATACTCAGCAAGTGGATGCGCACAACCCTGTCTTATGATAACACGAGATTATATGTCATTAGACATCTTGTATGATAGTGACAAAACACCCTTCCAAAGTTGGGTTCGCCTCACCCTATTCGGTTCACCAAAATTAAATATCAAATGACGTATACAATACGACACACTTATCTTAAGTTCTCAATAAAATTATTTTCATACTATTTAGGGAGAACCTAACAATGACTATAGACCACCATTCTATTCCCCTGTTACCTCTCGGGCCGATTCCAAATACTACACTCTTGTTACCTAAAAGGAATTGTGAAGCAAAAGGGTGAGCACAACTAGCTCAGTAAAGAATATCATGACTAAAGATAATTAAATTATCAATAGCCTTTGTCAGTAATAAATCAGAGATTTAGAACATATGGTAGATGATAAAACTTTTCAACCATAGTTGCAGCGGAACGAGCAATCCATTAGAAGAGTCAAATAGACCATCAGATCTATTATCATCTCTATATTAAAAGTCCACCGATAATGTTTTATCCCTGTAACATCAATCAACAATTCCTGTCCACAATCATATGAATAACTCATAATCATAATTATGATTCTAAATTTCTCTTCGCACCCAGGACGAAGATAATTTTCATCACCTATCTTCACCTAAAATATCAAAAATCATGGTTATACCAAATCATAATTTCTGCTCATAATCATACTAATAAATTCATCTTTGCACTACGGCCAAAGATATTCAACTATATTTTAGAAGAGTCAAGTAGAGCATGATATCTATTATCTTTTACGAATTAAAAATTCATTATCAATATTTTATCGCTGAGACTTAGCTTAATAAATAATCCACATCATCGAATCACCCCTGCACTACGGTCAAGGATATTTGTTAATATCACATCCATGAATTAATATTTCATTGCTGAGACTCTGCTCAATAATTAATCCACATCATCGAATCATCCCTGCACTACAGGCCAAGGATATTCGTTAATATCACGACCACGAATTATCTATGTACTACGGGGCAAAGATAATCGTGTTTTCATCAACGGTCCTGATCATGCCATAAAACAATTCATCTTTGCACCCCTGGACGAAGAGAATCTATAGCCATAATCATACCAAAATTGTCCATCAATGCACTATGGGTAAATGAGGATTTTTACCACATCATTTGTAACATTACGACCATGATTATACCGAATAATCCCTGGTCATAATCATACCAAGTCCATCTATGCACTACAGGCCATAGATGACTTTCATCATAATATAAGCATGAGGATAATGACAATGATATAAAGAATCAATCAAATGAGATAAAGGATAAATATTAAACATTTATAATACAATTTATCCAGTGTTCAATAATAACCAAATGTTATCAATCACTTAATAATCTCATAATCTAATATCATTAATATTATAACAATATTTTAATCATTTCTTAAACTTATAAACAATTTATTTCAATTGTTTACACTTTATCAAATAATGCATTTAATCAATCAAAAATGTCATACTCATAAGATTTCATCATCAATGATCAAATCCCTCATCAAAAATCTGCATATACCCTATATAGGATTCCCAAGCCATAAAATCCTATTTTTCAATTTTATTACTTCACATAACATATTTAATTAATTTACTCATAACTAGTTCATTTTCATGAAAAATACCAAATCAGTCCCAAAAATATTTCTTTTCTGGGATTTAGCAGAATATAGTCCCATATTGAACATATATTTTTCTCGGAATTTTTAAAATTCATTTACTATTTTTCATATGGCCAAAATCGCCGAATATTTATACATTTATCATAAATTGTACCTTTGTCCAAAAATTCCAAAATTTACAGGGTATACTCCTGTTAGATACATGTACTCCCAATAAACATTTCACCAATTTTGGAGTTAACCACAAGGAGTTATAAGGGTTTACTTTTAAATTAGTCTTTTCCCATAAAATTCATAACTCTTAATCTATACATCCAAAAATCACCATTTTTGGACATAATATAGAAAACTCATCAAATTATTATTTCAAATTTTTTCAGAATTTTTAAGGGTCAGAAAAATTACGAAACTACAAATAGATTTTTGCCCGCCATGCGTTAATCCACGTAGACAGATCATTTCAACAGAATAATAAAGAATGGAATAACAGAAGAATTCACCATGCATGTGGTAATCCACATAGACATGTTATTCCAACAGAATAATAAAGAATGGAATCAGGTCATGCGTAATCCGCACCGACAGGATATTCCAACAGAATAATAAATAATGAAACCAGGTCATGCGTAAAGGCACGCATGCAGGATATTCCAATGAGTAATAATAAATAATTGAACGGGTCATGCATAAACGCATTGCACAAGATATTCCAATGAATAATAAATAATGGAATCCAGTCATGCGTAAACGCAGCGAAAAGGATGTTCTAACGTAATAATAAAGAATAGAATAACAAAAGAATTTCACCGTGTATGCAGATACTTGATGTGATAAAAGTTATTCCAATATAATAATAAAGAATGGAATAATGAAGAATTTCACCAAGTATAGGGTAGTTAAGCGTACAAAAGTTATTCCAATGTAATAATAAAGAATGGAATAATAGAAAAATTTCACCATGTATGTGGTATCAGATGTAGAAAAGTTATTCCAACATAATAATAAAGAATGGAATAACAGAAGAATTTCACCAAGTATAGGGTAGTTTGCGTATACAGGTTATTCCAATAGAATAATAAAGAATGGAATAACAGAAGTTCTCTTCATGAATACAAAAGAAATAATACCCCTTACAAGTACAACAAATAATATCTCTTACCTTATAAAGAAGAGTACTCTAACGGGTAGGGCGGGGATATACTTGAAGAAATCTTGCACTACGCTTAAAGCTTTCTTAAACTCTAAAGAAATACGCTCAAGATTATAGAAGAAGAATTCTCTGAACTTCTGGTGTGTTTTTAATTCTAACTAAGCATCCTATTTATAGGAAAATAGAAAGGATACTATGCAATAAAATATAATATATTCTATTTATAAAATATATATATATATATTATTTAAAATCTAATAAAACAAATAACTTTATAAAAGTATTCTGTTTTATATAAAAATATTTTACTATGCAAACACTATGCAGGCACTATGCAAACACTATGCATAATAGAATATAATATATTCTATTTATAGTCTAATAAAATAAATAACTTTATAAAAGTATTATGTTTTATATAAAAAGATTTTACTATGCAAACACTATCGCAGCACTATGCAAACACTATGAATAATAGAATATAATATATTCTATTTATAGTCTAATAAAACAAATAACTTTATAAAAGTATTTTGTTTTTATATAAAAAGATTTTACTATCTGAAATACTATGCATAATGAATATAATATATTCTATTTATAGTCTAATAAAACAAATAACTTTATAAAAGTATGTTGTTTTATATAAAAAGTTTTCTGTTTTATTACATTTATAATAATAATAAAACAAACTTCATCAGCATTATTATAATTCACACTATTAATCGACCAGGTCGTTCCCAAGTAAGAGGGGGTTTTGCAATAAGAATTTCTCCCTATTGGCGCGCAATTAGGTGACCAAACCTCTCCTTGACAGAACTTCTAGACATCGTTAATATTGCAAATAATAATATTAACAACTTTGTTATCTCAATTATTGATTTAATAATATATATATAAAATATCAACAATAATTGAATCAAATAACGTGAGATACTATGCAACAATTACTGTAGCAATAATTGAACAAAACTAAGTGACTTCTCACGTAAGCATCAATAATCAATACCGTGTGCTACTATGCATCCACGCGTATTACTGTACTTTTACCACCGATTATTTTATGACAACTTGCTTACTTTGCAAAATTTTCAAATATCACCCTTAACTTTAACCCTTTATCAATTTAACTATTTACCAAAAATAGAAAAATTGAATACTTTTATTTCATAAAATTTGGGGTCTTACAATCTCCCCTCCTTATGAAATTTCGCCCTCGAAATTTACGTACGTACGTATTTCGAAGAGATGAGAATACCTTGCTTTCTTTTCAGATTGTACCTTCCTGGTTATTTCCTCTGTATCATGATTTCCCCATTGCTCATCTCCTGTGTTTCAGATATCATTCTAGAATATACTTCAAAACAAAGGTTAATTGACATATCATAATTTGTCAACTTATCAAGTAAACAATTTCAGCTTAGGTAAGTCACACACTAGCGAATTATATTACTCGTCTCTCCAATCCTAGTTCTAGACTCATATCTCCGTCAGCGACCATATCCCTAAGCTCTGATACCAAATGTGATGCCACCAAAATAGGTATACATCACCCATCTTGAGTAGCCAGAAAATACACTACTGACAACTTCATTTATACAACTGTCGTGCAAAATACGACGACAGGTATACTGTGAGTTTAAATACAAATATATATATACCAACTCTGACTCATGTCACAATTGCACCTTACATAAAGGTACAGTCAAAAACTGTTTTAGAAATTAAAATCATTGGGAAGTGCTCAAGGAAAGCTTCGTACATAAGAGGCCATGAATCTAAGTTATGATAGATATCATATGTCCAGAGAGTTATCCTTGGTTGATCCAATAGACTCCACAGAAAAATGAGAAGATTACTATCATGTTCCTTCCAATGGTGAGTCTTCTCTTGACATATAACTATCTCCACCGTCTACAATTGAACGTTATGTTTCAACCAAACTCCGAGATCATATAGGTAGTGCTCATAGATATACTTAGTAAGTGGATGTGCAAAACCCTGTCTTATGATAACACGAGGTTATATGTCATTAGACATCTTGTATGATAGTGACAAAACACCCTTCCAAAGTTGGGTTCGCCTCACCCTATTCGGTTCAACAAAATTAAATATCAAATGACATATACAATACGACACACTTATCTTAAGTTCTCAATAAAATTATTTTCATACTATTTAGGGAGAACCTCAACAGCTATAGACCACCGTTTTATTCCCCTGTTAACCCCGCTCGACCCAGCTACACTCTTGTTACCTAAAAGGAATTATGAAGCAAAAGGGTGAGCACAACTAGCTCAGTAAAGAATATCATGACTAAAGATAATTAAATTATCAATAGCCTTTGTCAGTAATAAATCAGAGATTTAGAACATATGGTAGATGATAAAACTTTTCAACCATAGTTGCAGCGGAACGAGCAATCCATTAGAAGAGTCAAATAGACCATCAGATCTATTATTTTCTCTATGTTAAAAGTCCACCGATAATGTTTTATCCCTGTAACATCAATCAACAATTCCTGTCCACAATCATATGAATAACTCATAATCATAATTGTGATTCTAAATTCCTCTTCGCACCAAAGACGAAGATAATTTTCATCATCTATCTTCACCTGAAACATCAAAAATCATGGTTATACCAAGTCACAATTTCTGCTCATAATCATACTAATAAATTCATCTTTGCACTACGGCCAAAGATATTCAACTGTATTTTAGAAGAGTCAAGTAAAGCATGATATCTATTATCTTTTACGAATTAAAAATTTATTATCAATATTTTATCGCTGAGACTCAGCTTAATAAATAATCCACATCATCGAATCACCCCTACACTACGATCAAGGATATTCGTTAATATCACATCCATGAATTAATATTTCATTGCTGAGACTAAGTTTACTGAGTTGTCCTGGTTTGTGTCACACTTGGTTGATAATGAGGAGAGAATGACGCGGATGTTTCTAAGAGATTTGAAACCCGAGATACATCAATATCTTATCTCTCACAAACCGTGTTTGTATTTAGATGTTGTAAATAGGGCTCAGTTATTGGAGCGCGATAATGAGTCATACTCAAGTTTGGATATGACGTTCAACACATGTCACATATTATCCATATACTCTGACCGACCAATTAAATACCAAATAAACTTAGGTAGGTCATACTAGCGAAGGAATTTCCCGTCTCTCCCCTCCTAGTTCTTATCTCACATCTCAGCCAAGGATCATATCCCTAAGCTTTGATACCAACTGTGACGCCCCCAAAACATGTATACATCACTCATCTTGGGTCGCCAAATACATGGTACTGAATACAAATACAATCTTAATTATACAACATGAGCTGAGAGTTTTTACACAAATATTGTCTTCTAGACAATATCCAAACTCAAATGGAGTCCTCATTACATTTATTGTCACGCTATTTTGTAGAATAGTGAGGACTACTATAACACCATCTCGGACCATCAATCCATTCTCCGACTAGTTACGGCTACGTTCTCATTTCCTGAAGAGAACAATGAAAGCAAAAGGGTGAGCTCAACTAGCCCAGTAAGAAATATTATGACTAAGATAATGCAGAATAAGTTATCATTAGCCTTCAACAATGTTAAACTGATAGAATATAATAGACAACAAGTTTAACTACAGCGGAACAAGTAATCCATTAGAAAAGTCAAGTAGAGCATGATATCTACTATCTTCTATGATTTAAAAAGTTTATCATTAACTTTATCGTTGGGACTCAGCTTAATAAATAAATCACATCATCGAATCATCCCTACACTACGGGTCAAGGATATTCATTAGTATCACGTCCACAAATTATTCTTGCACTACAGGCCAAGAATATTCGTGTAATCATCAATGGTCATGATCATACCGAATTATCCCTGGTCATAATCATACTAATCAATAGTTCATCTATGCACGTAAGCCAAAGATGACTTTCATCACAATATAAACATGAGGATGATGACAATGATATAAGAATTCAATTAAATGAAAGGAAATGATAAATTTTAAAGATTTATAATTTAATTTATCCAGAATTTAATAATGTCCAAATTGTCAAAATGATACTGCTTTGTGGAGTACAATTCAAGAATAATATCCATGTATCAAAAATAATTTGGACAGTAAAGAAATAAATTTTTCGGTGAATAGTACCCCGTGAATATTACCTTGTGAATAGTACTTCGGAATAGTACCCCGTGAATAGTACCCCGACATGAAAAGTGCCCCGAATACCCGAGTGAATAATATTTGAGTGAACAGTAATATGATGAATAGTAACCTGTGAATAGTAACTCGTGAATAGTACCCCCGACATGAAAAGTGCCCCGAATACTCGAGTGAATAATATTTTAGTGAATAATAATCGGGTAAATAGTAACCCGCGAATAGTAACTCGTGAATAGTACCCCAGCATGAAAAGTGCCCCGAATACCTGAGTGAATAATATTTTAGTGAATAGTAACCCATAAATAGTACCCTGATGAAAATATTGATATTTAATAAGAGAGTTCATATCAATATTCAAATGAAACAATACTGGATGAAGCACAAAACTTAAAGATATTCTACTAATTTCAAGGATTATAGAAGCAATACTTACCATAGTAAGTTTAGATTAAAGAATATGAAAAGAAATAACATATGAAGCTCAAGAATGGATTTTCACGTCATACTAAGACGTAATCCGGCGTGAAAAGTATTATTCACATATTAAAGGATGAATACGAAAAATAGTATTCCTTATGAATATGAAAGAAATAATACCCCTTACGAATACAACAAATAATATCCCTTACCAAACGAAAATAACATCACTTACCTTAGTAGAAGACTGGATACTGCAATAGTGAAGTAGTAGAATACTCTTCTTCTATCTCTCTATAGTTTCTCTCTCTATAGCTTTTCTTGTGAGTCTTAGTGAATTGGTGAGAATGAAAGAAGAATTAAGCTTCTATTTATAGGAGAATGGACTAAATAGTAACTAATTCACAAACGGTCCAGATTGATTCACTATTAGAACAGATGGTCCATATTGATTACTATTAAAACCACAACCGACGGTCCAGATTGATTTACTTTTAAAACCACCACCGACGGTCCAGATTGATTTACTTTTAAAACCACCACCAACGGTCCAGATTTATTTACTATTAAAACCACCACCAACGGTCCAGATTGATTTACTTTTAAAACCACTATCGACGGTCCAGATTGATTTACTTTTAAAACCACCACCAACGGTCCAGATTGATTTACTTTTAAAACCACCACGAACGGTCCAGATTGATTAACTATTAAAACCACCATCAATTATTCAAATCGGTTATCTATTAAAACCACCATCAACGGTCCATAAAATTAGTTAATCTTCCCATGGAATACTAAGTCAAACTTACAACAAACGCCTCATAACAATCCCTATATTTATATCAAAAATTGAATAAATATATACCACAAATTGTTTATCTTTAATAAACACATTTTTAATTTATTAACAATTATTCATCATTAATATTATAACTCATAATATTTAACAACCAGATCATTCCCAGGAAAGAGGGGGCTTTCCGATAAGGATTTCTCCCTATTGGCGCGCAATTAAGTGACCAAACCTCTCCTCGACAGAACTTTCTAGACATCGTCAATATTGCAAATAATAATATGAATAACTTTGTTGTCTCAATTATTGATTTAATAATATAAAATATTATCTGAGATGATATCTTGTGACAAAATTGAATCAAATAACGTGAGATACTATGCAACAATTATTTGTAGCAATAATTGAGTAAACCGAGTGGCTTCTTTACGTAAGCATCAATAATCAATACCGGTGCTACTATGCAACCACGCCAGACATCTTGTTTTTACCCGGGTATCTCAATAGTTTAACGATAAACCTTTCACCGTTATTTTTATAAAAAGATATTTCTGTCATTTTCTAACCACGATAATACTTCCGTTGTGGGGTCCACCAATGATTGTGCCGTCGTACAAATATTTCCTGTTAAAACGAATATTCCTCGACCAATCGAATATTCCCCGACACAACAAATATTTTATATCAACTTGCTTACTTTGCAAAAAAATTAAAATATTACCCTTAACTTTAACCTTTATTAATTTATCCATTTACTAAATAACATAATAATTATAAAAAAATTGAATACTTTCATTTCATAAAATTTGGGATCTCACAGATGTGATAATAATGAATACCATTGGCCCATAGTACATAGATAATTCAGTGATGTGGATTATTTATTGAGTTGAGCCTCAGCGATAAAATTGATGATAAACTTTTAAATCATAGAAGATATTAGATATCATGCTCTACTTGATTCTTCTAATAGATTGTTTATTCCACTGTAGTTAAACTTGTTGTCTATTGTATTCTATCAGTTTAACACTGTTGAAGGCTAACGATAATTTATTCTGTATTATCTTACTCGTAATATTCTTTACTGGGCTAATTGAGCTCACCCTTTGCTTTCATTGTTCTCTTCAAGAAATGAGAATATAGCTCGGACTAGTCGGGGAATGGAGTGATGGTCTAGATGGTTGCTTTAGTAGTCCTCACTATTCTATGAAATAGTGTGATAATAATTGTAATGAGGACTTCATTTGAGTTTGGATATTATCTACGAGACAATATTCGTGTTAAAACTCTCAGCTTACGTTTGTCGTATTGTTTAAATTAAGTTTGTATTTGAATTCTGTACCATGTATTTAGCGACTCAGAATGGGTGATGTATACTTATTTTCGGGGTGTCACACCTAACCTCAGGTATTCCAGCTCCATCTGTAGGTATACCTGTGGCTGGTCTCCCAGTTCTTTAAATAGCAGCCAACAACTCATTTGCAAAGAGGCGCAAGAAGGAAAAGCTAGAGAAAGGCTCGGGTCTTGCCCCTTTTTATCATATTTTCGTTGTTTGATCTTCTATATTATACATATTGAGTGTTTAGAGCGATATAAGTTGATCCCAAGCCAAAAGAAAATTGTTCACGTGTCTCCCAAGGTGAAAAACACACTTTTTGGTCACTTTTTTTGTAAATGTTGTTATAAATACCAAATTTATGTAGATATAGCAATTTCAACCGGTTAAACTTGTCATTTTACATACATATTGTGTAGTAGTTGGCAGATCTTGAGTTTTTATCGGTTATTTTGTGGATATAATGTTGTAAATCAAGTTATTTGACTAGATCTACCTAGATCTAGATGGATCTAGCACTTTAAACGGTTATGAAGCATGATGCTCTAACCTATGTGCTAGATAGGCTTAGATCCATGGTAGATCTAGATGTTTTACTATTTTTGGTCAGTCTCGGTCACTCCGTAAAGCCGTAGATCTATATATAAAGGTGATGGGGTCCTAATGGAGATATCAACTGATGAAATCATATATTATCGAGTTTAGGATATATTGTACATACATATTTAAGTTTAATAACGTGAGCCTAAGAATCTTTGTGTCGAGATCTAATGATCGAATCTTGACTTGATTCCCACGATGGACTTTCCTTTTGCGATGTAATGTTTAAATACTACAAAATTGCTTTATATGTAATATTGGATCTTAAAACAAGTTCGAAGGGTTCATCTCGAGAATTTGGATTTAAAATTTTGTAATAGTGAAAACTTATAATTACAGGAGTTTGGATTTATCGAGATGACTTCTATGCCCGATGATAATAATCCGACCCTTTTTAGCGCTTTTTTTGCATGCATTATCAGCCAAAAGTGTTTTGCAAATCAAAACCGCAAAGAGCTTTCCTGAATAATAAAGCAATTCGGGGTAGATTAATATAAATAAAAGGAAGTATCAAAGGTCCTCGATTACTATTCGGGCGAATTATAAGACCCCAACTTTTTTGAATAAAGATGAATTTTCTATAATTATCATTTTTTGAATATTATGGAATGAATTTGATATAATGTTATAGTTGTGGGTAATAGTTATAAATTTTGCAAAGTATGCAAGTTGTTATATAATATTCGATTGGTTGGGGAATATTCGTTTTAACAGGAAATATTCGTACGATGGCACAATCATTGGGGGACTCCACAACGAAATTATTGTCGGATTGAGAAAATGACAAAAATATTTTATGAAAATAACGGCAGAAGTTTTATCGTTAACTGTTGAAACACCGGTAAGTAAAAGTACGAGAATACTGGCGTGGTTGCATAGTAGCATACCGGTATTGATTATTGATGCTTACGTGTGAAGTAACTCAGCTTTTGTTCAATTATTGCTTGAAGAATTGTTGCATAAGTATCTCACGTTAATTGATTCAATTATTTTTGATATTTTATATATTATTAAATCAATAATTGAGATGACGAAGTTATTAATATTATTATTTGCAATATTAATGATGTTTAGAAGTTACGCCAGGAGAGGTTTGGTCACCTAATCATTGGCGCTAATAAGGAGAAATCCTTATTGGAAAGCCCTCTTTCGGGGAATGACACAGTCGATTAATAGTGTGAATTATAATAATGATGATGAAGTTTTGTTTTATTAGTATTATTAATGTAATAAAAGCAGAAAAGCTTTTATATAAAACATAATACTTTTATAAAGTTATTCGTTTTATTAGACTATAAATAGAATATATTATATTCTATTATGCATAATGTTTTTGCATAGTAAAATCTTTTATATAAAGCAGAATACTTTTATAAAGTTATTCGTTTTATTAGACTATAAATAGAATATATTATATTTTATTATGCATAGTGTTTGCATAGTGCCTCGATAGTGTTTTGTATAGTAAAATCTTTTATATAAAAATGTAATACTTTTATAAAGTTATTCGTTTTATTAGATTATAAATAGAATATATTATATTTTATTTAAAAGATTTTGTTTTATTAGAATATTTTATAGTAAACCAATCTGACCGTTCGTTTTAAAAGTAAATCAATCTGGACCGTTTAGGAATTAGTTACTATTCATCCATTCTCCTATAAATAAGCTCATTCCTTCATTATTTCTTACAAATTCAACCGAAACTCTAGAGAGAGAAACTATAGAGAGAAAGAAGAAAAGTATTCTCGCTACTTCACTACTCCTATATCCGGTTGTTTCTAAGGTAAGGGTATTATTTCTTTTGTATTCATGAAGAGAACTTGATTATTCCAATTTTTTTATTTCATTGGAATAACTCGCATGCATGGCCTACCCTATACTTGGTGAAATTCTTACGTTATTCCATTCTTTATCATTATGTTGGAATAACTTCATCATGCAATCTCGCATACATGGTGAAATTCTTATGTTATTCCATTCTTTATTATTCTATTCGAACATCCTGTCTGTGCGTTTACGTGTGACCTGGTTCCGTTATTTATTTTATGATGGAACATCCTCGCTTTGCATGTAATTTCACTTAACACGGTTCCGCTTATTTATTATTACATTGGAATATCCCATCGTGAGTTTACGCATTGACACGGTTTCATTATTTATTATTACATTGGAATAACTCGTCTGCGTGCGGTCTATCGCATGCCTGGTGATTTCTTTTGTTATTCCATTCTTTATTATACTCAGTTGGTTAAAGTTTTGACTTCTATACTCCATGAAATTAGTGGAATATCCTTGATATTTGTGCTTCATCCATTATCTTTCATGAAAATATTCTTCTAAGCATTCTTGAATTTTACTCTACAAAGAAGTATCATGTTGACAATTTGGACGTTATTAGTTCCTAGATAAATTAATTCTTGAACTTGTTTTATTGAATTCTTATATCATTGTCATCATCCTCATGTTTATATTATTTTGAAAGTCATCTGTGGCCTGTAGTGCATAGATGGACTTGGTATGATTATGATCAGGGATTAATCGGTATAATCATGACCGTAATGTTACAAATGATGTGGTAAAAGTCCTCATTGGCGTAGTAGTGCATTGATGGACGCTTGTTGTTGCACGATCATGACCATTGATAAATACACGAATATCCTTGGCCCGTAGTGCATGGATAATTTGTGGTTGTGATACTAATGAATATCCTTCACCAGTAGTGCGGGGATGATGTGGATTATTTATTGTCGAGTCCCAATGATAAAAGTGATGAAAAACCTTTTAAAACATAAAAGATAGTAGATTTTATTCTCTACTTGACTCTTTTAATGGATTGCTTGTTCCGCTGCAGTTAAACTTGATGTTTGTTATATTGTATCAATTTAACATTGTTGAAGGCTAACGAGAATTTATTTTGTATTATCTTAGTCATAATATTTTTCTTTGGGCTAGTTGAGCTCACCCTTTTACTTTCATTGTTCTCTTGAGAAATGAGAACGAAAGCAGGACTAGTCGGGAGCGGAGTGACGATCTAGATAATAGCATTAGTAGTCCTCACTATTATGTTAAATAGTGTGATAATAAATGTAATGAGGACTCAATTGAGTGTGGATATTGTCTAGATGACAATATTTGTATTAAAACTCACAGCATATGTTTTGTCGTATTTTACACGACTATTGTATAATTAAGTTGTATTTGAATTTTGTACCATGTATTTGGTGACTCAAGATAGGTGATGTATACCTATTTTGGGGCGCCATGAACAGTATCAAAGCTCAGGGATATGATCCCTGGCTAAGATGTGAGACAAGAACTAGGAGGGGAAAGACGGGAAATTCCTTCACTAGAATTACCTACCTAAGTTTATTTGGTATTTAATTGGTCGGTTAGAGTATATGGATAATATGTGATATGTTAATTAACCCTTGTTTTGTGGCAGTTGTTGGGCAAAATCTAATTACGCACAACACGCAAGTATACATGGTCAACAAGTAATAAAGTGATAAGTTGAGTATCGTTCCCACGGAGATAAATTAGCAAATACCTTAACTTATAATTACCAATCTTTTATTAACCCTAATTTATTAAACAAACCAAATCAATAATTTAAATTAACAAAACTAAAATTAAGAATAATTAAATTAGCACAAAACAACCACGAATATCAAAATCTGAATTTCAAACAATTAATGGAGAATTAGACTTATGATTTCACCCTAAGCTTCACTTTGATTTTAACACCTTTATTCCAATTCAACGCACTATCTTAGTTTATTAATCAAGAACACGAACGTAGTATTAACCACCTCTCGATGCACTAATACCATATTAACTTCAATCCACAATTAAGATAGAAATCCGTTAAACACCTTAATCAACTAACCCACTATATCTCTATGTGAATTACAATTGAAGAAGGTTGAAGAATAAGTTCTCTATCCAATTACATGTGGCGTCAAGCATATCTCTACCTTAACACTCATCAAGTTTAAGCTACTAACAAAATCTTGAACACATGTTATATTAACTAGGTCTAGATTTGAATATCCTCTCTCGATTCCATCCAACTCCATGAAGAATTGTTGATCAGGCAATTCGTAGATTCAAGCTCAAATTAATATAGATAAACTGAGATAGATTATTAAATTGGAAATCAAAGCTTACAAAATCATCGATTCACTTAAGGATCCATCACAAGCCTAACAAGTGAATTAGTTCATAATAAATGAAATAAACGCTGAATAAATCATAGAAATCATTCTCTCAATTACAAATAATAATCTAACACAGAGAATATTAGAAAACACCCTTCACGTAGAATAAAGTTGCAATCGTCTTAAAAAACTCCTCGAAATACCCCTCCACACTTGTTCTCTAAAACTCAGCTTTGATCTTCGTTATCTCACTAACTGATATCCCAATTGTGTTTAATAGAGTAGTATATATCTAGCATAACACTCTAGCCGCATTCTCTATCCAATAGAGTTATAATGCCATGTAAATAGCTAAAGTTAGTGCCAAAAAGGAATTTTAACCATAACAGGACACTCAGAATTTTTCACCTCTTCCTACCGGGTTTATATCTTTTGATGCCCACCGGCTGCTCGCTTCCTATCTTGCTCGAATGAAGACCCAATCCTGCCGGGTGTATATAGTAATAATATTTTGCCGTGGCTTGCCTCTCGATAATCGAAGTTGGAAGACCCCAGCCCGGGGTTTGTGAATCAGGTATGCCCTTTACGGGTGTGTTCTACATATCCGACTTATTGCATTATCGAGTTGCTTCCAAATATGCTCCATTTAAATTCCAAATGCACCGAATACCACCAGTTGTACATTGAATGCCACAACCACCAACCTACACATAAAATAACATAGAACAAGTAAAAATGCACATGATTACAAGAATATAGCAATGAATAAGCATGAATTAGATATGAAATTGCGTATATAAAATACACTTATCAGCAGTATTTAAAAATGACATCTGAGAATGTTGAGAACATCAATGGAGCACAGGAGACCGTTGAGTCTCCATGGATCAATAATCGGATAATGTGCATCGAGAAGGCGATAATCCCAGCAAACAACAACACTGACCCAGATGATGAACGATGGAATGTTCAGAGGCTTTATGCAATTCATGCAACATCGGACAAGAGCGGCTCCTATACAAAATGCAGTGGAAACACTGGCAACTCTCGGACGGTCACCGCTAAGCAGTTCAAGGAACTGGGACCACCGGAGTTTTTTGGAGAGCCAAAACCACTTAAGGCGAGACGTGGATAAAGCGGATCCGCAAGATATTTGATGTCTGGGATTCTCCGAGAGCAAAAGGTTCCATTTTCCACCTTCATGTCAATGCGGCAAAGGCGGACATTGGTGGGAATCAGAAACGTACTCAACTGCGCCAGACCGAAGATGACTTGGGAAAAGTTCCAAGAATTATTCAACAACAAGTACTTTCCCGAAAGTATTCGTCACATGAAAGAGGTAGAGTTCATCAAGTTGGAGCAAAACAACATCACCGTGTCGCAGTACGAAGCCAAGTTTGCCGAGTTGTCCCGATTTACGTCCCATTTAGTTGATAATGAGGAGAGAATGACGCGAATGTTTCTAAGAGGTTTGAAACCCAAGATACGTCAATATCTTATCTCTCATAAACTGTGTTTGTATTCAGATGTTGTTAATATGGCTCAGTTATTGGAGCGCGATAATGAGTCAACCCAACCAAAAGAGAGCAACCGAAAAAATGATAATACCAGTGATAGTCATCGAAGCAGTGACAATAAGCGTGGAGGGAATCAACATGCCAAAAATGGTAACCACTTCGGTGGTAATCATGGCTAAAACAATAAGAATGGACATTTCAAGAAGAGGAGATTCAACAATGATGGAAAGGCGTCGACCAAAGACTTTTTAGTTGTTAAGGAATGAGAACGACCACCCTAATATATGCTTCAAATGCGGAGGGAGGGACAAATCGGCCTAAACTGCGCTGATGCCATCCAAAGCATGTTATAATTGTGAAAGAGAAGGTCACCTAGCTTTCGATTTTTTGTCGTTCAATCAAGACAAGTTCAACTAGGATGGAGGCACCAAAGGACGCCCGAGAAAAGTCAAAGCCCGGTGGTCTGGGAGAAGCGTTTGTCGTGACCTCCCGAAAGCAAGGAACCCGAACGAGGTCATCACGGGTAAGCTTATCATAAACTCTAGCGAAGTATATACCTTATTTGATACCAGTTCTACCCATTATTTTATTTCTCCTACATGCGCTCAACGTTTAAATTTGACTCCGGAGAAATTAAACTTTGACTTATCTGTTAAAACTCTGTTGGGAGAAACCTTCATTACATCCACTGTTTATAAGTCTTGTTTGGTTCAAATCGGTACCCTCACATTACCTTTCGATCTTATTTCATTGAAAATACTTGCATTTGACGTAATTTTAGGGATTGATTGGTTAACTACTCATCATGTAAAAATTGATTGTTTTCGTAAGGTTGTTAGCTTTCATATTCCTAACCAACCTATTATGCGAATTCAAGCAACCAAACCATTAAAATCAATCATTGCCATCTCAAGCCATAAAGCTATTCGTTTATTGAAAAACGGATGTTAAGCTTTCTTAGCTCATGTCACGGATCTAAACAAAAATACGTCAGTTTTGAATGATATTTCTATTCTTAATGAATTTCCTGACGTATTCCCTGAAGAACTTTCTGGCCTACCCACAGAGCGTGAAATTGAATTTTGTATCGACCTTGAACCCGGTACAAAACCTATTTCCAAAGGCCCATATCGAATGGCTCCTATTGAACTTCAGGAGTTAAAGACCCAACTGCAGGAATTTTTAGACATCGGTTTCATTCGTCCTAGTACGTCTCCTTGGGGTGCTCCTGTTCTATTCGTGAAAAAGAAAGACGGGAGTATACGACTTTGTATTGATTATCGGGAGTTGAATCATGTCACCATCAAAAATAGGTACCCATTGCCACGTATTGATGACATGTTTGACCAGTTGCAAGGCGCCAAATTCTTTTCAAAGATTGATCTTCGTTCCGGATATCACCAATTGAAGATTAAAACCGATGACATTCCAAAGACGGCTTTCCGGAACTCGATGCGGGCATTATGAATTCCTAGTCATGTCTTTTGGATTGACTAATGCTCCTGCTGCCTTCATGGATATGATGAACCGAGTATTCAAGGAATATTTGGATCACTTTGTGGTCGTCTTTATTGATGACATCCTTATTTATTCCAAAAGTCGTGAAGATCATGAGCAACACTTGAGACTGATACTTCAAAAGCTTCGTGAATATAAGCTTTATGCCAAGTTGAAGAAATACGAGTTCTGGCTTGAGGAAGTAGCATTCCTTGGGCACGTGGTATCAAGTCATGGAATATCATTGACCAAAGAAAGATTGAAGCTATTATTCAAAGTCGGGAGTAACCTAAATCGATGGATCAAGGCACGTAGCTTTCTCGGCTTAAATTGGTTATTATCGGAGATTCAGATATAAGGGTTTTCTCGAATCGCTACTCCCTTAACTCAGCTGACTCGAAAAGATACAAAATTCGGTTGGAACGAGGAATGTGAGAAGAGTTTTTAAGAACTCAAGAGGAGACTCATTTCAACACTGCTGCTCGGCAATACCATCGGCTCTTGAGGGATTTGTCATTTCTGATGATGCTTGTGCAAAGGGTTAGGATGTGTTCTCATGAAACATGGGAAAGTCATAGCCTATGCCTCTCGACAACTCAAAGAATATGAGAGGAATTATCCTACTCATGATCTAGAGTTGGAAGATGTTGTTTTTGCACTAAAGATTTGGAAGCATTACTTGTATGGGGAGAAAGTGGAGATCTTTACGGATCATAAAAGCCTCAAATATTTCTTCACTCGAAAGGAACTCAACACGCGATGAAATGACGTTGGCTCGAATCTGTTGAAAATTATGATCATACCATCCAATACCATCCTGGAAAAGCAAACGTGGTCACGCACGCATCGAGTAAGATCATATCTGGCATGAGTGAGATATTGTCAACGTAGAGGCCCATTTTGTATGGCTTGCAAAGGATGGAGATAGAGATAAAGACTCAGGGGACCCACGTGATGATGGCGAATATACTGAGTAAAACCGACTTTAATCGATAAAGTTAAAGTTGCTTTCAAGCTACGGACTGGAGCCGATGCATATGAGGAAGAAAGTACAAGAAGGTGCTATCTTTAGGAAGCAAGAATCGATGAAGAAGGAATACTTGAGTCAGCTGCGAGACTTTGTGTTCCTAACGATCACGAAGTTAAAGTATAAAATCATGATGGAGGCGCACAACACAGTTTCTTAATCCATCTCGGGAGTACCAAAATGTATTATGATCTTGACATACATTTTGGTGGGACAATATGAAGAGAGAGAGAGATATTTATTTATCTCAAGGTATTTAACTTGTCAATGAGTCGAGGCGCAGAGCATCAAGTACCAAAAGGTCCATTGCAACCACTTGAAATTCCAAAATGGAAGTGGGAGCACATTACCATGAATTTAGCATCTTGGTCTTCCCAAGGTTTCTCAAGGCATAGATCTGATTTGGGTCATTGTTGATAGATTGACCAAGTTCCGCTCATTTCTTACCAATACGAGAAACTTATACACTTGAACGTCTTGCTCGTATGTACATAAACGAGATTATAAGACTGCATGGTATGCCAGTATCCATAGTTTCTGATTGAGACCCAAGATTCACTTCACGATTTTGGGTTAGTTTACAAAAAGCTATGGGCACGGATTTACAATTTAGTTCGGCATATCATCCTCAAACAGACGTACAATCAGAGAGGACTATTCAAACTCTTGAAGATTTATTAAGACTCTGTGTCCTTGACTTCAAGGGAAGTTGGGATAAGTTTTTACCATTGGTGGAATTTTCTTACAACAACAGTTATCAAACAAGTATTGGCATGGATCTATTCGAGGCGTTGTATAGAAGAAAGTGTCGTTCTCTAGTATGTTGGGATGAGGTGGGTGAAGCAACGTTGTTGGGATCGGAGTTGGTACGTATGACAACGGAAAAGATTTAAACGATCCGATAACGTATAAAAATCTCACAAGACCGACAAAAGAGTTATGCTGATCTTCATCGAAAGGACGCGAAATTCGATATTGGAGATCATATGTTGTTACGTGTTGCTCCATGGAAAGGAGTTACGAGATTTGGAAAGAGAGGAAAGCTCAATCCTCGATTCATTGGCCCATTTTAATCCTCGATCGAGTAGGGATCGTGCTTTATAGACTCGCTTTTACCTGCTAAGTATGTCTCGTGTTCATAACATTTTTTATATATCCATGTTACGTAAATATGTGAAAGACCTGAACTACATTATTGAGTTAGAACCGGACGAAATAGCGAAAGATTTAACGTATGAAGAGGTTCCTGTTCAAATCTTGGATGAGAAGGAACATATTCTACGCTCGAGTTACGCCTCAAGTCAAAGTTTTATGGAGGAACCACGATGTTGAGGAAATGACACGGGAGTTAGAATCAAATGAAATCAACGTATCCTTACCTCTTCGATATATACAACTGCACGTACCCTAATTTCGAGGGCTAAATTTCATAAGAAGGGGAGATTGTAAGACCCCAACTTTTATGAATAAAGATGAATTTTTTATAATTATCATTTTTTGAATATTATGGAATGAATTTGATATAATGTTATAGTTGTGGGTAATAGTTATAAATTTTGCAAAGTACGCAAGTTGTTATATAATATTCGATTGGTAGGGAAATATTCGTTTTAATAGGGAATATTCGTACGATGACACAATCATTGGGGGACCCCACAACGGAATTATTGTCTGATTGAAAAAAGGACAAAAATATTTTATGAAAATAACGGCGGAAGTTTTATCGTTAACTGTTGAAACACCCGGTGTTAAAAGTACGAGAATCTGGCGTGGTTGCATAAGTAGCAATACGTAAAGATTGATTATTAATGCTTACGTGAGAAGTCACTTAGTTTTGTTCAATTATTGCTTCAAAGAATTGTTGCGATAGTATCTCACGTTAATTGATTCAATTATTGTCAATATTTTATATATTATTAAATCAATAATTGAGACGAACGAAGTTATTAATATTATTATTTACAATATTAACAATATCTAGAAGTTACGCTAAAGAGAGGTTTGGTCACCTAATTGCGCGCATAATAGGAGAAATCCTTATTGGAAAGCCCTCTCTTTCACAGGAACGACTGGTCGATTAATAGTGTGAATTATAATAATGATGATGAAGTTTTATTTTATTAGTATTATTAATGTAATAAAAGCGTAAAAGCTTTTTATATAAAACATAATACTTTTATAAAGTTATTCGTTTTATTAGACTATAAATAGAATATATTATATTCTATTACGATATAGTGTTTTGCATAGTAAAATCTTTTTATATAAAATGAATACTTTTATAAAGTTATTCGTTTTATTAGACTATAAATAGAATATATTATATTTTATTATGCATAGTGTTTGCATAGTGCCCGCATAGTATTTTGCATAGTAAAATATTTTTATATAAAAATGAATACTTTTATAAAGTTATTCGTTTTATTAGATTATAAATAGAATATATTATATTTTATTTAAAAAATTTGTTTTATTAGAATATTTTATAGTAAACCAACTGAACCGCCGCCTTAAAAGTAAATCAATTTGGACCATCCAGAATTAGTTACTATTCAATCAATTCTCCTATAAATAGAAGCTCATTCCTTCATTATTTCTCACTTAATTCACTTTGAAACTCTAGAGAGAAACTATAGAGAGAAAGAAGAAAAGTATTCTCGCTACTTTCACTACTCCTATCCAGGTTGTTTCTAAGGTAAGGGGTATTATTTCTTTTCGTATTCATGAAGAGAACTTCATTATTCCATTTTTTTTTATTCTGTTGGAATAACTCAGATATGCATGATCTACCCTATACTTGGTGAAATTCTTACGTTATTCCATTATTTATCATTATGTTGGAATAACTCATACATCTGAGTAATCTGCATACATGGTGACATTCTTCTGCTATTCCATTCTTTATTATTCTATTGGAATATCCTGTCTGTGCGTTTACGCATGACTTGGTTCCGTTATTTATTTTTATGATGGAACATCCCCGCCGGCATTAATTTCTTTACCGCCGGGTTACATTATTTATTATTCATTTGGAATATCACGTGCGTGCTTACGCACGACCGGTTCCGATTATTTATTATTCATTGGAGTAACTTTGTATGCATGCGGTTTATCGCATGCCTGGCGATTTCTTTTGTTATTTCATTCTTTATTATACTTAGTTGGTTAAAGTTTTGACTTCTATACTCCATGAAATTAGTGGAATATCCTTGATATTTACGCTTCATCCAGTATCTTTTCATGGAAATATTCTTCTGAGCATTCTTGAATTTTACTCTACAAAGAAGTATCATGTTGACAATTAGGACGTTATTAGTTCCTAGATAAATTAATTCTTGAACTTGTTTTATTGAATTCTTATATCATTGTCATCATCCTCATGTTTATATTATGTTGAAAGTCATACATGGCCTATATACCGCAAAGATGGACTTGGTATGATTATGACTGAGGATTAATTGGTATAATCATGGACTAGTAATGTTACAAATGATGTGGTAAAAGTCCTCATTGGCCCGTAGTGCATTGATGGATAGTTGTTGGCATGATCATGACCATTGATGAATACACGAATATCCTTGGCCCGTAGTGCATGGATAATTTGTGGTTGTGATACTAATGAATATCCTTGGCCGTAGTGCAGGGATGATGTGGATTATTTATTAAGCTGAGTCCTAGAGATAAATGTGAGACCCCAGATTTTATCAATAAAGATTTAAATTTTGTCAAAATAATTTTTTAATATTATGGTGTGAATTTGAGATAATATTATAGTTGTGGGTAGTATTTATAAATTTTGCAAAGTATGCAAGTGGTTATATTATATTCGATTGGCCTGGGAATATTCGTTTTAGCAGGAATATTCGCATAACAGCTCAATCATTGGTGGACCCTAATGTAATTATTATCGGATCGAGAAAACGACAAAAATATTTTATTGAAATAACGGCGGAAGTTTTTACCGTAATTCTTGTTGAACTACTCAGTAGTAAAAGTATAAAGTAATAAGTGTGGTTGCATAAGAAAGTAATACCGGTATTGATTATTGATGCTTATGTGAGAAGTCACTCGGTTTGATTCCATTATTGTCGATTAATAATATGAATTATTATAGCGATAATGACGCTTTTGTTTTATTCAGTATTATTAACGTAATAAAATGTAAACATCTTTTATATAAAATAGAATACTTTATTAAAGTTATTCTATAAATAGAATATATTATATTTTATTACGCATAGTGTTGCATAGTGTTTTGCATAGTGTTTTGCATAGTATTGCATAGTGTTTGCATAGTAAAATGTTTTTATATAAATAGAATATATTATATTTTATTTAAAAGATTTTTCTTTAAATATGGACCGTCGATTAAAGTAAATCAATCTGGACCGTTCATGGATTAGTTCTTATGCATTCCATTTTCCTATAAATAGAAGCTCATTCCTTCATTATTTTCTTATTTAATTCATTGAAACTCTACAGAGAGAGAAATTATAGAGAGAAGCTATAGAGAGAAAATTATAGAAAGAAGAAGAGTATTTCGCTACTTCACTACTTCTATATTCAGGTTCTTTTTTACTTAGTAAGGGTGTTATTCTTTCTTTCTTGAAGAGAACTTCATTATTCCATTCATTATTATTTTGTTGGAATAACTTTTGTAAAAAGTGGTATACCCTATACATAACCTCGTATATACGGCAGATATCCTATACTTGGGAAATCCTTATGTTATTCCATTCTTATTTATTACATTGGAATAACTTTGTATCACGTGGTTTACCTATACTTGGTGACATTCTTCTATTATTACATTGGAACATCGCATCATGTGTTTTACAGGACTGGTTCCGCTTTTTATTATTACATTGGAACATCCATTCATGTGTTTTACACCGGACTGGTTAAAATCTTTATCATTCATTGGAATATCCTATCGTGTGTTTTACACCGGATCTGGTTCCATCTTTATTATTACATTGGAACATCCCGCTTCGATTGTGAATTTCACCGACTTTGGTTCCGTTATTATTATTACATTTGAAAAAACCCGCCCATGCAGGCACCGCATGCATGGTGATTTCTTTTGTTATTCCATTCTTTATTATACCCGGTTAGTTAAAACTTTGACTTTATACTCCATGAAATTAGTAGAATATCCTTGATATTTGCGTTTCATCCAAAGATCTTTTCATGGAAATATTCTTCCGATCATTCTTGAATTTTACTCTACGTAAACAAAGATCGTATGTTGATAATTTGGACGTTAATAATTCATGGATTAAATAATTCTTGAACTTGTTTTATTGAATTATTATGTCATTGTCATCATCCTCATGTTATATTATGTTATCTTTGGCTTACGTGCATAGATGAACTTAGTATGATTATGACACTGGGATCATTCGGTATAATCATGACTTGATATAAATGATGTGACAAAAGTCCTCGATTGGCTTTGTAATGCGTTGATGGATAGTTTTGGTATGATTATGACTGAGGGGTGATTCGGTATAGTCATGACCATTGATAATTTGATGAAAATCCTTCGATGAGTAGTGCGGGGATGATTAGATGTGGTGGTTTATTTATTAAAATTCGAGTCTCGGTGATAAAAATTGATGAAAACCTTTTAAAACCTAAAAGATAGTAGACTTTATTCTCTACTTGACTCTTTTAATGGGTTGCTTATTCACGCTGCAGATTAAACCGGTTGTCTATTGTATTTTATCGGTTTAACTTTGTTGAAGGCTAATGATAATTTATTACGCATTATCTTAGTCATAATATTTCTTCTTTGGGCTAGTTGAGCTCACCCTTTTCTTTTCACCGTTCTCTTCGTGAAATGAGAACATAGCCGGGACGAGTCGGGGAACGAAGTAATGGTCGAGAGGATAGCATTAGTAGTCCTCACTATTACGTGAAATAGTGTGATAATAGTTGTAATGAGGACTCCTTTTGAGTTTGTATAATATCTAGTAGACAAAATTTGTATTCAAACTCACGAGTTTATGTCGATATTATACGACGATTATATTAGTAAGTTGTATTTGAATTTATGTACCATGTAAGTGGCGACCCAAGATGGGTGACGTATACCTAATTTTGGGGCGTCACAATTGGTATCGAGCTTAGGATATGATCCTGGCTAAGATGTGAGATAAGAACTAGGAGGGAGAGCGGAAATTCCTTCGCTAGTATGACCTACCTAAGTTTATTTGGTATTTAATTGGTCGGTCGAGTATAGGGATAATATTTGATATATTAATTAACCCTTGTGTTGTGGCGGTGTTTGGAAATGGCAAATGAAAATATTCACAATGGAGTGAATGTGATAGTTGTGACACCTTTAATCACTAATCGAGTTAATGCAAAGGTCGCAGACGAGGAACAAATTAGAGATATCCACGTAGTAAATGAAGAACTAATTGTTGCACTTTTAGAGCTAGTTGCAGAGGTAGCAATTTGAAAG
This sequence comes from Panax quinquefolius, assembly GCA_020205615.1. Classification (NCBI taxonomy): domain Eukaryota; kingdom Viridiplantae; phylum Streptophyta; class Magnoliopsida; order Apiales; family Araliaceae; genus Panax; species Panax quinquefolius. The sequence continues at coordinate 54,313,039 of CM035163.1, forward strand.
TGAGGAAGAAGAGGAAGAAAAGGAACCCGAGGAGAATTGGTTAGAAGAAATTTATGATCAAAACTTAGAATTACAAAATCGTGTTCGTGAGCTAGAAGAAAAAGTTGAAGAACGGCAAACGGTGGAACAAAGGGATACAACAATTCAAAATTGGGTTACCCGATATGTGATGCTTGAACAAAATCACGCTTTGGCGAGGTGTAAGATATTAAAGTTGGAATCGAGAATTTAAAAATCAAAGATCATTTGAAAGAAGAAACAATGAACGAAGGAGAATAGGCGATGCATGGGGAAAAAGTCGCACAACGCGTTGATAGTGTAGAAAAAAAGGCGTCCGATCCAATAAAGCCAAAATAGATGAAATGGACTTTGCTTTTGATGAAGAATTGGGAGAACCAACATCAAATTGAATTACCACAATGCATAGCGGTCAACCCGAATTCGATATGGATCGGAGAATAATGATTCAAATCATGGATCGGGAATGTGAAGAAAGCACTTAAGGGTGGAATGTACCTATAGTAAAGTCAAACTTCGGTAATTTAAGCGAGAGCGTTTATTCAGAAACCGAACGAAGTTATTACGAGTAAATTAATTATTCACGAAGTCTATACTTTATTCAATACAAGTTCTACCCACTCTTTTATTCTACCTAGTTGTGTTCAATGTTTAAATTTGACTCCGAAAAAAAAAATTAGACTTTGATTTATCTATTGAAACTTCGTTGGGAGAAACCTTCGTTACCTCCACTGTTTATTAATCTTGTTGTTTCAAATAAACACTTTCACGATCTTATATCTTTAAAAATTCTTGCCTTTGAGGTAATTTTTGAAAACGATTGATTAACTACTTATTATTCTTTTTGTAAGGTTGTTAGCTTTCATATTCCTAACCAACTGTTATACTTAATTCAAAGTAACCAAACCCCTAAAGTTAATCAACTTTGTTATATCAAGCCATAAGTAAAGAGCCCCGATCCTTTCGTTGTTGACTTCCTTGTGTGGAATGCAAAAGCCGGACTTTCAGAGGCGACATCGTGAATGAAGATGGCAAGTTTATAGGTATCATTGTGAGGTCTTTATCCAGGTTAAGGGATAGAAGTCACAGTTGGTATCAATGTAACGTCTTATCCAAGTCTTGGACAAGAGTAGCGATTTTGAATGATATTTCTATCATTAATAAATTTCTTGACGTATTCTTGAAGATTTCCTAGCCTACCCTAGAGCGTGAAATCGAATTTTGTATTGATTCCCGAAGACAAAAACCCATTTCTTAAACCCTCAAATATTTCTTCAACTAAAATGAGCAGTTTACGTGGTTTATGATGAAAGTCATAATAAAAGCATTGGAATAATGAAAATCATGGGTATATGAAGTATTAGTAAGTTTTATGATGAGTTATGTTGGTTAGTATGTGAAAACATGAAAGTTTCTTAAAAATCACAAAGAGTTGAAAATCGATTTTGGTGAAAAACGTATACATGAAATTCAATTGACTATATCTCTTATTATATTTTGAATTTTTGAATGTGGTCAAGTCCTAGAGTTAGATCTATGAGTTACCTAACTAATCCAAGTGGAATTACTGGAAAAGGTGTTGTAGATTTTTGTGGGGACTGATTTTAGCAAAGGAGGCCAAAGTCTGTAAATTTTGAAAATGCTAACGCCTTGAAACTTTAAGAGACTGTTTGGCCACTTAAATTATGAGAAAAATTCTGGCCTTTAGGGACATGAAGGTATATGGTATAAAGTATCTCCTGTCCAAAAATGAGCTCATTCTGACTTAAAATGAGCAAGTTATGACTCTTTCAATATTTAGGTTTTTCCGACGAAAAATGCTATATAAGGAGTTTTATAACTCCGATGACCATGAAATTTAAACTAGAAGCTCACGTTAACATGTGTAAGGTCCTGCCAAGATTTGGGAATTTTTGGAGTTAAACTTGAGGTAGCTAATTTCTTAAGGAATTAATTAGAAATTGATTTTGAAAAATAGTAAATGAATTTTAAAAATTAGAGAAAATATATTTTCATTATGGGACTATATTATGCTAAATCCAGAAAAGAAATATTTTTGGGACTAATTTGGTATTTTTCATGAAAATAGTTTAGTTACGAACATATGAGTTAAATATGTTATGTGAAGTAACAAAGTTGAAAATATGATTTTATGGCTAGAGAATCCTATATAGAGTATATGCATATTTTTTTTTTTGATGAGGGATTTGATAATTGGTGATGATATTTTATGAGTATGACATTTTGAATGATTAAATGCATTATATGGTAAAGCGTAAACAATTGAGATAAATTGTTTATAAATTTAAGAAGTGATTAAAATATTGTTATAATATTAATGATATTAGATTATAAGATTATTAAATGATTAATAACATGGGGATATTCTTGAATCTGGATAAATTATATTATAAATGTTTAATATTTATCCTTTATCTCATTTTATTGATTCTTTATATCATTATCCTCTACGCTTATATTATGTTGAAAGTCATCAAATGGTAGTAGTGCATTGATGGATGATTGTTGGCATGATCATGACCATTAATGAATACACAACTATTTCGCCCGTAGTGCATGAATAATTGTGGTCGTGATATTAATGAATACACAATTATCTTTGGTAGTAGTGCATGGATAATTTGTGGTCGTGATCTTAATGAATACACAATTATCTTTGGTAGTAGTGCATGGATAATTTGTGGTCGTGATACTAATGAATACACAATTATCTTTGGTAGTAGTGCATGGATAATTTGTGGTCGTGATACTAATGAATACACAATTATCTTTGGTCGTAGTGTATGGATAATTTGTGGTCGTGATCTTAATAAATACACGATTATCTTTCGCCGTAGTGCATGGATAATTTGTGGTCGTGATCTTAATGAATACACGATTATCTTTGGTAGTAGTGCATGGATAATTCGTGGTCGTGATATCTTAATGAATATCCTTGGCACGTAGTGCGTGGATGATTCGATGATATGGATTAATTATTGAAATTTGAGTCTCAAAGAATGAAATATTAATTCATGGATGTGGTAAAAGTCATCTTTCGTCAGTAGTGCATTGATAGACTTGGTATGATTATGACCACGGATTATTCGGTATAATCATGACCAGTAATTGAAAACACGAATATCCTTAGCCAAGAAGGTGCATGGATAATTCATGGTTGTGATACTATTGTCGAGTCTCGATATTATTGGTTTTTACGTTATATATCTTTGGCCCCGTAGTGCAAAGATGAATTGTTAATAAATATCTTTGGCCCTGTAGTGTAAAGATGAATTGATATCTTTGGTAGGATTGCAAAGATGAACTTAATATTTTCAACGATAAAGGTATTCAAGGTATCCTCACCTCTTTATCATATCAGTCGTACTCTAATTTCGAGGGCTTAAATTCCATAAGGAGGGAGATTGTGAGACCCCAGATTTTATCAATAAAGATTTAAATTTTGTCAAAATAATTTTTTAATATTATGGTGTGAATTTGAGATAATATTATAGTTGTGGGTAGTATTTATAAATTTTGCAAAGTATGCAAGTGGTTATATTATATTCGATTGGTCGGGGAATATTCGGTTTAGCGAGGGAATATTCGCATAACTACTCAATCATTGGTGGACCCTATAATGTAATTATTGTCGGATTGAGAAAACGACAAAAAATATTTTATTGAAATAACGGCGGAAGTTTTACAAGTAGTTCTTGTTGAACTACTCGGTAGTAAAAAACACGATAATAAGTGTGGTTGCATAAGTAGTACACCAGATTGATTATTGATGCTTATGTGAGAAGTCACTCGGTTTGATTCCATTATATTGTCGATTAATAATATGAATTATTATAGCGATAATGACGTTTTGTTTTATTCAGTATTATTAACGTAATAAAAGCGAAACATCTTTTATATAAAATAGAATACTTTATTAAAGTTATTCTATAAATAGAATATATTATATTTTATTATGCATAGTGTTGCGTAGTGTTTTGCATAGTATTGCATAGTGTTTGCATAGTAAAATGTTTTTATATAAATAGAATATATTATATTTTATTTAAAAGATTTTTCTTTAAATATGGACCGTCGATTAAAGTAAATCAATCTGGATAGTTCATGGATTAATTCTTATGCATTCCATTTTCCTATAAATAGAAAGCTCATTCCTTCATTATTTTCTTACTTAATTCATTGAAACTCTAGAGAGAAATTATAGAGAGAAGCTATATAGAGAAAATTATAGAAAGAAGAAGAGTTTTCTGCTACTTCACTACTTCTATATTCAATTCTTTTACGGTAAGGGGTGTTATTCTTTCTTCTTGAAGAGAACTTCTGTTATTCCATTCATTATTATTTTGTTGGAATAACCTGTAAAAGTGGTATACCCTATACATAACCTGTATATGTGGCATATCCTGTACTTGGTGAAATCCTTATGTTATTCCATTCTTATTTATTACATTGGAATAACCTTGTGATACGCTTGATTTACCTATACTTGGTGACATTCTTCTATTATTCATTGGAACATCCATGTCATGTGTTTTACACCGCACTGGTTCCGCTTTTTATTATTCTACATTGGAACATCACATGCATGTGTTTTACACAGGACTGGTTAAAATCTTTATCATTTCGTTGAATATCCTATCATGTGTTTTACACCGGATCTGGTTCCATCTTTATTATTCTATTGGAACATCCTGCTCGGTGTGAATTTCACCGACTGGTTCCGTTATTATTATTATCGTTGAAAAACACCCATGCAAGTACCGCATGCATGGTGATTTCTTTTGTTATTCCATTCTTTATTATACCCGGTTGGTTAAAACTTTGACTTCTATACTCCATGAAATTAGTAGAATATCCTCGATATTTGCGTTTCATCCAAAGATCTTTTCATGAAAATATTCTTCCGATCATTCTTGAATTTTACTCTCTAAACAATATCATGTTGATAATTTGGGACGTTAATAATTCATGGATTAAATAATTCTTGAACTTGTTTTATTGAATTATTATGTCATCATCATCATCCTCATGTTATATTATGTTATCTTTGGCTTACGTGCATAGATGAACTTAGTATGATTATGACCGAGGATCATTCGGTAAGATAATCACGACTTGATATAAATGATGTGACAAAAGTCCTCGATGTTCTGTAATGCATTGATGGATAGTTTTTGGTATGATTATGACCTGGGGGTGATTCGGTATAGTCATGACCATTGATAATTTGATGAAAATCCTTGACCGTGAGTACGAGGATGATTAGATGTGGTGGTTTATTTATTGTCGAGTCTCAAATGATAAAAATTGATGAAAACCTTTTAAAACCTAAAAGATAGAGACTTTATTCTCTACTTGACTCTTTTAATGGGTTGCTTATTAAGCACCGCTTGATTAAACCGGTTGTCTATTGTATTTTATCGGTTTAACACTTTGTTGAAGGCTAATGATAATTTATTACGCATTATCTTAGTCATAATATTTCTTCTTTGGGCTAGTTGAGCTCACCCTTTCTTTCACCGTTCTCTTCGTGAAATGAGAGAACATATTTGGGACGAGTCGGGGAACGAAGTAATGGTCCGGAGGATAAGATTAGTAGTCCTCACTATTCCGTGAAATAGTGTGATAATAGTTATAATGAGGACTCCTTTTGAGTTTGTATAATATCTAGTAGACAAAATTTGTATTCAAACTCACGCTTTATGTCGTATTGTATACCTACGCTTATATTAGTAAGTTGTATTTGAATTTATGTACCATGTAAGTGGCGACCCAAGATGGGTGACGTATACCTAATTTTGGGGGCGTCACAATAAAAGTGATGAAAAACCTTTTAAATCATAAAAGATGGTATATTTTATTATCTACTTGACTCTTTTAATGGATTGCTTGTTCCGCTGCAGTTAAACTTGATGTTTGTTATATTGTATTAGTTTAACACTGTTGAAGGCTAATGATAATTTATTCTGTATTATCTTAGTCCTAATATTTCTTACTGGGCTAGTTGAGCTCACCCTTTTACTTTCATTGTTCTCTTCAGGAAATGAAAACGTAGTAGGGACTAGTTGGGGAATGGAGTGACGGTCCAGGTAATAACATTAATAGCCCTCACTATTCTGTTAAATAATGTGATAATAAATGTAATGAGGACTCAATTGAGTGTGGATATTGTCTAGATGATAATATTTGTATTAAAACTCACAGCATATGTTTTGTCGTATTTTACACGACTGTTGTATAATTAAGTTGTATTTGAATTTTGTACCATGTATTTGGCGACTCAAGATAGGTGATGTATACCTATTTTGGGGGCGTCACACGAATGATTTGAAAACTATGTTTTTCCAAAATATCATTTCAGTATGCATATTTTGTCTATAAATGAACTTTTCGCTAAATCAAATCCTTTGTACATGGGTGCAAAAGAGGAACAACAATACTTTCAAATAACTCATAATGAGACTTAAAATAAACTTTAAAATAAAAGCACTAAGCACAATAAACACACACACACACACACACACACACACACACACTTTATGCATAAGAAATCAATAAGATGTGGTAACCGTGTTTTCACGGAAGTCGGGGGTGCCTTCCGCCTAACATCTTCCCCTCGCTTAAGCAAACCCCCGAACTCTCTGAATCTCGGGTTTCCAAACCAATCCTACGGAGTCACATATTGGATCATATTGCGAAAACTTTCAAAATTCGGATGAGTCGATACATCCATTTAAACCATACCAACTGACGACTTTGTCTCATTCGATCCAATCATCAAAATTAATCAATAAAGTCAAACTTTATAAAATAAGTCGACTAATGTTAGTCTTTTCCTAAAACCTGACCCTTTAATCAAATCAATCGACATATCAAAATATAAAAGGTAGAAACAAATCAAAAAGAGGAAAAAAAAGAAAAATGAAACAAAAACGAAATTTTTCCTGACGTCAACACATATATAATGTATTATATTTATTTTATTTTATATTATATTTATAATACAATACAATACAATATATTTATTTGTTTAATATTTTATTTAATGAAAAAAATAGTAATTCTTATGATATAATATTGACTTAATGTATTTTTTTATTAATATTTTAAATAATTTTTTATATTTTATTTTAATTTATAAGTTATTATTAGTCGAACACTTTCACAATTTATTTTAACTTATAAATCAATATGTTATCGAATACCTTCATTTATAAAGCACAACTTAAAATAACTTATAACTTAATTTAAATTTTAACTTTTAAGTTAGTTTAAAATAAGTAATTACCAAACGGGCCAGCATATATGTCTATATATAAAAACTCCGAGCGGCAGAGGAGAGAGAAACAAGTCCTCTCTCTGTCTCTCTCCTCATATATATAAAGCTCTCGGGTACACCTTTGCTTAGCCATTGATTTTTTCGTCCTTTTCAAGTCTTTTAATTTTTCCCAGGTAATTTCTTTTCTATTCAATTGATTCTTGTTTGTGATCCACTTGAACCACCAAATTGATTGATAGGTTTGTTTGGATGTGTGATTTTATGTATAAAGTCCAAAAAAGATTGAAAATTTGAATTGTAATTCAAAGATTTTCAGGGTTTTATCTAACTTGAATTGAGTAAATAATAGGGTTTACTGTTTTTTCTTTTAATTTATTGTTCATTATATCAAAGTGTAGTTTGAGATGAATAGGTTTTCTTTTTATGTCTTTTTGGTTCAAAGGTTATTAGGGTCTGTTAAGTTGGTGAACTTTATGATTGATGGTTAGAGTTTTTGATAAGATTTATAGGCTGGTTTTGAAAATTCTTAAACCAAGCTAGGTGAGGATGACATTGACTTGTTCTTGGTAGTCTTGTGGTTGGTAAAGTAACTATTTTTTCTGTAAGATTGCTTCTAGATTGCTGTGAAGATAAGGTTGAATTCTATCTGAATTACACGGATTCAGTGTTGGGTTTTCTGTGAACCAGATGCAATATTGAACAAATTTTTTAGATTCCCAAACATTCGTATCTGAGAACTGGGTTTTTCTTATCTTGGGGTATTAGAGTAAACTAATGTTTAGGAAAAGTGTCTAGTCAGGTGTGACTAAACGATTTCATTTAGTTTAGTTCTCTGTAGAGCTGAAGATTGGGCTCCAGTGGTTCTTACATGTGAATTCTTTTTCTGAAAGATCCCGGATTTCGTGCTTTGGTGGGCCTCCGAGATCTTTTTCGATGACCTATGTTGTGTTGAAGGGATATCTATATTTTCCAATCAATTGCTTAAAGTCCGTGTAGCAACATAACCGGGGAAAGTATAAAAGACAGTTCTTTTATATTGTGATTAATCATTTGCAATCAGAGAGAGAGAGAGAGAGAGAGAGAGAGAGAGAGAGAGAGAGAGAGAGAGAGAGAGAGAGAGAGAGAGAGAGATTTATCCGAAAAGAGAGATGAATGAGGCTAAAATCTTTTTTTTGTAAGAATGCTCATGCATTCAATTTTTTTTCTTTTTTGTTTTGGTCTGACGCGCAGCCTCAATGCTTTCTTCCCCAAGGCTTCGCTCTTCCTCCCTCGGGGAGAGGCTTGCTATTGTTCGTGCCTCTTGTCCAGGAGTCACTCACTTGCCTGGTTGGAAAAGCTTGATTTTTTATACTCTATTCGCTACTCGGGGGACGGACTCCCCCCTTCTCCGCTTGCCCGAGCTCTCTTCGTAGCTTACCTAGGTCTCCAATCGCTGCTGCAGCCGAAGAATAGTTAAGTTCGCCAACTGAAACGTCTTCTATTGAGAAATTCCCAGTAGTTGGTTGGATCACAAAAGGGGTTGAAGATAGAACCAAAAATGATAGTAAGGTTCCAGATTGCTTTTTTTTCTGTTGTTAATTGGCGTGTTAAAGCTGTCTTCTTTTGCCTCTTTCGCTGTCAAGGTGCCTATAGTACTAGTTCATATTTGGTCAACCGAAGCTCATGTAGAGGCACCTACGACAAGATCCGTCATCTTGGTAGGAATTCCTTTAAAATTGGAACCTACGAGTTTTTAAGATTTTCTCTTTGAAAGCCAAGGACTCTCACTTGCATTCCCATAACAAAAGCTCAATTCCCATACATTTTGACAAAGTCCTGAAAAGTCTCTTACTAGCCCAACTAAGAGAAAGCAATGAAACCTTGCGAATGAGCAAGTGAGTGTCTGAAGCCTAGCACAACCGTTGGATTCACAGATGAGTCGGCAAAAAAAGCAGTCAATGAAAAGGAAAGCCGGACAAGTGATTCACATAAGATCAGTAGTCCAGCATGCCTTTGAGTGCTTTCATGCGGGCTCTAGCTCAACGCTTTCAAATTCAACTCCGATAGAGTCATAAGTAGTTTCATTCCCATCCCCAACGCATCCACTTTTCTTGTCTTAGGCACCTCTTTCTTACTCATTCTGGTCAAGAGGTCATGCCTTTTCACTTTTGGGTTCCCAATTCAAAGTTGAATTCTTCAACTTCTCCCTGATTTACTGAATAACAGGCTGATGACTCCAAGAGCGTGAAAACCCAACTCATTTCTCGCATTTGATCCTTGACAAGAAGTTCCGTTGACCAAATGGGCTACTTCTCAAGCTCTCTCTTTTTTCTTCGTCCTTGTATATGGGAGATATGCATTCCATTCACGAGCTGAAAAATGAAGAATTTAAACTAGCCCCATGCCCAGTGTTTCGAAGATGGGTCTTTTTGGAATAAGATCCCAGAACGAGTTGAAAGAAGAAAGGTGAAGAAGAGATAGAATAAGAAAAGTAGCCAATCCGATATTCCCTTGTTCATTGGATTCATGCTTTGTTTGCTGCAAACTGTTAATTTATGTCAAGCTAAGATATATCTTTTGTTTTTAAGAGGGTAATTTTCAGTGTTTGGGTGGGAAAGAGTGGGATAAGCATCTTTATTGTTGCTTTGTGCTTGTGCTTCTATACGTCTTCATCCTGTGTACACTGGTTTCACCCCTTTTTGGGGATTTACTGAATACTTGTTACCTAATAACTATAATAGTTTGTCTGTGAGGTTGCCTGGCTGTCTCTGTTTTGATGTTTGATGCCTGTGGTAGTTCTTTTGTTGGCTTGCTTAAAATGTCACCTTTCAGTGTGTGTTTGTGTGTCTGTCTCATTCTTTCTCAATATTTTTTCAGTTCCGATTTTTTTTTTGGAATTTGCTATGTGAATCATTGAAGAATTTCCTTATGTTATTGTCTCTACAGTTAGAAGCAGCTTTTACATACGCTGTATAAACAAATTTAGCATTCTTCTTATTCTAGCCTTTTGTAGTAGGCATTCCAAATCCTCATTTAGAATTCTAAGTTATTGTTGAAGTTATTTCAGGCACTGAACAGGAAGTTCTAGAGTATGGGAAGTAATGGTTGCGAAGAGAGTATGATTTCTGGGAGCAATCTGGCTATATGTTATGAGGCCACCGTGGAGATAAAGATAAAGACATTGGATTCTCAGACGTACACATTACGAGTGGACAAATGTGTAAAAAACCATTTACTTTTCCAGACTACTTAAAATCACTATCTATATAATTTACGACCTGAGCCATTGTAATTCTGTATCTAATTAAATCTCGTATTTCAGAGATCTTGGAGGTTCCTTAATCATCCAAGTTTTTATTTGCTGTCTTTGAATTTTGGAAAAAATGGCCCTTCTAAATTATCCGGAAAAATCATGTCTATTTGATACAACACAGAATCACAGGCATCATTCATGAACTTAAGTTGTGGAGGCACTTACTTGAGATTCTATTACTCTACCGTATATACATATATTTTGTTATTTTTGAATTGTGTATTAAAGTTTATATCTGTCACATATAAAATCCTATTTTGCAATATTTATCTTTTCTCTGCAGGTACCAGTACCTGCATTAAAGGAACAGATTGCTACAGTTACTGGTATATTGTCTGAACAGCAACGCCTAATATGTCGAGGAAAGGTACTGAAGGATGATCAGCTCCTGTCAGCTTATCGTATCCTTTATTTATTCTTTTTTCAGGACCTGTAATTAATTGTAGTTGCGATACTGGTAAGAAATGTTTAAATTCGCTATGTATAGCATGTCTCTTTGAAATGAAAATGTCCTTTGTTATTCCTTTTCATTACTCGTATCTTTTCTATTTCATTTTTTTCCCTTTCTGGACCATCATTTTTTCCAAGAAGGGATATAGATAGTACCAGTTTCCTTATTAAATGAAAATTTGCAAGAGTTTGACTTCCAAAAATCAGGTGCACTGGAGAAAAAGTGATAATTAATTAGTTTGAATTAATTATGTGTGTGTGTGTGTGTGTGTGTGTGTGTGTGTGTGTGTGTGTGTGTATATATATATATGAATATCCCAATAAGGCACTTTTAACATTTCTGTAATACTCCTTGTGAAAAAGACAACTTAAGTCAACAACTCAACGACACCTTATCCCAAACCAGTTGGGATATCCTCAGAATCCTGTATTACAAAAGTAGAAAGGCAAGGAGAAAAATAAAAGATGAAAAAGATAAAAAATAAGGGAAAAAATAGAGATAGATTGAAATTTTGAAACAATACTTTCTATTTGGTGGCTTTGGTTGACTGGAATGTCACCAGTAAATGGGATAGCAACCTTTCAACCCATCAGCCGCGCCTTCTAGGTATCGCCAAACCTAGTAGGAATTGGTATCGGGTAGGACATGAGGTCCGAAACAACTTGATGAAGTTTGATTTAGTAACGTACACTAGTAATATCAATCATTAAATCTAGTTGCTGCAATTGCAGATAGAGTAAGGTCCAATACCTAGACCCTAAGTTACATGGATTCGAATGGAGTGTCCTAGGATGCATTATTTTTTTGTTTATAAATTGACCATGACAACTACTTCGAAAGCAGAAACATAATAGTGATACAAGTTATGTGTTATTAAGCATTCTTTTCATCCTCTTACCTCAACCCTCTCCCCTCTACCCTCTCTCTCTTTCTCCTTCCCTCCTCTCCCCTCTCTGTACTTCTTCTTTAAGTCAGAAAATGGACAGGTATAAGGGTAAGTTGTGGAGTATGATGTTCTAGGCAAGGAACTCAAGTATTGAATGATTTTCTATTGTATTTGGATAATAGAGTTCCTTAATGAATATGACTAATAGATGTGGAAGATGGACACACTTTGCACCTGGTTGTGAGACAACCTATTCCCCCGTCATCGGAGAGCTTCCCTGAACATCCAGGTTTGCAGCCCTTTAAGCCTTTTATAAGCTTCTATTGTAACCTGATTTTGGTTTAATATGATGTATCAATGCTCTTGTTTGAGCTAACTTAGTATGTTCCCTTTTGCTTATACCAACATGCTGTTCTAATATTTGGTAAAATGCCCCTGTGAATTTGTGGATTGCCTTTTTTCACTTGAAAATTAAAAGAATTGTGACTTTCTTAAGATAAAATCTTGCTTTGACCATAAAGTTACTCGACAATCCTGGTAACTTGAAAGAAACTCGAACTTGTGACAATCAACTGTGAGGAGGTTTTTGGAGAAAAAAAAATCTAGTAGTGAACCTCTCCACTTTGAAGCTCGGAGAAATTATTACTAGCTACCTTTAAAATCCCTTCATCCCCAAAAGAATGGCTTTAATACAATTTTTATGCAAATTAAGAATATTTAACTTAAGAGAAATGATATTTCCACATGGATATAGTACACGTGTCAAAACTATGATATCCAAAGAGGTGGGAGGTGGGACCCTCCCACCTCCATGTGAGAGAGACTTATGTGGAAATATCATTTTAACATTCAGTTTCCTAAACTAAATGAGTGTATGAATTTAGTTGGCTTTAATAAAATACTAGTGGATCCATACAATTTGAACACAACTATTTGTGAATCTTCTCTTTGGATATCATAGTTTTGACACGTGTACTATATCCATTCTTTTGAGATAGTTTTTTAATTTTTTATTTATTTAGAACTTATGCCTTTCTATTGGAGATGGAGGGAGCAGTTTCTATTTCTAACATATGCTTTGTTTTATTTGTTGTAGTATCATCAATACATGTAAGCCTTCCTTGCATTCTAAACTGCTTCAGCTGCTACTCCATCTTTATACTTATATATGTGTTTGAATCTTGTTGTGCTCTATCATGTTAGTTTTCATGTAATTCTTGTGGTGATTCTTTTTCTTGCTTGGATTCCTGTTACTTCCATATTGTTTGTTCTGGTCATTTTTACTTTCATTGACCTTGGCATGTGCCTTTTGCTTCTCCTGCATTTTCATGTTGTTCCTTGCGATGAAGATGATATTTAGTATATACCTGATGCAATGTATGGTTCATTCCTGTAATGGTTCTGAGGCATTTTCCTCTAGAATAATCACAAGTTCAAAAATCCTGTGGGGAATTGGTCAGACCATTAACACAGGGAGGCTTAAGGTGACAGTTGTGTTAGGAGTAGTACTACCGTGTCTTCTCTTGTTTGTTAGTTTCATGACAATAAAAATTCATGATTGAAATTTGTTGGATATTAGATTTAATGTACATAAACTAATTACTCATCTCCATTCTGATTTTTCAACAAACTGCACGGATGATACTTTATGCTATAGTTGGTAAAACATCTGTGTTACTTGTTACTTTGTACACGTTAAACTATCAAAAATTTATAAAAACAAATCAGTGGAGAGCTTTGAAAGTTTATCTTTCAAACTCTAGCATAAAATATTTTTATTAGTGAGTAGAGGATATCTTTAAAATCATTTATGTCCACCATACTATGGGAATCATAAGGGTTTGGAACTTAGAAAACAAGGAGGAAAATGAAGGAAAGAAAAACTAAAATAAATGTACAAAAGGAAAACACCATCTTAATGAAAATAATTGTAATTAGTCATACTACTTATAATTTTAATAGCAAAGACAATCTTATAATATAGTGTATTTGATGGCTGAAAAAGCTCTGATAAAATTTTGCATTTCATTTGCCTTTTCTTATACCTCAAATTTTCAAGTTCCAAACAGACCATAAAGGTGTTTAGAAATCCGATTAAATCAACCAGGTTGTACTGAAGAATTTTGTTAGGTTCTTTACGGAAAACGATCTGCCACAATTCTTAAAATAAAAACCGAGCAAGTCACGGTCAGTTGGTGGTTTGTATCAAAATAGTTCGTTTATAAGCCGAACTGACAAAACATTGTGTTAGAACACTTTGTTGTCTCGTGGTCCCCACCTTTGTCTATCTTATTTCCCAAATCCCAACAGTAAACTTAATACAATTTGAAGAGAGTTTACTCTCTCTCTCTCTCTCTCTCTCTATATATATATATATATATATATATACATCTCACTCTTCATCTCCCTCTCTCTATCACAACCCAACACTGCCCGCTATTATTGGTTGCTGTTGTTACTACCAGAAGGCTACCTCCGCCGCCTATTCCTTTCTCTTGCCTCTTTTTCTTCTACTTTGGCGAAATTCAAAAGAGAATTCAAGTTCAAGTTTGTCTTTTTTATTTCTTATAAATTTTTGGGTATTTTAATGGGGGTTTTCAAAGGAAGAGCAAGATTTAAGCTTAGATCGGACATTTGTTATGTTTAACTCCCTCTGGTTATGATTATAGCAATTAGGGAAACCCTTTTCCTCATGCTTTCTATTCTAGTTGATTCTACAACTTGGAAACATTTGTTTGGAATGGGTTTGGGTTTTAATTGGGTCAACTTGACTTTTGAATGCCTGGAATTGTAGAATTGTGGTCAGGGCCAGAAATTATAGCTGATCCTTTCTAGTTTCATTATTCTTTGTTGGTCTCTAACAGAAATTCATGGGAAACCGAGAGACCGAGGCCAACTGAAATATTAGTTTCCACGGAGTACAATAAAACCGTCCAGTTTGGTCAGCGTTGGCAACGACATTAGGAAAACCTGCCATTCCGGTTTTGGCACAAAATTTTCCCCAAAACAAGCCAAAATGGACCATGACCCCCAGATGAGAACTAGAATGTTGTTTTGCAATCATTGGTTGCAAATTAAGAGATTTATTGAAACTGAAAATTTGTTTCTACTAGAACTTAGAAAATGAAATTGAAAAGTGTACTGTTAAATCTTTCTGTGTTTTCTCTCTGTTGGGGGTGAGGTTGGTATTGCAGTGTTCAATCATGAATACTTTGGATGCTTGGAAAGGGTTGAGGGGGACCGAAGAAGATTAGAACTAAATGTGATATGATTCCTCACCATATTTTGTGGGTGCTTTGAGGGAATGTACGAGTAAATATTTCGAGGCTAAGGAGCGCACTATTGTGCAAATCGGATATTTGTTCTTGAGCCACCTTTTCTTTTGGTAGAATGAAGTGTTCTGGAATTGACCATTTCTTTTTGTTGATTTTCTTCTGTCGGATACTCACAGTTTAGTTTAGGAACATGATGTTGTGATCGTGTCTTGGTGGCACAGGTTTTCTTATTTTTGTGTGTGGCTGTACATGGTTGGCACATCTCGGTGCCCTTTTGAATACCTTTTTAATTGTTAATAATAAAAATGAGCTGCTTCATTAATATCTTAATTCTGATGCTCAAAACAGCTCTTTTTACATTGTTATGTGATGTCTGTCAAATATTTGTTTTGTTCCTCATATACGACAGTTCTGAATTTTCAGCTGTACTATAACAATTTTCCTTAGTGCAAGTGTATGTATCCCAGATCTATCGATGTACTTTTTTCTTACATATTAGTCCAACTTTTGGATGTTGTCATTTACTTTGCATAACGGATTTGCAGCAACTGATCCATTGTCAAGTACTGACCATGGTCAAGGCAATCAAGTAGGGCCCAACGTTCTAGTTGGAACCTTTAATATATCTGAACAAGGCGATGGAGCTCTTCCGGATCTCGGTCGGGTAAGAGTACACTTTATATGGAAGTTATACAAGATTTTGTTGGCATGTTTAACTTTAATTACAATTTTTATATTTTCTACATTCTTCCATTTGTAGATTGTGTCTGCGGTTCTAGGCTCATTTGGAATCACGGATGTTGGAAGCGGTGAAGGTGTTGATTTGCAAGTAAGTTTCTATTTGCTTTACGTCATCAACCATCTTGTTGATATTGTTTAATTCCTTGCATATGAATAGCTCTTTTGAAAGAAGAATATTCCATATACTTGGAAAAGTATCTTGGTTGTAATGGTGTGTGGTGTCTAGGACTCTTATTCAGTTCCGAGAGAGTAGAAAGTCATGCGATGAGAGAGAGAGAGAGAGAGAGAGACCGTAGGAACTATGATAATGTTATAGTTTGTAATGCATATTTTCTCCTCTTTTTGTGCTATTTCTTACTCTGTAGACCTCCACTAATTTGTTTTGTTCTTCTAAGTTTTTTTTGTGGAGGAATCACCTTTAATCTCTCTTACTCTCCCTCTCAAACATGCAGACATGCATATTTTCATTGGTTTACTATGGTACACTAACCATGGGTAGCTTAGTTTATCGTGAAGTTATATATGACGTTTGTGTATTTTTAAATTGTTCTCTCCAAAAGTATAGGTTAACCTTTGCATGCTATATAGAATGAGATTTCCATGAGTAGTGAGTAGGGCTGTACGTTCTGCAGGCAGTCTGAGGGTCTTGCCAGAGGCTCAAATTTGAAATTTGTAGTATATCTGACCCACTCCAAAACATCATGGACGTTAAGGTTTAGGAAATTGGGGGAGGTTTAAAGAAGATGAATCTCCCTTTCAATGCAGAATGAAATGGGGCAATTCATTCATCAACTACAATTTTTGAGGATAGACAGAATTTACTAATATATAACTTTTAGGTGTCAAAATGTACATAATACTAACCACCTTCTCTTGGAAATATCAGTAGCACTGATCTTTTTCACCTCCAATCGCATCTATATATATATATATATTTGTTTTATTATCCAGTAACAGAATCATGACTACTAAAACTGTAATATTCCGAATCCTTATAAGACTTGTAATGTAACCTTATATGATTAGTAAAGGATGTTTTTGTGATTGAAATTATGTGTTTTGTGAGTGAATGTGTGTGGTTTCCTTCTCTTCTAACGACTGTTTTGAACACATTTAAGTGTTTCAAATAAATCCTGCAAAAGCTAATATTTCAGTTCCCAGAACACTTAAATGGAATGAAATAGTTATTCCAGAAAATTGGACACTTCAAGATGCAGTACCTAAAAGGGTACAAGGAGCCAATCAATGTTTGGAAAATGTTACAGAAAATGCAGATGGATCTGTAAACATTAGTTTTGGCAACAACAGCTTTATATGTCTCAATTTAGACGAACCTTGTCGCAGAAGTACTTCCACTAATCCTCAAAAGAATATTGAAGAAATTTCGAGAAAATCTATTTCTTCCATCCAAGGAGTTATTAACAGAACAAATGATTTGGTCAGTAGACCAACATACATGGTGAAAACTCCATCAGAAGTTCCAAGGGCTCAAAGTCGAACGACGTCTGATTTTGACTACACTGAGAGTATTTATACTCTAAATAATCAGTGTTTCAGCCCAAATCAAATCTTTGTTGAAGGCCTTGTTTAATTCTGATAAGAACAAAGAAAAAAGAGAATGATTCTTTGATTATTATTCTTTGGAAAATCAGAATTTGATTCGTGAAATTTACTATGATCTCTTAAAGGAATCAGGTAAAAATGTAGACTTCTTTGTTTTTGTCAAACACTGGAGTAAAGTAAAAGGAAATGCTTTTCCTTTTTGGGGTAAAGGTAAGGCAGTTTCTACTTCTTCTACTACTTTAAATGTGGTAGAAAACTCACGCAGGCCTTACAGATTGGCTGATGATCAATACGACAACAACGTTGTAACAGCCACCCACCCACCCACCTGCAGTTCCAGTCTTCATTGGAAAGACAGAAGCCTCTCCTTATAAAAAGATTCTTGAAAAAGAGGTTGAAAGAAAGTCGGAAGAAGTCCAGAGTATTTATCAGGTTATGGAGCAGAACAATTTCACAAATTTGTTTCGACAATCCCTGGGAACTCAACTATCAAAAATAGAAAAGGTTGTTTCTTTAAAAGAAAGACCTTTAATTATTGGTGCATCTCCAGCAGAAGCTATAACTACCTCCTCAAAGGAGAAAAAGTCAATAGAAAAAGAAAAGCTAGGATCGGTTCTATTCAAACCTCCACCAGAGTTATCCAAGGAGTTTAAACTTGGATCAACATCCACAGAGATGTTTGAAGAACTTAAAAATCGACCGGAAAAGTTATCTATAAAGCCAAAATCTATAGCAACATCCTCCCAAAATCCTTCGATTTCGGTTATAAAGAATGATGGATTAGATCTAGATAAAATCTTAAATAAAATCCAAGAAGATCCTCAAATAAATACGCTCAAATGGGGCAAGGTTAAGAACCGGGGAAAGGTTAAGAACCAACCCTACTATCGTCGTCCTTCTCTTATTGATGCTCAATTTGAAGATAGAGCATTTAGTGAAGGAATGCAATTCAATGGTGAATATATTTGTGAGTGGAATCTTGATGGCCTCACAGACTATCAAATCATAGTTCTACTAAAACAGATGACCATGTTTGCCCAAGCTGCAAGAACAAAAAACCCTTCCGAAAAAAGAATTGCTCAAGCTTTAGCATCTGGCTTTGTGGGCCAGCTAGGTCTTTGGCGGGAAGTATTTTCAACTTTCAGGTTCAAAAGGGAGTTACCACAATGAATGAACCTATCGTTGTCGATGATGCAGTAAATACCTTGTTGTATACTATCATGCACCATTTTGTGGGCAATAATCAACTTATCGTCTCAAGGACTTATGAGCAATTCAGTAATTTAAAGTGCAAATCGCTCTTTGAGTTTAAATTTTATCGGGACACGTTCTTCTCCAAAGTCTTTACCAGAAACGATTGCAATAGCGATTACTGGAAAGAAAAGTTTATTGAAGAATTACCTATTTTGTTCTCTCAAAGGGTCAAAACAAGGTTAAAAAATAAGAATGATGGAGTAATCCCATGAATACACCTATTGAGAATTAGCTTCAGAAATTATTGCTGAAGGAGCTGATCTGTGTAACATACTTAAAATATAGAAACAACTCTCCGAAGAAAGAGTCAGAGGAAAAAGAGCTTTGGGAGATTTCTGTGAGCAATACGGGCTTGTTGAAATCCCAAAAGATTAACGTAAGAGAAAGATTCTAAAAGAATCTACTAGCCATAAAGAGGGCAGACGATCTAAAAGGAGAGATTGAAAGAGGTCTAAACATTAGACCAGGGAAGAACAACCTAAAAAGGCACAAGTCATCTAAACTAAAGGTGACTAGTTCTTCAAAACCCCCCAACTTGTTACAAGTGTGGAAAGATTGGGCATAAAAGTCCTGATTGTACCTCGAAAAAGAAGATTAACCAACTGATTATTGATGAAAGGCTTAAAAAGCAACTCCTAGCGGTCTTTATAAACTCGAACGAAGAAGAAAGCAATTATTCTAGTTCGAGCTCTACGAGCAATTACTCTGAAACTAGTAAGTTTCAAACAACGATGAAGTATCATATGTTGAATTAGAAGATTGCCAGTGTGTAGAGGGAGAAGTCTGTTTGTGTGCCTTAAATGGACTTTCGTTAAATGTGCTGTCTAAAGAAGACAGACTCATATTAGTTATTATCGATCAGCTTGAAGACTCTTCAAAAAGAGACAGATGATCGAGAAGTATATTGATCTTGCTAAAAGTAAGAAAAAGTCTTCTGATGATGATGATAAGAGATTTGACCCTATTCAATACTCGTTGCAGAAGATCTTCGATAAAGTTAACGATCGTCATAAAGAACCTACTCTTAAAGAGTTGCAGGGAATGGTTGTTAATCTGCAAGCAAATAATAATACCCGTGAAGTTTCAATTGCTAATATCCAGAAAGGGATTAACCAGGTTAAGAAAGACATCCGCTGGCTTAAAAGCAGGGATGATAAAGAAAAATCAAAGGATGAAGGATCAAATTCCCCTGTTGTTGATCGACTTCGTCAACAAATTTGATATTCAATACAGGAGGATAATCCCAGTAGAATCTAGTGGTTCAAAAGGATTAAAAATCAATATAATAGATAGAATTATTACTCAAAAGTGGTATGTTATGATTACAATCCTTATCAAAGGAGAATTCTAGGTCACAACGGAGGCCCTAATTGACTCTGGAGCAGACTTAAATTATCTGGTAGAAGGTTTGATTCCTTCAAAGTACTACTCCAAAACAACTCAACAGCCGAGTACTGCTGATGGAAGCCATTTGCAAATTGATTACAAACTATCAGATGCAGTGGTTTGCAACAATGGAGTTTACTTTGAAACTCAGTTCCTCCTAGTAAAAAACAGGTCCAGGCAGTTATTTTTGGTACACCCTTTATTAGTTTGCTATTCCCTTTATCCATTGATAAAAGGGGTATTAGTACTAATAAGGAAGGGGTAGGAACCAAGATATCAAGGGTTCAATCATTTGCTCAAACGCAAAGAAGATTTCCTATTTTTTCTAAAGAAAGAAGTTGAGATCAAAAGGATTAATGAACATCTCAAAGATGAAAAGTTTAAACTCAAGGTTAAAGCTTTTCAGGAAGAGTTGACTAAAGAAATTTGTTCAACTGATCCTACCGCTTTCTGGAGTAGAAAGAAGCATGTTATTTCTCTTCCTTACATTGAAGGATTTAATGAGAAATTCATTCCCACTAAAGCTAGACCCATTCAGATGAATGAGAGATTTGTGAAGCTTTGGCAGGAAGAAATTACTGATCTCCTTAATAAGGGATTAATTAGAAAAAACTACTCTCCATGGTCTTGTTATGCGTTCTATGTGAAAAATGCTGTAGAACTTGAGCGAGGTTCCCCAAGACTGGTCATCAACTACAAACCTCTAAATAAAGTTTTGAGATGGATCAGATATCCTATCCCAAATAAGAGGGATTTGTTAAATAGATTGCTGAAAGCAAATGTCTTGTCAAAGTTTGATATGAATACTGGATACCGACAAATACAAATTAAAGAAGACACGTACAAAAAGACATTTACAGTTCCGTTTGGCCATTACGAATGGAATGTTTTATCATTCGATTTTAAAAATGCGCCATCGGAGTTCCAGAACATTATGAATGAGATCTTTAATCCATTCATGGAATTTATGATCGTATATATTGATGATGTTCTGGTGTTCTCAAAGGACATAGCGCAACATTGTAAACACTTAAATGTGTTCAAAACAGTCGTTAGAAGAGGACTCGTGGTTTCGGCTAAGAAAATGCGATTATTCCAAACAGACATTAGATTTCTTGGGTTTGAAATCAATCAAGGAAGTTATATTCCTCTTGACAGAGCTATTGCATTCGTTGAGAAGTTTTCAGATAAAATTTTGGATGATAAACAACTCCAAAGATTTTTGAGAAGCGTTAATTATATCACAAACTTTTATAAAGAGTTGCGTATTGTTGTCGCCCCTCTCTACGCAAGGCTAAACTTAAAGTCTTCTCCCTGGACAAATGAATGTACTATGGCTGTTAAAATGATTAAGCTTAAAGTTAAAACCTTGCCATGTTTACATTTCGCTGACCCCGAATCCCCAAAAATTGTGGAAACAGATGCATCTGATAAAGGTTATGGGGGTATTTTGAAACAAATCAAAAACTCTAAGGAGATCCTAGTGCGATTTGTTTCGGGGAAGTGGAAACCAGCACAGATTAACTATTCTACTATTAAGAAAGAAATCTTGGTCATAGTTCTGTGCATTGATAAATTTTGAGGAGATCTCTTAAACCAGAGATTCCTGCTGAGAGTTGACTGTAAGTCGGCTAAAGAAGTTCTAGATGTTAAAAACCTTGCTTCTAAACAAATATTTGCTGGATGCCAGGCCTTGTTATCAGCATTCGATTTTGATATCGAATTCATTAAAGGAGAATATAATTCTCTTCTAGACTTCTTAACTAGAGAATTCCTGCAAGAGGTTCCTAATATTTATGTTTTAACATAAGACATGTCTCCTAGAATGGCAGCCAAGCCAATGCTTGAACGAACTGAGGAAGCTCTTAGAGGGCAATCATCAGGATCTCAAAAGTCTAGAGATAAAGGGAAAGCTCCAGAGCTCAAAGTTCTAGCAGATTCTCATTACATAGATACTATACTTGAAGAGGTTATGGTTATTGAGGATGTGGATGCAGTGCGCTCTCCTGAACAGGTGGCAGAATTGTATTTATCTTACTCATTATCTGTCAGTCTTCCTCCCTAAAACCAGGGAATTCTTTGAAAAAATCTTAGTGGAAACTGAATCTATTAAGATATCACACAAACCTAGAGATCGCTATAACCTAGCTTTCTCTACAGGTAAGATCTTAAAGGTCTTATGTCCTTGTGACTGGGTGGGTGATCTTAGAACTCATAAATATTTTGATAATAAAACTATGATTCCAAAATCCTATATTTATCATGACTATATTATGGCTTGGGAAAATTTTTTATATTATCAAAATGACCGATATACACACAGTTGGTTTCTTCATGCTCGCCTCACAAACAATATGAAAACTCAGGATTTTTCGGCATGGTTTCAGACATGGTTTTATTATTGGGGTCCGGTTCCTAGTTCCCCCCCCCGAAGTTGATAAGGTATTTGAGAAGTACCTTTACTTAATTTCTGCTGTGACTATGAAATCCCATGGATCTTTAAATAGTCCTATGTTATAGATCAGCATGCAGGCACAAGTAATAATCAGTCTTCTCAGGCAATTTATGAAATGGTGGAACAAGTTTAATACTGAAAAATTAGTTAACTTAACTTTTCAGCCAGAGAAAGAATGACCTGAAAAATTATGATGCTTCTCAAAAAAAGTTGAAATCCGCCTTAAAGGGGATACCAAAGAAAGAAATCTTGGATTTCTTAATGATTCATGAGGACACCATGAATTTATCAGATAGTGACCATGATGAATCGTCCAACTGTCCTTTTGGTGGCTCATGCTCACAGCCTCAATAATTAAGGCGTGCATAGGGTATAAAGCCTTAATAATTCGCCTTAATAATTCAGACTTTTGGTGGTAGTGGTTGTATGAGAATCTTATCTTTATCTTTAAGAGTTCCTAGCCGTTTTTTTTGTCTGCCGTCTGTTCGACTCCAGCTTATTCAAGACCCGCGTCGGCAGCATTATTGTTTTAACCTTTTTAAAAGTAGATTGCTTTTGTTAAAATTTTTGTCAGTTGTAATTATTGAGTCTTTCCTCCAGTCTATAAGAAGGAAGCTTGCTCTGGTGTTAGAGCATTCGATTTCATATTCTCAGTCTATATTTGTAAGCTTAAGAGTGTTTTCTTATTAAGCTTGAAGTTTCATCCAGCTTGAACTCTATGTAAGTTTTGCTTATATGTCAATAATATTCCACTATTCTCTGTATGTGCCTTGTTATCAACATTCGATTTTGATATCGAATTCATTAAAGGAGAATCTAATTCTCTTCCAGACTTCTTAACTAGAGAATTCCTGCAAGAGGTTCCTAATATTTGTGTTTTAACATATGACAGGTCTCTTAGAAGGGCAGCCAAGCCAATGCTTGAACGAACTGAGGAAGCTCTTAAAGGGCAATCATTAGGATCTCAAAAGTCTAGAGATAAAGGGAAATCTCCAAAGCTCAAAGTTCTAGCAGATTCTCATTACATAGATACTATGCTTAAAGAGGTTATGGCTATTGAGGATGTGGATGCAGTGCGCTCTCCTGAACAGGTGGCAGAATTGTATTTATCTTACTCATGATCTGCCAGTCTTCCTCCCTAAAACGAGGGAATTCTTTGAAAAAATCTTAATGGAAACTGAATCCATTAAGATATCACACAAACCTAGAGATTTCTATAACCTAGCTTTCTCTACAGTTAAGAACTTACTTAAAGGTCTTACGTCCTTGTGACTGGGCGGGTGATCTTAGAAATTATTCTTTTGAGAAGCATCATAATTCTTCAGGTCATATTCTTTTTCTGCCTGAAAAGTTAAGTTAACCATTTTTTCAGCATTAAACTTATTCCACCATTTAATCGAAAATTGCCTGAGAAGACGATTATTACCCGTGCCTGCATGCTGATCTATAACATAGGACCATTTAAAGATTCATGGGATTTCATAGTTACAACAGAAATCAAGTAAAGCCTAATTATCATTAAGGCTTCTAAAAGCTTGAAGGTACTTCTCAAATACCTTATCAACTTCCGGGGGGAAAAAACTAGGAACCAGACCCCAATAGTAAAACCATGTCTGAAATCATGCCGAAAAATCCTGAGTTTTCATATTATTTGTGAGGCGAGGGTGAAGAAACCAACTATGGGTATATCGGTCATTTTGATAATATAAATTTTTTTTCCCGAGCCATAATATAGTCATGATAATTATATTTAAGGATTAAAAAACATACAGAGAATAGCGGGATATTATTGACATATAAGCAAAACTTACATAGAGTTCAAACTGGATTAAACTTCACGCTTGATAAGAAAACACTCTTGAGCTTACAAATATAGACTGAGAATATGAAATCGGATGCTCACCAGAGCAATCTTCCTTCTTATAGACTGGAGGAAGGACTCAATAATTACAAAAGACAAAAAGTTTAACAAAAGCAAACTACTTTTAAAAAAGCATAGTGCTGCCGACGCGGGTCTTGAATGAGCCGGAGTCGAACAAACGACAGACAACAAACGGCTGGGACCTCTTAAAGATAAGATAAGATTCCCATACAACCACTACCACCAAAAGCATGGATTATTAAGGCGAATTATTAAGGCTTTATACCCTATGCACGCCTGAATTATTGAGGTTGTGAACATGGGCCACCAAAGGGACAGCTGGACGATTCTTCATGGTCATGGTCACTGTCTGATAAATTCATGGTGTCCTCATGATTCATTAAGAAATCCAATATTTTTTTTCTTTGGTATCCCCTTTAAGGCGGATTTCAACTTCTTTTGAGAAGCATCATAATTTTCCACATCATATTCTTTCTCTGGCTGAAAAGTTAAGTTAACAATTTTTTAGTATTGAGCTTTTCCACCATTTAATCGAAAATTGCCTGAGAAGACGATTATTAGCCGTGCCTGATCTATAACATATGACCATTTAAAGATCCATGGGATTTCATAGTCACAACAGAAATTAAGTAAATCCTGATTATCATTAAGGCTTCTATTTCTTCTACTACTTTAAATGTGGTAGAAAACTCATACAGGCCTTACAGATTGGCTGATGATCAAGACGACAACAACGTTGTAACAACCATCCACATGCAGTTCCAATCTTTATTGAAAGACAAAAGCCTCTCCTTATAAAAAGATTCTTGAAAAAGAGGTTGAAAGAAAGTCAGAAGAAGTCCAGGGTATTTATCAGGTTATGGAGCAGAACAATTACACAAATCTATTTCTACAATCCCTGGGAACTCAACTATCAAGAATAGAAAAGGTTCTTTCTTTAAAAGAAAGACCTTTAATTATTGGTGCAGCTCCAGCAGAAGCTATAACTACCTCCTCAAAGGAGAAAAAGTCAATAGAAAAAGAAAAGCTAGGATCAGTTCTATTCAAACCTCGACCATAGTTATCCAAGGAGTTTAAACTTGGATCAACATCCACAAATATGTTTGAAGAACTTAAAAATCGACTGGAAAAGTTATCTATAAAGCCAAAATCTATAGCAACATCCTCCCAAAATCCTTCGATTTCGGTTATGAAGAATGATGGATTAGATCTGGATAAGATCTTAAATAAAATCCAAGAGGATCCTCAAATAAATAAATAGGCTCATTAAGAACCAACCCTACTATCATCGTCCTTCTCCTATTGATGCTCAATTTGAAGGTAGAGCATTTAATGAAGGAATGCAATTCAATGGTGAATATATTTGTGAGTGGAATCTTGATGGCCACAGACTATCAAATCATAGTTCTACTAAAATAGATGACCATGTTTGCCCAAGCTGTAAGAACAAAAAACCCTTCCGAAAAAGGATTGCTCAAGCTTTACCATCCGGCTTTGTGGGCTAGTTAGGTCTTTGGTGGGATAACCTCCTGACCAGCGAGACGAAAGAAAGTATTTTCAACTTTCAGGTTCAAAAGGGAGTTACCACAATGAATGAACCTATCTTTGTCGAAGATGCAGTAAATATACCTTGTTGGATACTATCATGTGCCATTGTGGGCAATAATCAACTTATCGTCTCAAGGACTTATGAGCAACTCAGTAATTTAAAGTGCAAATCGCTCTCCGAGTTTAAATTTTATCGAGACACGTTCTTCTCCAAAGTCTTTGTCAGAAACGATTGCAATAGCGATTACTGGAAAGAGAAGTTTATTGAAGGATTACCTATTTTGTTCTCTCAAAGTGTCAAAACAAGGTTAAAAAATAAGAATGATAGAGTAATCCCCTGGGACGAATACACCTATGGAGAATTAGCTTCAAAAATTATTGCTGAAGGAGCTGATCTGTGTAACATACTTAGAGTACAGAAACAACTCTCCGAAGAAAGAGCCAGAGGAAAAAGAGCTTGGGAGATTTCTGTCAGCAATACGGGCTTGTTGAAATCCCAAAAGATAAACGTAAGAAAAAGATTCTAAAAGAATCTACTAGTCATAAAGAGGGCAGACGATCTAAAAGGAGAGATCGAAAGAGGTCTAAACATCATACCAGGGAAGAACAACCTAAAAGGCATAAGTCATCTAAACGAAAGGTGACTAGTTCTTCAAAACCCCCAACTTGATACAAGTGTGGAAAGATTGGGCATAAAAGTCCTGATTGCACCACAAAAAAGAAGATTACCAACTGGTTATTGATGAAGGGCTTAAAAAGCAACTCCTAGTGGTCTTTATAAACTCGGACGAAGAAGAAAGAAATTATGCTAAATCACTATTCATAAAAACGCTAAATCAACTTTGGGAAAGTACACTTTTGGCTATTATGAAAGTATGTAATACTTAAAAGCTTGTAAGTATTGATACTTGCTTTGAAGAGTTGGTCACCAAATTGAGTTTTGCTAGCTCTTGGTTTGTTGTCAAGCAATAAAAGAAAAGATGTGGCTTATTAGTTATTTGCTTTAGTGTTGTCAGGCATAAAAAGATGAGATGTGGCTTTTGGGTTGCAAGTGTCAAGCTTGGTAGGCCATTGGCCTTGTTGGTCACTTATTAGTGGCTTAGTTTTTGGCCTTTTTGGCCATTTTGATTGATTGTGGTGTGATGACCATTATACCCTAAGTCTTGTTTGCCTATAAATAAGACCCTCATGCCATGTTAATAACATTTATTAAATTCCAAAGCAATTCTAAGAGAGCATAGTTGATGGGGACTCACAATTAAGAACAAAGAAGAGATTTGTTATATTTATTATTTGGAGTTTTTATTATGTTTAATATAAAAATAGTTCATGTGATTTATGTATTTTATTTATTAGTGGGGATTTAGGATATTAATTAGTGATTAGAAATTATTAATAAGGTTATTTTAGTCGTTTAGTACTTTTATTGTTTCCCAAAAAATATTAAGGTTTTGAGTCTCTTTAAATAGTGATGGAATCCCCACAAGTCATGGAGACTACATACTATTGATATTGAAGTGAATTATTTTATTCATACCGTAGAGGTATCCCACTATAGATGTATTTTTTCATATTAGTGTGGGTTAAATGTTTTTTTTTGTCACTGTACTTTAGGTTAATTTACAAATGGATAACTGAACTTTTTTTTCTTACAGCTAACTAACTGTACTCGACTTTTCTAACACTAAGTTAAAAAAATCGTTAATTCCTTTGACTTTAAACGGAAAATGACACCTAAGCGACTGATTTGTAAAAAAAAGCTGATAGTGATTATGCAACGTGGCAGTGATTATGTGGATTTGGAGGAAATTTTTTATGAAGAAAATGATTTTTTTTTTAAAAGTATAATATAAATTTAAAAATTTAGCCAAAAAAACAAGAAAATAAATAAAAAATGTATTTAATTATTTTTGTAATTAATATCAAATAAATTTTTATTTATAATTAAGCCATTTATAAAATATAAAAACTTAAAATAAGCTAATTAAAATTAAGGGAATATGAAATACATTTAG
The DNA here is from genome assembly GCA_020205615.1 of Panax quinquefolius. NCBI lineage: Eukaryota > Viridiplantae > Streptophyta > Magnoliopsida > Apiales > Araliaceae > Panax > Panax quinquefolius. The sequence continues at coordinate 54,341,105 of CM035163.1, forward strand.
GGAAAATGAAAGAAAATTATAATAGAATTAAAAATTTAGCAAAAAATACATAGTAGAAATTAAAAAATAAAAAGGAGTTAATTAGTTATTTTGTAATTAATGGCAAATGTTTTTTATATAATTAATAACAAATATAATTCAGGAGATTATAAAATTATAAAATTAAAATATTTTAAAATTAAAAATCTTTTCAAAATAAAATTTTATTTACATAAATGTTTATATATGTTAGGCAAAGAATTATTATTTATTGAAAGCAAATATTATGATATATTAATAATTTATTAATATATTATACTTAAACAAAAACCCATCTTCATCTTCACCTTCAATCTTCTGTTCTGCTACCACCACCACCACTTCCACCTTTCCACCACCACTACCATACTACTGCCACCAACACGAGTGATGAATTAAGTAGCGACCAACTATAAATTGGTCCCTCATTGACGTTAAACTCCCGAAAATTGAATTGCCAAATGAAATACTTATCAGTACCACATTTGGGTAAATTTCCTTCCTCATCCGAAAAAGTGAGCCCTAATTGAATCAATTTCAAACATGTCTACATTGTCCTTTAATGTCTGGAACAATTCTTGGAAATTCAGTGTCCATGGCAATACAAGGAAATTCATCAACAATGTCACGAATTAAAGCAAACTCTTCCTCGAGATTGTCATTCCACACCTCTGGAATTTGAATCGAATCACTTTTGGGAAGAAACGACATTTTTTCAAAAATAAATACAAATTTGTATTAAAGAGCAGAACGAAACCATACAAATTTCCAAACTGTGACGATACAATTCGGAATTTCACCAGATCTGCAGAAAAAATAGAATAGATTAAGCGATAAACTCAATTCAAAAACCCAAAATCAGAAGAAATTAGCAAAACTAAATGGCCAAAATAATAAAATCTCACATGAAATTAAAAAAGATTCAGGCTTTGAACCATGTATATATTACCGAAATATTCAACCATGATATAGGTTGTAGAGAAGATGTATCCGAATTCCCCCGATTTTTCACCAGATCTGCAGAAAAAATAGAATAGATTAAGCGATAAACTCAATTCAAAAACCCAAAATCAGAAGAAATTAGCAAAACTAAATGGCCAAAATAATAAAATCTCACATGAAATTAAAAAAGATTCAGGCTTTGAACCATGTATATATTACCGAAATATTCAACCATGATATAGGTTGTAGAGAAGATGTATGGACACAGAGTTAGAGTTTCAATGAAAGTAATATAGGCGGCGAAGAGGAAGAGAGTAATTTAGGGGATATTACGAAAAGGTAATTGATATATGTGTGTTTATATACATAAATATAAATTTTCTGTAAATATTTTTTTCTAACAGATTATAGTAATAATAGTTGGGTCGGGTCGGGTCGATTATTTATGGGTTTGGATTAGTACTTTATTTTTATGGGTGAATTTAGACATGTAAAAAATTATTAAAAAAATATTCCAACTAGGATTTGGTGCATATATGGCACTGCCACGTCATACTTCTGTTAAAAAACTTAACCCCACTGACGGAAATTTAAATTTTTGTTAGAAAAGTCGAGTACAATTAGTTGACTGTAAAAAAAAGTTAAGTTATCCATTTGTAAGTTGACCTAAAGTACAGTGACCAAAAAAGCATTTAACCCATCTTAGTGTTGATACGTGGAGTTGATACACTTGAGAGATCCTAGAGGTTTAAACGTGGAGTTTAAATCCTAGTTTATTGTCCATTAACCCTTCACCCTAAATCTGTCATGCATCAATAGTAAGATCACATATATTTGAGAGCTAGAAAATCAAGTTTTGCTTATTCAAGATAATCGTAAAGCTTGCAACTTCAAGAGGCCATACGAAAGACGAAATTTAGCATAAACATAGAAGACACTATCAAGAAAGTTTTCTAACTCATTCGATTTATGTACTTAAGCAAAGTGTAACGATATGTTTTAAATTGTTGAAATTCATTTAATTCTTTATTTGAATTATGAAGTTCAGTATATATTGTGAAATGAATCAAATGATTTGTTGAAAAGAGTTATTTGTCATTTGATTCGGCTAACTCTAGTATTGAGCTATTCCTTTCGAAATAATTATTGATGAGATATTGAATTGTTATAATTCTTTATTTGAGTTGAGTTTATTGTGTCAAACCAAATTGTTTTGGGACGGAATCTGTAGGTTAGTAACTGAAATGAAAAACCTTTATTCATGGGGGAATTTATGATGTGTTGGGTAACTGACTCCTATATTGTTGAAAACGAAAGTTGTCAGTATAGAAGGTGTTATGCATAACTTATGATATTATTAGGCTGATCCCATTATAATATCTATAGAGAGTTTTAAGTCTTTATTTCTGATGAATGGAGAGTTCTAAGGTTGTGTTTGATAAAATTGAATATTAAAATCTGAAGAGTTAAGACATCTGAATAATATAGAGCATCTGTTTAAAATTGCATTTGAATAAAAAAAGGTTGTTTGAAAACTAATTTTTTCAAAATGTCTTAATAATAGTATTTTACTATTTTAACCTTATGAGCTATTTAAGAAAAACGTGTTAAGTGGAGTAATTAGAAAGACTTGAATAATATTTTAAAACACAAATCAAACCCGCTTCAAATTTTATCGATCCCTTATACTTTTTTATATACATATATATGTATATATATTGATATATTGTTATACATGTGTAGAGAGAAAACTAATTGAAAGTAAACACCAAATCTTCCACTCTCGTACCAATTTCATCGTATTTAACAGTGACCTGCCATTATTATCTTCAACACCTCGCAGCGATCGTCAATTTACAGATCTGCACCAATTTCAGCCGAATCTTTATGCTTAGCAATTTAGATTTTTTTTTAAAAAAAAAACCTTGTGTAATATATAAGTAGTCTCTTTAAAATGCTCAGACCTTTAATTTCTTAAGTCTGGGCATTTGGGTTTGCTGTTGTTTTTTGAGATGTTAAATGAGCCGCTGTGATTTTGTGAAGAAGAATGAAAAATGGGAATGAAGATGTTAACCCAGATCATCGTTGTGATTTCGGTTTTCATATTTTCCCTGTTTTTGATTACCTCTGCTTTCTCGATCTTTATCAATGTGACCAAAGAGGATGCGACCAAGACTCATCTCCACCACTTCTGATCTGGGTTCTGTTTCTTTGCTTTGTTCTTTAATTTGTGTATTTTATTAGAAGGATACAAGAGAAATTTTATAATATTGAATAAGTTATTTTTGTCCAAAAAAATTTCAACCCAGTCAGATGTGCCTCTGAATGGTTTAGAATTATATGTGTCTTACCGATTAAGAGGCAAAATTTTTTTTGCCAAATAAGTTTAGCTTCTAACTGAATCAGAGACACGTTTATTAAAAGGCATTCATACGTAATCAAACACAACCTAATTCTTATGACTCACGAATAGTTCTTGGGTTAACAACCCTCAGTTTACTATTATGAACAATTGTTGATGTAGGACAGATTTGAGATGAAGAATTAACGAAAAATAAACTAGGATATAAACTCCACGTTTATATCACTAGGATCTCTCAAGTGTATCAACTCCACGTATCAACACCAAGATGGATAAATACCTCTACGGTATGAAATAATCAATTTCAATATCAACATTCTGTAGTCTAATAACTTGTGAGGATTACATCACTATTTAAAGAGACTCAAACCATAAATTACTTGGAGACAAATAAATAATAAACGATTAAAATACCCTTATTAATAATTCATAATCACTAATTAATATCCTAAATTCCACTAATAAATAAAATACATGTCGACGCCGAGAGTTTCGATTCTCAAGTTGTTTCTTACCCTTTATATCTCACTACGTTGATTAATTTATTTAAAGGGTGAGTTTTAGGAAAGGACCGACATAAATGTCGACGATTTTGAAAAGATTGATTTTATGCGATTGGGACGAATTAGACAGAGCCGCTAGTTGGTATGAGTTTAAATGATTGTACCAACTCAATCGGATTTTGAAAGATTTTCGCAATATGGCCCAATATGTGACTCCGTTTAATTGGACTGTAACCCGAGATTCATAGAGTTCGGGGACTTGGTTAAGCTGGGAAGGTGTTAGGCATCCCTGACTTCCGTAAAACACGGTTACCGCGACTTTTTCATTCCCTAAGCATGAAGTGTGTGTGTGAAGCACATTATAAAAGATGCTTAAGTGCTTTATTTTAAAAGTAGTGTTGTGCCTCTTTGGACCTATGTATAAAGGGTTTGATTTATATTAAAGTTCATTTTTCCAGATAAGGCATATGAAAGTGATGTTTTGAAATTCTGGTTTTCAAACCCTGCACCAAATAAGAATCGAGGCTCTTTGATACTTCTAATTTTATTCTAGAAGCGGCTTGATTTGATTTTAATCGAGATAGAAGCATCTTTGAAGGTTAAATCAAAAGTATTAACTACAAGGGTCGGGCTCCTTGTGGGCATGAAAGCCATCGAAGTAAGCCCGAGCATAACATACATGATTTTATTATTTTGGGGCCTTAAATCCGTATACCGTTTTAAGACCCAAGATTTACATGTACAATGTATTGCAAGCTGGCTGTACAACTTAAACAAGTCATCATGGGAACCGGATCTAAATCCATTGATTGGATTTACAACCCTATGGTTCCTAAGCTCACATAATATCATTTAAAATCTTGCACGATGTATATTTCAGCATAATATATACATATTTTCTAACTCCGCTAAACAAGTGATTTATCGGTTAAATCCTTGTACGTGGCGGGTAGTTAAGCTTCCCGCTTCCTCTAGATATGGATCTAGGATAGCATGGTAGCAAAAATATTTACAAAAACTTGAAAATAAACTAGATCTACCTAGATCTATGCCTATCTAGCTCAATGGGTCAAGCTATGAAGCTTTTGCACCGGTTAAATGCTAGATCAAACTAGATCTAGGATAGATCTAGTCAAAACACTGGAAATGTCAACTATTTACACAAAATGAATTGTAAAAAATTAGATCTATGCACAACCAAGCAATATATATATATATATATATATAATATGGGAAATGATCCATAGAATACGTTAGCTATTAGGACTGTTTCAACTAATGCTCATCCAGCCGTCCAAAATTAGAGTTAATGGCTGAGATGAGGGCCCAACCGCTAGAGGGAGTAGCGGCCAGCAATAAATATTAAAATCCTCTCTGCTGGCCGCTAGAGGGAGTAGCGACCAGTCAAAACGACGATGTTTTGACTGGCCGCTACTCCCTCTAGCGGCCAGCAGAGAGGATTTTAAAAATCGTGGGTTGTAAGGGAATTTGGCCCAGCCGCTAGAGGGAGTAGCGGCCAAATTCACCTTATCTTCCAACATAGATCTAACATTTTACTCCATTCCCATCCAAATGCTAAACAACTGCAAAAATATAGCTTCGGAACGAATCTGATAGTTCTGAAATCACTTGTTTGTGCGATAAATTTTTGGCAAGTCTTCATTAATGGCTTTCATGACTGCTACAAATATATTTTTATCTAGCTCTTCTGAATCTTTTGCTAGTTTAGAATATAGAAATGAATCGGAGTATGTTAATGATGGTGAAAGTAGTAGTACAAAGGTAATGGTTCCTTATGTTGGTTAATTATTTTATAAATTAGAAGCTGGAAATTTTTATAGATCCTATGCCCAAAAAAGTGGATTTGAGATTAGGATTGCTTTGAGTCGTAAACATGCTCACAGTAATGATGAATGTGATAACGATAAGAAAACAAGACAACGAGACACAATTGGTCGAACACTATGCAAAGCTAGAATGTATGTTGTCCACAATAAGAAAGAAGATAACTGGCGTATTTCGGTTAGAGTTGGATCACAATCATCAGTTAGTGACACCTACCAAAGTAGATTTGATTGAGACACAGAGAACTATTACACCGGTAGCAAGAAAATTAATCGACACATTAAATCAGGCGGGTATTGGACCAAGTAGGATGATGAATGTTTTGAGCACAATGGGTGGAGGAATGCAAAATGTAGGTTTTAGTGATAAAGATGTTCGTAATGTAGTTAGGGGTTTAAGGCGTGACTCGGAGGATGAAAATGATGCACAAGTAGCAGTTAATTATCTGAAAAAATTTGATTCTAGCAGTGCGAGTAAATTTTTCTTTCGTGTCAAATCAGGTGGACACAATCGCATAGCTTGTATCTTGTGGGTAGACGCCTGATCAAAATTTATGTATCAACGTTTCGGAGACGTGGTTACATTTAACTCTACGTATAGGACAAATAGGTACAATATGCCATTTGTTTCATTTACCGGGGTCAACCACCATTATCACTTTGTTTTATTTGGATTTGCATTGTTAAGGGATGAGACAGAAGATACTTTCAGTTGGGTCTTAGAGACGTGGTTTGAAGCCATGGATTACAAAGCTCCTGTAACCATCATCACTGACCAAGATAAAGCCATGAGCAATGCTATTGGTAGGGTACTCCCATCCACTCGTCATTTATTGTGTTCTTGGCATATTAGCAATAAATTTTCAGAAAAATTACATCATGTTTATGCGGAACACCCATCGTTCAAAGATGATTTTAACAACTGTGTGTATAATTCATATTCCATCAGCGAGTTTGAAGAGCATTGGGAAATACTTATGAGAAAATATGATTTGTCTCAACATGAATGGCTCATAAGTTTGTATGATGTGAAGGAGAAATGGATAAGTTCATACACAGAGATATTTTGCTGTAGGAATGACAACCACCGGAAGAAGCGAAGGTATGAACCATTTTTTTGATTCTTATGTGAATGCTTCAACAGGCATGAAAGATTTTGTCAAGACTCAGAAGGCTATTGAAAAACAATTCAACAGAGAGAGAAAGGCTGATTATGTAACAAAGCATCGAAAACGTAGTTTGGTTTTAGGAACATCGTTGGAAGTACATGCTTCTGAATGTTATACAAAAGAGATGTTTAGACGTTTTCAAAAAGAGCTCGTGGATTCTTTTAAGTATAACATCAAAAAAGTTAGTGAGCTGTGCATTATTGATGCAAAGGTCTATGCAGTGTACATGGAAGATGCAATTGAAAATAGTCGGAGATATCGGCAAGTTGTCAATAATTGTCAGGGGGGTCGATAACATGTACTTGTCAAATGTTCTCACATTTTGGTCAGATTTGCAGACACATACTGAGATTCTTAAGCTTCAAGAGTATTGCACGAATACATGATCGTTCCTCGATGGACAAGAGATGCTAATAGGAGTAATGGTGAAGAGGAAATGGTTTCTCCGATGAGTGCAGACTTAGAAAAAAAACCAATCAATGCGGTACAATCGTTTGATGAGTGATTTTCAAGAGTTAGCTAGTAAAGTGGCTTGCTCAGTTAGAGGCTACAAGGCAATACTACAACAAAATGCAAGGGGAAAAGCCCTTATTGATCAATATGACCCGGATGAGATAGACATACTAGACGATGATAATGACCGCGCAGAGTTACATGCAGCTCAGAATATGGGATTGCAAGATGATGATGATGATGAAGAGTATAAGGTTGATGAGGAAGAACAAGAGTATTTGCCACCAATTGCTTCTCAGACAAAGGGTCGGAAAAGACTATCAAGATTAAAAAGTGCCCTTGAAAGATTTGTGGGTAGTAAGTCTCACCGAAAATGTGCAATATGTGGATTTGAAACTAACCATGACAAGCGCAATCATTATAGGGTGTTAGGACTTCCTAGACCTAAAGATAATTAATGTCTCGTTATGTGTTTATTTGGAATTTACCAGTGTTTTTGTTCTTGAGTGATTATGGAGATGTAATTTAATTAGAATGTTGAAATGTTTGTTTTGTAATCAGAATGTTGAATCATTTGTAATTTAATTAGAATGTTGGAATGTTTGTATTTTTCTGGACTCCATGTAAATGTTTGCATGTTACTGCTGAGGGTGTGATGCCAATGATTTCCCGGTTGTTGGCCATAAGGGTTTTGTGCTAAATGCCTGTATGCTGGCCGCTAGAGGGAGTAGCGGCCAGCACTTTTCTAAAAAGTGTTGGCCGCTACTCCCTCTAGCGGCCACCATACAAGCATTTGGCACCAGTTGACAAGCAGGATACCAACCCATACCTGTTAAACAACTTAATCACCAACATGCAAACAATATATATAACAAATTAACCAATTAAAACACATGATCAATACCAAAATCACCCAATGAAATACCAACATTAGTTAAAATATCTTTCATCCAATCCATATAAAATATTACTAAAATATTACATGTTCAAGATTAACCTCTAAATAATTTGGTCTTTCGGTATTTCTCTAGCCTTACATTTGAACAATTCATAAGCTATTCTATACCTAAAGGCGATACATCATCCATTGACCATTTTTTTCTTTGCTAAGGTCGATATTGCCTCGCAGCGAGGTAGTCAACATACTTGCAAACAAATATGCCGCAATCGTAATAATTGTCCTGCATAGGTCGAGCCTTTGTTGTCTGCACCTTTGGGGGTGTACGAGGCCAATCACCGAACGGGTTACCCATTCGCAATATCAACGGTATCAATTGGGGAAAAAACACCTTTACCCCACTGTGGTTGTAGTGTTTTAAGCAATTAGCTACTGTGCTTTTAAAATATTAAATTAGCCCACTGTACTTTTTAAAAATGTTCAATCAAGCAATTCCGTCCAATTTTGCTAACGGACGTTAAAAAGTTGGGGGGAAAAAGCACCTTTACCTCAATGTGTTTTTAAAATATTCAATTAGCCCACTGTAATTTTTAAAAATGTTCAATCAAGCAATTCCGTCCAATTTTGCTCACGGACGTTAAAAAATTGGGCCAATTTTCCTACGTGGCTTTAAAAAATAAAATACAAATGACGTCCGTGAGCAAAATTGACCCAATTTGTATTTTATTTTTTTAACGGGGATGAATAATATAAGAATTGAATGTAAAAATATTATTTAATACTAATATTTATGTCATGTACGTAATTTAAGAGAATATTGGTTAAAATTTAATTAGAAATTACCAAAACTAAAAACCACAACATCACGACATATGTAACAAAATACTAATAAATTATATAAAATAAATTTTTATCTAATAATCATATACTACATAATTTAAGAAAAAATTAAGAAATTTAAATTTTATTATTATCATTTATCATAATAAAACATTGTTATTGATCATATTGGATATGTTAATAAAATTTAAATCTTTAAATACTCTTAAATTACGTACATGACATAAATATTAGTATTAAATAATATTTTTACATTCAATTCTTATATTATTCATCCCCATTTAAATAATATTAAATAATACAAATGACGTCTGTGAGCAAAATTGGCCCAATTTGTATTTTATTTTTTAAAGCCACGTAGGAAAATTGACCCAATTTTTTAACGTCCGTGAGTAAAATTGGGCGGAATTGCTTAATTGAACATTTTTAAAAAGTACAGTGGGCTAATTGAATATTTTAAAAGCACAGTGGGATAAAAGTGCTTTTTCCCCCCAATTTTTTAACGTTCGTTAGCAAAATTGGACGGAATTGCTTGATTGAACATTTTTAAAAAGTACAGTGGGCTAATTGAATATTTTAAAAGTAAAACGGTGGCTAATCGCTAAAAAACACTACAACCACAAGTGGGTAAAGGTGCTTTTTTCCGTATCAATCAGATCACAATAACAATAACGATAAAGAGTAACGTATATATATATATGGGAAACTAAGCGATCAGATTAAAAACAAAATGTCACGTACCGCGACATCGATGTAATCTTTGTACATTTCGGATAACTTCATGAGCGGTTTGTCATTATATAGCGGGTCGAGAATAGAAACCTTCCATGTTGAGACCAAAAAGGTTAACAATATGAAATGACTGTTACTTGGGATACATATAGGCATGAAGATAAAGTCGCACTGATGTATCGGCGGTCCCACTTGAGGTGTCGCATATGACTGGCAGAAAAGATCACGAATTTGTTCCCCAGTTGACAAGGCACCTTTTCCCAAGTGCATGAAAAAGGAGGGCATGAAGCCAAATTTTGCCCATCTCTGTATTCCCTCGTTCTGATATTTGGCTTCCTGATCCTGCAGAAGGCACATATATGTGTCCATCACATGCTCGTATATCGAAATTCCGGGTTGCAAAGAATTCATATCTTGGTGAGTCAACGTGTACCAAAGTTGAGGGTGCAAAATGGGAAATTGAAGATGATTGGGGGGAGTTGGGGAGAAGAAGTTCTCGTTGATCATTCCTATATTTGGCCCACGAAGTCTTTTTGTTATAGACCCTTTAGGTCCATATGCTTCTACTGGAACATCATTGCCAATAAACGAAGAACCACCCTCGTACGTAAGCTGAGTAACTTGGGACAATTACAAGTAGCCTGGGTGGTAGGGATGTATACATCGACCTCAAGTGCAGGGGTGGGCCTCTCTGTCTGTTCACCCCACATATACTCCTCCCCCCCACCCCTGACATCCGCATCATACAACTCATATAGTTGATCCCAACCCTCTTTCATGTGATTGTATTCGGGAGGAAAGTCTTGCTTGAACTTGAAAATTTTGTCGAGAAGAGATTTTGCGCCCTCAATCTATGCAAAAAATAACATAAAATAAGAAAACAAACAAAATAAATTAGTATCGAAGAATACAGTAGATTACATCAAATAAAGAAGCAATATATTATATTTATTGAATAATTTGTAAAACTTTAACTTGCTTACCATGCTAACCATACGATGTTGAATATATACAGAACGAGGCTCGTAGGTAGTGTTGGAATCTCCTTCGCGTTAAGGGCGGTGCAAGTGTCATCGGGTAATTTTTTTGTACCACTTGAAGTATGTATCCATAGGGATAGTTTTCGCAACCTCATGAACTTCTCCCTCGAAACTTTCCATATATAGCTCCCACTCATCAATGTATTTTCTTCTCTTTTGTATGTAATCTGGTGGCTCAAATGACTGTTCTATGGGTTGTCTCAAAGCATCATTTCTCTCAGCTGGGGACGGAATGCCTTGGATATACCCATATTGCCTCATTACCGGTCGGGCATTTGATACTCGACAATATCAAAATGAATCAATGGGACCTGACCGGATCCTGCCAATCTAGCCTCATAGTTATAGTACCTCCAATCATCATCCCATCGCTGGTATGGCTGCCATACTACCTCTCACTGAGGTTGCCTATCAAATTCGACCCGGTAGAAAGATAGATGGTGATGGGGATCGTTTCGCCTATCACCATATTGATGTTTGGCGGAGTACGCCCATGTTGAAGCTCTAGGGACCCAAGAATTTGGCCTAGGGTTAGGCCTTCCAACCAAAAAACGCTCGTATGCCCAAATTTGTAACAAGGTCACACAACCATTGACATAATTACTCTCTTTCATAGATGTCGTATACGGACCCGATATAAATATGACAAACACGCGGCACCCCATGCATATGTGGCGATCTTATTTGAATCATAAATAAAATACATGTACCTAGGGTGTATGATTTTTTGACCTCAAGGAAATAACCCCCTCCCCCTCATAGCCAAAGGACATGTGCCTTTGTATACATACCAACCACATCTCTACTGCATTGTCTGGACACTTGGAAAATTTTTTATGTAACCAAACTAAAGAAATATCACGTCTTTTTTTGACATTATTCCATTCCCCAGCCCATTCATCCCTAAAGATTTCCCTAAAATAACTTAATGGAGCATCAAATGAAGGACAAGTTAAGGGCTTATCCAATACTGGCAAACGAAAAATGAAATGGACATCCTCCAATGTTATTGTTATTTCACCACATTTCATATAAAATGTATTTGTCTCTTGCCGCCATCTCTCAATCAAAGCAGATATAAGGCTGACATCTGTTCTGGTTACTACTGCCGGATAACTAAACCCCCTAAACCCCCACGTCTCTAATAATTTTTTTTGTTGGCTGGTAAGTTCCAATTTATCATATATAATTGAAGTAGATTGGCTTGACATCAGTGTACCCCTTTCAATCCCATTCCACACATCCTCCGATACATGCTTTTCTTGAGCATAAAGGATACTGCGATCAATGGGTCCAGGCAGCCAATTGTCCATATTTACCTACAAATATCAATAACAATAAAACTTCATTCAATGTCTAAATAAATAATTGACCAAAAATAATACAAAACAACAACGATAATACAAAAATAATGCAAGTGTATTTACATTTTATAACATGACAATTTTTGCGAGAAATAACCAACAACAACAATAAAACATTTAACACAATTTATGCATATATAATACTAAAAAAATATACATACTAATATTTTATATATAGAAAATACCCAATTTATACACATAATTTGTATACATAGACGTATACCTACCACCCAATTTGCATACATACATATAATAATACTAAATTTATCACTTATATACCATGCTTTAATATAGCAATAATTTTTAAGATATTTAGCAAAATACTATCATTCAATGTCTATTTTGTTTCTAAAGATATTTACAAAAGCATATTAGGTTGAAAGACACTTACTTTACCAGTTGAAGTTGAGATTGATGGGCCAAATTCGAAGCTAGCAGCAAACCCTTTTCCTTCTCTTTGTGCAGCGCCGTCTCTCTGTAGCAGCAAACTGCAAACGCAAGCAGTATACAAGACTTGGTTTAGATCTGGGAAACGCTTGGCCGCTACTCCCTTTAGCGGCTGGACCAAATTCCCTTACATCCCACGATTTTTAAAATCCTCTCTGTTTGGTCAAGTAGAGAGAGTAGCGGCTACCAAAACGTCGTCGTTTTGGTGGCCGTTACTCCCTCTAGCAGTAAAACTCATCTCGACCATTAACTCTAATTTTAGACTCTTTGGATGAGCGTTAGTTAAAAACAAATTCTAATAGCTAATGTATTCTATGGATCATTTTCTATATATATATATATATATATATATATATAGCCTTTATATATATATTAAAGCAGTAAACTAGCACAGATCTGAGAAGATCTTACAATATGACGCGAGATTTGCAAATAAACGGCTGAAAGCTTGCTAGAACTTGATTTCAACCGGTGAAAAGTTGATATAACAGAGTTTATATGTATATAAGTTCACTCTCTAGAACCGAACTCTCTCTAGAACGCTTTCTCTCTAGCTTCCTCTCTCCTCCTAAATGAGCTGCAAACTCGTCCATTTATAGATGAAAAAGGGGAGCCCGCAGTTCATCGGAGGCAGCCAAGTAGACCTACTGGCAGATTTTAAAGTGGGTCCCCACTTGCTCGATTTTCGTCTCGTGAAGTCAGGTTTTCATGTTGCACTCTCAATTCGAGAGGAGTTAGAAGACGTGCCATATCATTCCGAAAAGCTCTTTCCGATAGCTTCACAATGGTATATTATTTACCCAATTCTGAGTTCAGGAAGGTAGAGAAAAAGGGGAAAAACTATCCCTAGGCAGATGCCAGCTAGCCATTCGCCTTGCTGTGCGCTGGGAAACTTGTTCCTTTCAATCCGGGAATAGTTGGGAGATCTGCCATACCATTCCGGAAAGCTGTTTTAGAGGACTATGAAATGACATCAGGCTTGACCATTTTTGAATCTGGGAAGATGGGTCGATGACTAGAACATCTTCTTCAAGTATCCTAAGGTAGTCCGTGGAGTTGTCTTGCATAGTTTGCACTTGGGATTGCTGCGGTGGTTCTTTGTGAGCCTATCCTCAGTCAGATGATTGTGTTCTATGTTGTGTTTGGCAAAATGACATTTTTGCCCTCCCGGGGTTGTCTCCGGGGTATAAGCTGTGATGATGTCTCCCCTCGGGGTTGTCTCCGGGGTTTGATTTGATGTCTCACGGGTCTGTCTCCGTGGTTTGATGTTGTAATCCTCCAGGGCCGTCACCGAAGTGGAAAAAGACACTTTTGCCCTCCTGCATGGTTAGTAACAAGAAAATGAAATCTCGAGTGCCTACATACATAAATCACATTATAATAAAAATTCTAAATAATAAATATAACTAATCTCTTCTTTGTTTTTGACTTGGAGTCCCCATCAGTTGAGATCTTTTGTTGAGCTATTCATCCCTTTGAATCAGAGAAGTGTGAGTTCTCTTATGTGTTGTGTTATACTTACTGAGCTATCTTATGCTCATTCTTGCAAATATGTTTCATTTGCAGTTAAGGAAATATTAACAGAATTGTTTGGCAGTAGAACGGGAAAATTAAAGAGTACATAATTGGTCTTCTTTATTTGTAATAGAAAAAGTTGTAATAACTTTGGAGATTTAATTAAAAGAGTTGGGAATTATTATAAAAATGTATAGTGTACTTTACATTTAAGCTAGTAGATGTAGAAGTCATTTAACTATGCTAGATTAACATTATTGACAATGTCTAAAAAGTTTTGTCGAGGAAATGAGTTGTCTAATTGAGCACCGCTTTAACAGAAAGCTCCCTCTTTCCTGGGAACTGACTGGTTGCTAATATTGAAAGTCTAGGATAGATAAATGGTGATAAAGTTGAGAAGAAGGGTTTAGTGTTGGATTGGAGTTATGGAATACTCAAGAGGAGAGTAGGGTTGGAGGAGTTGCATATTTAATGCATTAGAATAAGTTGTAATTTTTATGATTTTGAGATGTAAACGAAAATTGTAAAGTTTACGATTCTGGAATAAAGAGTATGATGTTAAGTTTTTAATTAAATGAGTTTTTATCAAGTATAATATTAGTGAATATTAAGGAAAGATGTGCGATTCAGGGATGGAGGTAACAAATTGATGTAATGCCTGTAAATAGACTAGTTAAACCAATAGAATTATTGGTAGATATAATAGCCGAAGTTGTGTTGTTAGCACCAAATCAGGGGCTCAAAGAGACCCGGATTTGGGGGTGTGACAAAAACCATGAAGGTAGTCTCACTCAGGTTATTGTTTGGTTGGGTTTTTGAATAGACCTAGTGGTGAGGTCTTGGACCAACAATTCAAGCTTGTTAGATGCATTGTTATCTTGCTTAATTAGAGTTTCAGAATGCTACTTGTATATCTGGAAAAATTATTCATATTCTATAAATTCTGGTAGGCTCCTGGTTTAGAAAGATTTTCAAGAACAACTGGTCCTGCTGGGTCGAGAAATTATAGCAGACAGCAACCTAACCAGGATGCTACAAGGAGTGGTTTTCCATATCCAGCTGCCTTTTCTCTGGACTCTATGCAGCCTCCGGTAAAACCCTGTTCTCATTGCGTTCTTCACTAAGCTTCGTTACTTAGTTTTTGTGAATTGTAATTGTATAATCTGATACAGAATTACATTATCATCCTCGTACTGTAAGAACTTTTATGTCCGAGAATACCATGTAAACAAACGGAGTTCCTGAAGTTTGTTGTGGGGTGCTAATGGCTTCATATGTTTCTTTGTTGAAGTTGATTATAACATCTTCACGTTTATGTTGCAGGTAATCCCTGATTCGTTGACAACTTTGTCCCAGTATTTGAGCCATATGAGGCAAGAATTGAGTGCCAATGGTCAGGAATATCCTCTATTGTTGACCTTGTTAATACTATGATTATTTGCAATTTCAAGAATTTAACTGAGTTGTTTGATTTTGGACTTGGTAGCCGGAGATCAGAGCAATCCTTCTCAAGATGCAGTTGGTCAGGATAGTGATGGACAAAATCCAGATGTTGTGTCAGGTTCTGCTGCCAGGCATAGAGGGCTACCAACACCAGCATCCTTGGCAGAAGTTATGCTGTCTACAAGACAATTCCTTAATGAACAAGCTGGAGAATGTTTATTGGTATGGCCTTTTACTCTCAAAAATAGTTTCTTCAGATTATTATAATATGCTAAATGCTAATTTGAACAGTGTTTGAAAGAGCTTCTCCAAAATATGAACTATGATTTATTGAGCTTGCAAACAATTTTTTTCTTCTTTTCACATTGCATTTGTTATCCTTACCCACTTGTTAATCGATTACAATTAATATTGCCGCCATTTGCTAAACATAAAAAGAGAACAACATCATTTGCTACTTTTTAGGACTTAAAGTTTAAATTTGCATCTTGAGACTGATGGTCGCCTCCCTTCATAAAGTTGAAACATAAATTTTTTAATTCCTTTACACCTTCCCTTCCAAGTTTGTGGACAAATAGAAAATAAAACAGAGAATAGAAATTTGGGTTTATCACAAGCATCTTCTTGTACATACTCAAGCACTAGAAGTATAGATTGTTATAAGATTGGGGAAAGGGGTTTCTGGCAGAAAAGCTGTTTTTGAGGCTAGATTTCCCTTGCCACATCCACGGAAATATGCCTACCAGTGTGGTTTTGCTTGATGGTAGAGGTCTCTAGTTATCATGACCATAGAAATGTGATGGCACAGTATCATTGAATTTAAAATCTATTCCATATCCCATGTTCATATTTTTAATTGTAAATACCTTATGGAAATGTTATTTTACCCTTCTGCAGCAACTTACAAGGCAAATAGAGGACCATGCAAGTGTGACTGATCCTGTGGCACGGATTAGAATTCAATCCAATGCTATGAGAATAGGAACTCTTTTACAAAACTTGGGTGCTTTGCTACTTGAGCTTGGTCGTACAACCATGACACTTCGGGTCGGCCAAACACCGGTGTGTTTAGTTCCCCCACCCCTTTTTATGTAGGGCTTCAATGGGATTTGGAATCTATCATGTGTGCATTGGAGTGGTTCTGTTTCTATTTTTGTGTGGTCGGGGAAGGAAGCATATGCAAAAAATTAGATTAGATAACCATAAACAACAATTTTGATTCATTTCTTTGTCAGGCTGATGCTGTTGTTAATGCTGGACCTGCTGTGTTCATATCTACATCTGGTCCGAATCCTATAATGGTTCAGGTATTATTATAAATCAAAGTTCTATGTTTGTTTGCTAAAACATATTTACTGTTTAGGTTTTCCTTTTCTTCTATGTTTCCCATGTCTCCTATCTGAACTGTGGCAGCCACTTCCATTTCAACCTGGAGCAAGTTTTGGGGCAATTCCTGAGGGAACTGTACAACCTGGACCTGGGCTATCTAGTGGATCTGTTGGTTCTTCTGGTTTTCTTCCAAGGAACATTGATATCAGAATACGAACAGGTATGGTTGTTTTTCTAGTCTAGAGTTCTTCCTTTTGCTGGTTACAAACCTTGCATTACTTTGAGCCTAACAAGTAACAAGCATTATCATAAAACCACTCATCCAATGCTGACGCTGGTCAATGCGGATCCTCCCCATATTCGATGTTGTTTGTATTTCTCTATTATGGGCTCCATCGTTATTTTTTGGGGTCATGTTTAAGTCAGGGTTGTAAGGGAAGAAGCATGTTAGACTCTTAGAATCACTTGGATCACTTCAATTATGTAATACTAATGGATATGCAATATGTGCTCGAGGGACCTTTCTGCATATTTCCCTTTTGTTTTGGGTCAATGTTTCGAAAGAATATTAGAGTGAATCCTATCTGTTCACTTTATATTGGGTTTCTACCAACCAAATATGGTTCCATACTTTTCTGCTTGGCCCTCCATGTGCAAAGTTCCTAATTATTTTATGTGTCATTTCCTCTTATTTGTGATACTTGATTCCGTCTTATATTTCATGGTTGTCAATAACTATTAGGTTCAGTAATGCATTCATCTGTTGCAAATCCAAGGGAGCCTGTTGGACAGCCTATAGGGCAAACCAATCCAGCAGCTCCTGGAAATGAAAATTCTGCTCAGCCAGCCACTGTAGGAGCCGCTGGAAGTTCACCTTCCATTAGAAGGTCTGAAGTGCGGGTAGTACCTCTCAGAACTGTCGTAACTGCCGTTCCTGCTTCTGGTGGTAGTGCGCCCTCTAATTCATCTCCTGGTTCTATGGGGTTATTCTATCCGGTTCTTGCAAGAGTTCAGCATGCAAATCCTGGAAATTTAGATAGTACTAGAGGTCATGCCTCTGATGAACCTCCCCCTCATGTTGTTGATATTGCACAACAGTCTGATGCTGCCTCACATGAGCAAAACACTGAAGTCCCCAGAGCTGATGGTAACCCTGAAATTACTTTGAATTCCTGGTTTTATTAGTTTCTATAGATGTGATTAGTGTTTATAAAATATTATTAGTGGGAGAAAAATGTTGGAGATGTGTTGCTACACCTTTTATGGCCGGGCTCCATCACTTTTAAAGTAGTCTTACTCTCAGTACACTGACTAATTTTTATTCTACCAAATTTGTACTCATAACATATAAACAAATACTTCTATTTGTATGATTTAATGTTTTTTTAATTTAAAAAAGGTAAGAAAAGAAAGCACTATTAATGTAGAAGAGCACATTATATTTTTTTGATATTAATGTTTGTTTTCTTCAATATATTCTGCAGAGTTTCTCAGCAGAATGGATCACAACAGACTTGATGAATTGTTCAGAAGTTTTTTAGCTAGTGAGCAGATCCACGAAACTAACTTTTATGGAATGGGTAGTACCATGCCCATCAATGGGAACGTGGAAGCAGTTCATGCTGCTAATTCTCAGGAGGCAGCACCAAGAGCTAGTGATGAAGGAACTTTCTTGTCTAATTTGCTACGTGAGATCATGCCCATTATATCTCAAAATGCAACCGGGACAAATAATATGTCAGTAGAGGGAGGGTATGTTATAGAAGATAGAACCACAGAAGTTTCTTCTGAGCAAGTAAGCTTTTTCATAATATTATCAAATGTTAAAGACACTTTATCCTCCTCCCTCCCCCCCCCCCCTCCCTCCCCCTCCCCCAAATTGGAGGATCCAAATGTTCACAGCTCGGATCACTGGTTTTAAAACAGATATACACCTGATGGATCAATTGTCTAAATATTATTGTACATATGTGCAGGCTCAAGAGAATTCAGATAGAATTACCCCCTTGCGTAGGCATAGCGATGATCCCTCTCCGGAGAGCTCAAAAAGGCAAAAGGTATATTGTTTCATTTGTTTAATTCAAATTACAACATTTGATTTTTCCTTGCTTATTGACAAATGGAATGGAGTCCTTTTTTATTACAAGCCACGCTGAATTTGCTACATATACATATAAGTTATTCCTCGTATTTAAATTAATTTCATCATCCATCTTTCTCAACTAAGTTTCCTACATATAATTTATTCCTTGTATTTAAATTAATTTCATCATCCATCTTTCTCAACTAAATTTCCTACGTACTGCAGAGGGAGTGATACATTTCAAAACTCTAGGTATAATGAATCCGAACTCGGACAGATTTTACGAGGCCTTTCAAACAGTATGATTTGATATCTGCAACATGGGTTTGGAATCCTGAAATTTATGTCGGAAACTATATAGCATCAGCTAACATGCAAAGCAGCCGATAGACAAAGAACCTCAGATCAGTGCATATAAAGTCTTTGTTTGCTCGGACAAGATCCCCAGTACGCTGCATCATATATATTTATTGTTTTACAAATTTTGGTTGTCTTTGGAACTTGTTATCAGTGCTGATTTTGGGACATGGGAACTGGTATACTCGTTGTCCTGCTAAATTCCGTGCATATGAATCTTAATAGAATTTTCAACTAGAGGAATTATAAGAACAGTTGTTCCAAGTTATGAATTTAATAGTTCTTTGCATAGGAATTAACAGTCAGAGAGCGGAATCAACATGCAGCAGATATAATCAGAAGGCAAAACAAATATGTCCCAACATATAATCAGCATAACAAGATTAGTTGGCTACAGTCCAGCAAAATCTGCATTAGCAGTTGGAAGTGGAAGAAGATCATAAGAACAGCTCTATCAAGAGAAGCAATCACACCAAAGTCCCAAGAACAATTGTATCAAAACACTGAATACATTAACTAGAGTGCATAGTGGTCACAATAATAACAAAACTGCATGTGAGACTAATTTCATAAATGCTCTAGTTACACAGATTCGGATAGTGTCCAATCGGACATGGGTACCTCAAAAAACTGGACACAAGTATTGTTTAATTTTGTCAAATTTTCACACTAAAGGATATGGGTGTCTCAAAAAATTCGACACAAGTATAGTATAATTTTGTCAATTTTTTACACAAAAATAAAGTTTCCAACACTTGTACTCTTGTATAACATAGAACAACGCCATGTTAAATCCAAACAAAATTGACAAAATAAATTCATTCAAGCTATCTCACCAGGTTATTCATTAGAACTTCGCATCTCATCAAGAAATAAACACCACCTCTCTGAATGAATGTGAAAGCCCAAGCATTACACAAAAATTAGAATTTGCCAAAGCACCTTTTGTGTTTTCAAGTACTCATTGTTTAGTCTATAGAGGTCTCAGCTCTCCAGCTTTCTAAAAACACATTGGGAAAAATAATACCAACACAAGTATTAAATTCAGAAAGCACGAGGTAACCAAAGATAACAATTTCAACTTTAAGAGAGGGAACAATTAGTAACGCTCTTCAAGACAAAAATGAACACAGAGTTGAACCAAATTTACATAATGAAAGTATCAAACACAGCATAAACATTAAAATTTAAAACAGTAAATTAAACAGAGAAGTTATTAATCACTTGGACTCCTTAGAGGCCTTCATAACATCAATTACATTTAACATATATAAATGCTACCAAATATTGATTTCAAAATTAAAAAATAACAGTTTCGCCATCAATCACACAATGTATTTCTTAGCCAAGTCCTAAAATTTAGTCGCAGAATAGCGCAAACTAAGAACAACATCTAGGTAATTTATTGATTAAAAACCTGAATGCTAATAATAATTTGCAACATAAAGAGATTTTAAAATCAAACAAAATATAACAGAGAAAAACTAGGGAGCATCATTCACCATTAAAATTACAAGACCAGTAATCTTCACAAAAACTGAAAGGATGAAAATGTTTATTGGCTTCAATTATCATCTCCTCTAACATTCTGAATCATTTCAGATATCTCAACATAACTACAGCTATGGAAGCAATTCCTTGGTGGAAGTTCCAAGTCAACAACAGAAGTATCCTCACCAGTAATCACCACAAGAACATTTGCCATCCTTGAAATGATGAAAACGTTTATTGTCTCTAACTATCATTTCTCTCCCGACAATCCTGGACATGATCTTGATGGCATTGTGACAGTCACCACATACACGGAGGTTCTTGATGATCCTTAAAGGTGTCCTTGCTGGTGTACTGATTAGACCAAATGCAATAGCCAATCTTTCACTGTGATAAAGTAAAGCCTGTTCCTTTGCCTCCTGATCGATGTCATGAAGAACGTATCTGGTGTCTGGCACATAACGCTGCTCTTTATTTGCATCCCTCAACTTTTCTTCATCCTTGTAAAAGGTTGGATTCCTGACCTCACTAAGTCTGTTTCTACCATCTAGCATATTTATTGCAGATTGTTTCTTGGGTGGTGGTGTAGGGATCTTGTTAGTAAGAGCCTTCGAAGGGTCAAGACCAATCAATAACTCCTCGGCATGGTCCTCCATATCAATATCTCCATGCATTCTAGCAAAATTCATCAAAGACTCCCAAATTGCAGCAGTGGGTTCAAATGGCAGATTCTCAATGTACTCCAAAGCCTCAGTGACATGCCCAGACTTTCCAAGAACATCTATAAGCCCCAAGTAATGCTCAATCCCCGGGGTGATTCCATACTCGGTCTTCATTGATTCAAAATGTATAAAACCTTCTTCCACAGCTTCAGCACCAGCACATGCTGCTAGAACAGCAACAAAAGTTTGTTCATTGGGCTGAAACCCTGAAGTTCTCATCAGTTCATACAACGCTAACCCATCATCCCCCAGACCATTTGCTCCATATGCATGTATCATTAAATGAAAAGTATCCATATTCCTAACCACCATATGATCAAAAACTCTCCGCCCATCTACCATACTCCCACACTTTGAGTACATCTCGATCACCTTATGATTCAATTCGATATCACCCCTAAATGTTGATCTTAAAAAGTAATCATGCACTTTTTTTGCATCCTCAAGTTTCTTCGACTTCCCACATAATTCAAAAAGCGCACTAAAACACAAAGCATCAGCATGTACCTCCTCATCCAGTAATTCAAGAGCTTCCTTGACTTTTCCCTCCTGGCACAACCTAAATAAATCATCAGTCTTGGTGGGTTCTTGATTATTCACAAATTGCCCTTGATTCTGAGTCTGATTATTCAACTGGCTAACATTACCATTCTGAACTTGTGAATTCCATTGGTTTGGGCCAACACGTTGGGGATTACTATGATGCTGACCTTCCCACCGCCCCTTATTCGGACTTGCATTCAAAGTTTGCTGACCAGACTCAAGGTTCCCACGTTGTGGATGACCCAAATTTTGAGAATAATTCTGACCAAAATTAGCATTTTCACGTTGTGGGTATCCCTTCGAAGTTTTCTGACCAGATTCAAGGTTCCCACGTTGTGGGTGACTCAAATTTTGAGAATAATTCTGACCAAAATTAGGATTTTCACGTTGTGGGTATCCCTGATTTCGATTTCCAAAATTAGAATTTTCACTTTGTGGGTATCCCTGATTTCGATTTCCAAAATTAGGATTTTCACGTTGTGGGTATCTCTGATTTCGATTATCCCACTGAGTAGTGTTTCCAGGAGATGGATATTGTTGAGTCTGATTAGGGTTTTGCGGATAGTTCTGACCCAGGAAATTAGGGCTTCCTCCTCCACCACGTTGAGGATATCCCTGACCTAAATTGGAAGGATTTCCCTGATATTGATTATTCATTTGATTAGAACTACAGAAGTTCGGATTTTGGTTATTCCACTGATTAGGCGGCGGAGTTTGGTTGGCCCACTGATTAGGGTTTCTATAATCGAAATGGGATTGTGGAGACGGTGGGAATTCCTCGTTTGGAACGGCAGCAGAGGAAGCGGCGGTGGTGGTGGTTAGGGTTCTCATCGGAAGGTGGATAAGATTGGAAAAGGAAGATAAGGGCCTTGGGGATAGGTTTTGGGAGTTTCCATTATTGAAAATGAAAAGAGAAGAGTGATGATCAGAAGAACGTACCTTGACAGAAGAAAAAGAAGATGTAAAAATGGAGGGCCGTGTTCGGCGTATCGCCATTAGAGAGGCCATTTTTGTTGCTCTGCAAGTTGGTCTAAAAACCCTAATTTAAACTGCTAGTGCTACTCGTAGTGATAAACCCTCGCTCAGTTTTTTCGTCCTAGGATGGAGTGTGCGATTAATATAGGACTGAGGAAAAACGCAAAAAATTGAATAACCAAATTGAATTGAATTTTGACTAAAGTACGTTCTGTGCTCTAAATTTTACAGGCATGTTAAGGTTTATATTTGAATTTTTAAACGTGCCCATTTACACCTTAAAGTTGAATACATAACAAAAAACACCTTTGGTACCCTCAATCAGTCAAAAATGACTTAAAGTTGAATCTATGATTAATACTTTAAAAAATACAGGCATGCTAAGGTTTATATTTGGGAGTAGTATATTTACATTAAAAGTAAAAAAATAAATAAATAGAAAATAATTAAATTAACATCATTTATTCTCTCTTTATTTATGTTCATCTTTTTCATTTTAACCCAAAACCCACAACAAACTTTAACTCTTCATCAACCCTAATTTTTAAAATTAACACCCAAATATTAACCACTTCACTTTCACTCTCTTATTTTTATTCATCTTCATCGCTATTGGTACAGCTCCTTTCTTTTTCATCATCACTATTACATCTCCTTCACCCTTTCATCCAATCTTTCATCCAATAAAAGTAGAGTAGAGAGATATGCATGATTAGATATAGAAAAGAAGAATTCATCTCCTCCTCTCTTTCATCCAACAATATAGAGAAAAACAAAGAGAAAATGAATCTTGATGTTTCTTTGCAGATTAAATGATGGGTCCCAGTCAAAGCTATGAAAATTTTAGTAAAGATAAAGTTCTATTCAGGGTGAGAATTTATTATTACATTGGAATATTCTCGTCGGGTGCAATTTTTTGCGACGACGGTGCCAGATTCTTTATTATTCATTAGAATATCCCATGCGTGCGTTTACGCATTTAACCGATTCCATTCTTTATTATTTCATTTGGAATAAACTGTCATGCATGCGATCTATCGCACGCATGGTGAATCCTTCTGTTATTCCATTCTTTATTATTTTGTTGGAATAACCTGTCTGTGTGGATTATCACATGCATGGTGAATGATCCTTTGTATTCATTTCTTATTAAATTATGGAAATGATCTGGCTACGTCGATTACCGCATGGCGGACGAAAATCCATTTGCAGTGTCATATATTCTTTATTATACTCAGTTGGTTAAAGTTTTGACTTCTATACTCCATGAAATTAGTGGAATATCCTCGATATTTGCGCTTCATCCAAAGATCTTTCATGAAAATATTCTTCCGAGCATTCTTGAATTTTACTCTACAAAAAAAGTATCGTGTTGACAATTTGGGACGTTATTAGTTCCTCGGATAAATTAATTCTTGAACTTGTTTTTATTGAATTCTTATATCATTGTCATCATCCTCATGTTTATTTTATGTTGAAAGTCATCTCGTGGCACCATAGTGCATAGATGGACTTGGTATGATTATGATTAGGGATTAATCGGTATAACCGCTTGGCCAGTAATGTTACAAATGATATGGTAAAAGTCCCCATTGGCCCGTAGTGCATTGATGGATAGTTGTTGGCATGATCATGACCATTGATGAATACACGAATATCCTTGGCCCGTAGTGCATGGATAATTTGTGGTTGTGATACTAATGAATATCATTAGCCGTAATGCAGAGATGATGTGGATTATTTATTAAGCTGAGTCTCATCGATAAAAGTGATGAAAAACCTTTTAAATCATAAAAGATAGTAGATTTTATTCTCTACTTGACTCTTTTAATAGATTGCTTGTTCACCGCAGATTAAACTTGATGTTTGTTATATCAGATCGTTTAACATTGTTGAAGGCTAACGATAATTTATTACGCATTATCTTAGTCATAATATTTCTTACCAGGGTTAGTTGAGCTCACCCTTTTACTTTCATTGTTCTTCTTGAAATGAGAACGTAATGAGGACTAGTCGGGGAATGGGTGACGGTCCGATTAATAGCAAGATTAATAGTCCTCACTATTCTCATTAAATAGTGTGATAATAAATGTAATAAGGACTCAATTGAGTGTGGATATTGTACAGATGACAATATTTGTATTAAAACTCACAAAGATATGTTTTGTCGTATTTTACCTACGGTAGTTGTATTATTAAGTTGTATTTGAAATTTGTACCATGTATTTGGCGACTCAAGATGGGTGATGTATACCTATTTTGGGGGCGTCACATAAGAGATGGAACTAATTGGGCTCCTCTTAAATAGGAGTACTGGCGACCATCTGTGGTGTAGTCAATCTCAGAGAGGAAAAGCCACACTCCTCTCCACATTTCCATACAAAAACCAGTCCTAAGACACCAAAGATTGTAGGGATACACACAGATCAATGATCCGTTCTGAAAGATCCTGCGACGTCTCAATGTCCACACATCAAGGATGAGTTCATAATGCATCAAGATCACAAGCCCTGAAGAAACATGCAAATATCAAGCAAGTATCAAGGCACAACTGAATCAAAATATATTTCCCTGCCATATATAATATTGTTTGATATATCTGATATGTCTTTATACATGACAAAATGGCTAAGCTTAGTGCATGTAAAAATACAAGTCTATCTACGAATCTGTATGTATGCGGACTATCAGATCTAACATAGCATCCCTCTCCGAAGAAGGAGGTAATGCTGCAAGCTCCTGCCCAATGGTATTTACACGAGCTAGCAGATCCGAGGCTAACTGCATGGTGGCATGATGCTCATCAATGTATGCACTCATATTGGTAAGAATGCCATTCGTAAGGGATCTCACTGAAGTACTATCTGTGATGGTCACATCCCGGGCATATAGGGCAGCATCCCGCTCTTCAATCAATGCATCTCTGGCCGATCTGGCCTCGTCTCTCTCTAATAGAGTTGCGTCTCTCCCATCAAGAGCTGTCAACATCAAGGCCCTAGCCTGATCTCTCTCAAAGGTCATCAGATGAAGACTCTACTCCAGATACTGTGTTGAATGCTGAATCACAGTAGCACTCGTAGTGGGAAATCCATCACAACTGCTGGCAACCTAGTAGTCAAATCCTCCTTGATGGGAATATCAGTCTCCTCTATAGGCTCCTCACCGTCGGAATCAGTCCTCTACACTGTAGATACTACCGTAGTCGATGCAGTCTCTGTCTCCATCCATGCGGAATACTCTATAGAACAACTCGGATGGTTGACGGAAAGCTTAGCTAGCTCACGCTGATCCTAACAGGCATATAACCGGGATCTATGCTCTGATGATAAGTGGCGAAAAGCGAAGCGCTGATTCAATGCCCCCTTAAAAGGATGAAAATCCTGGAACTGGTCAAACTGACACATCACAACCAATGGGTGGTAAGTAATCATGCTTCTCAAACCAGCTAGAGGGAGATAATCCATGCCCGGAGCATGAGTGATGAAGCTGTAGGGTGAGCTAAGCCCTGAACATGGTAATATAGCAAACAGATCTCCTATCCCTGTCAGGAAAGCTGACCAAGATGTAACATCTATACACTCCGCAGGCTAAAAGGAGTATGACATGGCTACATCATGGGTTAAACAATACCCATACCATCTGAAAGTGCCAATCGGTCTCAAGTGTGACATAAACCACACATACAGCATGACCGAGCTACATGTAAACACTCCCGTCGAATAAGTGCAGCAGTATGTGGCCGACCTCAGAGTCTCTGCTATAATCATTGGTACAATGGTGTGACCCTCCCTAAGAGCTCTCACTACCATGATAACTCCTATATCCAACTCATCTATGTACCGTGGCATGTAGACATACGACAGTATGCATAATTGCAGTACATCCACTCTGGCCAAACGCCAATGATCCTCCGGTGTGGTGAAATTCACGGAATGCCAGTATATAAGCGTCCTCGAGCCAAATCACAAAAGAAAATCTTTGGGATATAACGTGGCCGGATGTGAGCTTATCCTGCACCACCCTACGCCACAATCTAGTGAGGGTTATGAACTGTCGACTCATGTCTCCAATCGCCATATGCACGCAAGGTCTGTCTAGTGGCAACATCGTCAAACGTGCATAGTCCTCCAGAGTAGGAGTCAACTCCTGGGTCCCAAATCAGAAAACCTGCCTCGCCGATACCAGTGCTTCAGCATGCCCTCCACGAATCCTGCAGGAACCTGAAACATCAAGAGGGTCATAGTATGTTGCAACAGCTGATCTACAGTCACCCTGTCTGATGGTGACATACTATCATACCACGATCATATACCAGATGTCACCTGTAATGGTGGGGTATGATCAATACGGCTAACTGTCGAAGAAGACATCTGTATGGGCCGTGTCATAAGACCATCCAAGGGTCAATGCTGAATATCTCTGGATATACATAAATATGCATAACATAATAACATGCATGATACAATAGATGGCAATATGATATAGGTAATGGAAAACTGTACATACATTCCTAAGTATATCATCATCTAATACATCTTTGTACAGCTAAAATACAGGGAAATGGGGCACTGACGCCCAACAACTAACAACGGCTTACCAAAAGAGATATCGGGAATGGGGCAAAGATATCCAATGTCTAACAGAGGCCTATCAAATGAAATAACGAGAATATACATCAGAAGAAGACAATGGTGTCAATGTCTACATCATAAATCCTGTCCACCTGATGTAACTCCTCCTGAGTTACTGGATTTCTATCCACAGGGATGTCAGGCCTATACAAGGGAGGATCTGCACCGACAAAACCATATGGGTCACCTGAGGGGCCAGTGCCAGAGCTGGAAGGATCAAAAGTATATGCCTCTGAAGGATCTCTACCCAAGTGTCGGATAAAGAAATGTGCCCGGTCCAACTGCCGGGTCAAACTGTCAATCTGTTTCAAATAAGTTGGATCTCGGACACAGGCAAGCCAATTCGTTATCATCATGGATCCTGGAACAACATCCCCCATGAACTTGGGGTGCTCAAAAATTCGATTTTCTCAGTTTTTTACCGAACCGGTTGAAACCAGTACTAGCGGTACCGGTTTTTCAGTTTTTTTATACTTTTCGGTACCGGTAATGAAAATTTTGAATTCGGTAAATACCGAAAAACCAAAAGAAACCGAATTACTGAAAAGTTGAAAAGTTGAAAAGTTGAAGCTGACTATATGTGACTGGGAAGGGTTTTGCTAACTGCTTTTACTAGTCATGTGCCTCTTGTTAGTTCTAATTCATTCCAAGGTGCTGATGTTCTCTTAAATATCTTGGTATTGAAAATACATGAAAATCAAAATTAATTGAGTGGCATTTCTGGCTAATTAGAAACCCATACTATAACTAATATTTTACATGATTAACAAATTGAGGCCAGTAGTGCATCTAAAGGCAATCATGAGTCAGATATTTAAGAGAAAAAATCGAAACCTGTTTATGTCGACTATGTATAAGAACTTAATAATAACGACCAATTAAAATATGATTTAATGCAAATAAGTTATAGTTTATTCCTAACTCCACATTATTTTAAGACATATATTAGATAATCATTTGAATATATTATAACTACAAAAATATTATTTTGTTAGTATAATATTATGTTATGGGTGTATCAATAATGTTATTATCTTTATGAGACATTAAGTAACTATCTTGATATTAATTTAAATGGTATAATATTAATAAGTATTGATTTCATAGCAAGAAACATAATACTATTTGACCATGATGTTTAAGAATTAGTTTATTTATCAAAGATGTTCTATTAATTAGTATCAAGGCAACTTATGATAATTATTGCCACTAATAATTAATTAAATGTTAATTATTAATATTAACATTAGTCATGCGAGTGTATTAATATATGTGACATATTGTATACACTATCATCAGATAGTGTATTTGACTATAGATTACTAGCATCGTAGGTCTTTATTTAATTATTGCGGTATAACAGAAAACCAAACCAAAAAAACCGGTACCGATTTTGTTCCGAATCGGTAAAAAAACCGGTTATTCGAGATCGATATTCGTTCTTGATTTTACGGGTTTTTACATTAAGATCGGTTTCGTTTTTTTTCGCATTACCGATTCGCTTTTTTATCAATATGAGCACCCTACCATGAACTGAGTGGTGCAGATCTGAGCTCCAATGGTATGAAGGAACCACCAATGCTGGAATATCTCCTGAGCGCAGGGACCCTCTGATAATGTAAAACCGACAACACCCAATAATGGGATATCAATGACGGGTGACAGTGAAACAGGCCAATAACGCCTGGCAGGAGGCAAGATCGGTATACAAATCTCTCATGTGGTGTTCCTGATAGCACGCTCTCCTAAGTAGAGCTCCCATCCTCCATCTGTGAAGAGAGGAATCCTACGGGTGGAAATCACGTGCTCGACACCAGTCGGGTACCCATCCTCAAATCCAATGCTCAAATGCTCCCCTGAATAGGGAATCCACGTGATGACATCCATTGGCAACAACTCCAGCTGTAGGCGAAAATGAGTGAAACCCTTCGCAACAGGGACCTCCGCCTGTGACACCCCCAAATCCAAGTACTCCATTCCCACAGGATTTGGCGTTCACTATCCAAAATATTACATCTAACTACCCATAATTAAAGGATAATGACGTAATTTAAATAACTTAAACAATAATCTTCCCCATTAAAGGGTTACATTATAATCTCAAAATAAATCCCAGGTAATCTAACCTTAAAATTATTATATAAGTTTGCGGAATACATCACATATTAAAACAAGTCTTGAAACGTAAAACATTTAAATAATGTCTAATAAGTCTTCAGCACTTGGACAATTTGCCCTTTCCTTTGCTAGTAGATGGCTCATCAACTTTCTCCACTTTAGCTACAGTGTTAATTGCAAGAGTGAGCAAACAAATGCTCACTGATACAGAAAGTAGTAATGATAACAACATGAGAGTGAACAATGAAAGCTGAACAATAAGGAACTTGTTCTACAAATCAAAATAGAAAACAAGTTTGAACTTTAATTATATGAGGGTCTTAAGACCACGAACTATGTCCCCAAAGATTTAGGTATTATTACCCAACCTTATGATCATTTAGACTATCGGACCCTTCTTAACGTACTTAGGGGGATCATCCCTTTGTACCATGTATTGTGCACAAACATCTAAACGTTACACGTACAAAATCCCCTAGATTAGGGTTGTTCGTCTTGAAAGTAGTATGCACACAAGCCAATCATGTTTGATGATAAAACATATACTTTGTAACAATCTTATTCATTTATTAATAAAAAGTATTAATTTATTAAAGACTTTCAATTATCTACATGATGTTTGCTTTTATAATATGTGATAAACCCATAGTTTTAAGCAATGCTTTTAGAATAATGATGATGATCATTCTAATGAGATCTAAATTCTTAGAAAGCTTAAAACTAAAATAGTTCCCAATCATTGGATTACTAAATTGGGGATTAGTGAATCCAGATAGATTGGTACATCGTTACTTGCTTTCGTTGGATGAGGATGATTGATCTCACGATCATTTGTGTGGAGACACTAAAGCAAGTATGTAGGTGCTTATTAGAGAATAAGTTCATCGAAGCGTGGCTCGCTAAGGAATACCTAATGGAGTTTTACTTTTGTCAATAGGAATTCTCAGTAGTGATAGTAGACAAGTGATCCTTGGACTTGAGATCATCATAGTAACTTGTGTATGATGAGTTATACTTTGACTTATTCCTTAAGACCCTTAGGTATATCAAAGGTATGCTTGGGTATAATAAGTTGTATATGGAGATAATGTATGATCAATAAAGAATCTACCACTTCTAATAAAAGAAAAGAAATGTCCTATGTGATTCGATAAATGACAACCCAAAGAGTCTTCGGGTTATAAGAGTAATGAAATTAGAAAAGAGTTTCTAATTTGCATTATTGGAGTTGTGCATTTAAGGATCAAAATACATATAATTAAATAAAATAAGACATTTAAATTGGGACATTGTATGGTGGAAGGATTGAATTGTACGGTAACTATTTACTCAAAGGTTCTTTTTATGATTAATGTTGAAATCTATATTATCCGGAAAGTCGTTGATCGTTAGGGAGGCTTATCCTATCAGAGAATAAATATTATTTATTTAAATAAATTAATTGTTTAATTTATTTATTTAAATAAGATTAGAATTGTTCTAATTGATTTATTCACAAAGGTTTAATATGGAGAACCTAAAGGGTCACACACCATAAAAGGAAGAATAATTATTTAAGAAGTTAATGGCATGATCGTAATAATATGTTATGTATATTTAATTTAATCTATGGTGATAGAATAAATTAAATAGCTTAATATTTATTATTTAATATTTTGAAATATTAAATATAAATTAATAAGAGGAGTCTTATTAATATTATTACAATTATTATTATTATTTTAATTTCTAAAAGAGTTTAGGAATTAATTTAATATAAGTACTC
The DNA here is from genome assembly GCA_020205615.1 of Panax quinquefolius. NCBI lineage: Eukaryota > Viridiplantae > Streptophyta > Magnoliopsida > Apiales > Araliaceae > Panax > Panax quinquefolius. The sequence goes on from CM035163.1 coordinate 54,372,689, forward strand.
TCATTTATTCCTAATTGGATTAGGAAGGAAAATTAGTTAAAGGAGTTTAATTAATTATCCCTAATAAGATTAGGGAGCTTAATTAATTAAAAGAATTTAATTAATTAAATAAAACTCAATTCCTTAATTGTTAAGGTGGGTTGCCCACATCTATAAATAAGAGGAGTCTTATTATGGGTGATGTGGTTGTTGACTTTTACAATATACGTAATTCCAAATTGTTGAGAGTACGTTCTTTTCTATAGAGATAGAAAAACTAGGGTTTAGCCAACCACCCATCTTCTTAAATCCTTCTTCTTCCTTGGTGGATCACCTCAGAGGCCAAAAACACTTGGGTGACTAACGTTGATCAAAGGAAGGAACCAAACCCGGTGGATTCAAGTTGAAGCGAGAAAGGATTTGGAGGTGAACTTGTACACGAGGAAGCTCGATCTTCAAGGGTATGATTTTATTCTTTATCTTTTTGTTTAATTAATAATTGTGCATAAAGGGTGATCCGGGTATATGGTTTGTAAAAAATTTTAAACTCTGATTTTCCACGTTTCCGCTTATTTTGCAATTTGATTGCGTTCATGAATATTACAAACCTAACAGTGGTATCAGAGCCAAACCTTTATGCAAATTATTAATTATTTTAATTTAATATGTATATTGATATATGTTTAGAACAATTTAATTGGGCATTATTTTATTGTATAAAATTTATTTTAAAAATAAAATAAAATTAAAAATAAGAAAAGCCGATATAATCATGCACGGAATTGGTACCAAGTATGCTTTAATTATATATGATATAATCATTAGCAATCATTAGCAATCATAGGCATGATATTGGCCCACGAAAAAGCATGTGTTCGGTTTTTTCAAGGATTTCTTGTAATGGTTTAAAATGGTTACAGGAGTTCATGTTTGTTTTTTTTTTTTATTATAATAAGCTGCTGATTTGCGGAAATCAAGGGGATTCTCATATTGCAATGATTGCTCCAATGATTGCTCCAAAATTTATTAAGTAATCAGCCACGTGAAGGAACAAAAGGGAAGTTAGATTACATATATTATATATATAATATATATGTATTACCGTAATATATATATATATATATATATATATAAAATATGTTCTTAATTATTTTATAATTAAAATAAAAGTTTATTTTAATATTAAAATAAAAAGTTTATATTAATTTTAAAATAAAAAATTTATTTTAATTTTAAAATTAGGATTTCATGCTAACTAATTAGAGTTGGAATTGGATTCCATGATAACTAATTGGAGTTGAAATTGGATTTTATTTTTCCTTAAATAAAGGAGTTTATTTAGATATGAAATAAGATTTCATATTATTCAAAATAAAAGAGTTTATTTGTGAATAGGAAATAGAATCCGTATTTCCTTAAATAAAGAAGTTTATTTAGATATGAAATAAGATTTCATATTATTCAAAATAAAGGAGTTTATTTGTGAATAGGAAAAAGAATTCGTGTTTCCTTTAATAAAAGATTTTTTTATATATGGAATTGGATTCCATAATTAATTAAAATAAAGGAGTTTATTTTGATTAAAAGTTTTGATTAAAATAAAATAGTTTATTTTATTCAAAATTGGATAAATTAAAATAAAATAGTTTTATTTTGATTTAAATTTGGATTTAAATAAAGGAGTTTATTTTTATTCAAAAATAGATTTTATACTAACTAAATTTGCCCATTAAATGATATCAATATATATATTAAATGTTTATTATTTATATGATGAATGTTATTTATTGATGCATATGATGATGTGAATGATAATAAATGAGATTGATTATGGACTATTGACCAATGTGATTGGATTTTATTTTAGTTGGATACATGAATGTATGGGTTTTATTAAATGGGGTCTGCTGTACCTCGTTTTCTCTAATTTTTTCTTAATGTAAATTCTAACTCCTCCTATGTACTTCCCTCGATCTGGCGATCAAGGTTTCTATTTATTTTAAATAGTTTTGTAATAGGAATAGTTAGAATTAATTTTGAAAAATTGGAGATCAAGGAGCAAGGAGCGCTTGAAGACCCGGTTTGTAATGGAGCAAGGGTTTAAATGTAATAGTTATATTTAAATATTATTTTTCACCCCTAGGGTTTGACCTTTTGGTTCACTTGGTGGCTCTATTGAACCAAACTAGAATAAAAGTCCATAATCAATCAAGGGTAGAATATAGTATTCTATATGTGCATGCTTATACTATATATATTATATATTATGCAAACATGCTTCGCGATGTTCATTAATACGACGCGTATTTTATATATATATGTGCATATACGCTAAACAAGATGAGACAAATTAATAACAAACCCTCAATTTTTATATTAAGTCCTAAGCGTTCAAAGATATTTGGAATATCGAAGCGTCGCATTCTAGCATGATAAAATTAATAGAGTATTAAATATTTAATATGAGTTTGTTGTGTCACCACAAGGCAAGTATTAAGTATTTAAGATGTTAATTTATCACATTTGATGCTTATAAAGAAAATTGAACAATATTATTTTGTTGTGTCACCACAAGGATGATATTTTTCTTTTTGAATATATGGAGTGCTAGGTCGGACTTAACTTGGATAATTTTGATTCGGATGTGCCACCATTTGATCAAAATAATCTAAGAGGCAAAAAGAAAAGGAGTTGCATAGTTGATGTAATTGACAAAAGTTGTCTACCTATTTATTTATATATAGTTTGTTGTGTCACCACAAGGCTATATACATTTGAAATGGGATCCTTATTCTCACTAGCAAATCCTTAATTAGATTTTTTTGCCGAACTATATAAGTGAGGGTAATATAGTTTGAAGAAAATAGTGGGAGATACCAATTTAAAACAAGACCTAAATTATTTTGGTAATTAATAAAAGAATGTATGTTAAAAATGTTGTTAATTACAAATTCATTTACGTAATTTTACAATGTCTAAAATTACTATCATCTGCAAGCATATTAGATGCTAAATTAACTGAATCAATTAAGCGGATTGGTTAAGGAATTTGAGAATAGTTCTCATAGCTAAAAAGCTATCTTATGTCTTAATACGCCTATCCTCGCAATGGTTGCGCATAATGCCTCCGAGGAAGAGATTGCTACTTTTAAAAGTGGCAAGATGATGCACTGATTGGCTCGATGCATCATGCTCGCATCCATGAAAAGTAACGAGGTTGACGTCAAGATGAAACTATGGATGTTTCTTACTATATTCCTGCACATCAAGTAGTTGATGGTGAGGAAAGTAGGACTGATAGATATCAGATATCTAAGGAGCTCTTCCGATCTACAATGGCCAATGGCACTATAGTACAAACAAAAAGTTCTTAACATAATCAATTTGATTGATCAATTAGGACAACTGGTTTTGTCATGGATGGAGAGTTGAGCCAAGATTTGATCTTGCACTCACTCTCGGACTCCTTTCACAATTGTTGTGAATTTTTCATATAAACAAGCTAGATATCAGCTTCGTTGATTTGCTTAACATGTTGAAAAATGTTGAGTCACTTTCCAACCAAGAAAGACCAAGTCTTACTGCTAGGGGCCAAAGGATCTTCTGAAAAGAAGAACGATTCAAAGAAGGTAAACAGAAAGGCGTAAACAAAGGATAATAAGAACAAAACTGATACGGATAGCAAAGGAGTTTGCTTCCACTGCAATAAGCTTTGGACCTTTGGAAAGAAACTGCGAGAAGCATCTTGCAGAGCTAACCAAAAGAAGCTTAGTGAAGTTTCAGTTACAAATACAATTTTGTTCATAATTTTAAAATAAATTTTTCTTTAAGTCAAGGTTCTACTTGGGTATTGGATACCGACTTTGGTTATCATAAATATAGATTTATGAAGGGACCAAGCAGAAGTAGAAAGTTAAACAAAGATAGGTAATCCTATGTGTGGAAAATGAAGAAAAGGTTGCTACATTAGCCATAGAAACTTATAGTTTAGCAATGCCTATGGGAAAATCTATTAAGTCAATAAGTTGTTATTGTATTTCAGTTCTTGTTAGAAATATTATTTCTATTTTGTTGTTGGACAATAAAATTTTTGGTATTATAATTAAGAACAATTGTTGTTCTATTTATAATAATAATGTTTTGTATAGAACTGGAATATTACTTAATGGATTTTGTATACTTGACTTACGTGAAAAATATATTTTGCAAATTGAACAAACTAGTATAAGAAAAGGAGATGATCATTCAAAGAGTTGAATGTGTGTATTTGCTGAAATACAAGTGTGAATTATTTGAAAGGTTCAAAGAATTCAAAAGTGAAACAAATTGGCAAAGTATTAGGATTCTTTGATCGAATCAAGGAAGGAATACTTGAGCAATAAGTTTCTAGATCATCTCAAATGGTTTTCTCATAATGGACGCCTCCTAATACGTAATAATTGATTGATGTATCTGAAAGGAAAAATCGTACCTTGTTGGACATGGTACGGTCCATAATTATTTTACCGACATTCCAGTATCCTTCTAGGATCATGTCCTAGAAATGGCTACATACTACGAAAAGGTACCCTCAAAAATCCAGCCCCAAGACTCCATAAAAGTTATGGACAGGGAGGATTCCTAATCTTAAGTATGTTAAGATAAGGGGTTGTCCAACTTATGTGAAAAGGTTTCGAAAGATAAGCTTCGGACAAGATTTGACATGTACAGATTTGTGAGACATCCTAAAGTAAGTTTAGGGTATATGTTCTATAATTCTACTTAGCAAAAGGTGTTTGTTACGAAACACGCTGCCTTCTAAGATAAAGGTGTTTATCATTAAAAGGGGCTAGTGGGAGGATAATAGATCTTGAAGAGTTCAAGAACTACAAAACACTATAAGTCAAATAAGAGGAACACTCAGAGATAGACCTATTGTACCACAAATGTAATCGTAAATCGGAATAGTACCAAAGATACCTAGGAGGTATGGATTCATCATGGATGATGATGATGAGGTACACATCATAGAAGATGATGATCCGAGTTACATTCGATGAGGTAAGACTTCTAGTGTGTACAAAAGGGTCCAGTGGGAGCGTCGTGAAATTTCTAGTATTATATGTTGATATACTACGGATGAGGAATTACATACCAATGCTACAATCAGTAAAGATAAAGTTGTCTAAACATTCCTCCATGAATGATTTGGAAGAGTATCTTAATTGGGGATATAAATCTATATAGATAGATTTAAGAGGATGCTCGACTTAACCCAAGGAACGTATATTCATTTGATGACTAAAGTCGTTTAGCATGGCAAACTCCAAGAGATGTCTCATGTCGATGAGCTATGGAGTGTATCTATCTTAATAGTCCCCACAGACTCCTGAAAAGAGAGGTCGCATGAGTGACAATCATGTATGTAATGAAATGTACGAGACACGATGTTGATCGGTCATATTATGGAGAAGTTCACTATGAGTCGGTGAAAACATCTTAAAGTGCTTAACCTAAGCACTAAGGATGTGATCATATTCATGGTGGGTCTAAATTAAAACTAGAGGGCTTAATGACTCAAGTTTTTCGTATGCACCAAGACGACGGAAAAATCCACTTTAAGGTAAAAGGTTACCTTGAGCAGTGGTGCGTTGAATCGAAAGGTTCCAAACAAAGAAAGAGTTTCTTTGGTTTAATGATAAAGACAAAGTATATAGCTATAAATGAATCTGCAAGTTGATTGTTTGGATTAAAAGTTCATTACAGAACTAGGAATAGTTCCTAAGTCTCATCTTGGATCTAAACATGTGTTGTGGCACTTTCATTTGATTATTAGAATCATTGAAAGATGGGAAATCACTATAAAGATAGTGGACTCTCATGAACAACATTACATATCCATTAACTAAAGCTTATCCAACAAACAGGATAATCGTCACTTAGAGAAGAAGAGTATGAGATACCATGACGATTGGCTTTAGTGCAAGTGGGAGATTGAAAGTAGTATGCACACAAGCCAATCATGTTTGATGATAAAGCATATACTTTGTAACAATCTTATTCATTTATTAATAAAAGTATTAATTTATTAAAGGCTTTCAATTATCTACATGATCTTTGTTTTATAATATGTGATAAACCCATAGTTTTAAGTAATGCTTTTAGAATAATGATGATGATCATTCTAATGAGATCTAAATTCTTAGAAAGCTTAAAACTAAAATAGTTCCCAATCATTGGATTACTAAATTGGGGATTAGTGAATGGGATAGATTGGTACATACGTTGCTTGCTCATTGGATGAGGATGATTGATCTCATGATCATTTGTGTGGAGACACTAAAGCAAGTATGTAGGTGCTTATTAGAGAATAAGTTCATCGAACGTGGCTCGCTAAGGAATACCTAATGGAGTTTTACTTTTTGTCAATAGGAATTCTGTAGTGATAGTAGTACAAGTGATCCTTGGACTTGAGATCATCATAGTAACTTGTGTATGATGAGTTATACTTTGACTTATTCCTTAAGACCCTTAGGGTATATCAAAGGGTATGCTTGGGTATAATAAGTTGTACATGGAGATAATGTATGATCAATAAAGAATCTACCACTTCAATAAAAGAAAAGAAATGTCCTATGTGATTCGATAAATGACAACCCAAAGAGCCCTTGGTTAGCGAGAATGAAATTAGAAAAGAGTTTCTAATTTGCATTATTTGAGTTGTGCATTTAAGGATCAAAATACATATAATTAAATAAAATAAGACTTGACAAGTAATTCCATGTCTTATATTTAAATTGGGACATTGTATGGTGGAAGGATTGAATTATACGGTAACTATTTACTCAAAGGTTCTTTTATGATTAATGTTGAAATCTATATTATCGGAAAGTCGTTGATCGCTAGGGAGGCTTATCCCTATTGTAGAATAAATATTATTTATTTAAATAAATTAATTGTTTAATTTATTTATTTAAATAAGATTAGAATTATTCTAATTGATTTATTCACAACCTAGGTTTAATATGGAGAACCTAAAGGGTCACACCATAAAAGGAAGAATAATTATTTAAGAAGTTAATGGCATAATCGTAATAATATGTTATGTATATTTAATTTAATCTATGGTGATAGAATAAATTAAATAGCTTAATATTTATTATTTAATATTTTTGAAATATTAAATATAAATTAATAAGAGGAGTCTTATTAATATTATTATAATTATTATTATTATTTTAATTTCTAAAAGAGTTTAGGAATTAATTTAATATAAGTACTCTCATTTATTCCTAATTGGATTAGGAAGGAAAATTAGTTAAAGGAGTTTAATTAATTATCCCTAATAAGATTAGGGAGCTTAATTAATTAAAAGAATTTAATTAATTAAATAAAACCCAATTCCTTAATTGTTAAGGTGGGTTGCCCACATCTATAAATAAGAGGAGTCTTATTATGGGTGATGTGGTTGTTGACTTTTACAATATACGCAATTCCAAATTGTTGGAGAGTACGTTCTTTTCTATAGAGATAGAAAAACTAGGGTTTAGCCAACCACCCATCTTCTTAAATCCTTCTTCTTCCTTGGTAGATCACCTCTAGAGGCCAAACACTTGGGTGGCTAACGTTGATCAAAGGAAGGAACCAAACACGGTGGATTCAAGTTGAACGCGAAAGGATTTGGAGGTGAACTTGTACCTGAGGAAGCTCGATTTTCAAGGGTATGATTTTATTCTTTATCTTTTCGTTTAATTAATAATTGTGCATAAAGGGTGATCCGGGTATATGGTTTGTAAAAAAATTTAAACTCTGATTTTCCACGTTTCCGCTTATTTTGCAATTTGATTGCGTTCATGAATATTACAAACCTAACACGTCTCAGTTTGAATTTTGAATTTCCGCACTAAAGAAAGTTTAGTTTGCAACTAGCTTATCAGTGTTTCTAGAATTTTAGAACACTATTCAATTTACATCAATAAAGGTTTGTTACAAGAATTTATAACTGAACAAGGCTGCTTAAATCAAAGGTTAATAACAACAATATACATTTGGGTAAACATGGAATTCATACAAAGTGCTACATTCAAATGAGTTAGAACTATCTCATTTGAAGCAATGAATTAAAGCAATACAAATTCTGAATAACAATAATAAGAAATAGAAATGTGAAACTCATTCGATGTAACGAATTAGGTTACAATAACTTATTCAATCGTACATAAGAATAAAATCAATAATCTCGCTCAATTAAAGTTTAGGAACTTGCATTCATTAATAGAAGAATGAAGTTAGAAAGCTTGCTGAATAAAAGTTTAGGATAAAAACTTGTTCAATGTAAAGAGGTAAGGTTTATAAACTTGCCTTGATTGTAAGCTACACAAATGTAAAATAATCTCCAATTACCCTAGACATATCATTAAAATCGCAACAACAATTAATTGTATGAATATTAGCTTTATGGGTTTTAACCCATCATTTAGGTCATAACCCTAACTTAACATCTAACCATGTAGGTTAACACACTTAATGAATCTTAAATCTCATTACGAGCCAATATAGCTTAATCGTTCATCTCTAACTTTTGAAAACATCACTTTTAGTTTCATTATATAACTCAATTAACAATCACTTAAAATCTTTTACACTTTGTATTATATCGCATGACAATCTTTTATTTTAGTTTATGTTACGCCTTGACATCATTAACATGCATGCTAAACTAATATAAGTTCGTTACGCATGACCTGCAAATAAGCAGACATCATCACATCACATTTCGAGGTGTGTGGCAATTTGCATGCCATACTTAAGCTAGATCCCGTGGCGGCAATTGCGCCATTTTTCCCTTAACTCCGGTGCTACATTGCTATTTGGTGCTCAATCTCTAGAAACCAGTAGCCTCAAGAAATTGCATATTCGATCGATCGTGTGTGGTGGTTAAAGTGAGCCACACACACCGAAAAGAAATTAAGTAGCTCATTACGCATAACAATGACGCCTAATTTAACCCAATATAAAAGAAAACATGAAAGCTAACAACTAGAACTTTGTGATAACATCCATAATATGCAATACCACATAATAACAACATAAACACTCTATACCTACAATTTTGAAGGATCAAAATCTCAATTTCCCTAAATTTCATCATTTTTACACTATTAGCGAAGTCGATCCCCATGAATTTGTTTCTTGACCAATTGACACAAGTCCAACTACGCCGCTTTTGTTTCTTAACATACTAACATAATCCACCAACAAATTACAGATTATAATAAGTATTGATCATGAAAATTTATACTTTCTAAAGCCAATTTCAAACAAAAACACTATTATTTATTTTTCTCCTTATAAACCCAAATTTCATGTATTTGAACACCAACATAGACTTATAAAGGATAACTAACAGATTTAGCAAGAGGACACATACATATAAATAACATCTTCTACAACAATTCAACCAAAACCCAATTTCCAGTGAATAAAAAATTACAACAACCAAATATTAGAATTAGGGGTAGATTACCTTGATTGAATGCTAGCAAAAGATAGTGTTAGAATTTAGAACTTCTCCTTCTTCCTCTTGAAAATCACCAAGAACTTAGTGTTTTTCTCTCTTCTCTCTCAACTTTGCTATTTAGCTTTAGGAGAAAAATAAGACGCAAAAGAAAACTGATATGGCTTAACTCTCCCACGTATTCATCCGTTAAAGAAAACAAAAGACGCCAGTTGGAAAAAGCCAAAGGCTACAAGGCCTTGTTTGGCTACCACCTTTTCCCCCCAAATTAAATTATTTTTATAATATTCTTATTATATAGTTTCATGTCACACCTTTAGTTGATTAATTTAAATAACTTAGTTTAGTTAATTTAAATAACTTATAATAATAAAAATCTTATTATCATTATACTTATAATTAATAAATAATTATATATCTAATTTACTTAATAAATTAGAAACATCACTTTATTTAATTTATTTATTTTCATTAAATTAAACAATTCATGTAATTTAATCATTCTCTTAAATATTAAGAAATTGATTTAATTTAATTATTTCCTTAAATTAAATCCTTGAGATAAAATTATCAATACTTAATTTAATTAACACTAATCAATTTAGTTACTAAATTAATTCACCACAATTCATCAATTATTTATTTTTCTCAATAAATAAATTATTTAAAATATTTTTTTAATTCCATAAATATTTAAATTAAATTACAAATTTCTCGATCGTTACATCCTTCCCTTCTTAAAAGAATTCTGTCCCCAGAATCACAACTTGAAAAATTTATTTGTTACATTCTTCTCTCCTTAACAAGATTTTGTCCCCAGAATCGCTATACAAAATCAAGCAAACAACTGAGGATAATTCTTCATCATAACACTTTCAAGTTCCCACGTGGCTTCCTCAACATTGTGGTTCCTCCAGATTACCTTAACAGAAGGTATTACCTTATTCCTCAGTACTTGCTCTTTTCTGTCAACAATTTGAACAGGGACTTCTTCATATGACAAATCTTTCTCAAACTGTAAGGGCTCATATTCTATCACATGCTTATAATCAGGCTTATATGGTCTCAATACCGAGACATGGAAAACATTATGAATATGCTCTAACTTTGGAGGTAAAACTACCTCATACGCTACTTCACCAACCCGTCGAAGCACTTCGAAAGGTCCTATAAACCTAGGACTCAATTTCCCCTTCTTGCCAAACCGAATTTTTCCCTTCCAGGGAGACACTTTCAAGAAAACATAACTACCGACATTGAATTCCCGATTTTGTCGATGCTGGTCGGTATATTTCTTCTGTCTATCTTGTGCGGCTATCAATCTCACTCGAATAACCTTGATGATCTCGACATTTTGTTGTACCAATTTTGGACCCAATAGCTGACGTTCACCTACCTCATCCCAACATAACGGAGTTCTGCATTTTCTGCCATATAACGCTTCGTAAGGTGGCATGCCAATACTCGCGTGGTAACTATTATTATAGGTAAATTCTACCAATGGTAGGTGGTCATCCCAATTTCCCTTGAAATCCATGATACATGCTCTGAGCATATCCTCTAGTGTTTGGATGGTTCTCTCACTTTGTCCGTCGGTCTGAGGATGGTACGCTGTGCTCATTCTCAGCTGTGTTCCCAAGCATTCTTGTAATCGTTTCCAGAAACTAGATGTGAAATGTGGATCTCTATCGAATACAATGGACACAGGTACACCGTGTCTTGACACAATTTCCTTCACGTACAGTTTTGCTAACCGATCTAGGGTAAATCGAATCTTAATTGGCGAAAAGTGTGCCAACTTCGTCAATCGATCGACAATCACCCAAATGGTATCATAACCTTGTTGGGTCGTTGGAAGACCTACCACAAAATCCATTGTGATATGCTCCCATTTCCATTCTGGTATCTCCAACGGTTGTAACAATCCGCTTGGCCTTTGATGTTCAGCTTTGACTTTCTGACACGTTAAACATTTTGCCATGCATTCAGCCACATCCCTCTTCATATTTGGCCACCAAAAATGATGTCTAAGATCCTGGTACATCTTTGTACTTGTAGGGTGAATCGAATATATTGAGTTGTGAGCTTCACTTAGAATTTCCTCCTTAACTTCTAGTACTTGCGGATCCCAAATTCTCCATTCGAATCGAAGTACCCCTTCCGAATCGATTTTGAATTTGGTTTCCTCACCTTCAGATATCTTCTGTTTTATCTTTTTCGCAGCCTCCATCTTGAAGTTTTGCATTTTTCACCTTTTCCACCAATGTTGAACTGTTACCTATCTGGAATAACTTTTCTTCGGATTCTGTTGGATATTTAATTTCCAACTCCATCTTAGCCATTTCCGACACTAGCTTCTCCTGAGCAGTTAACATCATCAACTTCTCTCGTCCTTTCCTACTTAAAGTATTAGCAACAACATTAGCCTTTCCAGGATGATAGAAAATCTCACAGTCATAGTCTTTGATCAGCTCCAACCATCTTCTTTGTCTCATATTCAAATCTTTTTGTGTAAAGATATACTTCAGACTTTTATGGTCGGTATATATCTCACACCTCTCTCCATAAAGATAATGTCTCCAAATTTTCAGGGCAAACACCACCACCGCCAACTCCAAGTTATGAGTCGGATACCCTTTCTCATAATCTTTCAACTGACATGATGCATACGCAATAACTCTGCCGTTCTGCATAAGAACACAGCCTAGTCCTTTATGCGATGCGTCATTATACACCACAAAATTTCCTGTATCATCAAGCAATGACAACACAGGTGCAGAGCTCAGCCTCTTGTTCAATTTCTGAAAACTTTCCTCACACTTCTCTGTCAAAACAAACTTAACTGCCTTTTTAGTTAGGTTCGTCAACGGAGTCGTGATCTTGGAAAAGTCTTGAATAAAACGCCTGTAGTAACCTGCCAATCCTAAAAAACTCCTTACTTCGATTTTGTCTTGGTGATCCCATTTATTACTGACTTCAACCTTTGATGGATTTACCGAAATTCCGTCCTTATCAATAACGTGCCTAAGAAATTGTACACGTTCCAACCAAAATTCATATTTTGAGAACATAACGTACAACTTCTCTTTTCTCAACATTTCCAACGTCAATCTCAAGTGTTCCACATGTTCCTCTTTGGTTTTGGAATATACCAATATATCATCAATAAACACCACCACAAATTTGTCTAAGAATGGTTTAAACACCCTGTTCATCAAGTCCATGAATGCTGCAGGTGTGTTGGTTAAACCAAAAGACATAACCAAAAACTCGTAATGACCATACTGAGTTCAGAACGCTGTTTTTGGTACATCCTCAGGCCTCACCTTCAACTGATGATAACCACTTCACAAGTCTATCTTAGAGAAATACCTCGCTCCCTTCAACTAATCGAACAGGTCATCGATTCTAGGTAATGGATACTTATTTTTAATCGTGTCCTTATTCAATTCTCTGTAATCAATGCAAAACCGCATCGATCCGTCTTTCTTCTTAACAAACAAAACCGGTGCTCCCCACGGCGACACACTCGGCTGAATATATTTCTTATCGAGCAGTTCTTGCAATTGCACCATTAACTCCTTCATCCCTACCGGGGCCATTCTGTATGGTGCTTTAGATATCGGGGCCGTTCCTGATAGTAAGTCAATCACAAACTCGATTTGTCGATCCGATGGAAGACCCGACAAATCGTCTGGAAATACATCTGCAAAATCTCTTATGATCGGTATTTCTTCTAACTTCGCACTCTTCTTCTCTGTATCAACTATGTAGGCTAAGTATCCTACACAACCTTGTCTCAACAACTTCTTGGCTTGCATCACCGTCAGATAACTTGCTTGTCGAGGTGACTTGCTGCCAAAGAACACAACCTTTGACAGAGTCATAAGGTTAACACACTTCCTTTGGCAATCAATTACTGCTTTGTAATTGAATAACCAATCCATTCTCAGTATAGCATCAAACTCACCAAGTCTAATTGGTATTAAGTCCACCATCATCTCGTGACCTTTTATAACTACTCTACAATTCCTATATATGAATTTAACTGGAATCACTTCCCTATTCACAATCTCTATACCTAAGGGAAATTCTAATTCTTCCTGAGGCAAATCTAAGTTCTGAGCAAATTCATCAGATATAAATGAACAAGTAGCACCCGAATCAAATAGTACATAAGCATTAATATCATTAATCAGAATGATACCTGACACCACATCCTTAGACTGCACAGCATCCTGCACAGTCATATTGAAAGTCCTTGCAGTAGGTCGGCTTTACTGTGCTAGTCCAGTGATAGTCAATGCACCACCACCGTTGTTGTTTCCTTTTCCACCATTTGCACTTCCTGCTGGCTTCTTAGGGCAATCACGAGCCATGTGATCCTTTGAACCGCAGGTAAAACATGCTCCTTTCTTTGGACAAAAATAGTTTGGTGCAATGTGTCCCTCCTGACCATAGTTGAAACACACTCTCTTTCCCTTCAAACATACCCCAGTATGGTTCTTCCCACAAGTTGCACAAGCCTCAAACTTTTTTCTTCTTTGATTTCCTCTTTGTCCTCCCGCAGTCGATTCTCGCTCCCTTTCCTCTTCGATTATTACTTCCAACGTTACTTCCACTCGCCTTATTCTCATTCTCATTCTTCCTCTTCTTCTGTTCTTGATTGTACTTGGTCAAGGCATCGCTTCCACCTTCCGCGATACTTGCCTTCTCCAGTACCGCCACAAATGTATTCAACTGGAACATTGAAACCTTGCTGTAAAGCCAGGGGTTCAATCCTTGTTCGAACCTTCTCGCTTTACGCTCATCGGTGTTGACTTGATATGTGGCAAACCTTGCCAACTCGTTAAATTTCGCAGAATATTCCGGCACCGTCATCGTTCCTTGCTTCAACTCCAGAAATTTCACTTCTAACTGATTTCGAGAACTCGCTGGAAAGTATATTTCAAAGAACATCTCCTTAAATCTATCCCACGCTATCACTCCTTGTCCTCCACAAACCTTATTTGCCTGCCACCAATAGCTAGCTTCAGACTTCAGCATGAACGTTGTGAACGCAGTCTTCTGATTCTTGTTAACTCTAGCAACGTCGAACACTTTCTCCATTTCCATAATCCAGGTTTGGGCTTCCACTGGATTCATAGACCCTTGAAACTCTGGTGGTCCAACCGCTTTGAATTCCTTGAAGGTCATGACTTGAGCTTGCGGTTGATTCATAAATGCACCGTCAACAGTAGCTACCAAGCTTCTTTGAACCGGATTAGCGTTGGTCTCGTTGTTATTATTAGTAGACCCCTCAGGAGGTGCTTGCTGTCGTGGTTGTCTTCTTCTAGGAGGCATTTTCTGTTAAAATATGCGTTTTATTAGTTCATTACTCAACTTCTTGGGTATTTGAAGTTTAACTTAAACATTCCAAGATTAAAGCTATAACACAACATTTCAAATAAACTTTTATTCATTCATATCGTTTTACAACATACTAAAGATAACATAACCGCTATAAACATTTACTTTCCTGAACTAGACAAGTTTCAGGATTACATACTCATACTATCCCTTTATTTATCTCAAAATAAGGGATTCACAATTTATTTATTCACATAATTAACCACATATTATTATCACTCCTATTCTATCTAGGCATATTAAGACGTCGTAAGGCTTCTCGATGTTCCTCCTCCATGATACGATACGCTGTTCTACGATCCATCACGAACCACGATGAGTCTTCGAACTGAGGTGGATAATAAAATACTCGATCCTGGGCCCTATCAATTGCCGAATTAAAAGCGTAATCCATCTCTTTCATCTTGGCTTTCTTCACTTGGACCTTAGTCTTAGCACGATCTGCATGTTGAGTCGTCTTCATCCAAGCATCCTCTGCTCTTGCATGCTTAGCTGACTCCTCTTTGAAGTCATCTTTCAATTTCTCTATGTCAGTCTTCATCTTCTCGTTTACCACCAACAGATCTTCATGTTGATCCTTTGTATGAACTAAGTCCCACTCTGTGTTTCCAAGTTTTGAGTCAAGTTCCTGAATCTCCGCATCCTTCTGCTCTATCGAAGCATAATGCATCTCAACCATCTCCTTCAGCTCCTCAATTTCGTCCTGTAACTCTATGTTACAATCATACAGAGTGTCATACATCTCAGCTGATATGGAGTTTGGTGGAAACTCCTCAGGATCCTCTTCCTCATCCTCCTCCTCAATCTCCTCAGAACTTTCCTCCTCGGGATCGGTCACAGGTATATCCTCCTGGATCAACTGTTCCCGCACAACATGAATATCCCGGGGTTCATCGTCTATAGGTATCGGAGGTATCGCTTCTCTAGTTGGACTGGATCCTCCTTCGTTTGACATCCTGACAACAAAATATTTTAAGTTTTACTTAACATTTTTCGATACTCGCGAGCACATAAGTTATTAACACATAGCACATATTGTCCTTTTGTTGTTTAGCTTCAATGGATACCTTAATCCATTTCTTAAAACTCGATAAGAGTTGAACACCTCTATGTTTTCTATTTCCTTAAAGGTTACTTCCTAAGGTTTCCCCACTTAAGGTTCATAACCTAAGGCTTTGATACCAACCTGTGACACCCCCAAATCCAGGTACTCCATTCCCACAGGATTTGGTGTTCATTATCCAAAATATTACATCTAACTACCCATAATTAAAGGATAATGACGTAATTTAAATAACTTAAACGAAATAATCTTCCCCATTAAAGGGTTACATCATAATCTCAAAATAAATCCCAGGTAATCTAACCTTAAAATTATTACATAAGTTTGCGGAATACATCACATATTAAAACAAGTCTTGAAATGTAAAACATTTAAATAATGTCTCATAAGTCTTCAGCACTTGGACAATTTGCCCTTTCCTTTGCTAGTAGATGACTCATCAACTTTCTTCACTTTAGCTGTAGTGTTAATTGCAAGAGTGAGCAAACAAATGCTCACTGATATAGAAAGTAGTAATGATAGCAACATGAGAGTGAACAACGAAAGCTGAACAATAAGGAACTTGTTCTACAAATCAAAATAGAAAACAAGTTTGAACTTTAATTATATGAGGGTCATAAGACCACGAACTATGTCCTCGATACTTAGGTATTATTACCCAACCTTAACAGTCATTTAGACTATACGGACCCTTCTTAACGTACTTAGGGGGATCAACCCTTTGTACCATGTATTGTGCACAAACATCTAAACATTACACGTACAAAATCCCCTAGATTAGGGTTGTTCGTCTCAGTTTGAATTTTGAATTTCCGCACTAAAGAAAGTTTAGTTTGCAACTAGCTTATTAGTGTTTCTAGAATTTTAGAACACTATTCAATTTACATCAATAAAGGTTTGATACAAGAATTTATAACTGAACAAGGCTGCTTAAATCAAAGGTTAATAACAACAATATACATTTGGGTAAACATGGAATTCATGCAAAGTGCTACATTTAAATGAGTTAGAACTATCTCATTTGAAGCAATGAATTAAAGCAATACAAATTCTGAATAACAATAATAAGAAACAGAAATGTGAAACTCATTCGATGTAACGAAATAGGTTACAATAGCTTATTCAATCGTACATAAGAATAAAATCAATAATCTCGCTCAATTAAAGTTTAGGAACTTGCATTCATTAATAGAAGAATGAAGTTAGAAAGCTTGCTGAATAAAAGTTTAGGATAAAAACTTGTTCAATGTAAAGAGGTAAGGTTTAAAAACTTGCCTTGATTGTAAGCTACACAAATGTAAAATAATCTCCAATTACCCTACACATATCATTAAAATCGCAACAACAATTAATTGTATGAATATTAGCTTTATGGGTTTTAAACCATCATTTAGGTCATAACCCTAACTTAGCATCTAACCATGTAGGTTAACACACTTAACGAATCTGAAATCTAATTACGAGCCAACATAGCTTAATCGTTCATCTTTAACTTTTGAAAACATCACTTTTAGTTTCATTATATAACTCAATTAACAATCACTTAAAAATCTTTTACACTTTGTATTATATCACATGACAATCTGTTATTGTAGTTTATGTTACGCCTCGACATCATTAACATGCATGCTAAACTAATATAAGTCCATTACGCATGACCTGCAAATAAGCAGACTTCATCGTCATTATTTCATGGTGTGTGGCAATTGCGCCACACTTAAGCCCTCGATCCGTGGCAATTTGTGCCATTTTGGCCTTGGCACCAGCGAAGTCGCTATTTGGTGCTCAATCATAGAAAAGTGGTGGCAAGATCAAGGTTTTTCTTCGATCAGGGCGACGGCAATACCGCACACACACACGAACGAAAGAACGCGCTTAGCTTGCTTACTCGCATAACATCGCCTAATTTAACCCAATATCATAGAAAACATGAAAGATAGCAACTAGAACTTTGTGATAACATCCATAACATGCAATACCACATAATAAAAACATAAACACTCTATACCTACAATTTTGAAGGATCAAAATCCCATTTTCACCAAATTTAATTATATTTACACTATTAGCGAATTCGATCCCCACGAATTCGTTTCTTGACCAATTGACACAATTCCAACTACGCCGCTTTCATTTCTTAACATACTAACATAATCCACCAACAAATTACAGATTATAACAAGTATTGATCATGAAAATTTATACTTTCTAAAGCCAATTTTAAACAAAAACACTGTTATTTATTTTTCTCCATATAAACCCAAATTTCATTTATTTGAACATCAACATAGACTTATAAAGGATAACTAACAGATTTAGCAAGAGAACACATACATATAAACAACATCTTCTACAACAATTCAACCAAAACCCAATTTCCAGTGAATAGAAAATTACAACAACCAAATATTAGAATTAGGGGTAGATTACCTTGATTGAATGCTAGCAAAAGATAGTGTTAGAATTTAGAACTTCTCCTTCTTTCTCTTGACAATCACCTAGAACTCAGTGTTTTTCTCTCTTCTCTCTCAACTCTGTTATTTAGCTTTAGGAGAAAAATAAGACGCAAAAGAAAACTGATATGGCACTCTCCCACGTATTCATCCGTTAAAGAAAACAAAAGTCGTCAGTTGGAAAAAGCCAAAGGCCACAAGGCTTTGTTTGGCTACCACCTTTTCCCCCCAAATTAAATTATTTTTATAATATTCTTATTATATAGTTTTATGTCACACCTTTAGTTGATTAATTTAAATAACTTAGTTTAGTTAGTTTAAATAACTTATACTAATAAAAATCTTTTTATCATTATACTTATAATTAATAAATAATTATATATCTAATTTACTTAATAAATTAGAAACATCACTTTATTTAATTTATTTATTTCCATTAAATTAAACAATTCATGTAATTTAATTATTCTCTTAAATATTAAGCAATTGATTTAATTTAATTATTTCCTTAAATTAAATCCTTCAGATAAAATTATCAATACTCAATTTAATTAACACTAATCAATTTAGTTACTAAATTAATTCACCACAATTCATCAATTATTTATTTTTCTCAATAAATAAATTATTTAAAATATTTATTTAATTCCATAAATATTTAAATTAAATTATAAATTTCTCGATCGTTACACTGCCAATATGGAATGATGCCATCTCCGTCCTCATGGATAGGTATCTAAGCCTAACACACTCATATAACGCAAACATGGGAGCCTCTCATAGGCCCAGAACTATCAATGTAAAGACAAACATCTGTTGTCAGTTAACACTCTTAACCTGTACATGGGAAAAGACATGAGAAATACTCACCAGCAGAAACGGGTAGAATCCTAACCAAGCCTCGGTCAAGCCTTGCGAATGTATGCGCATTCCCCTGAGGAAGTAGCCCCAATCATACTCTCCAATATGGTCCACGTGTCGAGTGGCGCTGATCAAAGTGAAAGACACTATAGAAGTGTTATCTGTTATGAAGCTGCCCCTAATGATCATCAAGAACAATCGCCGAAGAATGCGATCCCTGACTATCACATCATCGGGTATGGGCTCACTCACCAACCCACTTATAGCATCTACGCTCAAAGGACCTGTACGAACAGTACTGCCCTTGAGCGCCGCTGCCGAAACTTCTAGCAAGGATTTGATGGCAGTCGGGGTAATATCCGCCATACAAGGCACTGGTACCCCTCCAAACTCCATACCTGTGATAAACCGCCAATCCATCGGCGTCATCATCACCTCACAATCTAGCAAATGTAGTGACTGAGTGTTATGAAACCAGCGCTTAGATAATGCCCTGAGGTAACCCCAGGGACAACAGCGGGGAAGAATGGAAAAAAATGTCCCGAATCCCCAGTCGTGTACAATCACTCTATAGTTATCATGCAGAGCCTGATACATAGAGTGGATGCTGAACCAGTTCCCTCGAGACTGTGTAAAGCCGGGAACCTACATTAAAATGGAGATCAACATCAAAATCCTTCACTCCTAATTAATAGGAAAAAGGAAGATTAAGATCTAACTTTATACCTCATTTGCGTGCAAGAGTGTGGCTGAAGGTGTTGACTCAAATCGCCCGTAAGCTCGGGTTCGCCACCGAATGCTCGCCAATTCCTCACGGGAACAGTATGTGTAGTAGGAGAACGGGTCCCAATCTGGAACATCCTCCTCCTCGTCCTCGATGTCCGACACATCAACCTGAACTGGACGTATCATCGCCTCCACAAAACGACGAGGCTGTCTAACAGAATGGGGTCGAGGCACTTCAGAAGCCCTTCTCCGTACACCAGAAATAGTCTTACGGGAACTACTCGGTTGATCCAGATTCATATATCTGGACAATAAGTCTCCAAATCACCTCAGAAAGGGTGTGGTAAATTCTTATCTGGAGCTTTTCAAAAATGCATTTTTATGACTATATGCATGGATGCATTATTTTAACGTACATCTATAGTAGAGTTAAAAATGCATGACTACCCAATACCTACATTTTGGAAAAATTTTGTCGTAGTCCCCTTTGTAAATAGGACTATCCACATGCACATAGGCATGACTAGGTGGCCATTTAGTAGCACACCTACCCACAGTCATATACATCCTACAGGCATTAATACATCATAGTAAAAAATTCCGTAAGGGTAGTCTAATTACCAGGATTATTTTACTTTTCCACCTTTACTCATTTGTCCTCAAATAGGATAAGAAATGACAGTAAAAGGTGCCAATTTGACTATTTCAAAAGTCAAATTTTTTCACATTATTATGTTCAACATGGTTTAATACTAACATTTACTATGTTGAATATTTTTTATAAAGTCATATCAACATGTATATTCACTACTATGTGTTTAGATGTATTTCATGTGATAAGTCATTTTCCAACAGATAAAAACTGGAAAAGAATACATGCATACGTTACCAGGACAGTGTAGAATACTTGGACGGTAGAAGAATTTGTAGAAAGTCGCCCGAACTTAGCAGATCTGAAGAAGAGCTCTCGAATTTCCTTCGCGACGCAACTTGAAAGTGACTTATGAAAGCAACCTGCAGCCTTTACATATTCACAGTTGGCCGCAGGTCCACATGCGACTACCACAGGTGTACCTACGACTACCACAGGTGTACCTGCGGTACCCCTACATGGGTCCCACCCCTCTGGTTCAGTCTAATTCGAGTTACAAAGGAGGTCTCACAAGCTGAAAAGGCCAAATTAGGAATAAAAACGCTACACGATTGAGCGGAATAGCCTGGAATCCTGGTTGTCACAAGTCAAATTATGGCTTTAAATGTCACTCATTGGTATTCGCCTAAATACAAGGTACACTATACCAATAAGCTCAGCTTTTGCAAATCATACTCGGTAATGCCTCACTTGGTCCGATCTTTCATGAATCTGTGGTCGTAACCCTAAAAGCCTTTCCCGACAGGGGAAATTCAAATATGAGAATTCATTGATAATGTATCGTCGGTAGGGGTTACAATGCATTCTTCGATCATCCACGTATCCCCGGTGGGGGTTACAACACATTTTCATCCATTGATGTACATGTCAATGAAGGTCAAACAACCTTGACGTCATCTCAGCTGGTGGCAAGTAAACCCATCGAAGCATCGGAAACTATTCGATGAGTGGTACCCATATCCACGTATCCCTGGAGGGGGTTACAATGCGTATCTATCCGTTGATACACACATCAATAAAGGTCAAACAACATTGACAGTTTTTCCAACAGGGATCTATCCGGTGATACACATCGTCAAGGTCGAGCGATACGATAATACATATCTTGTTGGCGATAACTCCAACAGGACCGTGGTATATGCTGGTGACACAAAATAGAAAAGACCATCCTTATCGGAGAGGACCGATGATGGAATATTTTATACACATCCTCAAATGAATAAAGCTTTATCCCCACAGATCTCTTGTACACGAGAGGCACATCTTCAGAGTAAAGTCTGTATCAAGGATTCAGGACTTTGGTGATAACCCCAATGTCAACATCCTGGAAGACTTGGATCAAACGTCCAAGACATCACTGATTGTCATCCCCGGCAGGATTAACAGGGAACTGACAATAATTTCATCATGTTGGAAAATAATCCAACAAAATACATGCATCATGCATTTGCATCATGTTGCTGCACATGGCATCATATTTATCTTGTTGCATTTCAAGTGTCTAGAATTCTTTATCCTATCCATGCCTTGCATTTCATGAATATAATAAAGAGGGGGATCTGTAGACACTCAAAATTTTCTGCACACCTGTTACTAACATTGCAGGGGAGCCGATTTATCTTTCAGAGATAACCCTAGAAGATAGCTCATATCCATATCAGATACCACTGAAAGTTCAGTCTCAACCCCGGAACACACACTGGGATTATCAGTATCAATCTCGGAGATAACCCCGAGTTTCATCCTTGGAGATAACCCCAAGGAATGCCGTTGTAGTTCCGGCGATAACGCTAGAAATGCTTATTGCAAATACATGCAATCAGCTTCAACCTCGGAACTCCCGCCGAGGCACTCATTCCAAAGACCTAGAGATAACACCGAGAAGACAGGCACACTTAAAGATGACCTTGAGGAATTCAAACACTTGCAGCAGTCCAATCTCAGAGATAACACTGAGCAACGTCTACTTTATCAGCCCAAACCAGAGATAACCCCAGTGAGGGGCAAAATCATCATCTTTCCACCTCAACCACACATTGCACCGTCTCAACATCTCACATATATATTTCTACACAACAATGTCCCATAAGAGCCAAGGAGTTCCAATCCCGAGTGATTATTACGCAGGGCAGCATACCGGATAGAATTTGAAGCTTGAAGACCATGTGCATGGTCCCCTCTTCCTGACTTTGTACAACCTCTAATCCCATGTCATTGCGTAACTCTCGACAACGGCGGTCCAAAAAAGGTCTTGTACACCTCAATCAGATGCTCGGATTGATGTTCCGCAAGTTCGAGCAGACATCACAGTGTACAAGTGCACGTACTTCGAGACGATGGGATCCACGGAGCCCAGGGCACCTCGGCAAACAAGCAGGTGCATCTGGCTGCCGCCATAGTACATACCTATGACCACTGACTCCATAAATATAGAGCTTGGGGTGGCCATAATTCAAGAGAAAAAGGCGAGGAAGCCCTATCAAATTTGCTCTGTACACACCCCATATTGAATGCTTTCTCATTTCAAATACTTTTTAGCTCACATATAGCTAGATTTTTACTGGCGAGAGCCGATTGTTCATCCACTTAGAGTCATAGAAGTCTTCTTTGGCAGCCCACTGTAAGCTTTCTTACACTCTATAAAGCATTTCTCTTCATCTTTGCACACATTATTCTTCACATTGAGAGTCGTGTTGTGTGTGTATGCAGGACTTGATTCAGTGGTTTTCATTTCTGTCTATATATATATATACTTATATATGTATATATTTATATATATGGACTAACATTATCGAGTTATGCCTCGATTGATCCTGAGACTTATGTGCTGAGCGTTTACTTGCTTTTTATATATATATATATATATATATATATATATATATATATATATATATACACACTTATATATATGAAGCTGTTGTCGAATTATGTCCGATGAGCACTGGATTTAACATCCTGAGGGCGTTCTTGAGTTATATATATATATATATATATATATATATATATATATATATATATATATATATATATATGACAAATCATTTGAAATGATAAACCGAAATAGGGATTGAGAAACATCATGTGTGTTTATGGCTTATATATATCTATATTTACATTTACATCAGTTCGGAGTTTACTTTCGTGGCCCTTTTTCTTTTATTTATATTTCGTCACTTTGGAGTTTACTTCGTGGCGGTTGATCGTTTTTACTGTTTTATTTATATTTAGTCCCACCTGGAGTTTACTTCGTGGCGGTTGATCGCATTTATTGCTTTATTTACATTTCTGATCTCCCATGGAGGTGCTTCGTGGTGGTTGATCATGTCTCTATATATATATTTACCGCTTTTATATATTTACATTTCCAATCCCCCATGGAGGTGCTTCGTGGTGGTTGATCATGTCTGTATATATATATATATATATATATATTCTGATTTATATATATATAATCGCTATCGCTTTTCATATAAAGCTGCGACATCATGTGAGCCTAGGAATCATGTGATCACAGATTGATCCCATGAATCTAGATTAGGTTCGTGATGGACATTTTCATTATAAGCGACTTTTGTAAATTATTCATGGTGTTTGAATTTCCTTAGATGGCTTTCATGCCCATGAGAGAGTTCGACATCGCTATATATTATTTTCTCAAGATGCTTCGATCTCAAAAATAAAAGCAATCGTAGAACATTTAATAATAAAATGGAAGTATGAAAAGGTCTCAATTACTATTGAGCACAGGGTTTGAAAAACCTCTTTTACAAAACTTCACTGCTATATCATGTTTAAAACTGAATTTTTCATATAAATTCAAACCCTTTATATATAGGTGCGAACGAGGCCTTGCATTACTTCCAAATAAATTGCACATTGATCCACATACACACACACACACACATTCATATAACAGTTTCTTGAAAAGTGGCGGTCACCGTGGTAAAACGGATGTCGGGGGGTGCCTAACACCTTCCCTCCGCATAATCAAGCCCCGAACCCAAATGAATCTCGGTTTCACGCATCCGTTTAGCGATTGTCACATCTCGGGTCAATGCTTAAACCTTTTCTCGGTTGCGTTGGTGCAACCAGTTAAAAACACCAACTGGTGACTCTTACAGTCAAATCGTCGACATATACATGTCGAACCTTTTTCACTTGTTTTTTCAAACAAAAACTCACATAAAATGAGAACACCAAAGAACAAGAACAGAAAAGGGTCAAATAAAAATCCCGACGTCGACATCTAGTTTGGTGAAATAAGTAGCTCCGTGGAGCTCATCAAGCATATCATCAACTGTAGGAATAGGAAACCTATCCTTTATGGTTACAACATTAAGTGCCCTATAGTCAGTACAAAATTTCCATGACCCATCTTTTTTTTTTCTATTCAGGTTGAGAACTAACCACAAGAGTTTTGATTGGAATAAACTTACTTTATTGATAATTTAGAAAGAGTTTAAATAACAATAGAAAATAACAACTATTCCTAATTCTCAGGTCACAACTCTGAGAAATAAGATACTAAAATAACAAGATAGCCGAACTTTATTAAACAAATAATAACCACTTGTCCTATTCTTCAGCAAGCATGACTAACAATCTTGGACTATTTCTTTGGCCACCGACCAATCCACTTCTTCTCATTGCATGACTCATGTGTTGTCTCTACGTGTGCATGTGCATGTTAATCCAAATACTTTGGATTTTTTACTGGCATTCTTTGAGATCTTCTTGGTGGTTTATCAATAAACTTCCACAAATACCTTAAACCTTTATTTAATTTTGATCTCTAACCATAGCTCCAATTTCTAATCTCATACCCAATAAAATTTACAACAAATTTCTCCTTTTCTTCATCATTTTCTTCACAACAATATTAATCGTAAACCTAAAATCTAACCCTAAATAAGATTTTATTGATGTTTTAAGTTAATTGGGTGAGAAATTTTTAGATCAATTTGGGGTTGGTGTGGGTTAGGGTTTTACTCATTGATGGTTAAAATTGACTTGGATGATTTTTTTTTATCGAGGATGAAACAATGAATTGAAGTCACAATCAATTGATTATGCCGCTGCTTTGCAAACATCACGGTGCTAACCATAGTCGATGAAGATGAATTGATTGAAGAGAAAGAATGAGAGAGAGAAGGGTGGTGGCATTAAGTTTAATTAATTTTTATTTTCATTTATTAGTTTTATTATTATTATATTATTTTTGTTAATAGTTTACTTATTTTATCATTAAAAAAATAGAGTAACCTGAACTCCCAATCATTTTTGACCCGTTGAGAGTTTGGAGAGTATTTTTTGTTACGCAAATTAAACATTAGGGTACAAGTAGACACATTTAGAAGTTTAAAATACAAACCTCATCATGCATGTAAAATTTAGGGTGCAAAGTGTATTTTAATCTTGATATTTTAATCAATTTTTTTTGGATTATTCGGTTATTTTTTGAAATTTAATTATATCCAATTTATTATTCGATATTTGGATTCGGGTTTAGTTTTAAAATTTTTGTAATTCAGTTAACTGAACAACCGAATTGTCCAAAAAAATTAACCCTTAAAAATAAAAACAAACAAACTGTAATCTCTCATCAATCATCTTACTCTCAGATCTCATCTCTCACTAGGCGATACGGGATACCCTCACTCTTTAGATCTCTCATCTCTACCCTAGTGCCCTAACTCAAAACCCTAGTCCCCAAATTGCGAGTTGCGACTCCGTTCCGCTTCCGGGCTCCGACCTGTTTGTGCTTAATTTTCTCCTTTTTTGATTTGATTACATCATATTCTTACTTTGTGTTGTAGTTTTTGAGTGATTTTAAAACTTGAATTTGTGAATTTAAATTGTTTTATGTCTGATATGAGGCGATTGATTTAGTATTTGTGAAGATTATGTAATTTTTAGGTATTTCTAATTGTCTTGCTTTATGGATTTATAGAGTTTAAATATGGTTTCAAAGCTCTTAAGCAATTTTGATTAACATTCTTTGAATTGAATTAGTGATTTAAAATTTTGGATTGGTATCACAATTGTTGTTTTATTACTCAACAGTTAACCCTAGACTTTTGTTATTATTATTTTTTTTAATATAAAAATTATCTTTTATTGAGATGACCGTTTAATTGCTAAGAATTGTTAATCTTTGTACATTTGTACATTTGTTCTTTTTATTTAACATTATATATAAATATATAAGGCATTTTAATTTTCTGAATATTATTTAATTAGAATTATAGTATAATTTCAAACTTATATTCTAATTCCATATGCCAATCAAAATATTTTCTTTTGCTTCATCTACATTTTCATGGTTTATGTACCACAATATTAATGCATCTTTGATTTGTCAAGCCTAACACATTAAAGTATTCTTTATGCCTAACACTACCACACGATTCTCCAGTTATTGCTACAATACTCATCATCACATCTGTGCTGCAGCCTGCATGTTGTTGCCCAAGTGTTGTGTATATTTCTTCTGCTTTGTCAAGTGGCGAAGCCATAAAATTTATTCAGTGGGGTCAAAATATTGTGATGTTATAAATAGATTGGCGGGTGTTCAGGGGTAACGCCCTGAGCCCAATTTTTTAAAGAAAATTTTGTGCTTTTTAGTCGATTGCATATGTAAAACATGTATTTTGTTACAATATTGTTAATATAACAAGTAATAACACTATATATACACACACACACACACATATACACAACCTTATTGACCCCTAATACGTCTTTTTAATCACAAATTTGTTAATAAATATTTAAATTTCTTATGTTATAAAAATAGTATAAATTAGATTATTATTTATTTTAAAATTATTAGAGTAAGATGCATACATCAAGAATTAGAAGTAACATAGAATTGAGAAAGTTATAAGAAAAATTTAATTTGACCCCGTATATTAAAAAAATTATAAAATTTTAGTGGGGTAAATTTATTCATTACACTTAATTTTTTTTTCTAAATTTATCATATATTATAAAATAATTTTTTTAGTAGGGTCAATTTACCCCACACCCTAAAGGGTGGCTTCGCCCTTGGCTTTGTTTGCTGAGTGTTGGCTACTACAATACTTCATGTTTCTGCTATTAATTTTGGTTATTAATCGAATAACAAATTGGGTTACTCAGTTACCTTACAATTCGGGTTGTTGTTCGGATAGTTAAAAAGTGGAGAATTTTGGTTTTCAGTTATAACCGAATACCTTATTCGATTCAGTTATAACTAAATGCTCAGTCTTAGTAATACATATAGAAAAACTCTCGGAAAATAATATTTATTGCAAATATTTAATTTGATTTTTTAATATTTATTGAAATTCGGTGTAGGATAGGAGTGAGAAATATTTAGGAAATTGATATTTTTACACCATTTTTTGATATATTCACATGAAAAGTGTTGCTATAGATATATAGCGACGGTGAAAATCGTCGCTATAAGATCTAAAGCAATGGTTTTCATGTGAAAATATTATTTTTTGTTGTGAATTTTTCAGTTTCCAATATTTATTTCTACCTCATATTCTTATATGCGGTATACCCCTTTATAATAATAATATTTTAAAAATCTATGATATTATAATTTAATTTTATATTAAGGATCTACGAAAAAATCTATAAAAAAAATTTAGCAAAAAAATTTAAAAGAAATTTACCTTTTTATGTAAAAATAGAGACATTTATTACTAGACCAACACTTGGGCAACCACCATTTTTATTCAAATCACAAGTAATTATTTTGTGTGATAAAAATAATATTTCGAGACTTTTATACCAAACATTAGCAATTATGAGGAGAGCAAGAATTTGTATTTATAACATCATCCTTAAAATTTACCTGGTGTGATGCGGTGCAATGCGGTATGATTTTTAAAATTAATATATACACATACATATGTGCATGCGGATGTGGAATATCCACACTACATTACACCGAACCATAAATATCTGCATATATATAATTTATTATATATATACACATACATACTTAGAAATTCTAAAATCTAATTTATTATATATATACACATACATACTTACAACACATGAATAAATTACAAATTATTTGATATCCTAAAATGTAGATTAAGGTGCTAACTGTTATAAAAATAGAATGGACACTATATATATATATATATATATATATATATATATATATATATATATATATAGTCCCCTCAATTGAGGGATCCCTTAAATAGTGTTATTTGAGGGATAGGGCGCTCAACCTTTGGATCTGTTTTAATGACTTTATGTGGCTGAGATTGTTTTACATCTTTTAACCCGTTTTCTTCAAATAACCCAAATCATCATTAGAACCCAAATCAAGAATTTAACACAAATTAAAAATAATCCATTAGAACTTATACCAAGAATTTATCAATGGAATCCAAATTAAGAACTACCCATTAGAACCTATATCTAAAATTCATCATTATAACTGAAATAAAAAATTACCCATTAGATGTTTGATTCTCTTGCTTCGTGTTTCTTGACTTTTCTTTTCTTTCAACAATAATAAGTCACACGAATTTTTACAAATCCATATTAAATCTGGAGATGTAATCTTGTAACGACCCCAAAATTCATACAATTTAATTCTCAACTTTGGTCGTTAATAATACATTCAACCTCTAATTTTACATCATTAAACAATAATACAACCATTGAAATTTGCAGAATAATTAAAATTTTCTATTACAAACTATCCTCGTTCCCAAAACCTTCAACCTTTACATCTAAATATCTCAGAATCATTTTAATACTACAATAGTTTACATCGCAAAACGATATTACAATTCGACATTAATACATTATTCGGAACCTTAAACATGGTTCAAATAATAATAACAGAACCAAAGTGTAAAAATCTTCAAGTATCACATCTGATTCACGTCTTTCAAGTAACACATAACTTTACCTTGAATCTTGAACTTGCAAAAGTGGTTATTTGCAAGGTTGAGCTCGACAGCCCAGCAAAATCTAATAGTTTTCATGCATCACATAGCATATAATAACATGCTCAACATAAAACATACATGATATAGTTCATATAACAGGTATAAAGATACTCAATCAGCATGCTTTAATCCATCAACATAGTCATAAATTGACTTTAACATTTCATACTTTCAACATATATATAACACATCATGCTCTTTGCAATAAAGATTTAAAACAGTTAATCATCCAGTTCACATAGCAAATAAGAATTGAAAGACTTGCCTGATTCGTAGTTTATGAACTACGACTTAACTGCTTAACGCTTATCTGCACTTCGTGTATTCCTACACAATTATATAATCATGGATTCACATCCATTAGTCATATATTTCATATGCTCTTAATATAAAAACAAATATTGTTTCTTATCTTGGTTTCATTTTTACTTGAACTTAGGATAATCATGAGACTAGTTCATTCTATTATCATATTTATCTAAACAATCTTGTTTCATATCTTGTAGTCTTTAAAGACAATATATAACCATAACTTAAGACCATGCAGTTAACAAACTGCTTTTGGTCACTCACAGAAACGACGTGGTCACACAAGATTTATGCTTGGGAGTGGCGCGGTGCCGCTTACTCCCAAATTAAAACAAGACTTGAGCTTTTCATTGCTCAGTTTAGTCCTAACCTACTATGCATTCTGATACATACTATAAACATACATTAAGTAAGTTCTGATATTTCTTCAAGTTCACATTTTAAATCATTTAGTTTTGAATTACATAGTTCTATGTTGAATTATTTACATCAACAAGGCTTAACAACTTCTTTTAATGAAGGTTCAAGGTTTATAAGCTTTTAAACTTTATATTGGTACTAACAACCTTTAATACGCATGTTCACATGTATCTATCTCATTTACATAGACATAACATAGTTTATACTTTTAAAACGTGCTTAAATAACTTATGTCATGCTTGACTAGTTGAGTGCACATATCATTCATGTTCAAAGGCATAAATAACTCTATCATGCTTGCTTATAAGGTCATAATGCAAGTAACAATGCTCATCAAAGTTAGTTTCTAAAACTTTTAAATTTCTCTTTGAAAACACATATTATCCAAGCTATACAAGTTATCTTATACGAGGTAACTTAAGATCACATTTTATGCTCGCATGACTCCACCATATGCTCACTACAAAGTCAGAACTCAAGTGACTTTAAGTTCGTCAAGGGTTTGTTTTTGAAATCTTCAAGTTTCTTTTAAAAACACATACTAAGTCATGCTTAAGCATCCCATTATGAGTAAAGTAATCTTGGCCATAAGACATGTCTATTATCATGCATATTCATGTTTTATTACTTAGAATAACATAATCCATCGTCCGGAACACTATACTTGCGTATGTGCTCGTTCGACGCCCTCCGATTGCTTCCTATTACATAACAGTCACAAAGATGACTATTTTGACCCTTCCTAACGACCTCAAATTGAAAAAATTAAAGAACAAAAGTTGTAGGTCTATTCGTCCTCGTTCTGGACAAAACAGTCCACGGTCGAGAACACGGGGTAATGCAGTGGCGCTCCTTTTGCTCCTGTCTATCATAGCTTGCACTTTTAATGCCCGACTCAATTAAAGTACACAAGACGGTATGTGCACCGGCTTCGCATGTAAAAAGCGATTTTGGACATATCTTTTTCATTTTAAGTCCGAATTAGTCAATTTTCAATTCGTTGGACTCGTTAAATTCTTAGCTACTCATCTAGAGAATAATTATAACACTTCAAACATATTAACAAATCATTTTAAGGGTTCCAATTCAGTGTTCATGCTATATTTTTATGTTTTAAACACATTTAGCGAATTCATTCGCTACGAACTCGTTTCTCAACCAAATTGGTCCGTTTAACTTTCGTTTTTTTCGTTTTTCAACATACTAACAACTTCCATTATCAATTTACAGTTTAGAGTATGAATTCAAAACCAATTTTGATCCCAAAACATACCATGTAATATATATAAAACCAAAACTCAAGTTCTTCACCTTCAAACATGTTTTCATGAATTCGATACTTTAAAAATCATCTATAGACAACATATAATAGATTATGTAATCCCAATACACATAAAAATTAATTTCTCAACAATTAACCCTAGAACTTCAATTATAGAGAACTTAGAAAACAAAACTAAGAACTCAAAACTTTAAAATAGATTACTTACCTTTAATTAGCTAGATGATTAGAGAAGCTTGATTAATCTTTTTCATCTTCTTTGATTCTCAGAATTTATCTTCTCAATTACAAAGAATTCTCTCCCTTTCTCTAACCCTCTCTTCCGTGTTCTTAACCTTAGAAAAAGAACACGTAAAATAAACTGACTCCCCTCTCTCTCACATACATTAGTTACAATAGGTGTCAGTTACAATAAACCAAAAGCCATAAGGCTCCGTTTGGTTACACACAATTTCCCACATACTAGATTATTTAAATAATATTATATTATATAGTTTTTATTTGTCACACATGCAATCAATTTACATAACTTACAATAAGAATTATAATAATTATAATTTTTATTATAATTCTTCTGATGATTAATAAATAATTATATATCTAATTTAATTAATAAATTAGACTTAAACATCACTTTATTTAATTTACTTATTTTCTTTAATATTAAACAACTCATTTGATTTAATTAATTCATTAAATTAAATCTTCAAAGAATAAAATTTACCTTTGCTTTAACTTAATTATCATCCACACGTAACTAAATTATTATACCACAATTTCATAAATTATTTATTTTTCACAATAAATAAATTATTTAAAATATTTATTTAATTCAATAAATATTTAAGATTAATTACAAAATTCTTTTAATTCCTTCAATAGTTAACTTAACTATTAAACCTCACTTTTCCAATATATGAATATATATTTCTCTTCACACCAGATCACATATTTCAAAATATATAGCACGTATATATACATACTCAAACTCAAAACATCTCATAATAAGAATTTTAATTATTAAATTCCTATTTTAATAACTTATAAAAATTCAGGTTGTCACAAATCTCAACTCAGATTTAAAAAACCCAATTCAAAAAACCCTCGTACATCTCCAAATCAACGCCCACAACCTAGATTTTGTTAGGGAAAAAAACTACATGGATACCTTGTAGAAATAGATATCTTGCAAAATGAGTTGAAAATTGTGAAAATGGTGGGTCATCTCTTCATCTCGAAAGGGTTGGTCTTCTCTTAGGCTTGCACGGGACTCTTCCTCTTTTCCCTTTTACGTGCCTTAGATTTTCTCCAGCATTGGATGTATTGGGTTATTTGGAGAAAACGGGTTAAAAGATGTAAAATCTCAGCCACATAAAGTCATTAAAACAGATCCAACGGTTGAGCGCCCTATCCCTCAAATAACACTATATGAGGGATCCCTCAACTGAAGGGGACTGTATATCTATATATATATATATATATATATATATATTATTAACTTATCTCAAACTGTAAAAATTAATTTGTCAAGGCTAGTACTTGGTTTTTTATCCTTAAGACAATTATGTCTTTCTTACAGTGCTCAGAGTTGATAGCACTTGTCTATCAGTATATATAATGACAATGTATACTATAGTAGCACTCCAAATAGTATACTCGTCGAACCAAAATTATAATGCTCAGAACTATCTCTCTAAATGAACTATAAACTGCTAATGAAATGAAAAAGAAAAAGAAGACTTAGAATGCTTAATGCTAGTGAATTCGAATGAATGAAAAGGCTGCCCCTTCCTATCTATTTATAAGAGGGATTAGTGACCCTTCCAAAGGGATATAACCCCTTGAAAAGGTACTATTTAGCCAAAATGATGTAATTTAAGGCTTAACAAAAATGGCGCGTCCGTTCAGCCAAAACCGACATAATTTTGGGGCATCCGTTCAGACAGATAGCGCTTCCCAAAACGATGCGGTATTAATGCGTCTGTTCGGCAGATAAAGCTTCCCAAAACGACACAGTATTGATAATATATAACATTTATCAAAACAACACAGTTTTGATAATAAAATTAAATAAATTAAAATTTAAATAAATTTTTTTAAATAAAAATTTAAATAAATTTTGTCCAAAAAATTATATACAAGGACCTGAACCAATGAACCTCGAACCTCGAACCATGTGCTTGAGCCGAGCTAGCCGATTGGCGGCGATGGCGCACGCGCGTGTGGGTTCGAACCAAGCCTTGACTAGGTCCTCTCCCTTCCACAAAAGTGGGGTGCCCCTTGGGGCCCAAACCCAAGAGCAACTTTCTTGTATATAAACATATTAAATTTGTACTTCTTAACCGTGTGGGATTTAACTTCCCACATCTATTTATTATCATTTTTAAGGGTGATCTTTGGGAGTTAATATCTCATTCATTACTTTATGAATTTGTGATTCAAAATACTAAATTTAATTTACTCATGGAGTAGAACACATTAATATGTGGATTCACTTTAAATAATTAATAAAACCCACTTTAATTTTGGCTCAAATTCTAATAATTCTCACATGAATGATATTGACTGTCAGCCTTATGCAAATGTTATGTGGACTCTGAAAGAGAGAGAGAGAGATGGCTTTTGTCTTTGAACCTTACCTTGTGAAAGACTATCGGCTTTACTGATTGTCCAGTGAATGTGATGTCTTGAATTGTCCAACCGTTTGTGTAAATCGAGACAATAGTAATTCACACAAAATATTTCTAGACATTATTTGGTTCTCATGATTTTGTTCATTTCGACCTCGAACAATCCCGAATTTATGAGTGTTTTAGAGAAGTATAGCCTTATCCTTCTCATAGAATTGGCCCAGTTCACACTCACATATGTGATTCTTAATGAGAGTATCCTGCCATACTCCACTTGTTTATCAAGATTTAAGAATCATTAAAAGCATATCTTATCCTGAAACCGCTGCAGGTATCACTATCTCTTATCATAGCAATGAGCAGAAGAAATTAATTTCTTCATAGTGATTAAGTTGAATCTTTCATAATTTAGTTGTCCCTTTGAACCTAGATCTTGGGATATCCAGTTAACTAGGTTGGATTTCCATCATAACGATCCTTGTTTATAGGCTTTAAACACATTCCCCTTGAAGTTATTTTCACTTTCTCTCTAGTCAAACCTTTAGTCAACGGATCCGCTATACTTTCTTTCGACTTTATGTACTCAATAGACATAATGCCATTAGAGAGAATTTTTTTTATGGTATTATGTCTACGACGAATATGTCTAGACTTACCATAATACATGTGATTATGTACCCTTCTAATTGCTGATTGACTATCACAATGGATAAAAATAGGCGACATAAGTTTAGGTCACATAAGAATATCTTCTCAAAAGTGATGAAGCCACTCAGCTTTTTCTCCAGCCTTATCCAATGCAATAAACTCAGATTCCATCGTTGATCGAGCAATGCATGTTTATTTAGAAGATTTCCATGATACTGCTCCTTCACTTAGTGTAAACACAAAACCACTTGTGGATTTAGAGTCTTTTGTATCCGATATCCAGTTCGCATCACAGTATCCTTTGAGTAGTACTGGATGTCTTGAGTAGTGCAATCCAAAGTTTTGAGTGTATTTTAAATACCTTAAAACTCTTATAATCGCTTTCTAGTGATCTTGTCCTAAATTACTTGTAAATCTACTCAATTTATTGACAGCTTGTGCTATGTTAGGACGAGTACAATTCATTACATATATAATGCTTCCTATTATTTGTGCATACTCTGATTGTGATATGTTCTCTCCTTTATTTTTAAATAAGTGTAGATTTGTATCTACTGGAGTTCCCACAAGATTACAATTGTATTAATTAAATTTCCTGAGTATTTTTTCAATATAGTGTGACTGTGATAACACTAACCCATCTGATGTTTTAAAATTTTTAATTCCTAATATTACATTGGCAATACCCATGTCTTTCATGTCAAACATATTATTTAATATTCTTTTAGTAGTTTTAATGACATCATTATTACAACCCATAATGAGCATATCATCTATATAAAGACAAATAATGACACACCTTTTCTCAGTATCCTTGACATACACACATTTTTCACGCTCATTTATCTTGAAACCATTTGATAACATTGCATTGTCAAATTTTTCATGTCATTATTTAGGTGCTTATTTTAATCCATAAAGGAACTTCACAAGCCGACAAACTTTCTTCTCTTGTCCTGGAATAATAAACCCTTCTGGTTGTTTCATGCAAATTTCTTCTTCTAAATCTCCATTCAAGAAAGTTGTTTTCACATCCATTTGATGAATCTGTAAATTATATATAGCTGCAATAATTATTAACATCCTAATTAAGGATATTCTTATCACAAGAGAATAAGTATCAAAATAATTCAAACCCTCCTTTTGCTTGTATCCTTTGATTACAAGTCTTGCTTTATATTTGTCTATAGATCCATCTGCTTTCATTTTCTTCTTGACTATCCACTTATATCCTAGAGGTTTAGAGCATAGTGGGAGATCTACTAATTCCCACGTATGATTGTGCAGAATGGATTCTACTTCACTATTTATAGCCTCTTTCTGATATGGAGCTTTGGAACTCGATACCGCTTCTCTATAAGTTTGAGGCTCAATTTCTAACAAATAAGTTATAAAATTTGGACCATAAGATTTTTATATTCTAGCACGTTTACTACGTCTAGGCTCATCAATATCTTCTAATCCATGATCATTTTCACTAACAGTGTCATAAGTTCTTTTGTTTGAACTTATTTCTTGTTCATTAGAACTTGGCTCTTGTTCCTTTTTATTAGTAAATACAGTTTTAAAGAATTCAACATCTTTTGACTCAATAATACTATTTTCATATATTTCCTCTATTTTCGATTTATTAACCAAAAATCTATATGCACTGTTGTGACGCCCCCAAAATAGGTATACATAACCCATCTTGGGTCGCCAAATACATGGTACTGAATACAAATACAAACTTAATTATACAACATGAGCTGAGTTTTACATGAATATTATCTCATAGACAATATCCAAACTCAAATTCAATCCTCATTACATTTATTATCACACTAAATAGTGAGGACTACTAAAACAACCATCTTGGACCATCACTCCATTCCCCGACTAAGTCCCGGCTACGTTCTCATTTCCTGAAGAGAACAATGAAAGCAAAAGGGTGAGCTCAACTAGCCCAGTAAGAAATATTATGACTAAGATAATGTAGAATAAATTATCGTTAGCCTTCAACTAGCCCAGTAAGAAATATTATGACTAAGATAATGCAAAATAAATTATCGTTAGCCTTCAACAGTGTTAAACTGATAAAATACAAAAAACATCAAGTTTAACTGCAGTGGAATAAGCAATCCATTAGAAGAGTCAAGTAGAGCATGATATCTACTATCTTCTATAATTTAAAAAGTTTATCATCAATTTTATCGATGAGACTTAGCTTAATAAGTAATCCACATCATCGAATCATCCATGCACTACGGCTCAGGATATTCTTTAGTATCACAATCACGAATTATCCATGCACTATGGTCTAAGGATATTCGTGTTTTCACCAATGGTCATGATCATACCAACAACTGTCCATCAATGCACTACGGGCCAATGAAGACTTTTATCATTTGTAACATTATAGGTCATGATTATACCGAATGATCCCTGGTCAAAATCATACCAATCACCAGTCCATCTATACACGTAAGCCAAAGATGACTTTCATCACAATATAAGCATGAAGATTATGACAATGATATAAGAATTCAGTTAAAAGAAAGAAAATGATAAATTTTTAAAGATTTATAATTTAATTTATCCAGAATTCAATAATGTCCAAATTGTCAACATGATACTGCTTTGTTGAGTAAAATTCAAGAATAATATTTTATCAAAAATGATTTGGACAACAAAGAAATTAATTTTTGTCATGAATAGTACCCCAGATAAATAGTACCCAAGTGAATAGTATCCCATAAATAGTACTTCGTGAATAGTACTTCGGAAATAGTACTCTATGAATAGTACCCAATGAATAGTACTTTATGAATAGTACCCCGTAAATAGTACTTTATGAATAGTACCCTATAAATAGTACTTTATGAATAGTACCCATAAATAGTACCCCATGAATAGTATTCCGGTATGAAAAACTTAAAATTTAACAAGAATGTTCAAAAAGTATCCTTGTGAACGATACTAGATGAAGCACAAAGTTCAAGGATATTCTACT
Source organism: Panax quinquefolius (assembly GCA_020205615.1). NCBI lineage: Eukaryota > Viridiplantae > Streptophyta > Magnoliopsida > Apiales > Araliaceae > Panax > Panax quinquefolius. Next base: position 54,410,575 of record CM035163.1, read on the forward strand.
AATTTCACGGAGTATAGAAGCAATACTTTAACAAATTGAGTGTAGAAGTAGGAATACGAAACGAAATAATATTACTTACATACTACAGAGTATGGAAGAAAATATTACTGCATACGAATACTGAACAAAATAATATCCCTTACCTTAGAAGAAGACTAGATACTAGAATAGTGAAGTAGCAGAATACTCTTATTCTTTCTCTCTATAACTTTTCTCTCTATAACTTCTCTCTCTATAATTTCTCTTGTGAGTCTTAGTGAATTGATGAGAATGAAAAAAGAATGAACTTCTATTTATAGGAAAACATAGTTTCGATAATTGCACATTTTGGGGCTCGAATTATTATAGTATAGTACCATCATCTTTTCCTCCATTTTTAAACGTGCACCACCTCCCTTAATAGTACATCATGTGAATCAATAGTTCCATTCATGTGAACAAATAGTTATATGCATGTGAACTAATAGCAATTAATTGCTCATTTATCCGATTAATTACCCGATTGGTCAATTTAACCTCCAGAAATCAATTATTATCGAAATAATTATCGATTTTCGCCAACACTAATAATCCCAACCCAATGAAAATATCAATTTCATCTTTAATCAACACGAACTTATTCATAATTAATATTATAACTCACAATATTTAACAACCAGATCATTCCCAGGAAAGAGGGGGCTTTCTGACAAGGATTTCTCCTTATTGGCGCGCAATTAGGTGACCAAACCCCTTTCCTTGACAGAACTTTCTAGACATCGTCAATATTGCAAATAATAATATAAATAACTTTGTCATTTCAATTATTGATTTAAAAATATAAAATATTAAGCAGATGATACTGTGACAATAATTGAATCAATAATATGAGAGATATTATGCAATAATTACTGTAGCAATAATTGAGTATAACTCAGTGACTTCTCACGTAAGCATCAATAATTAAAACCGTGTGCTACTATACAACCACGAGTATTGCTGTACTTTTACCACTGGGTATTTAAACAGTTTAACGGTAAAACTTTCGCCGTTATTTTTATAAAAAGACATTTCTGTCAATTTCTAACTCTGACAATACTTCCGTTATGGGGTCCACCCGTGATTTTGCCATCGTACGAATATTCTCTGTTAAAACAAATATTCCTCGACCAATCGAATATTTTATAACAACTTGCTTACTTTGCAAAATTTGTAAATATTGCCCACAACTATAACATTATATCAAATCCACACCACAATATTCAAAAATATATTTCGAGAAAAAAATAATCTTTATTCATAAAAGTTGGGGTCTTACAACCTCCCCTTCTTATGAAATTTTGTCCTCGAAATTAGGGTACGTACCTGGTTTGTCGAAGAGGTGAGGATACCTTAACTTCATTTCAGATTCTAACTCCCAGGTCATTTCCTCAACATCGTGGTTTCTCCACAAAACTTTGACTTGAGGTATAACATTGGAGCGTAGAATATGATCCTTCTTATCCAAGATTTTAACAGGTACCTCTTCACACGTTAAATCTTCCTCTATCTCATCCAGTTCTAATTCAATAATGTGGTTCAGGTCTTTCACATATTTACGTAACATAGATATGTAAAAAACGTTATGAACACAAAACATACTTGGCGGGTTTATAGGCCACAGTTCCTACTCGATTGAGGATTTCAAATGGGCCAATAAATCAAGAATTGAGCTTTCCTCTCTTTCCAAATCTTGTAACTCCTTTCCATGGAGGAATACTTAACAACACATGCTCTCCAACATTGAATTCTACGTTCTTTCGATGAAGATCAGCATAACTCTTTTGTCGATCTTGTGAGGTCTTTATATGTTGATGGATCATTTGAATCTTTTCTGTTGTCATGCGTACTAATTCTGGTCCCAACAACGTGGCTTCAGCCACCTCATCCCAGCATACTGGAGAACGACACTTGCGTTCGTACAATGCCTTGAATGGAGCCATGCCAATACTTGCTTGATAATTGTTATTGTAGGAAAACTCCACCAACGGAAAGAACTTGTCCCAACTTCCTTTGAAGTCAAGGACACATAGTCTTAATAGATCTTTAAGAGTTTTAATAGTCCTCTCTGACTGCCCGTCCGTTTGGGGATGATATGCCGAACTAAATCGTAAATCTGTGCCCATAACTTTTTGTAAACTAACCCAAAATCGTGAAGTGAATCTTGGGTCTCGATTAGAAACTATGGATACTAGCATACTATGGAGTCTTACAATCTCATTTATGCAAAATACGAGCAAGACGTTCTAGTGAATAAGTTTCTTGTATAGGTAAGAAATGAGCAGACTTGGTCAATCTAACAATAATGACCCATATCGCATCTATGGCTTGAGAAACCTTGGGAAGACCAGTAACGAAGTCCATGGTAATGTGCTCCCACTTCCATTCTGGAATTTCAAGTGGTTGCAATGGACCTTTTGGCACTTGATGCTCCGCCTTGACTCGTTGACACGTTAAACACCTTGAGATAAACTCCGCGATCTCTCTTTTCATATTGCTCCACCAAAATGTATGTCGAAGATCACAATACATTTTGGTACTCCCAGGATGGATTGCAAATGGTGTGTTGTGTGCTTCCATCATAATCTTATACTTTAAAACAGGGTCATTAGGAACACAAAGTCTGGAGTTGATTCGAAGTATTCCTTCTTCATCGATTCTTGCTTCTAGGATAACACCTTCTTTTACTTTCTTCCACATACGCATCAGCTCCGGGTATGTAGCTTGAGCAGCTTTAACTTTATCGATTAAAGTCGGTTCTACTCGTATATTGGCCATCATCACGTGGGTCCGTGTAGTCTTTAACTCTATCCCCATCATTTGTATGTCATACAAAATGGGCCTTTGCGTTGACAATATCGCACTCGTACCCGCATATGATCTTCTACTTAATGTGTCAGCTACTACGTTCACTTTTCCAGGATGGTATTGAATGGTATTATCGTAATCTGTCAACAGCTCAAGCCAACGTCTTTGACGCATGATACATTCATTTTAGTTGAAGAAATATTTGAGGTTTTAGAAATGGGTTTTGTACCGGGGTCAATACAAAATTTGATTTCACGCTTTAGAGGTAGGCCAAGAAGTCTTCAGGAATACGTCTGGAAATTTATTAACGATAGAAATATCATTCAAAACTGTGACTCTCATCCAAGACTTGGATAACACGTCACATTGATACCTATCAACTTGCCATCGTTATTTACGGCGTCCCCTACGGAGAGTCTGACTTCGATGCATTCCAAGACTTGGAAGTCACCAGCGAAAGGTTCGGGGCTCTTTAATTATGGTTTAATATGACAGTGATTGACTTTAGTGGTTGGGTTGCTTGAATTCGCATAACAGGTTGGTTAGGAATATGAAAACTAACAACCTTATGAAAATAATCAATTTTAGCATGATGAGTAGTTAACCAGTCAATTCCTAGAATCACATCAAAGGCAAGTATTTTTAAATAGATAAGATCGACAGGTAACGTGAGGGTGACGATTTGAATTAAACAAGATTTATAAATAATGGATGTAACAAAGGTTTCTCCTAACGGAGTTTCAACAGATAATTCAAAGTCTAATTTCTTAGGGGTCAAGTTCAAACGTTGAGCGCAAGTAGAAGAAATAAAAGAGTGGGTAGAACCGGTATCGAATAAGGTATAGACTTTTCAAGAGTTTATGATTAGCTTACCCGTGATAACCTCGTTCGAGTTCCTCGCTTTTTGGGAAGTCACGAAAAGCGCTCTCACTTGAACCACCAACTTTGACTTTTTTGGAAAAGCCTTTGGTGTTATCATTATCACTGGAATTAACATTCGCTATAGAGCATATTCCACCCTCAACTGCTTCATCATACTCCTGATCCATGATCTGAATCATTAATCTTCTATCCATATCGAATTGGGTTGACCGCGATGTACCGGGTAATTCAAAACTTGATGTTGGGTTCTCCCAATTGCCATCCAAAAAGAGAAATACATATCATATATTTTCGCCTTCTTGGATCTAACCTCTCTTTCTACAATATCAACGCGTCATGCGACTTTTACCCATACATCTTTCATTCTCACTCATTCTGTTGTTTCTTCTTTCAGCTGATCGTTGACATTTGAATTCTCAGATTCTAACTTTATCATCTTATACTCTGCCAAAGAGTGCTTCTGTTCAAGCATCACATATCGGGTACCACAAGCTTGAATTGTTGCATCCTTTTGCTCCACGATCGCCTGCCGTTCTTCAGCCTGCTCTTCTAACTCATGAATATGATTTTGCAGTTCTACATTTCGATCATAAAGTTCTCCTAATAAATTCTCCTTAGGTTCCTCTTCTTCCTCACTCTCAGCTGCTACCTCTGCGATTAGCTTGGGTGCAACTATTAATTCTTCACTCACCACATGGATATCTCTAACTTCTTCTACACCTGACATCCTATAATCAAGTTTAATAACTTAATTAGTACTCCTCGATAAAATCTTTGTTATAACAAAATATTATACTCAAATATTTATTCTTTAAATGAATCTCCTCGATTCATCATTTAAAACTCTATATGAGTTCATCTCTTGATTTTCAGATGTCATTTTCAAATACTACCATAAAATAAGGGTTAATTGACATACCGCATAATACCCCTATATTCTGACCGACCAATATAACAAATAAGCTTAGGTAGGTCATACTAGCGAAGGATTTACCCGTCTCACACCTCATAGTTCTAGTCTCACATCTCAGCCAGGGATCATATCCCTAAGCTTTGATACCAACTGTGACGCCCCCAAAATAGGTATACATCACCCATCTTGGGTCGCCAAATACATGGTAATGAATACAAATACAAACTTAATTATATAACATGAGCTGAGAGTTTTTACATGAATATTGTCTCATAGACAATATCCAAACTCAAATTCAATCCTCATTACAATTATTGTCACACTAAATAGTGAGGATTGTTAAAAAACCATCTCGGACCATCACTCCGTTCCCCGACTAGTCTCGACTATGTTCTCATTTCCCGAAGAGAATAATGAAAGCAAAAGGCTGAGCTAAACTAGCCCAGTAAGAAATATTATGACTAAGATGATGCAGAATAAATTATCGTTAGCCTTCAACAATGTTAAATTGATATAATACAATAAACATCAACTTTAACTGTAGTGGAACAAGCAATCCATTAGAAGAGTCAAGTAGAGCATGATATCTACTATCTTTTATGATTTAAAAAGTTTATCATCAATTTTATCGCTGAGACTTAGCTTAATAAATAATCCACATCATCGAATCATCCCTGCACTACGACCAAGGATATTCTTTAGTATCACAACCACGAATTATCCATGCACTATGGGCCATTGATATTCGTGTTTTCACCAATGGTCATGGTCATACCAACAACTGTCCATCAATGCACTACAGGCCAATGAAGACTTTTATCATTTGTAACATTACAGGTCATGATTATACCGAATGATCCCTGGTCATAATCATACCAATCACCAGTCCATCTATGCACGTAAGCCAAAGATGACTTTCATCACAATATAAGCATGAGGATGATGACAATGATATAAGAATTCAGTTAAAAGAAAGCAAATGATAAATTTTTAAAGATTTATAATTTAATTTATCCAGAATTCAATAATGTCCAAATTGTCAACACGATACTGCTTTGTGGAGTAAAATTCAAGAATAATATTGTATCAAAAATGATTTGGACAACAAAGAAATTAATTTTTGTCATGAATAGTACCCCGAGTGAATAGTATCCGAGTGAATAGTACCCCGTGAATAGTACTTCATGAATAGTACTTCAAAAATAGTACTCTATGAATAGTATCCCGTGAATAGTACTTTATGAATAGTACCCTGTGAATAATACGTTATGAATAGTACTTTGTGAATAGTACCCCGTGAATAGTATTTCGACATGAAAAACTTAAAATTTAACAATAATGTTCAAAAAATATCCTTGTGAACGATACTAGATGAAGCACAAATTTCAAAGATATTCTACTAATTTCACGGAGTATAGAAGTAATACTTTAACAAATCGAGTGTAGAAGTAGGAATACAAAACGAAAAATATTACTTACATACTACAGAGTATGTGACGCCCCCAAATTCAGACACTCATATCTCGAATTTGATTCGTCACGTGCTACTTCTAATTTCAGACTAAAATCATCAACAACGAAGATAAATAGAATAATTTACATTGATATAATATAAATATTTGCGTCCCAAGGTACCGTAACCATTACTACAATAATCCAGTGATTAAACTTAAACATAACTTAATCATCCTTAAATACATCATAATAATCATAACAATAATAATAATATTTCTACACTTAAAGGACTAAGTTATTCTGTAGCCTTGCCCTTTCCCTTGTCCTTTCCCGATGTATCGCCTTGCTCTGCCTTAACTGTAATGTTTTTAGGGAAGCAAGAATGAGCAACAAGTTTGCCCAGCAATTAATATAGCAAGAAGAATAAGCAGTTATAGCATTTGAATCTTCAAGGGTATAACAATAATTGATAGTTCAAGGATATCAAGAAATATCAAGAGTATTCAATAGGTGTCACTATAGACTAAAGGATATCAACAAAATTTTAGGATTTATTCATTTCAAGGTTCAATAAGAATGAACATTGAGTAGTCACTAAGGACTAAGAACTCTTACTAGAATTAACAGTATTATACTACAATCCAATATAAATGAGTACAACAGGTGATCAGCCTAAAGTACCCTACGTTATGCATAACATTTAATTATACTCATGTGCGCACGTCGATTCCCCGACAATATAAAATTTCCCCTTTTAAGAGGGTTGTTCATCTCAGTAGATTTACAAGAGTCCGCACCAAGTCAATTGGTTTTGATAGCTTTCTTAACACATGATTATAGTCTAGCCGAATCAAAGGCTTAGACCACTTTTATAATGCATTTATGAACGATAGGTCCCATTTTTGTAACAATGTTAAGGCATACAAAAGATTTCCGAATAATAATAAGTATTTGCTCGATATAAGTATGGCAACAATTCAGGTTATACAATATACAAATGTAAATAATTTAGAAAACTTGCATTCAATATGAGAATCAAATGAAGTTAGAGAACTCGCACTAAATCCAAAGTTTTGAGAGTTAGGAGACTTGCCTTTAGCGTTGATTACCACTTATAGCATAAAATCACCTCAATGAACTATGTTATCCTATTTATGTATGTATAGGTATTCATTAGACACACACACACACTTGATATACATATTTGCATACTTTCATCACATATATCTAAATTCATATAGGCTACACACATTTAAACTCATAGATGCGTAACTCGCATTGATTTTACCTTTAAAATCTTTAGAATATTTTTAGTTCTCTTATACTCACATCATGTGTGAAACATTATCTAAGTTACACATACATGTTGAAAAATCTTTAGGCTAAGTTTGGTCCTTGGTTATATTTACTCCTAAACTTCCATTTTTCAAAGTTAAAAGAGCTCATTATATCAATTACTAACTATAGTATTCATTAAACACACAACATCGCCAAACAACTTCTTTCTATACATGCTGGCATAGTTTATAAAATGTCTAACTAGATGTGTGAACTTGTTGATTATCTCTAGAGGCATAAAGCATCCTATCCTAATTGTTCAAAAGTTCACAATATAAGTCATAGAGTTTTCAACTCAATTGGTTTTAAAATATTAAGATGTCATGTCTAACAATCTATACATGCAAGGTACGTTGAGTCCACATTTCACATGTATTTACAAGACTAACTAAGCTATAAACATATGCTCAATAGGTTAGATTCAAAAAGGCGTAAGGTTTTATAACATGGTTTTCGTCTTTTAACTTTTCTTTCAAAAGGTTATAATTCAACTCTAAACCAACTAAAACATCTTGCAACTTTCATTGATACATGTTTAAGAAGTATGTATGTTCTTGAATTTAAGTGAAGTTAAGACTTCTTGCATCAAACAATCAAAACAAAACAAAAAAAACAATAGTCAACATCGATCCTGAAGCACCCCCGGGGTGGGTGGGCATATCTCTGCTAACATCTCCCTCCGGAAAAAGGGACCTCATCATGTTGACATAACCTTCCCCGTGGAAATGGCATATCACTGTAAGCTTGAAAATTTTTCCCCTGCTATGAACCTTTATGAAATTTTAAACCCAACAACCCACCAATCAACAATGTAATGATGTATAATTGATATAAACTTGGTATGAAACATCCCTAGCATCCATCTAACACTTCCAAACATACAAATAATTAAATTGAAGGATCAATTCAAGATTTTTGTCATTTTTCTAAAGTTTAACACATTTAGCGATTCTCTTTACTATGAATTCGTTACTTGACCAATTTACTTCGCTTAACTTTCATTGATTTCGTATTTAACCATATTAACAATGTCTAGCTTCAAGTTACACATTCTAGCATGCTTCAACCATAAACTTTTCAACTCAAAACAAGTATTATTGTACTTTTCTAAGAACTTTGCAAATACTTGAATGTAAGAACATATAGAGGAATATTACCTTTGGTGGAGTTGAATTGCTACTTTAGCTTCACTTTGCAGATTATATAAGCTCCACCCAATCACACTCATACACACTTGAAGTTTTAACAGAGAATTAGCAAAATGGTTGTGAATGTGAAGGGCTCCATTTATAGGAAAGCTTGTGACCAATTTAAGCTTTACTCAATGAATTAAACTATTGGAATGGAGAAGAAGCTGATGGTTATGAAGGATTTGGTAGAAGAGTACCATATAGACCACTCTCCTTCTCATGATTTGCTAGCTTTGTGTTTGGTAAGGAGGGACTAGGCCAATGGCCTATTACGTGAAGAAGAAAAAGAGTGACACTCAATTTGGGACACTACTAATACTCAACATTTGCAAGCCATTACTTAACATACTTAGGTTTATTTTCCAATTGTCCAAAAAAAATGTACATACATATACACCCACTCATATAATACATAAAATTATATAATCCATGTACATTGGATTAATTCATATAATATTTACCCTAAACTAGGATATAATTTAGTTGGGTATAAATATTACTTATCATTCCAATTCTACATAGATTTTAAAATAATCACTTATTATTAATTATTTATTTGATCCAAGTTATTTTCTCCCATAGGTCTAGAATACACATTTAAATACCCCTACACACAACATGGGGTCACATAAGACTCTTTTTTACCCAACATAATAATTTACATAAGTTAAGCTTACTTTTATCATATAGTGTTATATAATAATTCCAATGTCACACCTCATCTTATATTGAATGAAAAACCTTATTATATATGATTTCTCCTTACATGCTATTATTCATGATAATTAATGAATAACAATTAGTCAATGACATTATTTATTTATTAATAGTACTAATTAATTTAATCCATTTTATCATTAATTAAATTAGTACTTTCTCATTTCACCACTTTGCCACACTAGGCATAATTCGACAAGCTTAAACTAAGCTTCTCATCACTTTTGCTACATTGCTTAATTATCACATACTTAGTCAATTAAATTAATTTCCACACTCATGCCAATACTATATATATTTATATTCAAATAAATATGCAAACAATCTTTATTCTCAATATTATAATTTATTAAAATTCACGGGTATTACATCCTCCCCACCTTATAAGAATTCCGTCTTTTGAATTGTACAAGGTTACACAAATAAGTGGGGATAATCCCTTCGCATCTTATCTTCTAATTCCCATGTGGCCTTTTCGGTATCGTGGTTTCGCCAAACCACTTTTACAGAAGATATAATTTTATTCCTCAATGTTTTCTCTTTTCTATCTAGTATTTGAATAGGAATTTCCTCATACATTAAATTTTTCTCTACTTGAATAGGCTCGTAGGAGATCACGTGTCTATAGTCGGGCTTGTACGGACGTAACACCGAAATATGAAACACATTATGAATGTGTTCCAATTAAGGTGGTAATGCAACTTTGTATGCCACTTCGCCCACTCGTTTCAATATTTCGAATGGTCCTATGAACCTCAGACTCAATTTCCCTTTCTTTCTGAATCTGATCTTTCCTTTCCAGGGAGACACTTTCAAAAATACAAAACTACCAACTTCAAAGTCTCGATTCTGACGATGTAAATTGGCGTACTTCTTTTGGCAATCTTGAGTTGCTACCAATCTGGCCTTTATCGTTGTTACCACGTCGACCGTTTGTTGAACTAAATCTAGTCCCAAAAGTCATCGCTCTCTGACTTCGTCCCAACATAATGGCGTTCTACATTTTCTCCCGTAAAGAGCTTAATATGGCGGCATACCAATACTCGCATGATAGCTATTATTGTAAGCGAATTCTACCAATGGTAAGTGGTCATCCCAATTGCCCTTGAAGTTCATCACGCAAGCTCTAAGCATATCCTCCAACGTTTGTATGGTTCATTCACTCTGCCCCTCAGTTTGAGGGTGATATGGTGTACTTAATCTCAACTGAGTTCCCATTCATTCTTGCAAACTTTTCCAGAACTTTGACGTGAAATGCGAATCTCGATCGGAGACAATCGACACTGGCACTCCACGTCGTGATACGATTTCCTTTACATATAAATTTGCTAATTGGTACAAATTGAATCGGATCTTGATGGGTATAAAATGAGCTGTCTTTGTCAATCGGTCCACGATAACCCAAATGGCATCATAACCCTTCTGTGTGATCGGAAGTCCAACCACGAAGTCCATCGTAATGTGCTCCCATTTCCATTCTGGTATTTCTAGCGGTTGAAGTAGTCCACTTGGCCTCTGGTATTCTGCTTTGACTCATTGACAAGTAAGACATCTACTAATGCACTCTGCAACTTCTCTTTTCAAATTAGGCCACCAAAAGTGGTGTCGAAGATCCCAGTACATCTTTGTGCCTCCTGGATGAACAGAATACGTTGTGTTGTGTGCTTCATGCAAGATTTCCTCTCTCAGTTCGGTTACAGCTGGCACCCATACTCGACCCTCAAATCTCAATATACTATGCTTATCTACTTTGAACTTTTCTTCCTCATTTTCTTCTATTCTATTCCTTATTTTCTCACATTCTTCATCTTTCTCTTGTGCTTCCCTTATTCTGTCCAATAATGCCGGGTAAGTTCCCATTACGAATAATTTTCCTTTCACTTCTTTCGGTTCTTCCACCTCTATTTCCAACTTTTCTATTTCTCTTATTAATTTCTCTTGATTTGTCAATTTGAATAATTTCTCCCTTCCTTTTCTACTCAAAGCATCGACAACTACATTTGCTTTTCCCGGGTGATAAAGAATTTTGCAGTCGTAATCCTTGATTAATTCCAACCACCTCCTTTGCCGCATGTTCAACTCCTTCTGTATGAAGATATATTTCAGACTCTTGTGGTTCGTGTATATCTCACATTTTTCTCCATACAAATAATGCCTCCAAATCTTCAACGCAAAAACTACCGCTGCTAACTCTAAGTCATGGGTAGGGTATCATTTTTCAAAATCCTTCAACTGTCGTGATACATATGCAATGACCTTGCCATGCTGCATTAGCACACAACCAAGTCCTCTATGCGATGCATCACTATACACCAGAAATCCTCCCGTATCATATGTTAATGATAATACAGGCGCCTTGCTCAACCTTCTCTTCAATTCTTGGAAACTCTCCTCGCATTTATCCGTCCACACGAACTTCATTGCCTTCCTCGTTAGATTGGTCAGCGGAGTTTCTATCTTAGAAAAATCTTGGATAAATCTTCGATAGTACCCGACTAACCCTAAGAAACTTCTTACCTCTGTTGGCGTCTTCGGTTGTTCCCAATTACTTACCGCCTCCACTTTTGCAGGATCCACGAAAATTCCATTTTGATCTATCATGTGTCCTAAAAATTGAACCTTCTCCATCCAAAATTCACATTTCAAAAATTTAGCGTACATCTTTTCCCTTCTCAATGCTTCCAATACCATCTTCAGATGTTCGGCGTTCTCTTCCTTAGTCTTTGAATAAATCAAAATGTCGTCGATAAATACTACTATGATCTTATCTAAGTATGGCTTGAAAACTCAGTTCATCAAGTCCATGAATGCTGCCGGAGCATTAGTTAACCCAAATGACATCACTAGAAATTTGTAATGTCCGTAACGAGTTCGGAGCGCCGTCTTTGGCATGTTCTCCTCTCGCACTTTCAAGTGATGATAACCTATTCATAAGTCTATCTTGGAAAAACACTTTGCTCCCTTCAGTTGGTCAAAAAGGTCGTCTATCCTTGGCAACGAATATCTATTCTTAATGGTTACTCGGTTTAACTCCCAATAGTCGATACAGAGCCTCATCGACCCATTCTTTTTCTTTACAAACAACACTGGTGCTCCCCAAGGAGACACACTTGGCCAAATGTAACCCTTATCTAGCAACTCTTGCAATTGTATCATCAATTCCTTTATTTCTACTGGCGCCATACGATATGGGGCTTTTGAAATCGGTGCGGTTTCCGGTGCTAAATCTATTATAAATTCGATCTCTCTATCTGGCGGAAGACCAGGCAGATCGTCTGGAAACACGTCTTGGAAATCTCTCACAACTGTTATATCCTTTATTTTTACTCCCTTTTTCTGGGTATCCACTATATAGGCTAAATAACCTACACATCCTTTCTTTAACAACTTTTTGGCCCGCATCATCGTAAGGCAACACGATTGCTTGAGCGATGAGCTACCATAAAACACTACCTTAGACCGATTTGAGGTCTGAAGGTTCACACTTTTCTCTTTACAATCTATTATCGCAGCATGGTTGGATAACCAATCCATTCCTAATATCACATCAAACTCTCCCAATTTAATCGGAATTAAGTCTACGTTTAGTTTGTGACCTCTAATGTTTGCACAACAGTCTCGGTAAATAAACTCTACGGAAATTACTTCCTTATTCGCAATCTCTATGTTCAACGAATTTTCTAGGCGTTTAGGGGGTATGTTTAATCGATTAGCAAATTCTTTAGACACAAAGGAATAGGTAGCACCCGAATCAAATAATATATAGGCATTTATATTATTGAGTGCGAGAATACCTGACACCACATCATTTGCAGTCACTGCGTCTTGGACAGTTATGTTAAAGGTTTGGGCAGTCGGTCGGTTGGATTGCGTTGGTCCGCCGATCATCAGTTTGCTGCCCTCTCCCTATTGGCCGCTTCCTCCGCCACTCCCCTTCTTTGGGCAATCCTTGATTTGATGCTCATTTGAGCTACACGCGAAACATCCCTTGATCTTTTTCGGCTTTGGGCAATTGGGTGAAATGTGCCCTTCCTGGCCGCAGTTGTAGCAGATGCTGCGCCCCTTCCAGCATTCCCCTTGATGGTTTTTCCCACATTTCGAGCAAGCTTCATTCCTTTTCTTAAACCCTCCTTGATAACTTTCTGACTGGTTGATGCTTCGGTTGTTGGTATTGTTGTTGTTGTTGTTGTTGTTGCGGTTATCCCATTTTCTCTTCCCCTGATGACTTCCACCACTGCTACTTCCTCCACGAGTTTCTCCCCCAGCATTCTTGTTCTTCTTCTCCTTGTTGTATTGGCTTAATGCCTCGCTACCTCCCTCATCAATTATTGCCTTCTCCAACAATGTGGCGAACGAGTCGATTTAAAGGACCGACACCTTGTTGAACAACCAAGGTTTTAGTCCAAGTTCGAAGCGTCGAGCTTTCCTTTCTTTGGTGTCTACTTGATGTGTTGCGAATCGTGCGAGTTCATTGAACTTGGCCGCGTACTGCGCCACCTTCATCTCCCCTTGTTTCAGTTCTAGAAACTATACCTCCATCCTATTCTTCATGCTCTTCGGGAAGTAATTCTCGAAGAACAAGGTCTTAAACCTCTCCCAGGTTATAGTCCCTTCTCCCGCCCTCTGTTGATTTGCTTCCCACTAGTAATTTGCTTCTCCCCTCATCATATATGTAGCGAACATGATTTTCTGGTCTTCACCCACACGAGCAATGGCGAAGGCTTTCTCTGTAACGACCATGAATTTTAAACTCCTTATTAATTAAATATGTGATTTAATTTTAACGAGTTAGTTTTGTGAGTTTATTTAAACCTTATGTAGTTATGTGAATTCATGAAATGATTAAAGGGAGTCACTAATAGTTTATTTAAATTAGTGGACTAACCCTAAGAGTTTGATATCAAGAAATTGATAGGATTATTAAATATTCAATTTATTTGAATATAGTAGCAAGAGTTGAACATATTGATTAATTTCAAATATGAGTAATTAATTGATAATGTGTTAATTAATAATTATTATGAATAAATAATAATTAATGTAAGAGATTAATAATTTGTAAAATGATTATATGTTACTTGATTAATTTGTGCAATATAGTAAACCTTTATTATATGGTAGTTAACTATATATTTTATATAGTACAAGGTGGTATATAAATATGTCTATATTATATATATATATATATATAGACTATATAGTAAGAGTTATTTGCATTCATGTGAGTTGCATAATAATATTGTTATATGATGTGGAGTGTGTGGGTAAACATTCATGTATACCTATTGACATATAATAATATCAATTGTTAAATTAATAATGTTTTCATTAAGTTATTATGATAATAACAGTCATGGTAATAAATAATAAGCAATGCACAATTGTATTTGTGGTAATAGAAATTGTACATGAATTATTTATATATGCATTACTTGATACCTTGTAATTGGGAAATACAATGTATGCTCTTTAAATCATTATAACATATGTTGTATGAAATGAATTGCGTGTACATATTATATAACCAAAGTTTATATTATGTGTATATATGGTTTTAACCAAGTGTTGCATTACATTGTTGCATTTCACTGTGCAAATGCTGAGAATTATTTCCTTGTCCCAAAATGAGTGTCACCAAGTACATGAATAGTGACTTGAAGCTAAATCACGTATTTTCCAAAAAGGCTATTGAATAGGTGATCATTTGCTAAGTAAATGGTTGGTAAGGGTGGTTGATCAACTCTTGATTAACCAATGTATTGTTTCTTTGCACCATGAATCCAACCTTGGTGCAATGTGATTATCTAGTCCAAGCTTCTTCTATATATACAAGCTTCAAATTCAGTTTTTTTGTTTGTTAAGTCTTAGTTTGAGAGTCTTAAGTTGTTGAGCATATCATAGAAGCATATTCAAAGTGTAGGAAGTCTATTAAGCTTCAAAAGGTATAAATTCTAAGCTTTTGTTCTTAGTTGGGTTTGTCAAATTCTTGAGAATTACTTGAAATTCTTTATTAGTCTATGTGAATTAACATGTCATGACGTGTTTAAGAAGTTTACTTACATGTTTGAACTCTCAAATAATGATTTAGAGCATGCTTGAATTGTTGGAAACCAAGTTGGTTAAGGCTCGCAAGCAGAGTCCGCTTCATCATCTCTCGATCTGATGCAAGACGGTAGCAGATTGCACCCTATTTGTACTAGGGTGTGGAGCGTGGTATGCAGGCCGTAACCTAAACTCGGTTTGTTTGTTTACGGCATGGCCAATGCGCCTATCTATTTGTATTAAGGTGTAGCTTGAATTTACGCTAGACCTCGCATCACTTCGATGTTTTCTGTTAAGTTTCTGTTGTGCTAACTTGTTAGTATATGGTTAGAGCAGGCATGTAAACTATTTTAGCACACACACATAAGAATGTGCATACAGGATGAACAAGTATAGCAATGATTGGCACAACACTTGTGGTCTTGAAATGAAATTGTAGTCTCAAAAGTGAACTTTGTCACGAGCACATCATGTGAGCATTTTGACTTTATGAACATGATGATATGGTTTATATTGACATAAAATGCAAGACTAAAGTGATTGAACACACTAGCTTACATGATTGGAAGTTAAGACTATTTCAAAGATAAGAAACTTAAGGCTTTTCAAGGAGAACTTGACCAAGACTTTTATCTTATAAGATCTGACCATTTGAGCATACATATGTGACTTTATTATATGTTGTAAATGCATGAGAGTTATATGCTAATATGCCTTGTATATGCTAAGTTGACTTAGTGTAAAATTCAAAGAAAGTTAGAATGAGGAAGCTAATGTCATCAAGTAATGAGTAAAGTATGTTATGACCATGCAAGCATGTGTATTAGGATTCATTATGCCTATAGACATATTGACATGAACTTCGTTTGGTTAATGAATGGTTTCCACTTATTCACACATAGTCATAAAAGGGAAATTTCTAAAATATGAACTATGTGAGTAAAGTATACATACGTTGTATATACATACAAGCATGACTACTGAGTATTGAATGATCAAGTTGTAAGGCACAAATGATTACATGACCTTGTTATGTTTTAATGACATATAAATTATAAGTAAACTTGTGATAGTGAAGTCAAGTAGGGTCATGTGTTATATGTGAAAATATAGCATGTATGTATATTAAAATACATGTATAATTAGTGTGTTAGAGTTAGACTGAAGTCTGGAGAGTAGAAGCTCAACCTTGGTCTGGCCAAGGGACAGCACAGCTGCGCCATCCCTAAGCCTAGACCAGGCGCAGCTGCGCCATCCTGCAGTCTTGCCAAGATGATCTATTTTTGGTCTGAAGTATTAAGGCATGCTTATATGATTACTTTACTTTGTAATGTATAACCAATATGTCATATAATGTGTTGAGAAGCATGCTATGTGATGGTTTGATTCTTTTAAGTGTAGACTCGTACTAGTTTACACGTACAAATTGAAAAGACCGACTTGTTAATGTTAGGTCATTTCAACGCAAGTTAATTAAAGCTAGTATTTTACTGTAGCTGAGCAAACAGGCAAGTTTCCTAAACTTACTCTAATTATTATTGAGCAAGTTTCCCTAACCTTACTCAAATTTATATTGAGCAAGTATCCGAACACTATTTTATTGTGTTGCAATGTTTCCTAGCTTACACAACTTTGTTTGTTGTGAAAGTTTCTTATCCTTCTCATATTGTATTGAGAAGGTTATTGTTGAATTGAAAGTTATTCATTTAAGCTTGAATCTTATTTCCAAGCATGCTATTAAGTGGTTTAATTACTGTATAATTATTCCACATCGATATTATTGATATTCACACTTAGTACACTTGAGATCGTACAGTCTTGGACTTGTACACCATTTAAAGTTCAAATAATTCTTGAACTGTGTGAGATAGAGTCTGAACCTTTGTTCGGTCAGACAAGCATATGAAGTTTTATAAAAGCTATCCAAACCGATTGAGGGTAATGATTCTTAGACTGAAAGAACACCCCTTTCTATAATAGGGGAGTACCAGGTATCTAATATAAGATACACAGAGCAGATTTAAATGTTATGCATATACATAGAGTACGTGAGGCTGATCCCCTCAAGTACTTATTCTGTAGCCAGTAACCAAAGGGTCAATTAGCTATTGATTCCATTGGAGTGTTATAGTTCAAAGTCTACTTGACTAGCATTTATTCTAAAAGCAATCATTATCTTTGCTTATGATATTCATATTGTTGAATCCTCAGATATTCATATTGTTGAATCCATTGCCAGATATTTTTCCATTCATCATGATATATCCTTATTGTTGTATTTAAACTTGTTGAGCAAACTTGTTGCTCATCCTTGCTATATCATGAATTATATTGCAGCTAAGCCCGAGACCTCAGGAAAGGACAAGGGTAAAGGGAAGATGTAGGATAATTGCGAGAAGCAGAATTTATCTTATGCTTAGTTTAAATTACGATTATGTAATGTGAACCCTAATATTTATTTTAGGGTATGATTGTAAGATGATATTAAGGTTATCGTATCTTGGGACTAGTAACACCTTTTGAATGAACAACGTACGTTTATTATATTCCGCATTTTAGTTATCGTAGATTGTTTAGAGGTGGATGTTTGTATTTTATCATGATGACCAAACCGGGGTCAGAGGACCCAGATTTGGGGGTGTCATAGGTTGGTATGAAAGCAGTAGGTTTTAAACGTTAGGAATGCGAAACCTAGGTTATAACCTTATTAGAAAACTCATGTAGAGTATGTAACTGATGGGTTGAGGAAATCCATCGAGTTTTATTGTGATAGTGAAGTTCTTTATTTAAATCAAAAAATGATTGATAGACGTCTTAAACTTCTTCATGCTAACATGAATAGCATATAACATAAAGCCTAATAATTTTTTTCCTTTCCTCAGATCATGCTGCCTAGGAGAATTCCATGGAATCAGAGGGAGGAAGGATCCGTTAACAATGGTGGAGGGGCAAATGTTGATCTAATGCAGAACTTCGTTAATCTGTTAACTAAGGCAATGCAAAACAGACCCCCACCAGCAGCAAGGCGGCCAGGATAACACTTGGCTAACTTTAAGGACTTCAAATTGGTAGGACCACTGGAGTTCCGAGGAATTTTGGATCCAATTAAAGCCCAGACGTGGATAAAAGAGATGGAGAAGGTGTTTGAGATCGCAGGCGTGGCCAAAACATAGAAGACGAATTTTGCCACTTTCATGATGAAGGGCGGAGCTAACTATTGGTGGAAAGCCAATAAGGAGCGAGCAGAAGAGGGAGTTATTCCTTGGGACATATTTAAGGAGCTATTCCTCGAGAATTACTTCTTGGAGAATACGCAACAGGATATGGAAGTTAAGTTTCTGGAACTGAAGCAAGGTAGTATGTTTGTCGCAGAGTACACGGCGAAATTTAACGAGTTAGCCCGATTCGCTTCACATCAGGTTGACACAGAGGCCAAGAAGGCAAGAAGGTTCAAATTAGGACTGAAACCATGGGTGTAGAAGGCAGTGGCTGTGTTGAAGATTAAGACTTACTCTGATCTTTTGGAAAGGGCTATCATTGCCGAAGGAGGCAATGAAGCCATCGTTCGATTAAAACAAGAAAAGAAGACCGGTCAGGAAGGTCAGAAAGGGGGAAGCAGCGGAGGCAGCAACCCCAACAAGCGTAAATGGACGGAGAGCCAGTCCTCTGGAGGCAATAAGTCCGGAGGGGAGGCTAAGAAAAGTATGAAGTGTAACAACTTTGGGAGGAATCACTCGGGGGAGTGCATGAGGGGAAAGAGTGTTTGTTATCATTGTGGACAACCGGGGCACATGGCTCCTCAGTGTCCGAATAAGCAGAAGGGAGGATGTTTCTCGTGTGGAGCCATGGACCATCAAATTAAGGATTGCCCGAAGAAAAAGAGCAATGCAGCTAGCGGCAACCGCAACAACAACAACAACAACAATGGGCTGAACATTGGAGGGTCAGCCAGTCAAGCCAACAAACCAACGGCACGAACGTTCAACATGACCATACAGGATGCGGTGGAGTCTAAGGACGTGGTGTCAGGTATCATTCCGATCAATGATATAGATGCATACGTGTTATTTGATTCGGGTGCTACCTGCTCTTTTATTTCTGAAGAATTTGCTAAACAGTTAGACTTACCCCATGAGAGATTAGAACACCCTATGAACGTAGAAGTAGCGAACAAGGAAATTATCCCCGTAGAATACATTTTTAGGAATTGTTATACCGAATTGCGAGGATTTAAGCTCAAAGTGGATTTGATACCGATTCGTTTGGGGGAGTTTGATTTAATCCTTGGAATGGATTGGTTATCGGTTCACGGAGCAGTTATAGACTGTAAGAAGAAGTGTGTACGCCTTAAGACTCCGAATAAGTCGAAGGTGGTATTTTATGGTAGTAAATCACTGAGACAATCTCATTGTCTGACGATGGTGCAAGCACAGAGATTGCTTAGGAAGGGTTGTATAGGTTATTTGGCTCACGTGGTTGATACTCGACGAGTCGAGGGTGAACTGAGTCAAATACATATTGTAAGGGAGTTCGTTGATGTCTTCCCAGACGAGATTCGGGATTGCCACCGGATAGAGAGATTGAGTTTGTTATTGATTTGGCACCAGGGACAGAACTGATATACAAAGCGCCGTATCGTATGGCACCGGTAGAGATGAAAGAACTAATGGCTCAATTACAAAAGTTATTAGATAAGGGATACATTCGACCGAGCGTATCACCGTGGGGAGCACCAGTCTTATTCGTAAAGAAGAAAGATGGGTCACTATGACTTTATATCGACTACCGAGAGTTGAACAAGGTCACCATTAAGAACAAGTACCCGTTGCCCATGATAGACGATTTATTCGATCAGTTGAAAAGGGAAAAGTACTTTTCAAAGATTTACTTAAGGACAGGTTATCACCAACTGAAAGTGAGGCCGGAGGATATTCCAAAGATGACATTCAGAACTCGGTATGGACACTTTGAGTTTCTGGTAATGTCATTTGGATTGACTAACGTGCCAACAGCCTTTATGGATTTGATGAACATAGTGTTCAAACAGTATTTAGATAGGTTTGTTGTCGTATTCATGGATGACATTCTAGTATATTTCGAAATGGAGGAAGAACACGCCGAGCATCTTCGGATAGTGTTGGAGACATTAAGGAGGGAGAAACTGTATATAAAATTCTCCAAATGCGAGTTTTAGTTGCAGAGAGTGCAGTTTTTAGGACACGTTATCGACAAGAATGGTGTTTCGGTGAATCCAGTGAAGGTAGAAGTGGTTATCAATTGGGAGTAGCCGAAGACGCCGATATAAATTAGGAGTTTCCTAGCATTAGCGGGATACTATCGAAGATTTATTCGGGATTTTTCGAAATTAGCATCACCGTTGACCAATCTTACTAGAAAGACAGTTAAGTTCAATTGGACGGAGAAGTGTGAAGAAAGTTTCCTAGAATTGAAGAAGAGGCTTAGTCAAGCACCTGTGTTGGCCTTACCGGATAACATGGGAGGGTTTGTAGTGTATAGTGATGCGTCACACAAGGGACTTGGGCGTGTCTTGATCGATGCAACACGGTGTAGGTCATTACGCGACGCTTCACGTCGCCTAAAAAGATTATGAGAAGGGATATTCGACTCATGACCTGGAGTTAGCAGCAGTAGTTTTTGCCTTGAAGATTTGGAGACATTATTTGTAAGGCAAGAAATGTGAGATATATACAGACCACAAGAGTCTGAAGTATATCTTCACGCAGAAAGAATTAAACATGAGGCAGCGTCGATGGTTAGAATTGATCAAAGATTATGATTGTGAGATTCTGTACCATCCAGGCAAAGCAAATGTAGTGGCAGATGCCTTGAGCAGATAAGGCAGAGAGAAGTTATTGAAGTTAACTATTCAAGAAGAATCGGTGAAAGATTTCGAACGACTAGACTTGGAGATTAGATATCCGACGGAGGCGAACGAACAATTATTTACAGTAACAACGAGTCTGACTCTATTGGATAAGGTTAAAGAAGCACAAGAAAAGGATGAAGATTGCAATAACATCAAGAAGCGATTGACTGAAGGTGATGAGTTGAAATTTAATATTGATAGCACTGGACTGCTAAGATTTGAAGGACGAATTTAGGTACCGTTAGTACCAGAACTGAGAGAAGAGATTTTGCAAGCTACCTATAAATACCCCTGCAGGGTAGGTGCTATAATATGTGGCCGATCTCAACGTCTCTGCTACAATCATCGGCACAATGGTGTGACCCTCCCTGTGAGTTTTCACTACCATAATGACGCCAATGTCCAGCTCATCCATATACCGTGGCATGTACACATATGACAATACACACATCAACAATATGTCTACTCTGGATAGACTCCAATGATCCTCCAGCATGGTAAAATCCTAGGAGTGTCGCGTGTAACTGTCCTCTGAGCCAAATCTGTCCATCAGAAAATGCTGCGATACCACGTGGCCGGATGTGATCTCATCCTGCACAACTCTATGCCTCAGTCCGGTGAGGGTCATAAACTGTCGGCTCATGTCACCGATAGGTTTGTCCAATGGCAGCGCCGTCAATCGTGCATACTCCTCTAAGGTAGGAGTCAACTCATGGATACCAAACTGAAAAACCTGTCTCTCTGATATGTAGTGCTCCAAAGATACCTCTACAAAGCTCGGGAACACAGAAACATCGAGGAGGGTCATAGAATCTTTGCAATAAGCGATCTACTGATCACCCATGCGGAGGTGACATATTGTCATACCACGATCTTAGATGGAATGCCACCAACACTAGTGGGGTATGATCAATGCAGCTAACTGTCGAGAAAGACATCTTTGTGGGCCATATTATAAGACGATCCAGGGGTCAATGCTGAATATCTCTGGACATACATACATATGCATAATATGGTACACGTAGGATAAACAATAGATGGCAATATGATGTAGAGAATAACAATATATAGATTCCTAAGTACATCATCATCTAATACATCTCTGTACAGCTAAAAATACAGGGAAATAGGCACAGACGCCCAACAACTAACAGATGCCTATCAAAAGATATAGCGAGAATGGGGCACAACCACCTAGTATTTAACAGAGGCTTATCAAAAGATATAACAAGAATCTACATCAGAAGAAGACAATGGTGTCAATGTCTACTTCATCAATCCTGTCCACCTGATATAACTCCTCCTGAGTCACTAGATCTCCATCTACAGGGATGTCATACCTACACAATGGAAGATCTGCATTGGAAAAACTATATGGGTCACCTGAGGGGCCAGCGCCTGAGCTAGAAGGATCAAAAGTATCTACCTCTGAAGGATCTCTGCCCAAGTGCCGGGTAAAGAAATGTGCCCGGTCCAACTGCCGGGTTAAACTATCAATCTATGTCAAATGAGTTAGATCTCTGACACAGGCCATCCAATCTGTCATCATCACGGATCCAGGAACCATATCCCCCATAAATTGCGTGGTGCGGGTCTGTGCTCCGATGGTACGAGGGGACCACCAATGCTGGAACACCTCCTAAGAATAATGACCCTTTGATAGTGTAAAACCGTCAACACCCATCAATGGGATATCAATGGTGGGCGACTCTTATACAGGCCAATAATGCCTGGCAGGAGGTAAGATTGGTATATGGATCTCCATTGTAGTTCTCTTAATAGCACGCTCTCCCAAATAGAACTCCCATCCTCCATCAGTAAAGAGACGAACCCTACGGGTGGATATAATGTACTCGACACCAGTCAGGTACCCATCCTCAAACCCAATGGCTAAATGCTCCCCAGAGTAGGGAATCCAAGTGATGACATCAGTTGTCAACAACTCCAACTGTAGTCTACAATGGGTGAAACCCTTCGCTATAGGAACCTCCGTCAAAATGGAGTGATGCCATCGCCGTCCTCGTGGATAGGTCTCCAAGCCTAGCACACTCACAGGACGCAAGCATGGGAGCCTCTCATAGGCCCAAAACTGCCAACATAAAGGTAAACATCTGCTATCAGTCAACACTCTTAACCTGTACATGGGAAATCAAAAGAGAAACACTTACCAGTAGAAATGGGTAAAATCCTAGCCAAGCCTCCGTCAAGCCCTGCGAACGCATGCGCATACCCCTGAGGAAATAAGCGAAGGTGTAGGAACCCCAATCATACTCTCTAATACAGTCCACATCTCGTGTGGCGCTCACTAAAGTGAATGATACCGTAGAAGAGTTATCTGCTATGAAGCAGGCCCTAATGATTATCAGGAATAATCATCAAAGAATGCGATCCCTGACTCTCACATCATCGGGTATGGGCTCACTCAACAGCCCGCTCATTGCATCTACGCTCAAAGGACTGTACGGGCTGTCCTGCCCTTGAGTGCCTCAGCCAGGACTCCTAACAAGGATCTAACAAAGTAGTCGGGGTAATATTTGTCGTACATGGCACTGGCACCCTCCAAACTCCATACCGGTGATAAACTGCCAATCCATCGGCGTCATCATCACCTCACAATCCAACAAATGGAGAGACTGAGTCTGGTGAAACTAGCGCTTAGACAATGCCTTGAGGTAACCCTAGGGACAACGACGGGGAAGGATGGAAAAGAACGCCCCAAAACCCCAGCCATGCACAATCGCTCGATAATCAGGATGCAGAGTCTGATATGTGGAGTGAATACTGAACCAGTTCCCTCTAGGTTGTGTGAAGCTAGGAACCTGCATTACAAAGTAGATCAACATCAGAACCTTTACTCCTCATTAATAGGAAAAAAGGAAGATCAAAATCTAGCTGGTACCTCATTTGCATGCAAGTAAACTGAGGGGTGTCAACTCAAATCACCCAGAAGCTCTGGGATCATCACCTGAATGCCTGGGAAATCCCTACGGGGAACGTGAGCAGCAGGAGCGGGGTCCGTAACCTATACATCTTCCTCCTCATCCTCAACATCCGGTACCTCAACCCGGACAAGACGTATCACCGCCTCTGCCAGACGACGAGGTTGTCTAACTGAACGGGGTCGAGGTACATCAGAAGCCCTCCTCCGAACACCTGAAGTGGTCCTACAGGAACTACTCAGCTGATCCAGATCAATATATCTGGACATAAGTCTCCAAATCACCTCAGAAAGGGTGTGGTAAATTCGAACCTGGAGCTTTTTTAAATGCATTTTATGACTACATGCATGCATGCATAACTTTAACATACGCCTAAAGTAAAGTTAAAAATGCATGACTATCCAATACCTACATTTTGGAAAAATTTTGCCATAGTCCCTTTGTAAATAGGATTATCCACATGCACATAGGCATGACTAGGTGGTCATTCAGTATCACACCTGCCCACAGTCATAAACATCCTATATGCATTACACTATCAAAGACATAATCCGTAAGGGTAACTTAATTACCAGGATTATTTTGCTTTTTCACCTTTGTTCATTTGTCCTCAAATAGGATAAGAAATAGCAGAAAAAGGTGCCAATTTGACTGTTTCAAAAGTCAAATTTTTTTCACATCATTATGTTCAGCATGGTTAAATACTAACATTTACTATGTTGAATATTTTTATCATGTCATATAAGCATGCATATTCACTACTATATGTTTAGATGCATTTCATGTGATAAGTCATTTTCCAACGGATAAAAACTGGAAAAGAAGACATGCATATGTTACAGGAAGCGATGTAGAACACTTATGCGATGCGATGAAATTTGCGAAAAAGACACCCAAACTCGGCAGATCTGAAGAAGAGCTCTCAATTTCCTGTGTGGCACGACTTAGAAATGAATTTTGAAAGCAAACTGTAGCTTAAAACCACCCACGGTTGACTACAGGTGTACCTGCGACTCCCCTGGGTTAGTGCCACCCCTTCGGCTCGGTCCAGTTCTAGTTGCAAAGGAGATCTCACAAACTGAAAAGGCCAAATCAGGAATAAAAACGCTACGAGATTGAGCGAAATAGCTTGAAATACTGGTTTTAAGAGACCAAAATGTAGGTCTACATGTCACTCATTGGTATTCGCCCAGACACAGGGTTCCCTATACTGCTGATCACAACAGTTGCAAACCACACTAGGCAATGCCTCACGAAGGTCCGGATGCCATCTATACGGGGTCAGAACCCCAAAACCTTTCTTCCCCAGCGGAAACTCTATCTAAATCATCCGTTGATGAACATGTCAATGAAGGTCAAGCATCCTTGACAATATCCTCAGCAGGGATTTCATCCGTTGATGCACATGTCGACCAAAAAGGTCAGCAACCTGACAAAAGATGACTATTGGCGATAAGAATCTGGACGAGAGCGGTGAAAAGACCTGGAAGTATAAACCAGGGAAGAACATCCTCATTGGGGAGGACCGATGATGGAATATGTTATACACATCCTCAACAAACAAAACACATCCCCACAGAATCTCTTATACATGAGAGATACATCTTCAATATAAAGTCTGTATCAAGGATTAAGGACTTTGGTGATCACCCCAACGTCAACATCCTGGAAGTTTTTGAAGACTTTGGATCGCACAACCAAGACAGTTCATCAGGGTTGTCAGTAATGACTGCCAACCCCGGTAGAAGTCAAAGGAGCCGACAATCATCCCATCCTATTGGAGAACAGTCCAACAAACCACATATATTTGCATCATGCTGCTGTACATATCATCATGATTATCCTATCACATTTCAAGTGTCTAGTATTCTTTATCCTATCCATGCCATTGCATTGCATAAATATAATAAATAGGGGCATCTGTAGACACTCTAAATTTTGCATTCCTGTTACTAAAATTGCAGGAGGGTAGAATCATCTTTCAGAGATAACCCTGGAGGACAAAATAGTTCCAATTCCGAAAAGCCCACCAGAGAAGCCTTTTCAACCTCGGAGATAACCCCAAGATAGTCAATCCAAAAAACAACACTAGGAGTTTCATTCTCAACCTCAGAAATAACACCGAGGAGTGCAGTTGCAGTTCTGGAGATAATCCCGGCAAAGCTCGTTTCAACCTCCAAAAATCAGCTACAACCTCAGAGATAACCCCGAGGCACTCAGTCCCAAACCCAGAGATAACCCCGGGAGGTCAGGTACACCTTAGAGATAACTCTGAGGACATCCAGTACTTGTAGCAGCCTAATCTCAGAGATAACCCTGAGCAACGACTACTTTATCAGCCCAAACCGGAGATAACCCCGGTGAGGGGCAAATTCATCATTTTACCACCTCGATTCCACACGTGCACCGTCTCAAAACATTTCAACATACATTCTACATAGTAATGTCTTACAAGAACCGAATAGCTGCAATCCCGGGTGACTACTACGCAGGATAGCACACCGGATAGAATTTGAAGCTTGAAGACCAAGGGCATGGTCCCATCTTCCTGAATTCTTACAACCTCTGATCCCATGTCATTTGTGAAGCTCTCGACAACAGCACTCCGTAAAAGGTCTTATACATCTCAATCGAAGGCCCAGATTGAAGTTATAAAAGTTTGAGCAGACATCATGTTGCATGCGTGCACGTACTTTGAGACTGTAATACCCGAGAATTTCTGCGTATTATTAAATAAACACATTAATG
The DNA here is from genome assembly GCA_020205615.1 of Panax quinquefolius. NCBI lineage: Eukaryota > Viridiplantae > Streptophyta > Magnoliopsida > Apiales > Araliaceae > Panax > Panax quinquefolius. The sequence continues at coordinate 54,437,512 of CM035163.1, forward strand.
GAAATTAATATTTATTTGAATATAAACAATTTCGTGTTATGAAATGAGAAAACTCAATTATATTAAATAAATGAATAATTGATAATATGTGGAGTTTGTGGTAAACTCGTTGAAGGCCTTGTGTGGCATAGTGATGGGAAGTACTAATACTAATATTAATCGGAGAAGAGATTACAAATTGAGCAATTAGGTAATATTAATTATCAATTGTTGTTGTTGTATACTATTGGTTGTTAATTGATGTGTGGTATACTAATTATTTGATAATGTGGATTAATTAATGATTATTAATTATCATATTATTTAATTGATAATGGTTATGATGGAATATTGATTTCTAGGTAATTAATTAATAATAGGTGATTATTATATAGATAAGCAATGGTTATGGAAATCCACAAATATATTGATCAACGATTATTTGATATTGGTGAAAATTAATTAAGGAAGTGCATGATTTAATTACTTCACATAATTGAGTAAGTCGTAAGATAATAATATTATATTACTTGATTATGTGCATATGAGTATATACAACCATACTATATGGTGCAGTGTGACATTTATGTGACTATATATATTAAGTCTTATAAAACTATATTGTATGAGCATTGTGATTAAAAGTATTGGAACTATATGTTATAAATATATTATGTGACAATATGTATGTGGGCATGTATGGAAATAATATACCATGAACTATTAAAGTATGCCAGTGTGATAAAATGTACATGGATTATATGTATATTACATTTTCATATTTCATCTACTACATTGAAACCTTATTTATTAAGTGTGACATTAAGTTATAATATATGGTTAATATGTATATATAATATATAACATAAGAATAGGAGATTGAATTAGTATAACAAGCATACTGAGTTAATTTATTTGTCCCAAAATGAGTGTTTAATTGCCTCATTTCTCAATCACGTGAGTTTCATAAAGGCTAAGGCCTATAATCCTTTCTTCCTTCTAAGCTTTTCTAGACTATGATCATGGTAGAGAGTGGTGGTTATGATGAGTTTAAACCACCATCCAGCCACTCCTCCATAACCTTCATGCAATCCTAAAATCTCTTGGTTTAATTTCTTGGATAATGGCTTGGCATGGTTAGTAAGTTCTCTATAAATTGAGCACTCTACTTCTTCATTTCTTGTTGCTGAGAATTATCTGTAAAGTCCAAGTTGAGAGGGAGAATTGCTTGCCAGTTAAGAGAGGGTCTGAGATTTGTAAGGAGTTCAATTGAGCTTTAAGAGGTATAAAATTCTACTTCTATGTTCTCAATTCTTAAGTTTGTCAAAATTCTAGAATTTGTTGAATTCTTTGTTAATTGATGTAAGATAGCATGCTATTGTGTTATTTGAGTTGATACACATGTTTTGGAACTTGGTAGCTGGTCTAATAGCAGGTGTAGCATCTTTTGTGCCAAGGCTCTACTTCTGCAGAAGCCATTTTTTCTTCAAGCTTTCGAAGTGGCGCGGTAGCGCCACTTCCATAAAGTTAAAATACCATGTGTACATGCGTGGTGCAGTTCTGAGATAATGAATTGAAGTTTCTAATTTGTTTTGAGCATGCTATGATGGTTAGGTTAAGCCTATAAATGACCCTATCATGTGGTTAGATACTGTTTGAACATATATGGTGTTTTAGCATGATGTTGAGCTAAATTTTCAAGAAATTTTCAACATTTGGAAAACTAGAAATTGTAAACTTGGATTAATGTATATTCTAATTTTGTGAACATGTGTAGATAACCTAATTATGCACACAAATGAGTATAACATTAGACACGAACTGGTTCGGTGTATAATAGAGTTTTCTAGCTTGGTTTTAAAGGAGTTCTAAAAGAAGACTTGAAGTTTTGCAAAACAAAGTATGATGAGCATTATGTTTTCAAATTCTGATATTTCTAGCTTATGTAAATAACTTGAGTATGTGCGCAAATGAGTACGAAAGTATGCTTTAGACAGTGTGTGCGCTTATCTTGCATGCTTAAATAAGTTTACTAATGAGACTTATAATTTCAAAGATAAACTTAATAAACTATGAGATAAGATTGTGAGCATGCTTATGTGGTTTAAATTGTGCATGCAAGATATCGCGATTAGGTGTGTTATGCATGTAGATATGATTAATATGAATGCCTAGTGGGCCTTATGCATAGTAAAACTAGTTAAATGTGGCTTAGAGCAAGCATGGATGAACTAGAACGTCATAACTTGTAATACATGACTAATCTAATGAAAACATGAGTTGTTGAGCTGTGGATCATATAGTTTTGTTCAACGCTTAAACATAAGAAAATTATGAATTTAGCCTTTAAAGTCTTGAATAAATGGGAATATATGGTGACCTATGATAATGTTAAGATATGGAGTCAAACTTGGTTATCCACCTACTAACATGTATGTATTGCATGATTATTTATAAATGTACCAGTCGTGTATGCACTGACCTTCTACAGGAGCAGCCAACTCTGGTTTGAACTGAGAGTCGTGCATCTCCTTAGTACAAACACGGCTAGTCTGCTGTAGGATCAGTTTCTGTTTTTTTTTTGTAGCAATTGCATACTTGTATTATTACTCTAGCATGCATTATATGACCAGTACATGTCCAATGTGTTAAGAAGCAAGCTAGATAATATGAGTGAATGTTTAATGATGTGATTAAAGACTTTCAAGTGATAAGTCCAAAAAGTATTTGCAAACTATAGAGCAACGATTAAAAAACTATGTAATTGATTTTCATGGTAACTTACAAATTGATTTTGTGTTATAAATACGTGAGATATGAAATGTGGTATGTGATGAGTATATGACTAAGTTAGATGTTTAAGTATGCTTTTAAACTTACATATCAAGCATGAGCACATTTAACTAATGAATATCTTATACATACTACATTATGTTAGGAATTGAAAGAGTATTGTTAAGCGATATTTTGGTAAACTGCGCTTGAGGCAAGTTTCCTTGAACCTTACTTTTATTGTGAAAGTATCTGAACCCTATTATTATTGTTGTGCAATATCATTGCAATATTTTATTCGACAAATACCCTGAGCTTATCCCTTTGAATACAAGTTAGATTACTTTCTCGTTCAAAAGAGCTAATATGTTTAAACCCTTGTAAAAGTTATTATTCATGTTAAACTTTGTATTGATCTTGAATATCGTGAAAGATTCAATGCCATTTGTTTCGGCTAGACTGTATGCATGTTTATAAAAGCTATCCAAACTAATTGATTGGTGCAGAAATCTTGAAAACCGAGTTGGACAGCCCTTTTGGTAAGGGGAGTGTATGTTGTTGGAAACCCCAACACATGGATAAATATTATTATGGTGTTATGCATAACGTGAAGTATTGTAGACTGATCATCTATAGTACTTGATATTTTTGGTTATCAGTTTAATATTGGTAACTCTAGTGAAAGTTCAATGGTCCTTAGTGACTGCTCAGTATAAATTGTTTATCCCGTTGGATATATTGTTAGCCGTTGAATTCATATATATCAGTTGATTTATATTAAATTGTCATATCCCTTATTGATGATGTTATTCTGACACTTTGAACTATCCTAGAGATAACCCTTCGATATTTCAAACCTTGTGATATTATATCCTACACCCTTGTTGTATATTACTTGCTGGGCAATTTATGCTCATCCTTGCTTATTTAAAACATTTCAATAAAGGAAGAACAGGGAGGTGTCTCTGGAGCAGACAAGGGCAAGGGCAAGGCTATCGACTAGCTTGTCCTTTTTTTAATTAAAGCTATTATGTTATGTTAGGAATATTTGTGGACTATGTTTAAGCTTAAGTATGATCATGTAATAAGTCTTTATTAGATATTATTATGTAATCTATTAAGCACTGTAGGTTGCGAGACTTGGGGGAATAATTATAATAAATCATTGTATATTATTCTAAAGTAGATTTTCCGTTGTGTATGCATTATTTTAGTTATTATGGTTTTACCATGAGAACGTGATGAACCGAATTCGAGTGACCAAGTGAAGGTCCGAATTTAAGGGCGTCACAGAGACAACGGGACCCGCAGAGAGTTTGGGGCATGCCGGCCAAATTGAGTGCATCTACAGTACCGCAGTAGGGTATCTCTGACTCCCCCTCTATAAATAGAGGGCTTGGGGTAGCCATTTTGTAAGAGAAAACGGCGAGGAAGCCCTATCCAATTTGCTCTGTACACACTATAAACTAAGTGCTTTCTCATTTTAAACACTTGTGAGCTTATATACTGTCCTATTTTTACCAGCAGGAGCTGAGTGTTCATCCATTTAAAACTTTAGAAGTCTTTTTTGGCAGTCCACTGTAATCCTTCTTACACTTCTTAAAGCCTTTCTATTCTAATGTGCACACACTTTTATTCATGTTGAGAGTCGTGTTGCATGTATATGCCCGGACTTCGATCCGTGGCTTTTATTTCCTTTTGTATATATATATATTTTTATATATATTTATATATATGGACTAACATTATCGAGTTATGCCTCGATTGAGCCTGGACTCACGTCCAGAGCATTTATTTACTTTTGTATGTGTGTGTGTGTGTATATATATATATATGTATATATACTTATATATAAACTATTATCGGACTCTATTCGATGAGTCTGGATTTTATATCCAGAGCGTTTATTGATTATATATATATATATACATACATTTCTGTCAGGCCCGGAGTTTACTTCGTGGGCTTTTACTGCTTTATTTATATTCCGTCCCACCTGGAGTTTACTTCGTGACGATTGATCATTTTTACTACTTTATTTACATTTTCATCCCGCCTGGAGTTTACTTCGTGGCGGTTGATCGTACTTATTGCTTTATTTACATTTCTGATCCCCCATGGAGGTGTTTCGTGGTGGTTGATCGTGTCTCTATATATATTTACCACTTTTATATATTTACATTTCTAGTCCCCCATGAAGTTCGCTTTGTGGTGGTTGACAGTCTGTATATATATATATATATATATATATATATATATTTATAGCTTTTATATATATATAACTGCTTACAGCTTTCATATAAACTGCTACATCATGTGAGCCTAGGAATCATATGATCACAGATTCAGTCTCCTGAATCTAGATTCGCTTCCGTGATGGACATTTTAATTTTGTGCTTGACTTGACATTATTCACGGTGTCTGAATTTTCTTAGATGGCTCTCATGACCACAAGGAGTTCGACACTGCTACATATCTTATTTTCTCGAAGATGCTTTGCATCTCGAAAATAAAAGCAACTAAGCCGAACATTTAATAAAAAATGGAAGTATCAAAGGCCTCAATTACTATTGAGCATAAGGGTTTGGAAAACCTCTTTTACAAAACATCATTGCTATATCTTGTTAAAACTAATTTTTTACATAAATTCAAACCCTTTATATATAGGTGTGGACGAGGCATAGCTCTACTTCCAAATAATTACACATTGACCCACACACACACATTCGTATAACAGTTTAATTAAAAAGTTGCGGTCACCATGGTAACACGGATGTCGGGGGGTGGTGCCTAACACCTTCCCTCCGCATAAGCAAGTCCCCGGACCCTAACGAATCTCGGTTTCACAGACCAGTTTAGCAGTGTTACATCACGTGGTTAATGTGCAAACCTTTTCTCGGTTGAGTTGGTGCAACCATTTAAAAATACCAACTGACGACTCTTACAGTCCAATCGTCGACATATAAATGTCGGACCTTTTCACAACTTATTTTTTCAAACAAATCTCACCTAACATGAGAACACCAAAAGACAAGAATAGAAAAGGGACAGTAAAAATCCCGACGTCGACAAGAATAACAGGATAAGATTGAGGAGCTGAAAGAGTTAGCTGAGATGCGTCAAGCTACTATAGAGTAGAATGATGTCGAGATTCAAGAACTTGACTCGCGACTTGGGAACACAAAATGGAACCTAGTTCGTATAGAGGGACAGCAAGAGGATCTGTTGGCCGAGAATGAGAAGATGAAGACTGAAGTGGAAAAGCTAAAAGATGACTTGAAGAAGGAGTAAGCTAAGTGTGCAAGAGCAGAGGACGCTTGGATGAAGGCTACTCAACGTGCAGATCATGTTGAAGCTAAGGTTCAAACAAAGAAGGCTAAGATGAATGAAATGGATTATGCCTTTCATTCTGCGATTCATAGAGCCCAGGATCGAGTCTTTTACTACCCAACTTAATTTGAAGACTTGCCATGGTTTGTGATGGATCATAGAACGACGTATCGTATTATAGAGGAAAGGCGTAGAGAAGCCTCTCGACGTCTTAATATGCCAAGATAATAATAATAATAATAATAATAATAATAATAATAATAATAATAATAATAATAATAATAATAATAATAATAATATGTGGTTGAGTATGTGAATTAATAAATTGTAAATCCCTTGTTTTGAGATAAATAAAGGGGTAGTATGAGGATGTAATCCTGAAACTTATTTAGCTCAGGAAAATGGATGTTGATAGCAGAGATGTTATCCTTATTATGTTTTGGAAAATTATAAATGAATAAAAATATCAAAGTTTATTGAAATGTTATGTGTTATAGCTTTAGTCTTAGAATGTTTAAGTTAAACTTGAAGTGTTCAAGAAGTTGAGTAATGAACTAATAAGCATATATTTTAACAGAAAATGCCTCCTAGAAGAAGAAAACCACGCCAACAACCACCTCTCGAGGGGTCTACTAACACTAATAACGAGGCCAATGCTAACCCGGTTCAGCAGTTGGTGACTTTGTTAACGGGAGCACTTGCGAATCAACCGCAAGCCCAAGTCACGACCTTCAAAGACTTCAAAGTAGTTGGACCGCTAGAGTTTTAAGGGTCTATGAATCCAGTTCAAGCCCAAACTTGGATCATGGAATTGGAGAAGGTGTTCGATGTTGCCAGAGTTAACGAGGATCAGAAGACCGCTTTCGCAACATTCATATTGAAGTTTAAAGCTAGCAATTGGTGGCAGGCGAATAAGGTATTTCGAGATATACTTTCCAGCGAGTTCTCAGAACCAGTTGGAAGTTCAATTCTTGGAGCTAAAATAAGGAATCATATTTGTGCCAGAATATGCTGCAAAGTTTAATGAGTTGTCAAGGTTTGCCACTTATCAAGTTAATACCGATGAGCGTAAGGCAAGAAGGTTTGAACAAGGGTTGAAGCCCTGGCTTTATAGCAAGGTTTCAATGTTCCAGTTAAACACGTTTGTGGCTATACTGGAAAAGGCAATTATCGTGGAAGGTGGAAGAGATGCCTTAACCAAGTATAACCAAGAACAGAAGAAGAGAAAGAATGAGAATGAAAATAAGGTTGGTGGAAGGAATAATGGAGGTAACAGCCAGAAGAGGAAGTGGAGTGAGAATTCGAATACGGGAGGACAACAAGGAAGTCAACAGAAGAAGAAGTTTAAAGCTTGTGCTACTTGCGGGAAGAACCACACTAGGGTGTGTTTGAAGGGTAAGAGGGTGTGTTTTAATTGTGACTGCACCAAACTGTTTTAGTCCAAAAAAGGGAGCACGTTTCACCTGCGGGTGTACGGATCACATAGCTCGTGATTGCCCTAAAAAGATAACGGGAAGTGCAAGTGGAGGAAAAGGAATCAACAATGGAGGTACTTTAACTATCACTAGACCAGCACAATCAAGTCATCCTACTGCGAGGACTTTCACTATGACCGTGCAGGATGCTGTGCAGTCAAAGGATGTGGTGTCAGGTATCATTCCGATCAATGGTATTAATGCTTATATACTATTTAATTCGGGTGTTACTTGTTCATTTATATCCGATGAATTTGCTCAGAACTTAGATTTGCCTCAGGAAAAATTAGATTTTCCTTTAAGCATAGAGATTGCGAATAGGGAAGTGATTCCTATTAAATTCATATATAAGAATTGTAGAGTGGTTATAAAGGGTCATGAGATGATGGTAGATCTGATACCAATTAAACTTGGGAAATTTGATGTTATACTTGGAATGGATTGGTTATTCAATTACGGGGTAATAATTGATTGCCAAAAGAAATGTGTTAACCTTATGACCCCGTCAAAGGTGTTTTATGGCAGCAAGTCGCCTCAACAAGCAAGTTGTCTTACGGTGATGCAAGCCAAGAAGTTGTTGAGATAAGGATGTGTAGAATACTTAGCCTACATAGTCGACACATAGAAGAAGAGTGCGAAGTTAGAAGAAATACTGGTCATTAAAGATTTTGCAGACGTATTTCCAGACGATTTGTCTGGACTTTTGCCAGATTGAGAAATCAAGTTCGTGATTGATTTACTGCCAGGAATGGCTCCAATATCTAAAGCTCCATATAGAATGGTCCCAGTAGAGATGAAAGAGTTGATGGTGCAGTTGCAAGATGTAAGACCCCAACTTTTTATAAAATCAAATTTTCTCTATTTATTATTTTGAAATAGTAAGGGGTTGATTCGATTAATGTGGTTAGTTATGGGTAAAATCTTAAATATTTTAAATAAGCAAGTGGTTATAAAATATTCATTGTCGGGGAATATTAGTTTTGGTCGCATAAATATTCTTCTTTGTCGAAAAATATTAAATTACGACGGTATGACCATTCATGAGCCCCATAACTAAAAAACTGTCGGATGAAGAAAATGACAAGTATGAATTTTTTATAAATAACGGCGTAGTTGTTACCGTTAACATCTTTGTTGGAATAATTCGATGGGTAAAATCTGAGAATCTGATGTTGCATAGTAGCAGCATGCGGTATTGCATAATAATTTTAATTATTGATTCTTACGTAAGAAGTCACTACTCAATAATTATTACAAGAATAATTCTTTGTTCAATATTTTATTTTATTGATTCAATAATTGCTACGTTGATATTTTATATTATTTATTCAATAATTGTCCTTCGCACAAAGATATTTTTCATTATCGGATCAATAATTCATATTATTTGAATAATACTTATTAGATAGCATTATTGGCAATGTCTAAGGAAGTTACATACAGAAAGGGGTTTGGTCACCTAATTGAGCACCAGTAAGGAGAAATCCTTATCGGAAAGCCCCCTCTTTCTTGGGAACGACCTGGTTGTCATTATTGTGATTCTCGTAATATTATTTGTGAATAATTAAATATTGATAAAAATGATGAGAAAATATTTATTTAAGGGAGAAATTTTAAATAGACAATTATTAAGAGTTGATATTTTATCTTCTTCAATAAAATAATTTATTCAAATATATTATTATAATATTACATTATAAGTGTATGATGTAATAATATAATAATATAACAACGGTGATATTTTTACAATGAATGCACGATATATGAATAAATGAGGAGGAAGAGAGCAAATTAGGTCTGAAGTATTTTTGTTACAAAAAAACATGTTAAATATGTTGGTGGGACCTATTTTTGACTGAGATTTGATTATAGCTTGCAAGATCATCTGTATATGGATTTCTGTCAATTTTCGTTTAGAATTTGGAAAAACCTTCTTCTACAAAGTTGTAGAGAATTAAATTTTCTATGAAATAAACATAAAATTTATATTTGTCTGATAAAAGGGCTATTTATTATGAATGATTGAAGTTCCAGAATAATTGATTTTTGGGTTTATAAATATATTTTTTTACAAAAAATGTTTTTAATATGGTGGGACCCACTTGTGGAGTGCTAGGATTGTGATGTGGTGTGCTATGAAAAAAATAATAAATTTAATAATATTTTATTAAATTTTCTACTTTGGCATTATAAGCATTTTTCTATAAATAGGGTGTTTAGGTTAGAATTGGAAATCACACTAGAATCTGAAGTTTTCTCTCTCTATAATATCGAGCGTATTTTTGTGAGTATTTAGATATCTTAAGTGTTGCTATACAGTGCAAGTTTCCTTCAGCATTATATTCGATATTTCAACCAAAAGTACTATTCTTTTTAGGTAAGGGATGTTATTTTTTTTGTAAATGATATTATTTCTTTCAATATCATTATACCAAAATATTGGTATGAATTTTATTATAAAATTTTTACATTTTCATGTCGAGGTTACTATTCACGTATACGGTACTATTCAGGAGTACTATTCACAAAGTATGATTTTTCTTGTCAAATTTTTGCCTTTTCGTGTTGGGGTTGCTATTCACGTATACCACATTATTCACAGAAAAATTAAATTTTCTTTTCTTTGTCCAAGTTGTCTATTATGGTGACTATCTTTGATTGTATCCATGTTTTGATCTTAAATCTTGAATTTTGCTCTACAATTGATTATTATGGAGTATTTTTGAACTTGGATAAACTAAACTACGAATCCCTAATCTTTGTCCTTTTATCTCTCCGGATTTGTTTTCTTGAAAATATTTTTATCATCCTCAGTCCTAAATGGCGATATAACTGAATATCTTTGGCATGTAGTGCAAAGATGAATGATTACCTGATGAATATCTTTGGCCCGTAGTGCAAAAATGGACAGGTGTTGAGATGAACATGACCAACTAGTGATATGAATGAATATCTTTGGCCCGTAGTGCAAAGATGAATATTTGATTCAAGATGTATATTGATTGATGTTGCATGGATAAAATATTGATGATGGACTTTTAAATCATAAAAGATAGTAGACGTCATTCTCTACTTAACTCTTCTAATGAATTGTTATTTTCGTTGCGAATATTGATCTAAAACTTGTTGTCCATTATATTTTATCTGATTTATTGAAGGCTAACGATAATTTGTTTTTCATTATCTTAGTCATAATATTCTTTACTGTGTTAGTTGAGCTCATCCTTTTCCTTTTTGTTCCATTTTTCTTCTTAGGAGGAAAGAATATAGCGGGAACTAGTCGGGGTGTGGAGTGATGGGTCAAGACAGTTATTTTAGTAGTGTATCAATTGTAATAATAACTTATTTGAGTTTGGATATTGTCTACAAGATAATATTTGTATTTAAACTCACAGCATATGCGTTGTCATATTTTGCACGACAATTGTAATAATAAAGTTGTAGTTATTTTCTGTACCATGTATTTGGCGACTCAGAATGGGTTGTGTGGACCTATTTTGGGGGCGTCATAGTTGGTATCAGAGCTTAGGGATATGGTCTCTGGCGGAGATCGGGGAATAGAACTAGAAGGGGAGAGACGAGTAAATCCTTCGCTAGTGTGTCCTACCTAAGCTTATTTGGTATTTAATGGGTCAGTCGGAGTATAGGGTTAATATGTGGTATGTTAATTTATTTAATTAACCCTTGTTTTGTGATAGTAAAATGGCATCTGAAAATGTTGAGATAAGCAATGGAGCACATGAGACCGTTGAGTCACCGCTGACCAATAACCAGGATAATGTACATCAGGAAGGCAATAATCCTCATGTAAACAACAACACTGACCAAATAACGAACGATGGTATGTTTAGGAACTTTCTAGAATTCATGCAAAACTAGACGAGAGAGACTACTGTTCAAAATGCAGGTCGAAACAATGGTAACTCACGGCTTGTCACTGCCAAGCAATTCAAGGAGCTGGGACCACCGGAGTTTTTGGGAAAGGCAGAACCACTTAGGGCAGAGATGTGGATAAAGCAGATCACCATGATGTTTGATGTCTTGGGATGCTCCGAGGAACAAAAGTTTCCATTTGCCACCTTCATGCTGCTAGGAGAGGCAGATTACTGGTGGGAATCCGTAAAGCGTACTCAGTCTGCCGCACTTAATATATCTTGGGAGAAGTTCCAAGAATTGTTCAACGACAAGTACTTTCCCAAAAGTATTCGTCACATGAAGGAGGTAGAGTTCATCAAGTTGGAGCAAAATAATATGACCGTGTTGCAGTACGAAGCTAAGTTTGTCGATTTGTCCCGGTCTGCATCCCATTTGGTTGATAATGAGGAGAGAATGACGCGAATGTTTCTGCGAGGTTTAAAACCCGAAATACGTCAATACCTTATTTCTCATAAACTGTGTTTGTATTCAGATGTAGTGAATAGGGCTCAGTTATTGGAGCGGGATTATGAGTCAGCTTAACCAAAAGATAACGACTAACAACACGATAATAATCCTATCGGTGGCAACGGTCATCGGAACAATGATAACCATCGTGAAGGAAATTATCATGCCAGAAATGGTAACCACTTTGGTGGTAATCATGGCCAAGATAATAGAAGAAATGATTCAAGTGGAAATTTTAAGAAGAGAAGATTTAAGGATGACGGGAAGACATCGGCAGCAGCACCAGCAACAAATTCAAGGGGAGGAGAAAGACCGCCAGTTAGATGCTACAGATACGGAGATGAGGGACACGTAAGTCCAAACTGTTCACAACCTTCCAAGGTATGTTTTAGTTATGGAAAAGACGGTCACATAGCTCGATTTTGTCCTATAGCGAAATCAAGTCCAGCTAGGACGGTGGCACCAAAGGCGGATAAGGACAAAACAAAGTCGATGGTTTCAGGAAGAGCGTTTTTTGTGACTTCTCAAAATATGAGGAACCCGAACGAAGTTATCACGGGTTAGTTAATCATAAATTCTTGTGAAGTCTATACCTTATTAGATACCGGTTCTACTCATTCTTTTATTTCTCCTGCTTGTGCTCGACGTTTGAACTTGACCCCTGAGAAATTAGACTTTGACTTATCTGTTGAAACTCCGTTGGGTGAAACTTCCATTACATCCATAATTTATAAATCTTGCTTGATTCAAGTTAGCACCATCACATTACCTGTTGATCTTATCTCTTTAAAGATACTTGCCTTTGATGTGATTTTAGGAATCGACTGGTTAACTATTCATCAAGCTAAAATTGATTGTTTTCGTAAGGTTGTTAGTTTTTATATTCCTAACCAACCTATTATGCGAATTTAAGTAATCAAACCACTAAAGTCAAACACTTTCATATCAAGCCACAAAGTCATTCGTTTATTGAAAAACGGATGTCAAGCATTCTTAGCCCATGTAATGGACATGAATAAAAATACGTCAGATTTGAATAATATTTCTGTTGTTAATGAATTTTATGATGTATTTCCTAAAGAAATTCCTGGCCTACCCCCAGAGCGTGATATTGAATTTTGTATTGACCTTGAACCCGATACAAATCCCTCAAATATTTCTTCACCTAAAAGGAACTCAACATGCGGCAACGACGTTGGCTCGAGCTGTTGAAAGATTACGACCATACCATACAATACCATCTTGGAAAAGCAAACGTGGTAGCTGACACATTGAGTAGAAGATCGTATGCGGGTACGAGTGCAATGTTGTTAACACAAAGACCCATTTTGTACTACTTAAAATGGATGGAGATGGAGTTAAAAGCACCAAGTACCCACGTGAAGATATCAAATATACGAGTAGAATCGACTTTAATTGATAAAGTTAAAGTCGCTCAAGCTACAGACTCAGAGCTAATGAATGTAAAGAAGAAGGTGCAAGAAGGCATTATTCTAGAAGCAAGAATCGATAAAGAGAGAAAATCTCAACCCTCAATTTATTGGTCCATTTGAAATCCCCGATCGAGTAGAAAATGTGGCCTATAGACTCGTATTACCTCTAAGCATGTCTCGTGTTCATAACGTTTTCCATATATCCATGCGACGTAAATATGTGAAAGATCAGAATCACATTATTGAATTAGAACCAGATGGGATAGTCAAAGATTTAACATACTAGGAAGTACCTGCCAAGATCTTAGATAGGAAGGAGCATTTCCTACACACAAAGGTTATACCACAAGTTAAAGTTTTATGGAGGAATCATGCTATTGAGGAAATGACCTGGGAGTTGGAATTAGAAATGAAAATAATGTATCCTCACCTTTTTGAAATAGCATCTACACACGTCAACTTCGAGGATGAAATTTCATAAGGAGGGGAGGTTGTAAGACCCCAACTTTTTATAAAATTGAATTTCCTCTAATTATTATTTTGAAATAGTAAGGGGTTGATTCGATTAATGTGGTTGGTTATGGGTAAAATGTTCAAATATTTTAAATAAGTAAATGGTTATAAAATATTCATTATTGTCGGGGAATATTCGTTTGGTCGTGGAATATTCTTGTTGTCGGAAATATTAAATGACATTTGCAGTGCGACCATTTCAGGGCCTATAATAAAAAAGCATCGGATGAAAAAATGACAAGTATGATTTTTTTAAATAATAAAGCAGTAGTTATTACCGCTAATTAACCTGCTTGTTGGAATACCGTGGGTAAAATACAAGAGTGTAAAGTGTTGCATTGAGAAGATACCAGTATTGCACAATAATTATAATTGTTAATTCTTACGTAAGAAGTCACTACTCAATAATTGTTACAGTAATTACTGTTCAATATTTTATTTTATTGATTCAATAATTGCTACGTTGATATTTTATATTATTGATTCAATAATTGTCCACCACAAATATTTTCCATTATCGGATCAATAATTCATATTATTTGAATAATATTATTAGATAGCATTATTGGCGATTATCAGGGAAGTTACATGCAGAAAGGGTTTGGTCACCTAATTGCGCGCCAGTAAGGAGAAATCCTTATTGGAAAGCCCCCTCTTTCCAGGGAACGACCTGGTTGTCATTATTGTGATTCTGTAATATTATTTGTGAATAATTAATTATTGATAAAAATGATGAGAAAATATTTATTTAATGGAGAAATTTTAAATAGACAATTATTAAGAGTTGATATTTTATCTTCTTCGATAAAATAATTCATTCAAATATATTATTATAATATTACATTATAAGTGTAAGATGTAATAATATAATAATATAACAACGGTGATGTTTTTACAATGAATGCACGATATATGAATAAATGAGGAGGAAGAGAGCAAATTAGGTCCGAAGTATTTTTGTTACAAAAAACATGTTAAATATGTTGGTGGGACTCATTTTTGACTGAAATTTGATTATAGCCTGCAAGATCATCCGCGTGTGGATTTCGGTCATTTTTCGTTTAGAATTTGGAAAAAAAATTCTAAAAAGTTGTAGAGAATTAAATTTCCTATGGAATGGACATAAAATTATTATTTTCCTGATAAAAGGGCTATTTATTATGAATTATTTAAGTTTCAGAATAATTAATTTTTGGGGTTATAAATAATTTTTTTTACAAAAAACATTTTTAATATGGTGGGACCCACTTATGGACTGCTGAGATTGTGATGTGGTGTGCTAACAAAAAAATAATAAATTTAATAATATTTTTATTAACTTTTCTGCTTTGGCGTTCTAAGTATTTTCCTATAAATAGGGTGTTTATGTTAGAATTGGAAATTGTTAGGTTTGTAATATTCATGAACACAATCAAATTGCACAAAATAAGCGGAAGCATGGAAAATTAGAGTTTTATAATTTTACAAATCATATACCCGGATCATCCTTTATGCACAATTATTAATTAAACAAAAAGATAAAGAATAAAATCATACACTTGAAGATTCGAGCTTCCTCAGGTACAAGTTCACCTTCAAATCTTTCTTGCGTTCAACTTGAATTCACCGGGTTTGGTTCCTTCCATTGATCAACGTTAGTCACCCAAGTGTTTGGCCTCTAGAGGTGATCCACCAAGGAAAAACAAAAATTCAAGAAGATGGGTGTTTAGCAAAACCCTAGTTTTTCTATCTCTCATAGAAAAGGAGCGTACTCTCCAACAATTGGAATCACGTCTGTTGTAAAAAAGTCAACAACCACGCCACCTATAATAAGACTCCTCTTATTTATAGATGTAGGCAACTCTCCTTAACAATTAAGGAATTGAGTTTTATTTTAATTAATTAAACTCCTTTAATTAATTAGGCTCCTAATCTTATTAGGAATAATTAATTAAAATCTTTTAATTAATTAGTCTCCTAATCTTATTAGGAATAAATGAGAGTACTAATATTAAATTAATTTTCAACTCTTTAGAAATTAAAATAATAATAATTGTAATAATCTTAATAATACTCTTCTTATTAATTTATATATTTAATATTTCTAAAATATTAAATAATAAATATTAAGCTATTTAATTTATTCTATCACCATAGATTAAATTAAATACACTTAACATATTATTAGGATTGTGTTTATTAACTTCTTAAATAATTATTTTTTCTTTTATGGTGTGACCCTTTAGGTTCTCCATATTAAACCTAGGTTGTGAATAAATCAATTAGAAGAATTCTAATCTTATTTAAATAAATAAATTAAATAATTAATTTATTTAAATAAATAATATTTATTCTACAATAGAGATAAGCCTCCTAGCGATTAACGACTTTCCGGATAATATAGATTTCAACATTAATCATAAAAGAACCTTTGAGTAAATAGTTACCCTCTGATTCAATCCTTCCACCATACAATGTCCCAATTAAATATAAGACATGGAATTACTGTCAAGTCTTATTTTATTTAATTATATGTATTTCGATCCTTAAATGCACAACTCTAAATAATGCAAATTAGAAACTCCTTTCTAATTTCATTCTGCCTTGGCCAAGGACTAATGGGTTGTCATTTATCGAATCACATAGGATATTACTCTTCTTTTACTAGAAGTGGTAGATTCTTTATTGAGCATACATTATCTCTATGTACAACTTATTATACCCAAGCATACCCTTTGATATACCCTAAGGGTCTTAAGGAATAAGTCAAAGTATAATTCATCATAAACAAGATACTTTGATGATCTCAAGTCCAAGGATCACTTGTACTACTATCACTACATGAATTCCTATTGACAAGCAAGTAAAACTCCATTAAGTATTCCTTAGCGAGCCACGTTCAGTGAACTTATTCTCTAATAAGCACCTACATACTTGCTTTAGTGTCTCCACACAAATGATCATGAGATCAATCATCCTCATCTAATGAGCAAGCAACGTATGTACCAATCTATTCGGATTCACTAATCCCAAATTTAGTAATCCAACGATTGGGAACTATTTTAGTTTTAAGCTTTCTAAGAATTTAGATCTCATTAGAATGATCATCATCATTATTCTAAAAGCATTGCTTAAAACTATGGGTTTATCACATATTATAAAATAGCATCATATAGATAATTAAAAGCTTTTAATAAATTAATACTTTTTATTAATAAATGAATAAGATTGTTACAAAGTATATGCTTTATCATCAAACATGATTGGCTTGTGTGCATACTACTTTCAGAAATCACACCAGAATCTGAAGTTTTCTCTCTCTATAATATCGAGCGTATTTTTGTGAGTATTTAGATATCTTGAGTATTGCTATACAGTGCAAGTTTCCTTCAGCATTATATATGATATTTCATCCAGAAATACTATTCTTTTGAGGTAAGGGATGTTATTTTTTTTGTAAATGATATTATTTCTTTCAATATCATTATATCAAAATATTGGTATGAATTTTATTATGAAATTTTTACCTTTTCATGTCAAGGTTACTATTCACGTATACGTCATTATCCACTTATACGGTACTATTCATGAAGTATGAAAATATCCAACGGAATCAGATGAAAAATTATTTCAGATGGGAAACAGTTCAACGGTGGTAGATAAGGTGGGGAATGAACAACTCCAGGATGAAAATTGTGAAGAGATAAGAAGAAAAAGTGTCTAAAGGTGAGGGAGACAAATTTAAAATTTATTCGGAAGGATTACTTCGATTCAAGAGGAGAATTTGGGTTCCACCAGTGCCAAAAATTAAAGAAGAAATTTTAAGCGAGGCTCATAACTCACGATATTCGATTCACCTTGGAAGTACGAAAATGTACAAGAATCTCGAACATCATTTATGGTGGTCAAATATGAAAAAGGATGTGGCTGAATGTGTGGCGAAGTGCTTAATGTGTCAGAAAGTTAAAGCTGAACATCAAAGGCCAAGCGGATTGTTGCAACCGTTGGAAATACCGGAATGGAAATGGGAGTATATCACAATGGATTTTTTGGTAGGTTTACTAACGACTCAGCAAGGTTACGATGCAATCTGGGTGATTGTCAATCGATTAATGAAGTCGACACATTTTCTGCCAATCAAGATTATATTTAACCTAGATCGGTTGGTGAAACTATGCGTGAAAGAAATTGTTTCAAGACACGGTGTCCCAGTGTCCATTTTATCAGACAGAGATCCACATTTTACATCAAATTTCTGGAAACGACTACAAGAAAGCTTGGGAACGCAGTTGAGAATGAGCACATCGTATCATCCTCAAACCGACTGATAGAGTGAGAGGAACATTCAGACACTGGAGGATATGCTCAGATCATGTATTATGGATTTCAAAGGGAATTGGGATGACCATCTACCATTGGTTAAATTTGCCTATAATAATAGTTATCACGCGAGTATTGGCATGCTGCCTTATAAAGTGTTATACAGCTGGAAATGCAGAACTCCGTTATGCTGGGACGAAGTAGGTGAACATCAACTATTGGGTCCAGAATTGGTACAACAAACTTTTGAGATTATTAAGGTGATTCGAGCAAGATTGATAATTGCACAGGATAGGCAGAAGAAATATACCGATCAACACCGACAAAATAGGGAATTCGATGTCGGTAGTTTTGTTTTCTTGAAAGTGTCTCCCTAGAAAGGGAAAATTCAGTTTGGCAAAAAGGGAAAATTAAGCCCTAGGTTTATAGGATCTTTTGAAGTGCTACGACGAGTTGGCGAAGTAGCATATGAGGTATCTTTACTTTCGAAATTAGGATATATTCATAATATTTTCCATGTTTCGGTATTAAGGCCATATAAGCCTAATTATAAGCATGTTATAGAATATGAGCCATTACAGTTTGAAAAAGAATTGTCATATAAAGAAGTCCATGTTCAAATTATTGACAGGAAAGAGCAAGTACTAAGGAATAAAGTGATACCTTCTGTTAAGGTAATCTGGAGAAACCACAATGCTGAAGAAGCTACGTGGGAACTTGAAGATGTTATGATGAGAAATTATCCTCAGTTATTTGTTTAATCTTGTATAGCGATTCTGGGGACAGAATCCTGTTAAGAAATGAAGAATGTAACGAATAAATTTATTGAGTCGTGATTCTGGGGACAGAATCCTTTTAAGGAGGGAAGGATGTAACGATCGAGAAATTTTGTAATTAAATTTAAATATTTATTGAATTAAATAATTATTTATTATATTAAATAAAAATTTTAAATAATTTATTTATTGATATAAATAAATAATTGATAAAATTGTGGTGCAATAATTTAGTTAAGTGTGTATGTTAACTAAATTAATGAAAGATAATTTTATTATTTGAAGATTTAATTTAATAAAATAATTAAATTAAATGAATTGTTTAATATTTAAGAAAATAATTAAATTAAATAAATGATTTTCTAGTTTAATTGATAATTAAATTAGATATATGATAATTTATTAAGCATAGGTACAATTATAATTACTATAATTGTAATTGTAAGTTATTAAAAAATTAATTAAATAAAAATGTGACAAGTGAAACTATATAATATAAATGTTATCAAAATAAATTGAAAGAGGGGAATTTTGTGTAGCCAAACATGGCCTTATGGCCTTTGGCATAACATAACCGATAGGCTCTTTATTTTTTTTAACTGAAGTGTACGTGGGGGGAAAGGCCATATCAGTTTATATCTACGCGTATATTCCTAAGGCTAAGTTCAGATGTTAGAGAAGAAGAATAAGAGAGAAACATAGTGAAATTGAGAGAGAATTCTCTATAATTTTGTTAAGAAGAAGGAGAAGGATTGCTAAACCTTGTTATCATCATCTTGCAAGCAAGGGGTTAAGGTATAATATATCCTAAATTCTAAATTTTTGCTTTGCAATATCTATTCTATGTGAATTAGAATTTTTGCTATAATAGGGTTGAGGTGTTGATTATATATACATGTCATCTGATAATTGTCATACATAAGTGATGTTGAAGTAATCAAATTCATAAAATTTAGTTTGAAGAAGAAAAGTTTAACTAACAGTGTTATGTATATGTAAAATGGCTTAATTGATTCCAAAATTTAAGGTTCAATCCTTGATAGAATCTATAAATTGGTTGTAGATTGTGTTAGTACATCAAGAAACGAAAACAACGTAGTTGGAATCGTGTTAATTGGTTAAAAAAACAAAGGTTTGGCAATTGAATTTGCTAAAAGTATTGAAATATGAAGAAATTGGTAAAATGTGATTTTTAATCCTTGGAAGTTAATTATATATAATGTTTATGTTGGTAGAATTATGAAGTGCATGCTTGGTGATGTTGTTACCGAATTCTAGTTGTTGAGGTTTGTGAATTTTTGTAGTAATTAGGAAAAATTGGGGTTTGGTATCGTAACGGGGGAAAGCTGCTGCAGTTTACATCACAGATCTTTGGCGTAAATGCTTGGCAGTACCAAAAGCGGCTTAATATGATTCTTTGTTGGTTTTCTACGAGATTGTGCACCAAAGACAATTACTTATTTAGCTGGTGTTAAAGCTTGAAGCGTAGCAATTGCTTGCAGTTACTACAAAAAAAAGATATGTTTTGATTAATTGTAGACTGTAATATGAAGACTTAACCTAACTTAGTAGGTATGATAAAGATGTTAAACCATATCATAAGATATAATAACAGATGGTTATGTATGGTAATACCAAAAAGTGAAGATTTTAAATAATCACTTAACAAGTTATATAATGAATGAAATTTGATGTTTGTAAGAGTTAGAGATGAATGATAAAGCTTTATATTAGGTGATAGTGAGTTTTCAGATTCGTGTGAGTGGTTAACCAACATGGTTAGACATTAAGTTAAAGGTTATGACTTAGATGGTGGATTGAATCTATAAAGCTAATGATAGTATAACTAATCGGTGCTGCGATTTCAATGGTATATGTAGGGTAATTGGTGAACGTTTATTATACTTGTGTAGCTTACGCACGAGGGAAGTTCTCTAACTTCATTCTCTTTATAATGAATGCAAGTTTCATAACTATGTTTATCTTTTGTTGTCAAGCAAACTTTCTAATCCTTATTTATCATTATGCAAGTTCCTAAA
The DNA here is from genome assembly GCA_020205615.1 of Panax quinquefolius. Taxonomy (NCBI): domain Eukaryota; kingdom Viridiplantae; phylum Streptophyta; class Magnoliopsida; order Apiales; family Araliaceae; genus Panax; species Panax quinquefolius. The sequence goes on from CM035163.1 coordinate 54,458,511, forward strand.
TCTTATAATAAAGTTGAGCAAGCCTATTGATTCCATCTTGTTTATGATTATGCAAGCTCTTGTAATCTAATTCTTTACATCGAACGAGTTTCACATTCCTAATTCTTGTTATTGCTATTTAAAGCATAAACTGTTTAAATTCATTGTCCCGAATGAGTTTTCTAACTCTTTTGGATGTAATACTTTATTTATACCATGTCTACTCAATTGTACATTGTTATTATTCAATCTTTGACTTAAGTATCATTGTTCAATTCTATATTAATGTGTTGAACCTTCGAATAGCAAGCAAGCTCTTACTGATTGAACTAATCTGTAATTGAATAGCGTTCTAAAATTCTAGAACTGCTAATAAGCTAGTTCCAAACTAAACTTTCTTTAGTACGGAATTCCTAAAGTCAAGCTGAGATGAACAATCCTAATATAGGGGATTATGTACGTAGTAACGTTTAGATGTTTGTGCATAATACATGGTACAAAGGGCTGATCCCCCTAAGTACGTAAGGAAGGGTCTGTATAGTCTAAACGATTGTTAAGGTTGAGGTAATAATACCTATTACCGGGGACATAGTTCATGGTCTTAAGACCCTTAGATATAAATCCTGAACTTGTTTTCTATTTTTGATTCGTAGAACAAGTTCTCAATTATTCAGTATTAGTTGTCTAATCTCATGTTATTGCTATTATTATTCTTTATAATAGTGAGCAATTGTTTGCTCACTCTTACAATTAACACTGCATCTAAAGTTGAGAAAGTCGATGAGCCATCTTCTATCAAAGGAAAGGGAAAGATGTCAAATTGATGAAGACTTATTTGAATTTATTTAAATGATTTTATGTTATAAGGCTTATGATATTATGGGATGTATTCAGCACACTTATGTAATAATTTAAGGTTAGATTACTTGGAATTGATTTAAGTTGATGTAACCCTTTAATGCGAAAGATTATTGTTTAAGTTATTTTAAGTTTTGTCTTTATCCTTTATTATGGGTAGCTAGATGTATTTGTTGTGGATAGTGAACACCAAATCCTATGGGAATTGTAAGACCCCAAATTTTATGAATAAAGATTTAATTTTCTCGAATTTTATAGTTGTGGGTAATATTTATAAATTTTCAAAAGTAAGCAAGTGGTTATAAAATATTCGATTGGTCGTGGAATATTTGTACGACGGCACAATCATTGGTGGACCCCATAACGGAATTACTGTCGAAATGAGAAAACGACAAAAATATATTTTTATGAAAATAACGGCGGAAGTTTTACCGTTAACTGTTGAATCACCCGGTGATAAAAGTACAGTAATATGTGTGGTTGCATAGTAGCACACGGTATTGATTATTGATGCTTACGTGAGAAGTCACTATGTTTTGTTCAATTGTTGTTACAGTAATTGCTGCATAGTATCTCACGTTATTTGATTCAATTATTGTCAATATTTTATATATTATTAAACCCATAATTGAGATGACAAGTTATTCATATTATTATTTGCATAATTAAAAATGTCTAGAAGTTCTGCCGAGGAGAGGTTTAGTCACCTAATTGCGCACCAATAGGGAGAAATCCTTATTGGAAAGCCCCTTCTTTCCTGGGAAGGACCTGGTTGTTAAATATTGTGAATTATAATAATGATGATAAATATTGTTAAAAATATTGAGAGGATTTTTATGAAGTAGTTGTTGTAAATTTTATCTATTATTTGGATCCCCATTTACCCATTTTTAAAATAATCGGTAGAAAGTTATTTAGTATAAAAATAATGGGACCCACCTGTGATTACGAGATGTTGGTGGGAGGGGAACACGTGGGGTCCATGATTGGAAGAAAAAATGGGGAGGGGAGGAGAAATCCTACAAAATTGTCACGGGTGGGTGAGTTTTTTTTTTCTTTTAAGCATGTATATATATATATATATATATATATATATATATATATATATATATATATATTATATTCTTCTTATTTTGTTTTATTGAGAATTTCAATCGCCAAATGAAATCCGTGACTTGCATTATGAATCCGTGAGTTTTTTTTCTTAACAGTACTCCTTCCATTCTCCTATAAATAGGATGCTTAATCAGAATTGAAAATCACACCATAATCAGAGAATTCTTCTTCTATAATATTGAGCGTATTTCTTTAGAGTTTTAGGAAGCTTTAAGTGTTTAAAATATTGAAAGTTTTCTTCAAGAATATATCCGTTATACCAGTTGGAATACTCTTCTTTTTGAGGTAAGGGGTATTATTTCTTCCGTATTCATGAAGAGAATTATTTTATTTCAATACTCGTAAGGGGTATTATTTATTATACTGAAGAGATATTATTTTTCGTATTCGTATGAATATTAATTCCGTTCAATATTCATAAGAAATTTTATTTCGTTCAATATTCGCAAGAAATATTATATTCGTTTAATATTCGTAATGAATATTATTTTCGTTTAATATTCGCAAGGGATGTTATTTTTGTTCAATATTCATTTGAAATAATATTTTCTTCCATACTCTGTAGTATGTAAGTAATATTATTTCGTTTCAGATTTCGAATTCCATACTCATTTTGTTAAAGTTTTGGCTTCTATACTCCCTGAAATTAGTAGAATATCTTTGATATTTGTGCTTCATCCAGTATCTTTTTATGGAAATATTATTCTGGGCATTCTTGAAAAGTTTTAACTTTTTCATGCCGAAGTACTATTCACAGGTTACTAATCATGGGGTACTATTCACTCAAGTACTATTCACCCAGGGTACTATTCATGATAAAAATTGATTCGTTTTCGATCCAAATCATTTTTGGTATAATATTTTTCTTGAATTTTACTCCACAAAGCAGTATCATGTTGACAATTTGAACGTTATTGAATTTCGGATAAATTAAATTATAAATCTTTAAAATTTATCCTTGAACTTGTTTTATTGAATTATTATGTCATTGTCATCATCCTCATGCTTATATTGTTATGAAAGTCATATTTGGCCCGTAGTGCATAGATGGACTTGGTATGATTATGACCAGGGATTATTCGGTATAATAATGACCGTAATGTTACAAATGATGTGGTAAAAATCCTCATTGGCCCGTAGTGCATTGATGGACAGTTTTTGGTATGATTATGGCCATGGATTCTCTTCGGCCAAGGGTGCAAAGATGAATTGTTTTATGGCATGATCATGACCGTTGATGAAAACACGATTATCTTTGGCCCGTAGTGCATAGATATTTCGTGGTCGTGATACTAAAGAATATCCTTGGCCCGTAGTGCAGGGATGATTCGATGATGTGGATTATTTATAAGTAGAGTCTCGTGAATAAAATTGATGATAAACTTTTAAATTATAGAAGATAGTAGATATCATGCTCTACTTGACTCTTCTAATGGATTGCTTATTCCATTGCAATTTGTTGATCTAAAACTTGTTGTCTATTATATTCTATCGGTTGTTATCTTTGTTGAAGGCTAAGTATAATTTATTACGCATTATCTTAGTCATAATATTTCTTACTGGGCTAGTTGAGCTCACCCTTTCTTTCACTGTTCTCTTCAGGAAATGAGAATATAGTTGGGACTAGTCGGGGAACGGAGTGACGGTCCAGATGATAGCATTAGTGGTCCTCACTATTCTATTAAATAGTGTGATAATAAATGAAATGAGGGCTTATTTTGAGTTTGAATACTGAATAGAAGACAATATTTGTATTAAAACTCATAGCTCATGTTGTATATTTAAGTTTGTATTTAAGTTCTGTACCATGTATTTGGCGACTCAGAATGGGTGATGTATACCTATTTTGGGGGCGTCACAGTTGGTATCAAAGCTTAGGGATATGATCCCTGGATGATATATGAGACAAGAACTAGGAGGGGAGAGACGGGGAATTCCTTCGCTAGTATGACCTACCTAAGTTTAATTGTTATTTAATTGATCGGTCAGAATATAGGGAAAATATGTGGCATGTCAATTAACCCTTATTTTGTGGTAGTATTTGAAATTGACATATGAGAATGTTGAGAATAGCAATGGAGCACAGGAGACCGTTGAGTTACCACAGATCAATAACCAGGATAATGTGCATCAAGAATGCAATAATCCTCTTGTAAACAACGACACCGACCAAATGACGAACGACGATACGTTTAGGAGCTTTTTAGAATTCATACAACACCAAACGAGAGAGACTCCTATTCATAATGCAGGTGAAAACAATGGCAACCCACGATTGGTCACCGCTAAGCAGTTCAAGGAGCTGGGACCACCGGAGTTTTTTGGAAAGCCAAAACTAATTAAGGTAGAGACATGGATTAAGCAGATCACCAAGATATTTGATGTCTTGGAATGCTCAGAGGAGAAAAAGGTTCTATTCGCCAGCTTTATGTTGCGTGAAGAAGCATATCATTGGTGGGAATCTGTAAAACGTACCCAGCCTGACGCACTCAAGATGTCTTGGGAGAAGCTCCAAGAATTGTTCAATGACAAGTACTTTCCCGAAAGTATTCGTCACATGAAGGAGGTAGAATTCATCAAGCTAGAGCAAAACAATATGACCGTGTCGCAGTACGAGACTAAGTTTGCGGAGTTATCCCGGTTTCCATCCCATTTGGTCGATAATGAGGAGCGAATGACGCGAATGTTTCTGCGAGGTTTGAAACCCAAAATACATCAATACCTCATTTATCACAAACTTTGTTTATATTCAGATCATGTGAATAGGGCTCAGTTAGTGGAGCACGATAATGAGTCAGCATAACCAAAAGGTAATGACCAACAAAACGATAATAATCATACCGGTGGCAACGGCCATCGGAACAATGATAACCATCGTGGGGGAGATTATCATGCCAAGAATGGTAACCAGTTCGGTGGTAATCATGGCCAAGATAATAGAAGTAGAAATTTCAAGAAGAGAAGGTTCAATAATGATGGAAAGACAGCAGCACCGACACCCGTTTCAAAGGAAGAAGAACGACCACAGGTTGTATGTTTCAAATGTGGACATGAGGGACACATCCGTCCAAACTGTACGTAGCAACCCAAAGCGTGTTTCAATTATGGAAGAGAAGGTCACCTAGCTCGATTTTGTCGTGTAGTGAAGTCAAGTCCAGCTGGGATAATGACGCCAAGAGATGTCCCAGACAAGTCAAAGTCGGTAGTTTAAGTGAGAACGTTTGTCGAGGAACCCGAATGAAGTTATCATGGGTAAGTTAACCATAAACTCTTGCGAAATCTATATCTTATTCGATATCGGTACTACCCACTCTTTTATTTCTTTTACTTGCGCTCAACGTTTAAATTTGACTCTAGAGAAGTTAGACTTTGACTTATCTGTTGAAACTCCGTTAGGAGAAACCTTCGTTACATCCACTATTTATAAATCTTGTTTGATTCAAATCGACACTTCCACGTTACCTATCGATCTTATCTCTTTGAAAATACTTGCCTTTGATGTGATTTTAGGAATCGACTGGTTAACTATTCTTCATGCTAAAATTGATTATTTTCGTAAGATTGTAAGCTTTCATATTCCTAAACAACCTATTATGCGAATTCAAGCAACCCAACCACTAAAGTCAATCACTGTTATATCAAGCCATAAGTAAAGAGCCCCGAACCTTTCGCTGGTGACTTCCTTGTGTGGAATGCACCGAAGCCAGACTTTCCGTAATGAGACGCCGTGAATAACGTTGGCAAGTTAATGTGCTATCCAAGTTTGAGATGAGAGTCACAGTTTTTAAATGATATTTCCATCGTTAATAAATTTCCTGACGTATTCCCTGAAGACTTTTTAGCCTACCCCAGAGCGTGAAATTGAATTTTGTATTGACCCCAGTATAAAACCCATTTCTAAAACCTCAAGTATTTCTTCACCCAAAACGAACGTATTATGCGTTGAAGACGTTGGCTCGAGCTGTTAAAGATTACGACCATACCATTCAATACCATCCCAGAAAAGCGAACGTGGTAGCTAACGCGTTGAGTAGAAGATCGTATGCGTTTATGAGTACGAATATACGAACCTACGTGAAGATAGCAAATATACGATTAGAACCGACTTTAAATCGATAATGTTAAAGCTGCTCAAGCTACAGACTCAGAGCTGGTGAATGTGAAGAAGAAGGTTCAAGAAGGTGTTATTCTAGAAGCAAGAATCAACGAAGAGAGGAAATCTCAACCCTAAATTTTATTGGCCCATTTGAAATCCTCAATCGAGTAGGAACTGTGGCCTATAGACTTGCTTTACCGCCAAGTATGTTGCGTGTTCATAACGTTTTTCACGTATCGATGTTATATAAATATGTGGATGACCCGAACCACATTATTGATTTATAACCGGACGAGATAGCGGAAGATTAAACATATGAAGAGGTACCTGTTAAAATCTTGGATAAGAAGAAATATATTCTACGCTCAAAGGTTATACCTCAAGAGTTAGAATCTAATGAGGTATCCTCATCTGTTCGGCATACCAGGTACGTACGTAAATTTCGAGGGCGAAATTTCATAAGGAGGGGAGATTGTAAGACCCCAAATTTTATGAATAAAGATTTAATTTTCTCGAAATATTTTTTTATATATTATGGTGTGGATTTGAGATAATGTTATAGTTGTGGATAATATTTATAAATTTTGAAAAGTAAGTAGGTTGTTATAAAATATTCGATTGGTCGGGGAATATTCTTTTTATCGAGGAATATTCGTACGACGGCACAATCATTGGTGGACCCCACAACAGAATTACTGTCAAAATGAGAAAATGACAAAAATATATTTTTATGAAAATAACGGAAGAAGTTTTACCGTTAACTGTTGAATCACCCGGTGATAAAAGTACAGTAATACGCGTGGTTGCATAGTAGCACACGGTATTGATTATTGATGCTTGCGTGAGAAGTCACTCAGTTTTGTTTAATTATTATTATAGTAATTGTTGTATAGTATCTCACGTTATTTGATTCAATTATTGTCAATATTTATATATTATTAAACCCATAATTGATATGAGAAGTTATTCATATTATTATTTGCATAATTAACAATGTCTAGAAGTTCTGTCGAGGAGAGGTTTGGTCACCTAATTGCGCGCCAATAGGGAGAAATCCTTCTTGGAAAGCCCCCTCTTTCCTGGGAACGACCTGGTTGTTAAATATTGCGAATTATAATAATGATGATAAATGTTGTTAAAAATATTGAGAGGATTTTTATGAAGTAGTTTTTGTAAATTTTGCTTATTATTTGGATCCCCATTTACCAATTTTTAAAATAATCGGTAGAAAGTTATTTAGTATAAATATAATGGGACCCACCTGTGATTATGAGATGTTGGTGGGAGGGGAACACGTGGGGTCCACAATTGGAAGAAAAAATGGGGAGGGGAGGAGAAATCCTACAAAATTGTCACGAGTGGGTGAGTTTTTTTTCTTTTAAGCATGTGTTATATATATATATATATATTATATTCTTTTTATTTTGTTTTATTGAGAATTTCAATCGCCAAATGAAGTCCGTGACTTGCATTATGAATCCGTGAGTTTTTTTTTCTTAACAGTACTCCTTCCATTCTCCTATAAATAGGATGCTTAATCAAAATTGAAAATCACACCATAATCAGAGAATTCTTCTTCTATAATATTGAGCATATTTCTTTAGAGTTTTAGGAAGCTTTGAGTGTAGAAAATATTGAAAAGTTTTCTTCAAGAATATATCCGCTATACCAGTTGGAATACTCTTCTTTTTGAGGTAAGGGGTATTATTTCTTCCGTATTCATGAAGAGAATTATTTTATTTCAATACTCGTAAGGGGTATTATTTATTATTCTGAAGAGATATTATTTTTCGTATTCGTATGAATATTAATTCCGAAAGTTCAATATTCATAAGAAATTTTATTTCGATTCAATATTCATAAGAAATATTATATTAGTTTAATATTCGTAATGAATATTATTTTCGTTTAATATTAAGTAATGAATATTATTTTCGTTTAATATTCGTAAGGGATGTTATTTTTGTTCAATATACGTTTGAAATAATATTTTCTTCCATACTTTGTAGTATGTAAGTAATATTATTTCGTTTCAGATTTCGAATTCTATACTCATTTTATTAAAATTTTGGCTTCTATACTCCCTAAAATTAGTAGAATATCTTTGATATTTGCACTTCATCCAGTATCTTTTCATGAAAATATTATTCTGGGCATTCTTGATAAGTTTTAACTTTTTCATGCCGGAGTACTATTCACGAGTTACTATTCACGGGGTACTATTTACTCGAGTACTATTCACCCATGGTACTATTCATGATAAAAATTGATTCGTTTTTTATCCAAATCATTTTTGGTACAATATTTTTCTTGAATTTTACTCCACAAAGCAGTATCATGTTGACAATTTGAACGTTATTGAATTTCGGATAAATTAAATTATAAATCTTTAAAATTTATCCTTGAACTTGTTTTATTGAATTATTATGTCATTGTCATCATCCTCATGCTTATATTGTTATGAAAGTCATATTTGGCCGTAGTGCATAGATGGACTTGGTATGATTATGTCCAAGGATTATTCGGTATAATAATGAGTAGTAATGTTACAAATGATGTGGTAAAATCCTCATTGGCCGTAGTAGTGCATTGATGGACGATTTTTGGTATGATTATGGCCATGGATTCTCTTGACCCAAGGTGCAAAGATGAATTGTTTTATGGCATGATCACGATAGTTGATGAAAACACGATTATCTTTGGCCGTAGTGCATAGATATTTAGTGGTCGTGATCTTAAAGAATATCCTTGGCCGTAGTGCGGGGATGATTCGATGATGTGGATTATTTATTAAAAGTCGAGTCTCAATGACAAAATTGATGATAAATCTTTTAAATCATAGAAGATAGTAGATTTTATGCTCTACTTGACTCTTCTAATGGATTGCTTATTCATTGCGATTGTTGATCTAAAACTTATTGTCTATTATATTCTATCAATTGTTATCTTGTTGAAGACTAAAGATAATTTATTACGCATTATCTTAGTCATAATATTTCTTCTTTTGGGCTAGTTGAGCTCACCCTTTCTTTCTTCGTTCTCTCTTGAAATGAGAATATATATTTGGGACTAGTCGGGGAATGGAGTGACGGTCCAGATGATAGCATTAGTACTCCTCACTATTCTATTAAATAGTGTGATAATAAATGTAATGAGGACTTATTTTGAGTTTGAATACTGTCTAGAAGACAATTTTTGTATTAAAACTCACAGCTCATGTTGTATATTTAAGTTTATATTTAAGTTTTATACCATGTATTTGGTGACTCAGAATGGGTGATGGATACCCATTTTGGGGGCATCACAGGAATAGAGTACCCGGATTTGGGGGTGTCACAATTCTAAGTCTCCAAATACATGGTACAGAATCCAAATACAAACTTCATTAATACAACAATTGAACTGTCGTGCAAAATACGACAACACATAAATATGAGTTTTAATACAATTATTGTCTCGTAGATAATATCCAAACTCAAATAAAATACTCATTACAATTATTGACACACTATTTTACAAAATAGTGAGGATTACTAAAATAACCATCTTGGACCATTACTCCACTCCCTGACTAGTCCCAGCTACATTCTCGCCTCCTGAGAAGAATAATGGAACCAAAATGAAAAGGGTGAGCTCAACTAGCCCAACAAAGAATATTATGACTAAGATAATGTAGAACAAATTATCCTTAGTCCTCAACAGTGAAAAATCTGATAGAATACAATAGACAATAAGTTTTAGATCAACAACTGCAGTGGAAATAATAATTCATTAGAAGAGTCAAGTAGAACATGATGTCTACTATCTTCTATGATTTAAAAGTCCATCATAAATATTTTATCCTTGTAAAAACAATCAATAAACATTTCACATCAATGAATTATCCATGCACTACGGGCCAAGGATATTCGTTAGTATCACCAGTGGTCATGATCATGCCAAACAACTATCCATCTATGCACTACGGGCAAAAGAGTACTTTCACCACATCATTTATCTGTAACATTACATGTCATGATTATACCAATACACAATTCTTGGTCATAATTATACCAATCAATAGTCCGATATGTGAGACCCCAGATTTTATCAATAAAGATTTAAATTTTGTTGAAATAATTTTTAATATTATGGTGTGAATTTGAGATAATATTATAGTTGTGGGTAGTATTTATAAATTTTGCAAAGTATGCAAGTGGTTATATTATATTCGATTGGTGGGGAATATTCGGTTTAGCGAGGGAATATTAAATACAACGGCTCAATCATTGGTGGACCCTAGCGAAATTATTGTCGGATTGAAAGCGACAAAAATATTTTATTGAAATAACGGCGGAAGTTTTACAGTAGTTCTTGTTGAACTACTCGGTAGTAAAAATACGATGATGTCGTGTGGTTGCGTAGTAGCTTTACGGTATTGATTATTGATGCTTATGTGAGAAGTCACTCGGTTTGATTCCATTATTGTCGATTAATAATATGAATTATTATAGCGATAATGGCGTTTTGTTTTATTAGTATTATTAGCGTAATAAAAGCGAAACATCTTTATATAAAATAGAATACTTTATTAAAGTTATTACATAAATAGAATATATTATATTTTATTATGCATAGTGTTGCATAGTGTTTTTGCGTAGTGTTTTGCATAGTATTGCATAGTGTTTGCATAGTAAAATGTTTTTATATAAATAGAATATATTATATTTTATTTAAAAGATTTTTCTTTAAATATGGACCGTCAGATTAAAGTAAATCAATACGGATAGTTCATGGATTAATTCTTATGCATTCCATTTTCTATAAATAGAAGCTCATTCCTTCATTATTTTCTTACGAATTCATTGAAACTCTAGAGAGAGAAATTATAGAGAGAAGCTATAGAGAAAATTATAGAAAGAAGAAGAGTATTATACCTTACTTCACTACTTCTATATTAGGTTCTTTTACGGTAAAGGGTGTTATTCTTTCTTCTTGAAGAGAACTTACATTATTCCATTCATTATTATTACATTGGAATAACTTTTGTAAAAGTGGCATACCTATACATAACTTTTATATCTGTGGCATACCCTATACTTGGTGAAATCCTTATGTTATTCCATTGCTTATTATTACATTGGAATAACTTTGTATCTGTGAGTTTACCTATACTTGGTGACATTCTTCTTATTATTACATTGGAACATCACATGCATGTGTTTTACAGGACTGGTTAAGATTTTATTATACATTGGAACATCACATGCATGTGTTTTTACAGGACTGGTTAAAATCTTTATCATTACATTGGAATATCTATCTCGTGTGTTTTACAGGATGCAGTTCCATCTTTATTATTACATTGGAACATCACATCGATTGTGAATTTCACGACTGGTTAAGTTATTATTATTATGTTGGAATAACTTTGTCATACATGCAATCTGCATGCGTGGTGATTTCTTTTGTTATTCCATTCTTTATTATACCCGGTTGGTTAAAACTTTGACTTCTATACTCCATGAAATTAGTAGAATATCCTTGATATTTGCGTTTCATCGATATCTTTTCATGGAAATATTCTTACGATCATTCTTGAATTTTACTCTGAAAGCTTGATATCATGTTGACAATTTGGGCGTTAATAATTCATGGATTAAATAATTCTTGAACTTGTTTTATTGAATTATTATGTCATTGTCATCATCCTCATGTTATATTATGTTATCTTTGGCTTACGTGCATAGATGAACTTAGTATGATTATGACCGAGGATCATTCGGTATAATCATGACTTGATATAAATGATGTGACAAAAGTCCTCGGTGGCTTTGTAATGCGATGATGGATAGTTTTGGTATGATTATGACGGGGTGATTCGGTATAGTCATGACCATTGATAATTTGATGAAAATCCTTGGTAGTAATGCGGGGATGATTAGATGTGGTGGTTTATTTATTAAAATTTGAGTCTCGGTGATAAAAATTGATGAAAACCTTTTAAAACCTAAAAGATAGTAGACTTTATTCTCTACTTGACTCTTTTAATGGATTGCTTATTCATTGCTGTGATTAAGCTGGTTGTCTATTGTATTTTATCGGTTTAACTTTGTTGAAGGCTAATGATAATTTATTACGCATTATCTTAGTCATAATATTTCTTCTTTGGGCTAGTTGAGCTCACCCTTTCTTTCCTTTGTTCTCTTGAGGAAATGAGAACATATTTGAGACGAGTCGGGAGCGCAGTAATGGTCGAGAGGATAGCATTAGTAGTCCTCACTATTACGTGAAATAGTGTGATAATAGTTGTAATGAGGACTCCTTTTGAGTTTGTATAATATCTAGTAGACAATATTTGTATTCAAACTCACGGTTTTATGTCGTATTATTACTGACAGTTATATTAGTAAGTTGTATTTGAATTTATGTACCATGTAAGTGGCGACCCAAGATGGGTGGCGTATACCTAATTTTGGGGCGTCGCGGTTGGTATCGAGCTTAGGGATATGATCCACTGGCTAAGATGTGAGATAAGAACTAGGAGGGAGGCGGGGAATTCCTTCGCTAGTATGACCTACCTAAATTTATTTGGTATTTAATTGGTCGATCGGAGTATAGGATAATATGTGATATGTTAATTAACCCTTATTTTGTGGCGGTGTTTGAGAATGACATCTAAAAAATCTTGAGATAAGCAATGAAGCACATGAGAGTGTTGATTTGATTTTCAAACAAAAGGTAACGACCAACAAACGACGATAATAATCATATTGGTGATAATTTATCGTCATCGAACAATGATAACCATCGTGGGGAAATTATCATGCTAAGAATGGTAACCACTTGGTGGTAATCATGGCAAAGATAATAGAAGTGGAAATTTCAAGAAAGAAGGTCATTTAGCTCGATTTTGTCGTATAGTGAAGTCAAGTCCAATTTGGGATAGTGGCACCAAAGGCGGATCACGGACAAAACAAAGTCGGTGGATTTCGGGAAGAGCGTTTTTCGTGACTTCTCAAAAAAGTGGATAACCTGACGAAGTTAGCAGGTTAGTTAATTATAAATTCTTGCGAAGTCTATACCTTATTGAATATGGGTTCTACCCATTCTTTTATCTCTCTCTTGCTTTGCGTTCAACGTTTAAATTTGACTCAGGAGAAATTAGACTTTGATTTATCTATTGAAACTTCGTTGGGAGAAACCTTCGTTACCTCTCTACATTTATTAATCTTGTTGTTTCAAATAAACACTTTTACGTTACTGTCGATCTTATCTCTTTGAAAATACTTGCCTTTGAGGTAATTTTTTGAAAGCGATTGATTAACTACTCATTATTCTTTTTTGTAAGGTTGTTAGCTTTCATATTCTAACCAACTGTTATCTGAATTCAAAGTAACCAAATCCTAAAGTTAATCTTTGTTATATCAAGCTATAAGTAAAGAGCCCGATCCCTTTCGTTGTTGACTTCCTTTGTGTGGAATGCAAAGCCGGACTTTCTGTGGCGACGTCGTGGATGAAGATGGCAAGTTGATAGGTGTCATTGTGACGTCTTATCAAAGTTGGGATGAAAGTCATAGTTGGTATTAATGTGACGTACTATCAAGTCTTGGATGAGAGTATGATTTTGAATGATATTTCTATCATTAATAAATTTCTTGGCGTATTCTTGAAGACTTCTAGCCTACCCTAGGCGTGAAATCGAATTTTGTATTGACCCCGAGTCAAAAACCCATTTCTTAAACCCTCAAATATTTCTTCAACTAAAAGGAGCATTTACGTGGATTATGATGAAAGTCATAATAAAAGCATTGGACTAATGAAAATCATGGGTATATGAAGTATTAGTAAGTGTTATGATGAGTTATGTTGGTTATTATGTGAAAACATGAAAGTTTCTTAGAAATCACAAAGAGTTGAAAATCAGATTTTGGTGAAAAGCGTAACATGAAATTCAATTGACCATATCTCTATTATATTTTGAATTTTTGAATGTGGTCAAGTCCTAGAGTTAGATCTATGAGTTACCTAACTAATCCAAGTGGAATTACTGGAAAAGGTGTTGTAGATTTTTGTGTGGACTGATTTTAGCAAAGGAGTGCAAAGCTGCAAAAAATTTAAAAAGCTACTGCCATGATTTTAGAGAGGCTATTTCGGCCACTTAAATTATGAGAAAAATTCTGGCCTTTTGGGACATGAAGGTATATGGTATAAAGTACCTCCTGTCCAAAAATGAGCTCATTCGACTTAAAATGAGCAAGTTATGACTATTTCAATATTTAGGTTTTTTAAATGAAAAAGCGCTATTGGAGTTCTATAACTCCGATGACCATGAAATTTAAACTGGAAGCTCACGTTAACATGTGTAAGGTCCTGCCAAGATTTGGGAATTTTGGAGTTAAACTTGAGGTAGCTAATTTCTTAAGGAATTAAGTTAGAAATTGATTTTTAAAAAATAGTAAATGAATTTTAAAAATTAGAGAAAATATATTTTCATTATGGGACTATATTATGCTAAATCCCAGAAAAGAAATATTTTTGGGACTGATTTGGTATTTTTCATGAAAATAGTTTAATTCTGAACATATGAGTTAAATATGTTATGTGAAAGTAACAAAGTTGAAAATAGGATTTTATGGCTAGAGAATCCTATATAGAGTATATGCATATTTTTTGATGAGGATTTGATAATTGGTGATGATATTTTATGAGTATGGCATTTTGAATGATTAAATGCATTATATGGTAAAAGCGTAAACAATTAAGATAAATTGTTTATAAATTTAAGAAGTGATTAAAATATTGTTATAATATTAATGATATTAGATTATGAGATTATTAAGTGATTGAAAACATGGGGATATTCTTGAATCTGGATAAATTATATTATAAATGTTTAATATTTATCCTTTATCTCATTTGATTGATTCTTTATATCATTATCCTCGTGCTTATATTATGTTGAAAGTAAATACGTATTTTGTAGTGCATAGATGGACTTGGTATGATTATGATTAGGGATTGTTCGGTATAATCATGTAGTAATTGAAAACACAATTATCTTTGGCTCGTAGTGCATGGATAATTTGTGGTCGTGATCTTAATGAATACTACGATTATCTTTGGTAGTAGTGCATGGATAATTTGTTGGGTCGTGATACTAATGAATACGATTATCTTTGGTAGTAGTGCATGGATAATTTGTGGTCGTGATACTAATGAATACACAATTATCTTTGGTAGTAGTGCATGGAAAATTTGTGGTCGTGATCTTAATGAATACACAATTATCTTTGGTAGTAGTGCATGGATAATTTGTGGTGTGTAATCTTAATGAATACACGATTATCTTTGGTAGTAGTGCATGGATAATTTGTGGTCGTGATCTTAATGAATACACAATTATCTTTGGTAGTAGTGCATGGATAATTTGTGGTCGTGATCTTAATGAATACACAATTATCTTTGGTAGTAGTGCATGGATAATTTGTGGTCGTGATATCTTAATGAATACACTGATTATCTTTGGTAGTAGTGCATGGATAATTTGTGGTCGTGATCTTAATGAATACACAATTATCTTTGGTAGTAGTGCATGGATAATTTGTGGTCGTGATCTTAATGAATACACGATTATCTTTGGTAGTAGTGCATGGATAATTTGTGGTGCGTGATCTTAATGAATACACGATTATCTTTTGGTAGTAGTGCATGGATAATTATGGTGTGGTGGCGTGATCTTAATGAATATCCTTGGCACGTAGTGCGGGGATGATTCGATGATATGGATTAATTATTGGTGAGTCTCGTGATGAAATATTAATTCATGGATGTGGTAAAAGTCATCTTTGGCCGTAGTGCATTGATAGACTTGGTATGATTATGACCACGGATTATTCGGTATAATCATGACCGTAATTGAAAACACGAATATCCTTAGCCAGTAGTGCATGGATAATTCATGGTTGTGATACTATTAAGCTGAGTCTCAGTATTATTGGTTTACAGTTATATATCTTTGGCCTGTAGTGCAAAGATGAATTGTTAATAAATATCTTTGGCCTGTAGTGCAAAGATGAATTGTTAATGAATATCTTTGGCCGGATTGCAAAGATGAACTTAATATTTTCAACGATAAAGGTATTCAAGGTATCCTCACCTCTTTATCATATCAGTCGTACCCTAATTTTTGGTGAGAAATTCCATAAGGAGGGAGATTGTGAGACCCAGATTTTATCGATAAAGATTTAAATTTTGTTGAAATAATTTTTTAATATTATGGTGTGAATTTGAGATAATATTATAGTTGTGGGTAGTATTTATAAATTTTGCAAAGTATGCACAGTGGTTATATTATATTCGATTGGTGGGGAATATTCGGTTTTTAGCGGGAATATTAAATACAATGACTCAATCATTGGTGGACCTACAACGAAATTATTGTCGGATTGAAAAGCGACAAAAATATTTTATTGAAATAACGGCGGAAGTTTTCGAAGTAGTTCTTGTTGAACTACTCGGTAGTAAAAATGCGATAATCGTGTGGTTGCATAGTAGTATTGCGGTATTGATTATTGATGCTTATGTGAGAAGTCGCTTCGGTTTGATTCCATTATTGTCGATTAATAATATGAATTATTATAGCGATAATGGCGTTTTGTTTTATTAAGTATTATTAGCGTAATAAAAGCGAAACATCTTTTATATAAAATAGAATACTTTATTAAAGTTATTACATAAATAGAATATATTATATTTTATTATGCATAGTGTTGCGTAGTGTTTTGCATAGTGTTTTGCATAGTATTGCATAGTGTTTGCATAGTAAAATGTTTTTATATAAATAGAATATATTATATTTTATTTAAAAGATTTTTCTTTAAATATGGACCGTCAGTTAAAAGTAAATCAATACGGGATAGTTCATGGATTAATTCTTATGCATTCCATTTTCTATAAATAGAAGCTCATTCCTTCATTATTTTCTTACGAATTCATTGAAACTACAGAGAGAGAAATTATAGAGAGAGAAGCTATAGAGAAAATTATAGAAAGAAGAAAGAGTATTACTTCGCTACTTCACTACTTATATTAGGTTTTTTTTACGGTAAAGGGTGTTATTCTTTCTTCTTGAAGAGAACTTACATTATTCATTCATTTATTATTACATTGGAATAACTTTTGTAAAAGTGGCATACCCTATACATAACTTTTTGTATCATGGCATACCCTATACTTGGTGAAATCCTTATGTTATTCCATTGCTTATTATTACATTGGAATAACTTTTGTATCTGTGATTTACCTATACTTGGTGACACATTTCTATTATTACATTGGAACATCACATGCATGTGTTTTACAGGACTGGTTTAGATTTTATTGATACATTGGAACATCACATGCATGTGTTTTACAGGACTGGTTAAAATCTTTATCATTACATTGGAATATCTATCGTGTGTTTTACAGGATGCTGGTTCCATCTTTATTATTACATTGGAACATCTGTCGGTGTGAATTTCACGACACTGGTTAGATTATTATTATTATGTTGGAATAACACATACATCTGAAATCTGCGCATGCGTGGTGATTTCTTTTGTTATTCCATTCTTTATTATACCTAGTTGGTTAAAACTTTGACTTCTATACTCCATGAAATTAGTAGAATATCCTTGATATTTGCGTTTCATCGATATCTTTCATGGAAATATTCTTACGATCATTCTTGAATTTTCTCTCTGAAAGCGATATCATGTTGACAATTTGGGCGTTAATAATTCATGGATTAAATAATTCTTGAACTTGTTTTATTGAATTATTATGTCATTGTCATCATCCTCATGTTATATTATGTTATCTTTGGCTTACGTGCATAGATGAACTTAGTATGATTATGACCGAGGATCATTCGGTATAATCATGACTTGATATAAATGATGTGACAAAAGTCCTCGGTGGCTTTGTAATGCGGTGATGGATAGTTTTGGTATGATTATGACCGGGGTGATTCGGTATAGTCATGACCATTGATAATTTGATGAAAATCCTTGGCCAAGTAGTGCGAGGGATGATTAGATGTGGTGGTTTATTTATTAAAAGTGAGTCTCGGTGATAAAAATTGATGAAAACCTTTTAAAACCTAAAAGATAGTAGACTTTATTCTCTACTTGACTCTTTTAATGGATTGCTTATTAAGCTGCAGATTAAAGCGGTTGTCTATTGTATTTTATCGGTTTAACCTTTGTTGAAGGCTAATGATAATTTATTACGCATTATCTTAGTCATAATATTTCTTCTTGGGCTAGTTGAGCTCACCCTTTCTTTCCTTTGTTCTCTTGAGGAAATGAGAACGCCATTTGGGATGAGTCGGGGAGCAGTAATGGTCAGGAGGATAGCATTAGTAGTCCTCGCTATACGTGAAATAGTGTGATAATAGTTGTAATGAGGACTCCTTTTGAGTTTGTATAATATCTAGTAGACAATATTTGTATTCAAACTCACGATTTATATTTATATGTATTATATTAGTAAGTTGATTTGTTATATTAGTAAGTTGTATTTGAATTTATGTACCATGTAAGTGGCGACCGAAGATGGGTCATAATATACCAATAATTTTGGAGGCGTCAGCATGAGTATGATGATAATGATATAAGAATTCAATTAAAAGAAAGCAAATGATAAATTTTAAAGATTTATAATTTAATTTATCCGAATTCAATAATGATCAAATTGCCAACACGATAATCTTTGCTTTGTGAAGTAAAATTGAAGAATGATATTGTATCAAAAATAATTTGGACCGAAAAGAAATCAATTTTTGTCATGAATAGTACTTCGGGTGAATAGTACCCTGTGAATAGTACTTTTGTGAATAGTAGAATGAATAATACTTTATGAATAGTAGCACCAGTATAAATGAATAGTACTCATGGACACGATACTCAAGCATAAAAAGCTTAAAATTTAACAAGAATGTGCGAGAAAATATCCTTGTGAAACGATACTAGATGAAGCGCAAATTTCAAGGATATTCTACTAATTTCACGGAGTATAGAAGCAATACTTTAACAGAATGAGGGTATAATCAGGAATATGAGACGAAATAATATTACTCACATACTACAGAGTATGGATGAAAATATTATTCCTTATGAATACTGAACAAAAATAATATCCCTTACCTCAGAAGAAGACTAGATACTGGAATAGTGAGGTAGCAGACTTCTCTTCTTCTTTCTCTCTATAGCTTCTCTCTCTATAGCTTCTCTCTTTTTAATTGCTCGTGTGAGTCTTAGTGAATTGGTGAGAATGAAAGAAGAATGAGCTTCTATTTATAAGAAAATATAGTTTCGATAATTGCACATTTTGGGGCTCGAAATATTACAGTATAATACCTTCATCTTTTCCTTCATTTTTAATTTAGTCCTAAAAGTATTATCAAACTTTCACCACCTCCCCTAATAGTACATCATGTGAATCAATAGTACATTCATGTGAATCAATAGTTCTATACATGTGAAAAAAAATAGTTACAGTATAGTACCTTCATATATATCTTTATTTTTAATTTAGTCATGCAAGTATTATCAATCTTGCACCACCTCCCCTAATAGTACATGCATGTGAATCAATAGTACACACATGTGAACAAATAGTTATAAGCATGTGAATTAATAGCAATTAATTGCTTATTTATCCGATTAATTACCCGATTCGTCAATATAACCTCCAAAAATTAATTATTATCGAAATAAATGTCAATTTCTGTTGATTGATTTCGTAATCAATGAATACGTGCAAGTATACGCGGTCAACAAGTAATAAAGTGAAAGTAGAGTATCGTTCCCACGAGGAATTATTTAATAAAAATTACCAAGTACTAACTCTTAACCAAATCAATTTTATTTAAACAACCAATAATTGTGATTTTTTCTAATTAAGAAAACTATATTAAAACAATTAAAAGAGATTATTCTAAAAGAAAGCAAATAAACAACTAAAATTTGAATGAATTCAGATAAATAAGGATTAAGACTCCAATATCCCCAATTATGAATTATAAATCAATTATTCAACTATTCTAATTATTATGTCTACTGAATTGTTAACAGAAATTCTCAAATGCCAAAAGCCATCTCTCGAGTGATCAATTGCCTTCTATTTAACCCAGATTAATTTTGCTATATCTCTATACAAAACAATTGAATTAAACTCGTTACAATCCCAATTCCTTATGTGTTACATGCGGCAAATAGATATTCTCATTCTATTCACAAACCTAATTATTCACTGTGCAAATAACTAAGTCACATGTCACCATGCCTAGTTCTAACCCTAGAATTCCTTTCTCAATTCCTTCTAGAGTAACACGGTAATTACTGATCAGATAATTAATTAATAAGCACAAAGAAAGATGAACAATTCACTTCAACATAAATAATTGGAATATAATGAATAACTAATTCATAGCCATAAAAAGTTCAATTGAAATCTTAATAAAAGAGTTAGTTCATAATTAATGAATTAAAACCAAGAATCCACAATTGAATAGACATTAAAAGATAAAAGTAAGAGAAGAGAAGAGAATATAATCTATTGTCAGTAGCCTTGAGACTCCTCTTTCGCTCCTGCTTTGAATCTTCAATGGTCTCCAAGTTGCTTCAATCCCCAAAACTAATAAGAACTAGGGTTATGTTCTAATCTAAAGGAGTGTTTAATCTAGTCTAATCTATGTAATCTCCTCCTATTTTATGTCTTACATCATGTATTTATAGGTTACAAGTCCAATTTTTAGTTTTGGAACAAACCCAATCCAATTTGGAGTCAAAAAGGTGTCAAAATTAACGCTGCTTCAGCGTTGAGACTCAACCTCTTCCCTTCAGCTGCCCCAAATATTGGGCAAGACTCTCAGACATCGCCTTTATAGCGCTCAAAGGCTGCAAATAGGCTTAAAATGGGCACCCCAGCGCTGCCCCATTTTCTGACATTTTCTACTCCGACATCCTTTGGGAAAATGGCCATAACTTCTTCGTCCGAACTCCGATTTTGATGATTCAAGATGATCCGGAAAGAGGAAAAGTAGATCTACAACTTTAATTCTTTGAGGGTTTCGAAATAATGTCCGGAGCTATAGTAAAATTGGCTCTGAAGTTACTGCTGTGTAAATGGCAAGCCGAAAACGCCAATCTAGCCAACCCAAACGTCGATCTAAGTAACTTTTGTCCCAATTCCTACAAAACAATATAAAACATGCATGGATAGACACAAACACTTAAAAACTAATCTAAAAGACTTGAGAACAACAATAAATTAAGCCCGAATGTATCCAATTCATGTGTATAAAACTCACTCATCAATTTCCACCAACACTAATAATCCCAACACAATGGAACTATCAATTTCATCTTTAATCAACACGAACTTATTCATCATTAATATTATAACTCACAATATTTAACAACTAGATCATTCCCAGGAAAGAGGGGGCTTTCCGATAAGGATTTCTCCCTATTAGTGCGCAATTACGTGACCAAACCTCTCCTCGACAGAACTTTCTAGACATCGTCAATATTGCAAATAATAATATGAATAACTTTGTCGTCTTAATTATTAATTTAATAATATAAAATATTGATACTGTAACAATAATTGAATCAACAATATGAGAGACATTATGCAGCAATTATTGTAGCAATAATTTAGTATAACTGAGTAACTTCTCACGTAAGCATCAATAATCAATATCGTGTGCTACTATGCAACCACGTGTACTGTACTTTTACCACCAGGTAGTTCAACAGTTTAACGGTAAAACTTTCACCGTTATTTTTATAAAAAGAGAATTCTGTCATTTTCTAACTACGATAATACTTCTGTTGTGGAGTCCACAAATGATTGTGCCGTCGTACGAATATTCCCTGTTAAAACGAATATTTCCCGACCAATCGAATATTATATAACCACTTGCTTACTTTGTAAAATTTGTAAATATTACCCACAACTATAACATTATATCAAATCCACACCATAATATTCAAAAATATATTTCGAGAAAAATTAGTCTTTATTCATAAAAGTTGGGGTCTTACAACCTCCCCTTCTTATGAAATTTCATCCTCGAAATTAGGGTGCGTACCTGGTATGTCAAAGAGGTGAGGATACCTTGACTTCATTTTAGATTCTAACTCCCAGGTCATTTCCTTAACATCGTGGTTTCTCCACAAAACTTTGACTTAGGTATAACCTTGGAGCGTAGCAAATGATCCTTCTTATCCAAGATTTTAATAGGTACCTCTTCATACGTTAAATCTTCGGCTATCTCGTCCGGTTCTAATTCAATAATATGGTTCGGGTCTTTCACATATTTACGTAACATAGATATCTGAAAAATGTTATGAACACGAGACATACTTGGCGGTAAGGCGAGTCTATAGGCCACAGTTCCTACTCGATCGAGGATTACAAATGGGCCAATGATTCGAGGATTGAGCTTTCCTCTCTTTCTGAATCTCGTAACTCCTTTCCATGGAGCAACACGTAACAACACATAATCTCCAATATTGAATTCCACGTCCTTTCGATGAAGATCAGCATAACTCTTTTGTTGATCTTGTGAGGTTTTTATACGTTGTCGGATCATTTGAATCTTTTCCATAGTCATACGTACCAACTCCGGTCCTAATAAAGTTGCTTCACCCACCTCATCCCAGCATACTAGAGAACGACACTTTCTTCCATACAACGCCTCAAATAGAGCCATGCCAATACTTGCTTGATAACTGTTGTTGTAGGAAAACTCCACTAATGGTAAGAACTTGTCCCAACTTCCTTTAAAGTCAAAGACACAGAATCTTAATAAATCTTCAAGAGTTTGAATAGTCCACTCTGACTGCCCGTCCATTTGAGGATGATATGCTGAACTAAATCATAAATCCATGCCCATAGCTTTTTGCAAACTAACCCAAAATCTTGAAGTGAATCTTGGGTCTCAATCAGAAACTATGGATACTGGCATACCATGCAATCTTATAATCTAGTTTATGTACATATGAGCAAGACGTTCAAGTATATAAGTTTCTCGTATCGGTAAGAATGAGCAGACTTGGTCAATCTATCAACAATGACCCAAATCGCATCTATGCCTTGAGAAACCTTGGGAAGACCAGTAAAGAAATCCATGGTAATATGCTCCAACTTCTATTCTAGAATTTCAAGTGGTTGTAATGGACCTCTTGGCACTTGATGCTCCGTATTGACTCGTTGACAAGTTAGACACCTTGAGATAAACCTCGCTATCTCTCTCTTTATATTGCTCCACCAAAATGTGTATCGAAGATCACGATTCATTTTGGTACTCTCAGGATGGATTACAAATGGTGTGTTGTGCGCCTCCATCATGATTTTATAATTCAAGTCCGAATCGTTAGGAACAAAAAGTCTGGAGTTGACTAGAAGTATTCCTTCTTCTTCGATTCTTGCTTCTGAAACAGAACCTTCTTGCACTTTCTTCCTCATACACATCAGCTCCAGGTCTGTAGCTTTAGCATCTTTAACTTTATCGATCAAAGTCGGTTCTACTCCTATATTTGCCATCATCACATGGGTCCCTAGAGTCTTTAACTCTATTTCCATCCTTTGTAAGTCATACAAAATGGGCCTTTACGTTGATAATATCGCACTCATACCCGCATATGATCTTCTACTCAATGTGTCAGCAACTACGTTCGCTTTTCTAGGATGGTATTGAATGGTATGATCATAATCTTTCAACAGCTTAAGCCATCATCGTTGCCGCATGTTGAGTTCCTTTTGAGTGAAGAAATATTTTAGGCTTTTATGATCCGTATAGATCTCCACCTTTTCTCCATACAGGTAATGCCTCCAAATCTTAAGCGCAAAAACGACAGTTGTCAACTCTAGATCATGAGTAGGATAATTCCTCTCATATTCTTTGAGTTGTCATGAGGCATAAGCTATGACTTTCCCATGTTGCATAAGAACACATCCTAAACCTTTTCCTGAAGCATCGCTGTATATGAAAAATCCCTCTGAACTAGATGGTATTGTCAGAACAGGTGCTGAAATGAGTCTCCTCTTGAGTTCTTAAAAACTCTTCTCACATTCCTCGCTCCAACCGAAGTTTCTATCTTTCTGAGTCAGCTAAGTTAATGGAGTAGCGATTCGAGAAAACCCTTCTCCGAATCTCTAATAATAACCAGCTAAGCCGAGAAAGCTACGTACTTCGGTCACTAACTTAGGTTGCTCCCAGCTTTGAATTGCTTCAATCTTTGTTGGGTCAACAGATATTCCATGATTTGATATCACATGCCCAAGGAATGCTACTTCCTCAAGCCAGAACTCGCATTTCTTCAACTTGACATATAGCTTGTTTTCACGAAGCTTTTGAAGTATCAGCCTCAAGTGTTGCTCATGATCATCACGGCTTTTAGAATAAATGAGGATGTCATCAATAAAGACAACCATAAAGTGATCCAAATATTCTTGAATACTCGGTTCATCATATCCATGAAGGCAGCAGGAGCATGAGTCAATCCAAAAGACATAACTAGGAATTCGTAATGCCCGTACCGAGTTCTAAAAGCAGTCTTTGGAATGTCATCAGTTTTAATCTTTAATTGATGATATTCAGAACGAAGATCCATCTTTAAAAAGAATTTGGCACCTTGTTGTTGGTCAAATAGATCATCAATACGAGGTAATCTGAATTTTTTTTTATGGTGACATAATTCAACTCCAGATAATCAATACAAAGTCGAATACTTCCATCTTTCTTCTTCACGAATAGAGCGGTTGCACCCCAAGGAGCGTATTTAGGACGAATGAAACCAATGTCTAACAATTCCCAGTAGTTGGGTTTTAACTCACGAAGTTCAATAGGAGCCATTCGATATGGGGCTTTGGAAATGGGTTTTGTACTGGATTCAAGGTCGATACAAAATTCAATTTCACGCTCTGGGGGTAGGCTAAGAAGTTCTTCAGGGAATACATAAGGAAATTTATTAACAATAGAAATATCATTCAAATCTGACGTATTTTTATTTAAATCCGTGACGTGGGCTAAGAAAGCTTGACATCCATTTTTTAATAAACGAATAGCTTTATGGCTTAATATGATAGTGATTGACTTTAGTGGTTTGGTTGCTTGAATTCGCATAATAGGTTGGTTAGGAATATGAAAGCTAACAACCTTACGAAAATAATCGATTTTAGCATGATGAGTAGTTAACCAACCAATCCCTAAAATCACATCAAATGCAAGTATTTTCAAATAGATAAGATCGACAGGTAACGATTACATTCTGCGATTTGAATCAAACAAGACTTATAAACGATTGGATGTAATGAAGGTTTCTCCCAACGAAGTTTCAGCGAGATAAATCAAAGTCTAATTTCTTGAGTTAAATTTAAACGTTGGCGCAAGTAGGAGAAATAAAAGAATGGGTAGAACCAGTATCAAATAAGGTATAGACTTCGCTAGAGTTTATGATTAGCTTACCCGTGATCACCTCGTTCGGATTCCTCTCTTTTTGGGAGGTTATGACAAACGCTCTCCCTTGAACTACCGTTTTGTCTTGTCTGGGACGCCCTTTGATGCCTCCATCCCAGTTGGACTTGACTTTGGTGCATGACAAAATCAGGCTAGGTGACCTTCTCTTCCATAATTGTAACATGCTTTGGACTACTGCGTACAGTTTAGACTGATGTGTCCCTCCCCTCTGCATTTATAATATACAACCGGCGGTCGTTCTCCTTCTTTAACAATAGGCGTTTGTACTGACGTCTTTCCATCATTATTAAATCTCTTCTTCTTGAAATTTCCACTTGTATTATCTTGGCCATGATTACCACCGAAGTGGTTACCATTTCTGGCATGTTGATTCCCTCCACGTTTGTTGTCACCTCTTCGATGACTGCTACCACTAGTATTATCGACTTGTCGGGTGCTCTCTCTTGGTTGGGTTGACTCATTATTGCGCTCCAATAACTGAGCCATATTTATAACATCTAAATACAAACACAGTTTGTGAGAGATAAGATATTGATGTATCTCGGGTTTCAAATCTCTTAGAAATATCCGCGTCATTCTCTCCTCATTATTAACCAAGTGTGACTTTTAGTAGTGTCCTTTTCGTTACTTGTTCTTTGGTGTTCTCATGTTAATGTGAGATTTGTTTGAAAAAACAAGTGAAAAAGGTGAAAAATAAGTGAAAAGGTCCGAGAAGCATGTATAATGTCGACGATTTGACTTTAAAAGTCGCCGGTTGGTGTATTTATTTGGTTGCTTATGATTAAAAAAGGTTTGCACATTGACCCGATGATGTGACACTTTGCTAAGCGGTTTGTGAAGCAAGAGATTCATTTTGGGTCGAGGGGCTTGATTATGCGGAGGGAAGGTGTTAGGCACCCCGACATCCGTGTTGCCACGGTGACCGCCACTTTTAAAAAAAGCTATTATATGATGAATGTGTGTGTGTGTGTGTGTGTGGATGGATCAATGTGCAATTATTTGGAAGTAGTGTTGTACCTCGTTCGCACCTATATACATAGGGTTTGAATTTATGAAAAATTCAGGTTTTAAGCAGATATAGCAATGAGTTTTTATAAAAAGAGGTTTTTCAAACCACATGCTCGATAGTAATTGAGGCCTTTGATACTTCCATTTTATTATTAAATGTTTGACTTGTTTGCTTTTATTTTTTGAGATCTGAAGCATCTTGAGAAAATAATATATCTGGTGATCTTAGAACTCCTCATGGGCATGATGACCATCAAGGAAATTGAGACCTTTGTAAAATAATGTACAAAGGCGCTTCACGGTGAAAAAGGTCCATCATGGGGGCCGAGAATCTAGATTGATGGTGAATCTGTGATCACATGATTCTAGGCTCACATAATCTGCGATTTGTATGGAAAGCGATAGCGATTATATATATATATAAAGTTGTAAATATATATATATGAGATATATAACCACCACGAAGAAACTCCATGGGGATCGGAAATGTAAATATATAAAAGCGGGGATAAATATATATATATATATATATATATATATATATGGACATGATCAACCACCACGAAGTAAACTCGAGGTGGGATGAAATGTAAATAAAAGGCATAAAAGCGATCAAGCGCCACGAAGTAAACTCAAGGTAGGGACGAAATGTAAATAAAAGCTATAAAGGCCACGAAGTAAACTCGAGGCCTGATGAAATGTAAATATATATATATATATATATATATATATATATATATAAAAGATAATTACGGATGTAAATCCGGGCTCATCGGATATAAAATGATTATATATATATATATATATATATATATATATATATATATAAATATCGGATATAATAGGATATAAATCCGGGCTCATCGGATATATATGATGTAAAACAATAATATATATATATATATATATATATATATATATATATATAAGCAAATAAAGCGACATAAGTTCAGGCTCAATCGAGGCATAACTTCGATAATGTTAGTCCATATATAAAATATATACATATATATAAGTATATATATATATGAGACGAAATGAAAAACCACGGATAGAAATTAAAGGCAAACGCACACAACACGACTCTCGATGTGTATAACGGTGTGTGTGCTAATATGAGAAAGAAGGCTTTATAGAATGTAGAGAAGGCTTACGTTGAAACGCCAAAGTAGACTTCTATGACTCTATATGGATAAACACTCGGCTCATTTGGATAAAAGTGTAGCTATATGTGAGCTAACAGTGTTTTTAAAGATGAGGAAACACTCGATATGGGTGTATCTGAGTAAATTGGATGAGGGCTTCCCTTGCCTTTTCTCTCTCTCTCCTCTTCTCAAATGGCTGACCCCAAGGTCTATATTTATAGGCGATGGATGGCCATGAGTACACTATGTATGGCCATGATTATACTACTGGTGGTGGTCGTGGTGCATCCAAGAGCCTCATGGTCTGTCGTCTCAAAATACGTGCACTCGTGCCTTTGTAATGTCTCTCTCGAACTTGCAGAACTTCAATCAGAGCATCCGAGCGAGGTATATGTGACCTTCTTTGGACCGCTTTGTGTCGAGAGTTACACAATGACATGGATTAGAGGTTGTCTGAAGTCGGGAAGAGGGTCCATGCCCATGGTCTTCAAGCTTCAAATTCTATCAAAAATCTTGTAAATGCGTAATAGTCACTCGGATTGTAACTCCTCGGTTCTTGTGGGACATTGTTGGATGTATGTATGTATGAAGTGTTGAGGCGATGCCTTGAGTGTTGAAGGGGAAAGATGACGTTTGACTCTTTTTTGGGGTTATCATAGGTTTGAGTTGAAAGAGGCGTTGCTCGGGGTTACATCGAGATTGGACTACTTGTTGGTATCTTTGCGATATCATCTTGTGAGAGAAAGCGTTGAGGCGGTAAGATGGCGTTTGACTCCTCACAGGGGTTATCGTCGGTTTGAAAGCTGAAAGAGAGCGTTGCTCGGGGTTACATCGAGATTGGACTACTTGTTTTTGTATGCAACAATGTCATCATCTTGTGGGTGACTATCTTCACGGTGTTAGCTCTCGGGTCGAGGTATGAGTGCCTCGGCGGGAGGATGTCGAGCTTGAAGGCGATAGCATGCATTTGAAATAAGCATTTTTCGGAGTTATCGTCGCGAAGCGCAACAACACTCCTTGGGGTTATCGCGAGGATGAAACTCGGGGGTTATCTCAGGGTTGGAAATGATCCTTCCGGTGTGTGTGTTAGGGGTTGGAAATGATGTTCGGGTGTGTGTCTGAGGTTTTTCTAGGTTGAACTTCTTTGGTAGTATCGGAATGGATGTAAGCTATCTTCGAGGTTATCTCAGAAAAGGCGAATCGCCCTCCTCTATGATGTTAATAATATTGTGTGCGAAAAATTTTGAGTGTCTATAGATGCCCTCTTTATCATATTCATGCAATCTGAGGCATGGATAGGATAAAGAATCTAGACACTTGAAATGCAAGTAAAGGTAAACATGATCTTATATATCGTGCAACATGATGCAAATGTATATGATGCATGATTGTCGGGTAATCTGTTGGGATGACAATCGGTGATGGCTTGGACATGCGATCCAAGTCTTCAAGGATGTTGGCGTTGGGGCTATCACCGAAGTCTTGAATCCTAGACATTGGCTTATATTCCATAGAGGTGCCTCTTGTGTATAAGAGATGCGTGGGGATAAAGCTTTATACATTTGAGGATGTGTATAACATATTTCCTCATTACATCCAGAATTATCAGCACAAATTTGTCATTTGTCGGGTTGCCGACCTTCGTTGATGTGTGTATCACCGGATAGATCCTACTTTGGGTGCATTATCGAGGTGCTTTGACCTTCATTGATGTATGTGTCGATGGTAGCATTGCGTTTGTAACCCCCATGGGGATACTTGGATGAGTTACTTGATGGGTTTACTTGCCATGGTGGTGACATGACGTCAAGGTTGCTTGACCTTCATTGATGTGTGTATCGATGGTTGCATTGCGTTGTAACCCCCCGGGGATACTTGGATGGATGCTTGATGGATGTACTTGCCATTATATGACCAAGGTTGAGAGATCGATGATGTTGAAAGATTCTATTATGACCCCCCCAGGGGATACTTGGATGCTTGAAGGATGTGCGTTGTGACCCCCATGAGGATACAATCATTTGATAACCGGCGTTGTAACCCCTTAGGGGAGGTTTAGCATTTCGTGGTTTTGGCGTTGTAAACCCCGGGCCGGGGAAGTTTAGGGTTGGTTGTGACCACAAATGATGACATCGGACCTTTGTGAGGTATTGCGAGCATGATTGTGAAAAGTTGAGCTCATTGGTATAGTATACCTGCATTGAGTGAATACCCTTGATGAGATGATGGGAATTAATTTCGACCGTCTGAAACCCGGATTTCAGGCTATTAAGCTCGATCGCGTAGCATTTTATTCTGATTTGGCCTTTTCGACATGAGACCTCCTTTGCAACTCTAAGCTGGGCGAGCAGAGGTGTGGGACCATGTAGGAGAGTCGCGGTACACTACACTACTGCGTGCGCGGTGTGGACTGACTGCCAACCGTGGCTATGTAAAGCCCAAAGGTTGCTTTCATAAGTCATTTTCAATTTTGCTTGCTGAAGAAAAATCGAGAGCTCTTCTTGAGATCTGCTTTGAGTTGAGGCAACTTTCTGCATATTACGCCACTTGTATACAAAGCGTTCTTCAACATCACAGTAACATATGCATGTATTTTTTCCAATTTCTATCCAGTTGGAAAATGACTTATCACATGAAATGCATTTAGACACATAGTAGTGAATATGCATGCTGATATGACTTGATAAAAATATTGACATAGCAAATGTTAGTATTAAACCATCTTTGAACATAATGATGTGAAAAAATTTGACTTTTAAAGCAGTCAATTGGCACCTTTTCTTGTCATTTCTTATCTATCTCGAGGACAAATGAGTAAAGGTAGAAAAGCAAAATAATCACAGTAATTAGACTACACTTACGGATTTTTTTTTGTGATGATGATAATGCATGTAGGATGTATATATGTGTGTATAGGTGTGCTCTTGAATGGCCACCTAGTCATTTACTATGTGCATGTGGATAGTCCCATTTACAAAGGGGCTATGGCAAAAATTTTCCCAAAATGTAGGTATTGGTAGTCATGCATTTTTAACTCTCTGTAGATGTATGTTAAAACAATGCATGCATGCATGTAATCATAAAATGCATTTTGAAAAGCTCGGTAAAATTTACCACACCCTTTACGAGGTGATTTGGAGATTTGTTGTCCGGATATTATGGATCCGGATCGGTGAAGTAGTTCCGTGGGACTACTTACGGTGTATGCGGAGGAGGGCTTACGAAGAGCCTCGGCGCCGATTCTGTCGAGATGACCTCGTCGTTTGGTGGAGGCGGTGATATCGTCTATTCGGGTTGAAGTCTTGAATGTCGAGGGCGAGGAGGAGGATGTCCGATCGAGGTTCTGCTCTGCTATGTATCGTGTTCCCGTGAGGGAATTTGCGGTATTCAAGTGGCGAACCCGGATCTTGGGTGACTTGAGTAGGCATCCTTGATATACTGCTTGCAAGCGAGGTATGAAGTTAGATCTTTAATCTTCCTTATTTCTATTGATGAGGAGTCGAGGATTACGATGTTGATCTGCATTTGATGTAGGTTCCGGCTTCACCTGACCTCGAGGAGGCGGTTTAGCATCCACTCTATGTATCGGGCTTTGCATGATGACTATAGAGAGCGATTGTACATGGTTGGGGATTTGGGATGTTCTTCTCCATTCTTCCCGTCGTTGTCCTGGGGTTACCTCGGGGCATTATGCAGCGGTGGTTTCACGGACTTCAGTCACTCCATTCTTTGAATGTGTGAGGTGATGATGGCCGATGGATTGGCGGTTTATCATAGGTATGGAGTTTGGAGGGATCCGGTGCCTTGCGGCGGATATTACCCCCTTGCCGTCGGATCCTTGTTGGGAGTTCGGCGGAGGCGCTCGAGGCGGGGCTATTCGTGCAGGTCCTTTGGCGTAGATCTTTATGGCGCGGCTATTGGTGAGCCCATACCGATGATGTGAGTCGGGGATCACATTCTTGGTGATTGTTCTGATGATCATTAGAAACGCCATAGTGAGATAATTCTCTACGGTGTCCTTCACTTTGATCGGCGCCACTCGACCGTGGACCAGTATAGGAGAGTATGATTGGGGTTCTACACCTTTGCCTACTTCCTCGGGGAATCGCATGCGATCGCGATCGCGAGGCTTGGCCAAAGAGGCGTGGTTAGGATTTACCCATTTTACATTGGTGAGTGTTTCTCTTGTCTTTTCCGTGTATAGGTTAAGAGTGTTGTTGTTGATGGAGATGTTTGCCTTTGTGTTGGCAGTTTTTGGGCCTATGAGAGGCTTCCTTGTTTGCGTCTGTAAGCGTGTTAGGTTTAGACACCTATCCACGAGGGCGGAGATGGCATCATTCCATCTTGGCGGAGGTCCACATTTCTTTGAGGTTTCACTCATTTGTCGCTTCTCAATTTGGAGTTGTTGTGGTGATGTCATCATCATGGGTTCCCTACTACTGGAGAGCATTTGGGAGTTGGATTTGAGGATGGGTACCGGCGGAGTAAGTCGTCATTTCACCATGAGATTCCTCTCTTCTGAGATGGAGGATGGGAGCTCTATTTAGGGAAGCGTCTTATTCGGGGAACACTCTGAGAGAGATTCGTATGCCGATCTTGCCTCTGCCGAGGCGTTATTGGCTGTTTCGCGATCACCGTCATTGACATCCCATTGATGGGGATTAGCGGTTTTACATTGTCGAGAGGCCCCCTGGTCTCGGGAGATGTTCGGCATTGGTGGATCCCTCGTACTATTGGAGCTCGGGACGCGCCCACACGGTTTATGGGGATATGGTTTCGGGATCCGTGATGATGATGGATTGGCTAGCTTTGTGTGAAGAGATCGACTCATGTGACCTGATTGATGATTGACGGCAATTGGGCCGGACACATCTTTTCATTCGGCATTTGGTAGAGATCCTTGAGGTAGATACTTTTGATCCTTCCGGCTCTGGCTGGCTGGCCCTCGGGTGACCCGTATGGTTTTGCGGTGTGAGATCCTCCTTGTATAGGCGACATCCACCTGTAGATAGAGATCCGGTGACTCGGGAGGAGTTACATCGGTGGGCGAGGATCGATGATGTGAACATCGACACCATTGACTTTTACGATGTATTTCTCGTTATCTCTTTTGATAGGCCTCTCTGTTAGCTTCTTTGGGTAGCTTTCCCCCCCATTCTCGCTATATCTTTTGATAGGCCTCTGTTAGATGTTGGGTAACCGCCCCATTTCCACTGTATTTTAGTTATCTGAGAGATGTATTAGATGATGATATACTTAGGAATGTATGCTGATTTTCCATTCCTATATCATATTGCCATCTATTGTATCATGCATGTTATTATATTATGCATATGTATGTATGTCGAGAGATATTGACATTGACCTGGATGGTCTTATGACCACGGCCGTCTGAGATGTCTTCTTGACGATTAGTAGTATTGATCATACCCCACCATTTTTGGTGGTATCTGGTGGTATCGCTCATGGTATGATAGTATATCACCATCGAGACGTGGTGATCGTAGATGATTTCTTTGTGACATCTTATGATACATTGATGTTTGAGTTCCCACAGGATTTGTAGAGGGTATCTTTGAAACCTTTGGGTGGGTATCGGAGGCGGGTTTTTCGATTTGGGACCCGGAGTTGACTCTACTTTGGAGGAGTATGCGGTTGATGATCTTTCTTTGCATTTTGGCCGGACCTTGCGTGCATATGGCTATCGGAGACATGGCGTAGGCAGTTCATGACCCTCACCGGATTGAGGCGTAGAGTGGTGCGAGGATGAGATTACATCCGGCCACGTGATATCGACATTTTTTGTTTTGTGATTTGGCTCACGAGGATAGTTATATGCACGACATTCAGAGATTTCACCCACCGAGGAGGATCATTGGCGTTGACCGGGGTGGATGTCTTACTTTTGTGCGTATTATCATACGTCTTCATGCCGTGATACATGGATGAGTTGGATATCGGCGTCATTATGGCGGTGAGAGCTCTCGGGAGGAGGTCGTACCATTATCTGGAGATGATCATTTGAGAGACTACGAGGTCGATTACATCTTCTTTGCACTTATCCGGCGCGAGGAGTGTTCTGAGTAGCTTCGGTCGTCTTTGTATGTGTGGTTTATGTCACACTTGAGGCCGATTAGCACATTTAAGTGGGCGGGGTTTTGTTTCACCCATGATATAGCCATGTCGTACTCCTTTCGACTCTGGAGTGTCTGAGATCTTTGCATCGTGGTCGACTTTTCTGGCGAGGATTGAGATCCGTTTGCTATATTGCCGTGTTGGGGCTTAGCTCACCCTCTGACTTCATTACTCATGCTCGGGCATGGATTATCTCCCTCATTTGGATTGAGGGGCATGATTACTTACCATCCTTTGGCCGTGATGTGTCGGTTTGACGGTTTAGGATTTTTTCATCCTTATGAGGCGGTGAGGTAACCGCTTCGCTTCACACCGTTTATCGGTGAGGGCAGATCCGGGTTGTATACTGTTGGGATCGGTGAGGCTGGTTTTGATTTTCTGTCGATCATCGGGGTTGTTACTGAGTATTCGCATGGATGGAGGAGAAGCTTGCATTCATTGTGGTAGTATCCACGAGTGCGAGGAGATTGATTACGACGATGATGAGAGCCTATAGAGAGGTGACATTCCCATCGATGACTTGCTTTGAAATTTGCATGACATTTGTGATGGATTCTCCCACCAAAGTGCCCTTTGTTACTCGGTATTGACCTGACATTTGGAAGCGAGCTTACATCGATGACCTATGATAGAGATCGAGGCTAGGGCCGCGATGTTGTGACTCTTGATGAGAGAGCGCTAGCTCTGTTAGAGAGGATGAGGCTAGATCGGCCGGGGATGCATTGATTGTGGGGCGGGATGCGCTTTATCTGCTAGGGATGTGGCCATTACGAGACGATACTTGAGTGAGATCCCGGATGGTATCGGTCTCTTGCCGACATGAGTGCTTACATTGATGAGCATTATGCCACCATGCGGTTAGCCTCGATCTGCTAGCTCGTGTAGATACCCTTGGGCGAGGAGCTTGCGGCGCTACCTCCGTCTTGAGAGAGGATGCCATGTTAGATCGATAGTCGCATACATACGAGATCTGTAGATAGCTTTTGTATTTTCTGCCTGCAGAACTAAGTTTAGCCATTTTGTCATATACTGACACATATGTATATATCAAATATTATTATATATGGCGAGGAAATATATTTTGATTCACTTCCCTTTTAGTTATGCCTTGATACTTGCTTGATATTTTTGTTTCTTGGGGCCTTGTGATCTTGATGCATTTTGAACTTATCCTTGATAGGTGGACATTGAGGCGTCATGAGATCTCTCGAGAATGGATCATTGATTTCTGTATATCCCTACCATCTTTGGTGTCTTGGGATTTGGTATCTGTATGGAAAAAGTGGAGGAGGAGGTGGTTTTTTTTCTCTCTGAGATTTACTTGCACCACGGATGGTGCATGATACTTCTATTTGTGAGAAGCCTAGTTAATTCCATCTCTTATGGGTTGGTATTGCTCTTTGAGGCACGATCGCGACTTAGATGGTCATAGAATCTTCTATTTGTGAGAAGAGGTTGGGTAATTCCATCCCTTTGATAAAGCAGATGAAATGTGGTGAATTGAAGGTTGATCCCGATCACAGTGTGACAAGAAGTTTTTTGTTACGGTAGGGGTTATTTGAACCATAAATGGTACGCCTACGTACTCTATTGAAGAGGAGATCAAGTCTGCGTAGTTTGAACTTTGGTGTAAGAGGTTATATTTAATTGAATGTGAAAAGCGGATAGGTGTAGAAATGTTTTTGTTGTTTTTTTTTGTGAAGAAAGGGTAGAAATGTTTTTGTTGTTTTTTTGTTGTTTATTGCGGTAGGGCCATATAGAATATGGTTGCCTCGTACCCCGGGTATCGGGGAGATCGGTCGGCGTAGTTAGCGCCCCTCGGGATGAATGAATCATGACTAAAAGAAAGTGTAAATCCCATATGCGAGGCTATCTTTGCGGGGAGAAGAAAGTTTGATCCCATAATGGGGATAAAGCTGCGAGGTGTGGAAAAAGTTTGATCCATCTTTGGGATAAAGCTAAAGCGTAGAAAAGTTTAATCCGTCTTGGGATAAAGCTTTGTGAAAAGTTTAATCAGTCTTGAGGATAAAGCGCAAGTGTGAAAGGTTCAATCCGTCTTGAGGATAGCAGAAATTGTATGAAAGGTTTGAAATGAAGTGAAACAATTTCTTTGGTTTGAAGTGTATGTTTCCACGAGGCGAGAAGAGTATGTAGAAAGGAAAGGGTTCAAAAGCGGAATGGTGGTGATTTGATGATCAAAACCGGGATGTTTGTTTGATGGTAACCGAGACATAGTACCCAGATTTCACGGTGTCAGAGTTGATAAGTTGTGAAATTCATCGCCATCCATTTCTCTGATCTGAGAGCACCTCTGTCGATACCTCCTTGACAACAAATGGGCCTTCCGAGTTAGGGGCGAATTTTCCCTTAGATTGATCTTGGTTGTCGATGATCTTCTTTAAAACCAAGTCGTGTTGTTTGAAGCTGCCGTAGTCGGACTTTTTTTGTTGTAGGATAAATGCGATCCTTTCTTTGATATCTTGACCATGGAAGATAGCCGCGGTTCGCCTTTTATCTATTAGAGACAATTGGTGATACATCTTGTACCCATTGGTCTTCATCAGTGAGCATCCATCGACACTCGGAGGATTCCATTTCCACCTCTATAGAACCTTTGCTTCCATCCATAAGCTAATGAGTAGGGGGTTGCCCGGTGGAAATGCTGCATAGAAGTTACTTTAGGCTAATAAAAGTCGAGGAGGCGAAAGGTCGGGCCATCCTTTGTGATTGGCGGATTTTTTTGCATGATCTTTTTGATGTTTTTATTTAGCCGCTTCAACAACACCATTCATCTTTGGACGGTAGATGGCGGAGTTAAGGTGTTTGATGTGGAATTTTTTGCATAACTCCTCCATCATTTTGTTGTTGAGGTTCTTAGCATTATACGACACTGATGACCTCGGTTGTCCATATCGACGAGATGACATTGTTTACGATGAAAGCAATGATGACTTCTTTAGTAACCACAGGGAAGGATCTGCTTCTACCCATTTGGTGAAGTAGTCGATCATGGTGAATATGAATCGATGTCCATTCTTGGCTTTGGGCTCGATGGGCCGATCCGTCCATTCCCCCACATTGAGAAGGGCCGTGGCGAACTTCGTATTGTGGAGTTCCTTGGAGGCGTGGATGGAATTTCCATGAATCTGGCATTGATAGCACCTCTTGGCGTGATCATCACGAGTCGACTTTGAGTGTAAAACCGATAATGCCTATTACGAGGATCTTCTTGACAAGTAGGGGTCCGCTTCGTGTGAGGGCCACATACTCCACCATGGATCTCATCCATGAGTCTCTGAGCTTGGTCTTTATCCGGACATCTGAGGAGACCTAATCTGCATCTCTTTTGTAGAGTGCATCTCGCTCAAGTAGAATTTCATAGCAAGTCGATGAATCGCCTCTTCTCGGTTAGGCTCGCCTCGGTGGGTGTAGATCCATCTCATGAGATACTCCTTGATGTCTTGATACCAAGGGTTGTGGATGGGAGGTAGTTCATCGATACTTCTCAACATAATTCCCATAGGCTGGGGCTTTTTGAGAGCAAAGCGTGATGCTTGGCATGTTTTCCTTGTCGGGGTATATGAACCGAGGAGGCCAGCGTTGCTAATGCATCATAAAATCATTCTATTACGAGGAATGTGTAGAAAGGAGATTTCTTGAACTCAAAGCCATCTGTAGAACTTGTCGATGGTAAGGCGACAAATGTAATTCTTTGGTTTGATAGATTCTGTGGATTGTCGATTACCAATTGAGAATCCCCAAAGGCGAGTTAAGCGCTTTGATGCCCATTGAGCGGGCAAGTTTTAGCCCCATGAATCTGACCTTCATACTTTCGGTTGTGTTGTTGGTCTTTGACAAAGCGCAATTTAATGATGACGGGATCTTGCTCCCCGTCCGCGGATACTAAGCTGCTCGGCTCAGAACCTTACGTATTATGACTCCATCAAAATACATTTTCCACGTATGGCATGTATCGTCTTGATGATGTTGTTCTTTGATTGTCATTACCTCTTCATCGGGAAGTATGTTTCAAGGTTTGTAGTCCCCCTGCGGTGCGGCGGCGGTTGATCCGCAATTCCTTGACCTTTGATGAGACTTTTGCGTCACGTAAGCGATGTCAAATTGTTGTAGGATCAAGCGCCATCAGACGATCGACAATTGAGTATGGGCTTCTTGAACACATACTTGAGAGGATCCGCGGGATATGAGATGGGTTGTGTGACCATGGAGGTAATGTTGTAACCTCATGGAAGCCCATGCTAAAAACACAACAAGTCTTCTCAATCGAGTGTACTTGTGTTCTTGATCTTTGAATCTTTTCTTTGAGGTAATAGATAGCTTCGTTCTTGGCCTCTATCGTCTTTTTGCCTGACATCTGACCCGTGGCATTGTCATTAATGGGCGCGGTACATGAGCAGGGGAACATCATCATCTGGGAGGTACCAAAATAGGAGGCGTTAATCAGTTGCTCTTTAATGGTAAGGAAGGCTTTTCGACACTCATCATCGTTCCATTTCATGGAGGAGTTCTTCCTTAATGACTTGAAGATTGGCTCACGAGGTTCTTTGTGAGTTGAGAAATGAAACTGCTAATGAAGTTGATTCTTCCCAAAAATCCGTATTTCCTTCTCTACATTCGAGGAATGGGCATTTCCTTGATGGCTGGATTTTGGTAGGATCAGTTCAATCCCTTTGTGGTGACTAGGAAACCTAGCAACACGACTTAACACCAAAGGCGCACTTGTTTGGATTCAACTTCAAGTTGTACTTACTTGTGACTTTGTTGAAAAGTTTTTTGAGATGGTCTAAAGTGGTCATCCTCCTTTCGGGATTTGACAATGATGTCATCCACGTAGATCTCTATCTCTTTGTGCATTAAATCATGGAAAAAAGAGCCATCATAGCTTCATTGATAGGTTGCCCCGGCATTGATGAGGCCGAATGACAAGCAAATCATAGCAAAAAGGTTCCCCAAGGCGTGAAAAAGGTTTTCTCACGGTCCTCCTCGGTGACCATAATTTGATGGTACCCATGAAAGCAATCAATGAAAAGAGTACATGTAGTATTAAGCGGTATTGTCGATAAGAATGTGGATAAATAAATGGCGGAAAGCTATCTTTAAAAGGCAAGCTTTGTTCAAATCCGGTAATCCCGCAGACTCGCACCTTTCCTCTGGTTTTGACGCGGGAACAATGTTGGATATCCACTCGGATATGTAGACACCATGATGATGCCGACTTGAAATTGTTTCACAATTTCTTCTTTAACCTTTAAACTCCACTCGGGTTTGATCGCTTTGAGTTTTTTACTAACTTGGCTTGAATCCTTCTTTAATGGGAAGGCGATGAAGAACAATGTCGGTGGACAAACCCACCATGTCTTCATGAGACCATGCAAACACATCTGGAATTGGGTTAATAGTGCGACCATGTCATTCATGAGTTGATTTGTGGTAAGGTGCGAACCAATTTGGATTAAGCTTAGGGTTGTCTAAGGTTCAAGATTGAAAGAAGTGGTTTGATCAAGATTGGGTTTGGGTTTTTCTGCGACCCATTCCTTAATCTCTGAGGTGTCTCGATGTCCTCTTGGATGTCCATCAAGTGCAGAGTCAACTTTGCATCAAAATTCTGACCCCTTGTGGAGAGAAGGCACCTCATCGACAAATCTGAGCACATCTAAATTTGAGTCTAAAACAAAATATGCTTTCACTTAATATATGCTGTTGTTCGATCATACAAAAGTGTTAGCATGTACTTGATAAAATAAGCTGCTAATCTTGTAAAGGAAAGCAAGCAATTAAAGTTATCTCTGAGCGGCGGAGGATTTTTACGCCCATTTTACCCTCGTCGACCGATGCATGGAGTCTTTGCTCCAATTATCGAGGCAAAGTCTGATGAATTTGCGATGATGGAAGGATCGTCATTGTCCTCCTTTTCTAGAATGATAACCATGACATCTGGGCAATCATAAATGCAGGGTGTATCTATTTGTATGTTCATCATGAATGAACAATGGCGCGTATACTGCCATCATCAAGGCGATGTCGTGTTTACGTTTTCGTTCCTTTTCTTCCACTTTGGGATCGGGAATCGACACCTCTTTAGCTTTGATTGATTGCTTTGGTTTAGGAAAGCGACATAGCCACAACATGAAATTTGGCACCTTTCTTTGAGATTATATATTAGCTCGTGGGGTAAAGGTATAGAAAAAATCGTCGTGTGGTGAAGCTTGAGGAACTGCTTGTGCTTATGAGGATTTCTATATTGGGGCTGGCGAGAATAGCCTAGTCAAAATTTGTTCAATTTATTTGGACACTTTGATATAGGTGCTTAATACCACCTTATCTTTACCAAGCCCTTGTCGGGTTGATGATTGATGACATCATTTCTTGAGTGGTAAACATAACCTCGGCGAGAAATCTTGGGTATGGGAAGTGGCGCTCCAATAGAATGGTATTGCGTGGTACTCACTTCGGAGTATGAATGGCTGGGCGGTTCAACTTACGAAATTGAAGGCGATGATTGGTAGAGTTCCTTGTTCGGGACATTCGGCTCGGCGTTGATGGTGACTAGGTATTATTGTTGATAATGTATTTGAGTTGTTGATGTAGCGTGGAGGAGCGGCTCGCCCGTGTGTATCCATGGTCTCCCCGATAGCGAGGTTGTATCTGAATCTATCTTGAGGGCGTGGAAGGATACATTGAATGTATTTGGACCAATCTCGATTGGCGATTCAATCTTTCATGAGAATTTCGTGGGATCCATCAAAAGCTCGATAACCGTATGGGTTTGCTTTGGATCCGCTTGAGATTGACATTCATCTTCACCAAAGGTGGCATAAGGACGGATATTTAGAGATGAGCCTCCATCTATCAAAACTCGGCTAGCATATATACGGGGAAACAAAAGCGTAATGTGTAATGGCTTTGCGATGGCCGGTCCCTTGGTGGTATGTCGTCATCGATGAAGGATATCACATTGTTGTTGAAAATGTGATCAACCAAATGTTGAAATTTTTCCACATCCACTTTGATTTTGGTAAATAGGCTTCTTCCAAAACCTTTGATAAAATCTTCGATGATCCTCGGAAAGAAAACCAAGTCGAGTATAGATATACGGTGTGGAGCTTCTCATAAGCTTAAAACCACTTTGGCTTCATTGTGGCCCATAGTGCGGAGGAATTTTTCAATCTTCTCCATGGGAATCTTCCCTTTGCTTTGCAAGTAGGTTTCATAACCCGTTGAGGAAGATACGATGGATTTTTCCTCGAACTTTTTATAGCGATAGTATGAGGCGTGGATCCTTGACTTCTCCATAATTCCATGGAACTTTTGTGTGGTGGTGACAACGAGGATGTTGTATGATGCGAAAGGTAAAGAAATTGGCTCAGTGCGGCCACTTTCAAAGGATTGTCAGCTCCTTTGAGTTGAATTGGTTGTATGGGAAATACTTTGACAGTCTCATCATCCACTTTGGATATAACTGCTACTGATCCCTTCCATTTGGTAGGACATGCATTCCCACCCTTGAGTTGCACAGTGTAATCATCTGCTATTTGCGAGGACTTTGCACTTATCAATAAGATTACGAATGAGATGGCGGAGTGCTTGACATTTCTTACGTCTTTGTGTGTGCGAGAATGTGAATGATATTGACACACTTCATCAGAATTGAACCATCCTGAGCGGGGATTGATTGGAGGCAGAAGGAAGGTAATTCTTCCTTCATTGATCAACATTTGCAATATCTCCTCCATAGATTGGCCAAGATAGGTAAATTCCCTTTGATTGCAAAAATCGATGGGCTTTAGCATTGGCTCTCTTTACAACCTTATCCTCCATAGCTTCGCTTTCTGAAGGTGGTGATGGAGCATTCATAACAAAAGGAAGGAGATAGGCATGCTCCTGCCTGATTAATTGGCGTGTGACTTGATGCTGGTGGGTCACCAGTTTACGCGATTGCTCAATTTGTTTGCAAAGAGCTTTCATCTTTCGTTCCATAGTGAACTGGAACTTTGCATAATCCCATCTGTCAACACCGTCTTTGAGGGTTTGGGATGATTCACCATTAGAATTGGAACTCTGTCCAGTGCTCCAACTGATCATGTTGACCTCTTCTTCTTTGTGTTGAGGAAGAGGGTTGTCTTGCACATGAGGTTGATCTGGTTTGGTGACCACGATCTCACCGTTGTCTATTAAATCTTGGATCTTGTGTTTCAAGGCCCAACAATCTTGAGTATCATGTCCAGGTGCCTCGGCATGATAAACACATTTCGAGTAGCATTAAAACCCCTCCCATTAGGGTTGGCTGGCGGAAGAAGATGTGTAATTTTCTTCTGAGTAGTCAGAAGAGCAAGAATATTCTCGAGCGAGTCCCCTAAGGGTGTGAACGTTCGAGGGCGCTTTACTTCTCCACCTTTAGGCAATGGAGGGTTTGAAGATTGTGCTTGAAAAGGGGAGTAATTTCTCCTCTGTAGAGGCACGCTTTGATTGCCTTTTTGACCTTGTAGTATCAAGGAAACATCCTCCTCTTTCTTTTTATGGATCCTCCAGGGGTAGTTTCCATAAGATCGGATTTGGATGTGCTCGTGCTTGACTTTAAGCGGCTAGGTCTTGAATTTTACGGACTTCAATCCCATTTCAGCCATCTCTCCGTGTTTGATCATTTTAGAGAGAATGGTTTGCCAATACCGGCTAAGACTCTCTCATAGAAAGGAGCTTCTGTACATCTATGAGCGTCATGACCATTTTGATTCCGTCATGGAAGGAATAACTTGAGCGTGAAGGCGCCTCCACCTTTGAGCATACTCTCTAAAAGACTCATTAGATTTATTTCTTGACCTTGGTAATTTTGTAGTCGAGGTCGGGAGCCATCGAGATTGAAAAGCTGTATTGAGTGAGGAAGGCGTGAGCCGACTCTTCCCACTATGGATCTTTGGGTTGTCTAATCGGTATACCATGAGCAGGCTTCTCGGTCGGACTTTTTTAAAAGCAATTTGCATTACGAGCTTTTCATTTTTTCTGCGTAAACCCAAGTTCTCAATGAACACTTTCAAATGTGTATAAGGATCCCCTAATCCGTCATATTTTTTTCAAAATCGGGGTTTTGAATTTCTCTGGATAATGAACACCATGGAAGATACAAAGGTCAGCATATGAAACACTTCCATGTGTTCCAATCCCTTTGAGAACACGGATAGTTTCCTCCATTTGGAGTACTTTCTTCCTGATATCACCGGTGTCTGGATCTCCTTTGAGATGGGTGTTTTCAGGGTCTTTGTTGGTCGTATCCAACGGAGGTTCTAGATTTGTTTTATCTAGACCTTGTGTTCCTCCTTGTGTAGAGGATTCTGTATGTGGAGGCATCTTTGTACCTGAGTGGGTGATGCAATTCTTTAAGTGAAAATGACCAAATTTGTGATTTCTTGACTTAATCCATCAAATTCGTCTCGAGAAACAGGATTAGACTGGTCAGACGAAGACATGATTGGTTGTAGGCTCGTGGCCTTTTTGGATTTTGAGCGGGTAACAGGCCCAATGATTTCCCTACAAAAGACTTATGTAGTTTAGTCTTAGGGTAATGTAAATGTTATCATAACATGTAGTTTTAGGAATATTGTCTACAAAATCGGGTGTTAATTGATAACATGCATGCCTGAGATAATCTTCATATTTTCCATTACATAAAGATGAACATGGAATAAAATTACAAGTAAATGCTTTTACAAGTAATTGAAAATGGAAAGCATGAAGAGACTTTCCTCGCGTTTGGTTTATCGAGAGGTTGACCTATCTTAGGGTTTCTCTCATGGCTTTTTTGGCATGAAGGTTCCCGGATCATCGCAATCTACTTGGCGGGGAAGTTAATCCGGTCTTTCAACTGGAAGCGAATCTGGGTGGTGCCTTTCACGAGCCTCGTTGGAATTATTCTCCCTCTGAGTCCGATAATCAAACCAACAGGATAGCCTCTCGATGGAGGAACCACACAACATACATTCACTACAGCGTGTCTCACCGTTTATGAAAAAAATGATGACATGTATGTGAAGCACTAATATCATGAGATAGATATATTATAGTGTAGATAAGTAAAAATGCATTCATACACATTCATCATAAATGTAAATGCAACATCACACACACACAAGCATATAACAATTTTGAAAAGCTTGTAATAGCGGCTTAAGCCCTCTTCTTTGGAGTCCCCCAATGAGTCGCCACACTGTCGACGTCGGGATTTTTTTAGTGTCCCTTTTAGTTACTTGTTCTTTGGTGTTCTCATGTTAATGTGAGATTTGTTTGAAAAAACAAGTGAAAAAGGTCCGACATGTATAATGTCGATGATTTGACTTTTAAAGTCGCCGGTTGGTGTATTTATTTGGTTGCACCAACGCAATGAAAAAGGTTTACACATTGACCCGATGATGTGACCTTTGCTAAGCAGATGCTGTGAAAGCAAGAGATTCATTTGGGTCAGGGGG
Organism: Panax quinquefolius; assembly: GCA_020205615.1. Classification (NCBI taxonomy): domain Eukaryota; kingdom Viridiplantae; phylum Streptophyta; class Magnoliopsida; order Apiales; family Araliaceae; genus Panax; species Panax quinquefolius. The sequence goes on from CM035163.1 coordinate 54,502,842, forward strand.
GCTTGATTATGCGGAGGGAAGGTGTTAGGCACCCCCAGACATCCGTGTTGCCACGGTGACCGCCACTTTTCAAAAGCTATTATATGAATGTGTGTGTGTGTGTGTGTGGATCGATGTGAAATTATTTGGAAGTAGTGTTGTACCTCGTTCACACCTATATACATAGGGTTTGAATTTATGAAAAATTCAGTTTTAAGCAGATATATATGAATGAGGTTTTGTAAAAGAGGTTTTTCAAACCCACATGCTCGATAGTAATTGAGGCCTTTGATACTTTCATTTTATTATTAAATGTTAAACTTGTTTGCTTTTATTTTTGAGATCGAAGCATCTTGAGAAAATAATATCTGATGATCTTAGAACTCCTCATGGGCATGATGACCATCAAGGAAAGAAAATGTAAAAAATAATGTACTGTAAAACGGTGAAAAATGTAAGCAACCCAACTCCATGGGGGGATAAATATATAAAAGTAAATATATATATATAGCGGTGAATGTAGTATATATATAAATCATGTTTGATGATAAAGCATATACTTTTTAACAATCTTATTCTTTTATTAATAAAAGTATTAATTTATTAAAGGCTTTTAATTATATACATGATGTTGTTTTATAATATGTGATAAACCCATAGTTTTAAGCAATGCTTTTAGAATAATGATGATGATCATTCTAATGAGATCTAAATTCTTAAAAAGCTTAAAACTAAAATAGTTCCCAATCGTTGGATTACTAAATTGGGGATTAGTGAATCCAGGATAGATTGGTACATATGTTTGCTTTCATTGGATGAGGATGATTGATCTCATGATCATTTGTGTGGAGACACTAAAGCAAGTATGTAGGTGCTTATTAGAGAATAAGTTCACTGAACGTGGATCGCTAAGGAATACCTAATGGAGTTTTACTTGCCTGTCAATAGGAATTTCTGTAGTGATAGTAGTACAAGTGATCCTTGGACTTGAGGTCATCATAGTATCTTGTGTATGATGAGTTATACTTTGACTTATTCCTTAAGACCCTTAGGGTATATCAAAGGGTATGCTTGGGTATAATAAGTCGTGCATAGAGATAATGTATGATCAATAAAGAATCTACCACTTCTAGTAAAAGAAGAGAAATGTCCTATGTGATTCGATAAATGACAACCCAGTAGTCCTTGGCCAAGGCAGAATGAAATTAGAAAGGAGTTTCTAATTTGAATTATTTGGAGTTGTGCATTTAAGAGTCGAAATACATATAATTAAATAAAATAAGACTTGATGAGAATTCCATGTCTTATATTTAATTGGGACATCAGATGGTGGAAGGATTGAATTATGCAGTAACTATTTACTCAAAGGTTCTTTTATGATTAATGTTAAAATCTATATTATCCGAAAAGTCGTTGATCGCTAGGGAGGCTTATCCCTATTGTAGAATAAATATTATTTATTTAAATAAATTAATAATTTAATTTATTTATTTAAATAAGATTAGAATTGTTCTAATTGATTTATTCACAACTAGGTTTAATATGGAGAACCTAAAGGGTCACACCATAAAAGAAAGAATAATTATTTAAGAAATTAATGGCATAATTGTAATAATAAGTTAAGTATATTTAACTTAATCTATGGTGATAAAATAAATTAAATAGCTTAATATTTATTATTTAATATTTTAAAATATTAAATATAAATTAATAAGAGGAGTCTTATTATTATTATTACTATTATTATTTTTTAATTTCTAAAGGAGTTTATGAATTAATTAATAAAAGTACTCTCAAATATCCTAATAAGATTAGGAGGCTAATTAATTAAAAGAGTTTAATTAATTATTCCTAATAAGATTAAGAGCCTAATTAATTAAAGGAGTTTAATTAATTAAAATAAAACCCAATTCCTTACTTGTTAAGGAGGGTTGCCGACATCTATAAATAAGAGGAGTCTTATTATGGGTGAAGTCGTTATTGACGTTTTCATAGAATACGTAATTCCAATAGTTGGGAGAATACACCCTTTTCTATGAGAGATAGAAAAACTTGGGTTTTGCCAAATACCCATCTTCTTGAATCCTTCTTCTTCCTTGGTGGATCACCTCTAGAGGCCAAACACTTGGGTGGCTAACGTTAATCAAAGGAAGGAACCAAACCCGGTGGATTCAAGTTGAACGCGAAAGGATTTGGAGGTGAACTTGTACCTGAGAAAACTCGATCTTCAAGGGTATGATTTTTATTCTTTATCTTTTCGTTTAATTAATAATTGTGCATAAAGGATGATCCGGGTATATGGTTTGTAAAATTTTAAAACTCTGATTTTCACGTTTCCGCTTATTTTGTGCAATTTGATTGTGTTCATGAATATTACAAACCTAAGAGTGGTATCAGAGCCAAACCTTTATGCGAATTATTAATTATTTTAATTTGATATGTATATTGATATGTGTTTAGAATAATTTAATTGGGCATAATTTTATTGTATAAAATTTATTTTTTAAAAAAATCGTGAAAACATTTTTTTTCTCGCTGCTGATTCGCGACTTCGCGTGACTTAAATCGCCTGCTGATTCGCGTGACTTAGTCACCTGGTTCATGTGTATGTTAAGCAGCAGGAAAGGAACATGTAAAAGGAGTATGTTATATATATATATATATATATATATATATATAATAGAGTATGTAACTTATATTATATATATAATATATATTACCGTAGTATATTATATATATATATATATATATATAATATTTTAGGCTAGAAGAAGCCGAAGAATTACTGGATTGAGTATTCAGACTAGGGAATTCAGTATAATACAGATTAGCTCTGCCCCGGCCTCGTTGACTGCGGCCACGACCTCTACTGGTCATTCCTGCAAATATTCTCTAGTTAGAAAATCTGGTAAAGAATTCTGGTTTCCTTTGATATATTCAATATCAAAGTCAAATACTGATAAAATACTTTGCCAAGTTGCAAATATCTATTTAGATGCTAAATTTTGAACATCCTTTTTAAATATCTATTTTGCAGCTGAGCAATTAACTCTGATTAAAAAGTGTTGGTTTAAAAGATCATCCTAAAATTTTAAAACACATTTAACAATTGAAAGGCATTCTTTCTTTATAGTGGGGTAATTTAAAGAAGGTCCTTTCCAGACTCCTGAAGTAAAACGGATAAGATCCTCTTTTTTACTGTTAGGATTAAGTTGTTTTAAAAAACCACCATATCCTATATTAGAAGGATCAGTCTGAACAATCTTTTTCTATTCAGGATTTGGGAAAGATAAACAGGGTAATAGTTTGACCTTGCTTTTAATCATTTTTACGACAGCAGTATGTTCAGTAGTCCAAGGTAAAGGATTTTTCCGTAGACGAGTATACAAAATGGAAGCATCTTGGGAAAGATTCGGATAATAGTCACGAATAAAATTTAGACTTCCCAAAAATCTTTGTAGTTGATTAACATCTTTAATTTCATCCGGAAATTTAGATGCAAATTCAATACATCTATCAATTGGAATAATAGTTCCATTGGAAATATTATGTCCGAGAAATCTGATTTTTGTTTGGAAAAGTTTCATTTTAGGAGCAGAAACCACCAAACCATTTTTTATAATAATATTTTTAAAAATATTTAAATGTTTTATGTGTTGTTCAATAGATGAAGAGAAAATTAAGACATCGTCAATATAGAAAATAATAAATTCAGTAAAAGGATTGAAAATATCATTCATGATATGTTGAAATTCTGAAGGTCCATTTTTTACACCAAATGGAAGAACATTCCATTCATAGTGACCAAAAGGAACTGTAAAAGTAGTTTTATAAGTATTCTGTTCTCTAATTTGAATTTGCCAAAATCCTGATTTCATGTCAAATTTAGAGAAAATAGTGGCATCATGAAGCCTGTCAAGAAGGTCCTTCTTATTCGGAATTGGATATCTAATCCATTGAAGGGCTTCATTAAGCAGTTTATAATTGATAACAAGACGTGGAGTTCCTCGTTCAATTTCTGAATTTTTATTAACATAGAAGGCTGTACAGCTCCAGGGAGAAGTACTCGACTTAATTAAATTTTTCTGTTGAAGAGACTCAATTTCAGTTTTGCAAAGGAGTAAATATTCCTTCTTCATCTGACTGGGTCGAGACTTAGTAGGAATATTCTTCTCATTAAAATTAGGGATATAAGGAAGAAAAATAATATGTTTCTTCCTATTCCAAAAAGCATTCGGGACATCACTACAGACTTCAGCTTGAAGAGTTTTGTGGATTAATTTTATTTTTGCCTGTAAAGAAGGTTGTAAAATTCTTTGTTCTGTAGTAAGAAATTTTATTTCTTTTAGAATAAAATTAATTTGTTTCTCCTTAGAATAAATCATGTGCTTAACTTGATTTAATTCTTTAGTATAAGGTTCTATAATGAATTCAAAAATAATATCTCTGTTGTTAAGAGTGGTATGAATTCTCAAAGTGTCAATTTTAGAAATGGGCATTAAAAGACACAAAAAGGGGGTGCCTAAGATGATACTTTGGTTCATATTACGGATAAGAACAAAAGAAGTAGGTAAACAAAGACCTTGATTACAGATTAAGGCTTCAGGAATTTTATATTTAATATATTCATGGTATTCTCACTTGCACTGGTTAAAGATTGAGTGGTTTTCTGAAAGTATTTGGTAGGGATCAATCCTTCCTAAATACAGTTCATGTTAGCACCACTATCAACTAGGGCAATGGCATGTTTTATAATAAAATCTGGTTTGATAATAAATGTAATACTGATATACCATTTCTGGAAAACAACTTGATTTATAAGCATTAAATATTGGCCAGAAGACTCTGGTTTATCAGAAGATTCAGGTTTTGAGGATCCTAGATTATTATCATGTTTATGAATTAACTGTTGTTTAATATTATTTAAATCTTGGAAAATAATAACATTTGTATTCTATAACTGTTTTATTTCAGATTTTAAAATATTTATTTCTCCTTTAAGATCCTGAATAGTAGTAGGTTTTTCAGTGGTAGAAACATCTTGTATTCGTTTCATAACTTCTTTCATACTATATTGATTAATGTGAAGAATATCTTCTGTTTTTTTATTTTTATAACAAAATTCTAAAAATTTTAATTTAATTTCTGGATCTTTAATTTGATCGGCTAGGTCGAGAAGTGATTTCTGATTGTCGGTTAAGACATTAATACCGGGACCTCCAATATCTAAACCATTCATCTCGATGATAGCTTTCTGGTAGTTAGCTTCAGTAGTTGTATTATAGTTATTAATTGTACAGGTTTGACATTGTTCAATATCAGAATCATTGTCAGATTTAGAATAGATTTCAGCTAAATCATCATCTGAACTTGGTTCTGAATTGCTGCTAGTCAAACAATTAAGAATTTGTTGTTGGATATCCTCATCAAGTGACATTTCATTAAGTTTCTGTTTTAATTTTGATCTGCATTTATTAGCAAATTGTCCTGTTTTACCACATTTATAACATTGAATTTTAGATTTATCTTTTTTACTACTGCTCTTTCTTTTCTTAGAAGATTTTTCAGGGGTTTCGTTTTTAGAGGATTTCTTAGAAGAACGTCTTCGGTAAGATCTAGAAGGTTTAGAATTTTGTTGTTTCTTAGCCTTTTGGGGATACTGTAATTTTGTATCATAAGAGAATTGATCGCAAAATTCTCCTATCTCATGTCTTTTAGTAAGATTCTATTTTTTCATTAATTGTTGAAGCTTCATACCATTGCATAGTGATAATCCTTCTTCAATAATTACTGAGATAAGATAGCCATAAGAATACTGGTCATAAGGGATACTCATACGGTCATGTTTATCTCTTAGTTTTTTACGGATTTTCTCAGCAAAGAAGGTATGAAGACCATCAATAAATTTGGCTTTCCAATGTTCACTGTTGGCATCAGTTCTTTGCATAACTTTCATTAAAAAGACATCCTTATACCATCTAAAATGGGTTAAGGATGGACATCGAAGATTCTGTAAGAGTTCTCTACCTCTATCATTATTCATGAGTCCTGGTCCGATAAAATGATGAATGATAGCATTAACTAAGGTATAGCAAGCATCTTCTCTTTTTGTTTCAGTCCTAGTAAGAGGGTCAGTTTCATTCTTATAGGATCGAGAATTTCAAAGACGCTTTTGTTTGAAGAAGTGCATTATCCCACCATCCTTTAAGAATGCCGATAAATCCATTTACTAAGAAACGACAGATCTGATGGTCAGTATTATCATTCTGTCTACAGACTGTTGCATACATCGTGATATGATGGATGGTCTCAAAGATTTGATATTCTGTTTTACCATCAATATTCCATTCATAAATGGTTTTACCATGGTAAGATTTTTGAGAATGAAGAAAGTCTTCTTCATACAGAATATCCTGAGGAGTAGGTCTGGGGTAATAGTACCTACTAGGTCCAGATAAAGCCATTCAATTGATAGGCTTCTAATTGTAAGTAGTTTTATTGAAATTTTGCATTTCCTGAAAATTATTTTAGATTTCTAAAATATGAATTGGAGAAATATCATCAGTATTGTCTTCATCACTATCAGTACTATTATTACTGGTATGAGAAGAGGGTTGTCCAGACATCATATTAATTTGAGATGGGGAAGCAGTTGTAAGTTTCAAATCTTTCATTTTATTTAAAAGATTATCAATAAATTCATTATCAGCTTTAGAAGATTTCATCTTAAAATTATTAACTTCTAAAGGTGGTTTAATGGTTACAGGTTGAAGATCGATTTTTTGAGGAACAACTTGACAATTATCATTAATATGACTTATTTGTTCTTCTATCCTGGTTAACTGTTTTCCTACAGTTTGAAGAAATAAATTAGTATAATTATTCTGTTTAGACAAGGGCAAAATGTCTTTTATTTTTACCTCTTCTTGTTGATGGGATATGTCAGATATATCAACATACGGGCATCAAGAGCATCATGCCTCTTGCTAATTGGGGTATTAATCCTCATACTACCCGTACCAGTGAATCTAGTCATACAACAGAAACCAGATACAGCTATTGGGATTATATTGATTCCTTTACCCAATTATTTTATTACCAGAATCCTATTCATAACCATACTTGGTTCATCCGTATCTGTCCTGATGTTTTAAGAAATGAAATTCTCAATTGGTTTTTCATTTGGTGGGATAAAATCGGTATTACTATTGACACTTTACCAGAATCAGTTCAAAAAGCATTCAAGGAGTGGCAAGTGGCTTATGCCCATATACCAGTAAACAAAGATCTATCTATGCTGAAATTGCTTGCCCATTTTATAATTCATTTTGGAATTCCTTGGATCTGGAAATGGGATTTCCAGTGTGACTATCAGAATAAGATCCCTCACCTTAAAAGGGTATTTTTTTACCAAGTGGTGGGATAAAGGGCTTAATCCCACACTACCCGAACTTCTCAAGACCATAAAGAATCATACCCAGGCCTGTTTGGATGTTCTACCCCAGAGCCTTCCAGCATCAACACCAGTTAATCCTTTTGTTAAAATTCAAACAGATTTAAAACAGAAGTTTCCAAATCTAACTGAAACTGAACTATTAGTTAAAACTATGGATTATATGAAAACACAATTCTTATAATCCCTAGTCCAGGATGATGTTTCTATGAAAACTGTTAGCAGCGATGAAGGATCTGAACAGGATGACAATCAGTTCAGTGTCCTAGCCGGAGAAAGTCAAGAACCAGAGCCTACAATGGGAGACTTCTGGGATTCCCTTACCTCAATGATATCTAAAAAGATGGAACAGGACAAAAAAGGGAAAGGAAAAGCATAAAGCCCTCCAGAAGACCAACAATCAGAAAAGGATAACCACAGTGACTCCAGTATCAGAAAAGAGAAGCCAGCTATCCTCAATTATCAAAAGATGACAACCACATGTCCCCAATAATATTCCACTAAACCGACATCTTGTCTCATGCCTTACACTTCCTACGGCTGAAAATTAAAGAAGAAAAAATAAGGATTACTATTCGACTCCACTAGCCAGGACACGCCTGATCCCTTCTTATCTTCTTTCTTGTATAAATAGGGAGACCTCACCCTTTATTGAGGTAGAACTTTTCCTTGTATTTTCTCGTTGCTCTCTCTCTCTCTCTTGCAAAATATTTGATATATGCAAAATTTGAAGTTTGAAGATCTGCAAAGCTCTTCTGTAAGTTTTAATTATTGCTTCTATTAATTATTATGTTTCCCTGCTTGAGCTGCTAGATTATCATACCGAAAACAGTAATCATTATAGAACTGCATGTCAAACTGCAACAAACAATTATAATCGTTCTTATTTTTTAGAACAGTTTTATAAATCAGTACAATATATTGTTTTAACTAAAAACGCTTTACAGGAAGAAACCTGTCGGCTTATAGTTTTGGGTAGACCCCCAAATCAACAGTAATCTTATGAGATCATATATGTGATAATTTATTTATTAATATATGTTTAATATGCCTTCAAAAAATTCATGTCATTTTATTAATTAAGATAGATTAGAGTTAATACTTGATTAAGTGGAACGTCACCCAAGTCGCGTTTAGGAACTTTGCCTTTAGTCGTGTTGTCGCGTGGTGGCTTTTATTCCCTGTAAATCGTTGACAGACATGCTTTATCAACTCTATCTCCGATCCTGCCTAAGTTGGTATCAGAGCCATGTTTAGTTTGTTGACATATTAATGAATATATTACTTGTAAATTACGCATATATGATCACCTTTAAAATGACTGATTTTTCAACCTCTCTTTCAACAGTAGCTAATGCCTCAGCTTCTACCTTGGAAGCAACTGAACTTATAGCCTATCAGGATGTAAAGGAAGCCCTAGATAAATGGACTATTCCTAAAATCAAACCCGAAACAATTTATAAAATTGGAACCTTTGATTTTATCAGTAAAAGAATTATTAAAACCTTTGAGCATCTTTGTTCCTTTACGTAATAACGATGAAATTTTATATTTGTTGCATGTCAAGACTTATATCCTTTTTGAAAAAATATAAATATGTCCATATAGGACTTGTCCAAGTAAAGCTTTCAAACCCTTGACTTTACTTTGGCCAAAATACCAAAGATTCAAAGTGTACACTTAGAGATGGTAGGTGCCTTAACTGGAAAGCCTCTCTTATGGGAGCAATCGAAACTAGCCTTGCTCGTGTACCAGTATATTTCAATATCTACCCGAATTTAAGTGTCATTTTAATCGATAATAATTTGTCAAAAGTTTTAGAAATGAGAATTATATCTCATGGTTATGAGTATCTACCTGGATCCCCTCCTTTTGCCATATTATTCCGTATTCACCTTAAAGTTTTAACAACTTTAAACCCTTATATCCGAAAGCAAAGCCAACAAGGACATATTGTTCTTATAGACACTAATCTCTTTAGTAGTCAAGTGGCTATTCCGAGAATGATCCCTTGGGAAGAAATTACTTTCCCAAAGCAATGGCAAATAACTAACGCCATTCCTACCAGACCCATAATTAGACAAAATATTGAAGATGTTGTCCAAACCAGTAATGAAAATATTTATTTAAAATTCCAAAGACCTTTTACCCGAAGTCGATCTATTAGTAATATCTCTTATAATATTGATTTTCCTGAATCATCTAGATAATCAATGGTTCCACCCTTTAGAATCTGCTTATCAAGAGTCTAAAAATCCCAAAGAATGAGTCTCGTTAAAAATGAAGACTTAATTAGAGGAATTCATATTTCGAAAATCAAATACCTCATGGTATTTATGAGGCTACTCCTCAAAATGTAAGACCTTATAGTCCAACCTGCTAGTGATATGAATTTTGAATGTTAAATGGATTTTTCTCCTTATAGTAAAATTCGCCAATGTTTAAACCAGGAGTTCATGCAGGATAAATACCAGAATTTTAGAAATTGGTATTTTAAAAATCATGATAATAATAAGTTATCAGAAATTAAAGCTAATTATTATGCTTATCTGAGTAATAACCAGTGTATTTTATCATTTGCTAAATGGTATTATGATTTTGTCTTAAAATCAGAATTTTACACTGCAAGTCAACTGAATGTGTTAACTGGAATTCAAAAGGATTGGATTACCACAAGTGGTAATATTATTCAATCTATTCATCCCCCTCCTAAGTCCCTTGAACTTAGCTCAGGAAATGAAAAAGGAAGGAACCAAACCCGGTGGATTCAAGTTGAACGCGAAAGGATTTGGAGGTGAACTTGTACCTGAGGAAGCTCGATCTTCAAGGGTATAATTTTTATTCTTTATCTTTTCGTTTAATTAATAATTGTGCATAAAGCATGATCCGGGTATATGGTTTGTAAAATTTTAAAACTCTGATTTTCACGTTTTCGCTTATTTTGTGCAATTTGATTGCGTTCATGAATATTACAAACCTAACAGTGGTATCAGAGCCAAACCTTTATGCGAATTATTAATTATTTTAATTTGATATGTATATTGATATGTGTTTAGAATAATTTAATTGGGGATAATTTTATTGTATAAAATTTATTTTAAAAAAAAATCGTGAAAACATTTTTGTTCTCGCTGCTGATTTGCGACTTCGCGTGACTTAAATCACCTGCTGATTCGCGTGACTTAGTCACCTGGTTCACGTGTATGTTAAGCAACAGGAAAGGAACATGTAAAAGGAGTATGTTATATATATATATATATATATATATATATATATATATAATAGAGTATGTAACTTATATGATATATATATAATAGAGTGTGTAACTTATATTATATATATATATATAATATTTTAATAATTTTATAATTAAAATAAAAGTTTATTTTAATATTAAAATAAAAGGTTTATTTTAATATTAAAATAAAAAGGTTTATTTTAATTTTAAAATTAAATTTCATGCTAACTAATTAGAGTTGGAATTGGATTTCATGATAACTAATTGGAGTTGAAATTGGATTCCATGTTTCCTTAAATAAAGGAGTTTATTTAGATATGAAATAAGATTTCATATTATTCAAAATAAAAGAGTTTATTTGTGAATAGGAAAATGAATCCGTATTTCTTAAATAAAGGAGTTTATTTAGATATGAAATAAGATTTCATATTATTCAAAATAAAAGAGTTTATTTGTGAATAGGAAAAAGAATATATTTTTCCTTTAATAAAGGAGTTTTTTTTACTTCAAATTGAATTCCATAATTAATTAAAATAAATGAGTTTATTTTGATTAAAGATTTTGATTAAGATAAAATAGTTTATTTTATTTAAAATAGGATAAATTAAAATAAAAGAGGTTTATTTTGATTTAAATTTGGATTAAAATAAAGGAGTTTATTTTGATTCAAAATTAGATTTTATACTAACTAAATTTGCCCATTAAATGATATCAATATATATATTGAAGTTTTATTATTCATGAGATGAATGTTATTTATTGATGCATATGGTGATGTGTATGACAATAAATGGGATTGATTATGGACTATAGACCAATGCGATTGGATTTTATTTTAGTTGGATGCATGAATGTATGAGTTTTATTAAATGGGAATTCTGCACTCGCCTTCTCTAATTTTTTCTTAATGTAAATTCTATCTCTCTCCTATGTACTTCCCCTTGACTGCTGATCAAGGTTTCTATTTATTTTAAATAGTTTTGTAATAGGAATAGTTAGAATTAATTTTGAAGAATTGGACATCAAGGATCAAGGAGCGCTTGAAGACCCGTTTGTAATAGAGCCCGAGTTTAAATGTAATAGTTATATTTAAATATTAATTCTTGCACCCCTAGGGTTTGACCTTTTTAGTTCACTTGGTGGCTCTAGAGAACCAAACTAGAATAAAAATTCATAATCAATCCAGGTAGAATATAGTATTCTATATGTGCATGCTTATACTATATATATTATATATTATGCAAAACATGTTTCAGACATGTTAATTAATATGACGCACAGATTTTATATATATATATATATATATATATATATATATGTACGCTGTTAAAGAAGATGAGACAAATTAATAACAAACTCCTCAAATATTTTATATTAAGTTGTAACGCTCAAAGATATTTGGAATATCGAACGCCGCTTTTTACTAGCATGGTAAAACAATAGAGTATTAAATATTTAATATGAGTTTCTTGTGCACACACAAGGCAAGTATTAAATATTTAAGATGTTGTTTTATCACATTTAATGCTTATAAATAGACTGAACAATGTTGTTTTGTTGTGCACACACAAGGATGTTGTTTTTCTTTCGAATATATGGAAGTGTTTAGGTATGACTTAACTTAGATCATTTTAGTTCGGATGTGCACACACTTGACCATTATGATCTAAGAGGCAAAATACAAGGAGTTACATAGTTGATGTAATTGACAAGAGTTGTCTACCTATTTATTTATATATAGTTTGTTGTGCACACACAAGGCTATATACATTTGAAATGAGATCCTTATTGTAAGACCCCAACTTTTATGAATAAAGATGATTTTTCTATAAATATCATTTTTGAATATTATGGAATGAATTTGATATAATGTTATAGTTGGGGTAATATTTATAATTTTTGCAAAGTACGCAAGTTGTTATATAATATTCGATTGGTCTGGGGAATATTCGTTTTAGCAGGGGAATATTCGATAATGGCACAATCATTGGTGGACCCCCATAATGGAATTATTTTCAGATCGAGAAAACGACAAAAATATTTTATGAAAATAACGGCGGAAGTTGTATCGTTAATCTGTTGAAAACACCGGTGTTAAAAGTACAAGAATACGCTGTGGTCGCATAAGTAGTAATACACGATATTGATTATTGATGCTTACGTGAGAAGTCACTCGGCTTTTGTTCAATTATTGCTACAATGAATTGTTCATATAGTATGTCACGTTATTTGATTCAATTATTGTCGATATTTTATATATTATATTTTATTTAAAAGATTTTTTTTATTAGAATATTTTATTTATAATGCATAGTAAATCAATATGGACCGTCTCAGTTTAAAAGTAAATCAACTGGACCGTTCATGAATTAGTTACTATTCAGTCCATTCTCTATAAATAGAAGCTCATCCTTCATTATTTCTTATTTAATTCATTGAAACTTTAGAGAGAGAAACTATAGAGAGAAAGAAGAAAAATATTACGCTACTTCACTACTACTATATCCATTTCTTCTAAGGTAAGGGTATTATTTCTTTTCGTATTCATGAAGAGAACTTTCGTTATTCCATTCTTTATTATTCTCTTTGAATAACTTTTGATATCTGTGGCTACCCTATACTTGGTGAAATTCTTCCGTTATTCCATTCTTTATCATTATGTTGGAATAACTCATCTCATGCCAATATCGCATACATGGTGAAATTCTTCATTATTCTATTCTTTATTATTTTGTTGGAACATCACATGCGTGCGTTTACGCATGACCGAATTCTCGTTATTTATTATTCGTTGGAAATATCCGCCGGTGCGTATTACATTTGACGACGGTTCCATTAATTATTATTTTGTTGGAATAACCACATGCATGCGATTCTATCGCGTGCGTGGTGATTTCGTTGTTATTCCATTCTTTATTATTCATTTGGAATATCCTCGGTGCAATAATTTCGACGACTGGTTCCGTTATTTATTATTACATTGGAATAACCCATGTATGGTCTATCGCATGTCTAGTGATTTCTTTTGTTATTCCATTCTTTATTATACTCAGTTGGTTAAAGTTTTGACTTCTATACTCCATAAAATTTGTGGAATATCTTTGATATTTGCGCTTCATCCAAAGATCTTTTCATGGAAATATTTTTCTCGAGCATTCTTGAATTTTACTCTACAAAGAAGTATCATGTTGACAATTTGGACGTTATTAGTTCCTGGATAAATTAATTCTTGAACTTGTTTTATTGAATTCTTATATCATTGTCATCATCCTCATGTTTATTTTATGTTGAAAGTCATCTGTGGTATTTGTTGTGCATAGATGGACTTGGTATGATTATGACTAGGGATTAATCAAGATAATCATGACCGTAATGTTACAAATGATGTGGTAAAAGTCCCTGGCCCGCGTAGTGCATTGATGGACGGTTGTTGGCATGATCATGACCATTGATGAATACACACGAATATCATTGGCCCGTAGTGTATGGATAATTTGTAGTTGTGATACTAATGAATATCCTCGTCAGAAAGTGTGGATGATGTGGATTATTTATTGTCGAGTCCAGTGATAAAAGTGATGAAAACCTTTAAATCATAAAAGATAGTAGATTTTATTCTTTACTTGACTCTTTTAATGGATTGCTTGTTCCGCTTTAGTTAAACTTGATGTTTGTTATATTGTATCAGTTTAACACTGTTGAAGGCTAACGATAATTTATTCTGCATTATCTTAGTCATAATATTTCTTCTTTGGGCTAGTTGAGCTCACCTTTTCTTTCACCGTTTTTCTTGTGAAATGAGAACGAGCGGGACTAGTCAAGGAATGGAGTAACGGTCCAAATGATAGCATTAGTAGTCCTCACTATTCTGTTAAATAGTGTGACAATAAATGTAATGAGGACTCCATTGAGTGTGGATATTGTCTAGATGACAATATTCTTATTAAAACTCTTAGATTATGTTATGTCGTAGTTTATATGACTGTTGTATAATTAAGTTGTATTTGTATTTTGTGCCATGTATTTGGCGACTCAAAATAGGTGATGTATACCTATTTTGGGGGCGTCACACTTATTCTCACTAGCATGTCTTTAATTAGACATTGTCGAACTATATATATTGAGGGTAATATAGTTTGACGAAAATAGTGGGAGATACCAATTTAAAACAAGACCTAAATTATTTTGGTAATTAATAAAAGAATGTATGTTAAAATGTTGTTAATTACAAATTCATTTACAGAATTTTACAATGTATAAATCACTATCACTGTGAAGCATATTACATGCTATTTAACCTGACTGAATTAAATGGATTGGTTAAGGAATTTGAGAATAGTTATCATGGCTGAAAAGCTATCTTATGTTCTTAATATGCCTATCCCCCGCAATGGTTGCGCATAATGCCTCCGAGGAAGAGATTGCTACTTTTAGAAAGTGGCAAGATGATGCTGTGATTGGCTCAATGCATCATGCTCGTATCCATGAGTAACAAGCTTCAGCGTCAGCCTGAAACTATGGATACTCCTACTATACTGCTGCACGTCAAGTAGTTGATGGTGAGGAAAGTAGGACAGATAGATATCAGATATCTAAGGAGCTCTTCCGATCTAGAATGACCGATGACACTATAGTACAGATAAAAGTCCTTAACCTAATCAATTTGATTGATCAATTAGGATAACGGATTTTGTCATGGATGGAGAGTTGAGCCAAGATTTGATCTTGCACTCACTCCCGGACTCCTATCACAAGTGTTGTGAATTTTTAATATGAACAAGCTAGATATCAGCCTCGCTGATTTGCTTAACATGTTGAAAATTGTTGAGAGTCACTTTCCGACCAAGAAAGACCATGTCTTACTGGTAGGGGCCAAAGGATCTTCTAAAAGGAAGAACGATTCAAAGAAGGTAAATTGAAAAGCAAAAACAAAGGATAATAAGAACAAAACTGATACGGATAGCAAAGGAGTTTGCTTCCACTACAATAAACCTGGACACTGGAAAGAAACTGCAAGAAGCATCTTGTAGAGGCTAACTAGAAGAAGCTTAGTGAAGTTTCGATTACAAATACAGTTTTGTTCATTATTTAAAATAAATTTTTCTTTAAGTCAAGGTTCTACTTGGGTATTGGATACCGACTTTGGTTATCATAAATATAGATTTATGAAGGGACCAAACAGAAGTAGAAAGTTAAACAAAGATAAGTAATCCTATGTGTGGGAAATGAAGCAAATGTTGTTGCATTAGTCATAGAAACTTATAGTTTATCATTGTTTATGGGCAAACCTATTAAGTCAATAAGTTGTTATTGTATTCCAGTTTTCGTTGAAAACATTATTTCCATTTTGTTGTTGGACAATGAAATTTGGTATTATATTTAAGAACAATTATTGTTCTATTTATAATAATAATGTTTTGTATAGAACTGAAATATTACTTAATGGATTTTGTATACTTGACTTACGTGAAAATAATTTTGCAAATTGAACAAACGAGTATAAGAAAAGGAGATGATCATTCAAAGAGTTGAATGTGTGTATTTGCTGAAATACAAGTGTGAATTATTTGAAAGGTTCAAAGAATTCAGAAGTGAAATAAATTGTCAAAGTATTAAGATTCTTTGATTAGATCAAGGAATAAATACTTGTGCAATAAGTTTCTAGATCATCTCAACTGGTTTTCTCATAATGGACGCCTCCCGATACGCAATAATTGATTGATGTATCTAAAAGGAAAAATCGTACCTTGTTGGACATGGTGCAGTCCATAATGATTTTACCGACATTCCAGTATCCTTCTGGGATAATGTCCTAGAAATTGTTGTATATTTACTAAAAGGTAACCTCAAAATCTGGCCACAAGACTCCATAAAAGTTATGGACAGGGAGGATTCCTAATCTTAAGTATGTTAAGAAAAGGGGTTATCCAACTTATGTGAAAAGGTTTCAAAGGATAAGCTTGGGACAAGATTTGACAAGTACAGATTTGTGGGATATCCTAAAGTAAGTTTAGGGTATATGTTCTATAATCCTACTTAGTAAAAGGTGTTTGTTGCGAAACACGCTTCTTTCTAAGATAAAGGTGTTTATCATTGAAGGAGCTAGTGGGAGGATAATAGATCTTAAAGAGTTCAAGAACCACAAATCACTATCAGTCAAATAAGAGGAACTTGTAGATAGACCTATTGTACCACAACCGAATTGTAAATCTGGAATAGTATCGAAGATACCTGGGAGGTATGGATTCATTATGGATGATGATGATGATGATGAGGTACACATCATAGAAGATGATGAACCAGTTACATACGATGAGGTAAGAGTTGTAGACACTCAGAGAAATTGATTAAAGCAATCTTCTCAAAAATGGAACATTCGTTTTGATGAAACAATCAAAAGAGTTTGATTTTATCAAAAAATAAGAATGAACCTAATGTGTACAAAAGGGTCAGTGGGAGCGTTGTGATATTCCTAGTATTATATGTTGATATACTACGGATAAGGAATAACATACCAATGCTACAATCAGTAAAGATAAAGTTGTCTAAACATTCCTCCATGAATGATTTGGGAAGAGTATCGTAATTGGGGATACAAATCTATATAGATAGATTTAAAAGGATGGTCACCTTAACCCAAGGAACGTATATTCATTTTATGTTAAAGTCGTTTAGCATGGCAAACTCCATGGGATGTCTCATATTGATGAGCCTTGGAGTGTATCTCTCTTAATAGTCCCTATAGACTCATAAAAGAAAGATCACATGAGCAACTATCATGTATGCAATGAAATGTACGAGACCTGATGTTGATCAGTCATATTCTGGAGAAGTTCACTATAAGTCAATGAAAACATCTTAAAGTACTTAACCGGCACTAAGGATGTGATCATATTCATGATGGGTCTAAATTAAAACTAGAGGGCATAACAAACTCAAGTTTTTCAGACAGACCAAGACAACAGAAAATCCACTTTAACGTAAAGCGTTACCTTGAACAGTGGTGCAGTGAATTGGAAAGGTTCCAAACAGCAAAGAGTTGATAGTTTAGTGATAAAGACAAAGTATATAGCTATAAATGAAGCTGGAAGTTGATTGTTTGGATATAAAGTTCATTACAGAACTAGGAATAGTTCCTACGTCTCATCTTGGATCTAAACATATGTTGTGTCACTTTCATTTGATTATAGGAATCATTGAAAGATGGGAAATCACTATAGAGATAGTGAACTCTCAAGAACAACATTACATATCCATTAACTAAAGCTTATCCAACAGCAGGATAATCGTCACTTAGAGAAGAAGGGTATGAGATACCATGGCGATTGGCTTTAGTGCAAGTGGGAGATTGAAAGTAGTATGCACACAAGCCAATCATGTTTGATGATAAAGCATATACTTTGTAAAAATCTTATTCATTTATTAATAAAAAGTATTAATTTATTAAAGGCTTTTAATTATCTACATGATGTTGTTTTATAATATGTGATAAACCCATAGTTTTAAGTAATGTTTTTAGAATAATGATAATGATCATTCTATTGAGATCTAAATTCTTATAAAGCTTAAAACTAAAATAGTTCCCAATCTTTGGATTACTAAATTGGGGATTAGTGAATCCGGATAGATTGGTACATACGTTGCTTGCTCATTGGATGAGGATGATTGATCTCATGATCATTTGTGTGGAGACACTAAAGCAAGTATGTAGGTGCTTATTAGAGAATAAGTTCACTGAACGTGGCTCGCTAAGGAATACCTAATGGAGTTTTACTTGCCTGTTAATAGGAATTCATGTAGTGATAGTAGTACAAGTGATCCTTGGACTTGAGGTCATCATAGTATCTTGTGTATGATGAGTTATACTTTGACTTATTCCTTAAGACCCTTAGGGTATATCAAAGGGTATGCTTGGGTATAATAAGTCGCATACGTAGAGATAATGTATGATCAATAAAGAATCTACCACTTCTAGTAAAGAAGAGAAATGTCCTATGTGATTCGATAAATGACAACCCAAAGAGTCCTTGGGTTAAAGCGTAATGAAATTAGAAAGGAGTTTCTAATTTGCATTATTTGGAGTTGTGCATTTAAGAGTCGAAATACATATAATTAAATAAAATAAGACTTGACAATAATTCCATGTCTTATATTTAATTGGGACATTGTATGGTTGAAGGATTGAATTGTACGGTAACTATTTACTCAAAGGTTCTTTTATGATTAATGTTAAAATCTATATTATCTGAAAAGTCGTTGATCGCTAGGATGCTTATCCCTATTGTAGAATAAATATTATTTATTTAAATAAATTAATAATTTAATTTATTTATTAAATAAGATTAGAATTGTTCTAATTGATTTATTCACAACCGGTTTAATATAGAGAACCTAAAGGGTCACACCATAAAAGGAAGAATAATTATTTAAGAAGTTAATGGCATAATCGTAATAATAAATTAAGTATATTTAATTTAATCTATGGTGATAAAATAAATTAAATAGCTTAATATTTATTATTTAATATTTTAGAAATATTAAATATAAATTAATAAGAGGTGTCTTATTATTATTATTACTATTACTATTTTTAATTTTTAAAGGAGTTTAGGAATTAATTAATAAAAGTACTCTCAAATATCCTAATAAGATTAGGAGGCTAATTAATTAAAAGAGTTTAATTAATTATTCCTAATGAGATTAAGAGCCTAATTAATTAAAGGAGTTTAATTAATTAAAATAAAACCCAATTCCTTAATTGTTAAGGAGGGTTGCCTACATCTATAAATAAGAAGAGTCTTATTATGGGTGAAGTCATTATTGACGTTTTCATAGAATACGTAATTCCAATAGTTGGGAGAGTACACCATTTTCTATGAGAGATAGAAAAACTAAGGTTTTGCCAAATACTCATCTTCTTGAATCCTTCTTCTTCCTTGGTGGATCACCTCTAGAGGCCAAACACTTGGGTGGCTAACGTTGATCAAAGGAAGGAACCAAACCCAGTGGATTCAAGTTGAATGCGAAAGGATTTGGAGGTGAACTTGTACCTGAGGAAGCTCGATCTTCAAGGGTATTATTTTTATTCTTTATCTTTTCGTTTAATTAATAATTGTGCATAAAGGATGATCCGTGTATATGGTTTGTAAAATTTTAAAACTCTGATTTTCACGTTTCCGCTTATTTTGTGCAATTTCATTGCGTTCATGAATATTACAAACCTAACAACATGATCAACCACCACGAAGTAAACTCCAGGTGGGACAAAATGTAAATAAAGCTGTAAAAAGCGTTCAACTGCCACGAAGTAAACTCCAGGCAGAACGAAATGTAAATAAAGCCATAAAAGCGATCAACTGCCACGAAGTTAACTCCAGGCAGGACGAAATGTAAATATATATATATATATGTACATATATATATAAGCAGTAAATGCACCAGATTATAAATCCAGGCTCATCGGATATGTCCGACAATAATTATATATATATATATAAGCAAATAAACGCTCCAGACATAAGTCTAGGCTCAATCGAGGCATAACTCGATAATGTTAGTCCATATATAAAATATATACATATATATATAAGTATATATATACAGACAGAAATGAAAACCACGGACTGAAGTTCGGGTAAACACACACAACACGACTCTCAATGTGTATAACAGTGTGTGCTAATATGGAAAGAAGGCTTTATAGAATGTAAGAAGGCTTACAGTGGGCTGCCAAAGTAGACTTCTATGACTCTATGTGGATAAACACTCGGCTCTCATGGGATAAAAGTGTAGCGATATGTGAGCTAACAGTGTTTAAACCGAGGAAACACTCAATATGGGTGTATACTGAGTAAATTGACAGGCTTCCTCGCCTTTTTCTCTCTCTCCTCTTCTCAAATGGGTGACCCCAAGGTCTATATTTATAGATTGATGGTCGCAGTACACTGCTGGCATGCATGAATATACTACATGCGGCGGTATGTTATACCGCTACCGGTCGTGGTGCATCTGGGCCTCGCGGGTCCCGTCGTCTATAAGTACGTGCACTCGTGCACTATAATGTCCGCTCGAACTTGCAAAACTTCAATCCGAGCATCCGAACGAGGTATATGTGACCTTCTTCGGACCGCTTGTGTCAAGAGTTACACAATGACATGGATTTAGAGGTTGTACAAAGTCAGGAAGAGGGGTCTATGCCCATGGTCTTCAAGCTTCAAATTCTATCCAAGGTACTGTCATGTGTAATAGTCACTCGGGATTGTAACTCCTCGATTCTTGTGGGACATTGTTGGATGTATGTATGTATGAAGTGTTGAGACGACGCGCAGGTGTTGAAGGGGGCAAGATGACGTTTGACTCTTTCCCGGGGTTATCGCCGGGTTGAGTTGAAAACAGACGTTGCTCAGGATTATATCTAAGATTGGACTACTTGTTGGTATGCTGCGATATCATCTTGTGAGAGAGAACGTTGAGGCGGTAAGATGAAGTTTGACTCCTCACTAGGGTTATCGTTGGTTTGAGCTGAAAGCAGACGTTGCTCAGAGTTACATCTGAGATTGGAATACTTGTTTGTATGTCGCAATGTCATCTGTGGGAGAACCTGTATTCCTGGTGTTAGCTCCGGATCTGAGGTATGAGTGCCTCGGCAGGATGTCTGAGCTTGAAGCTGATAGCATGCATTTGAAATAAGCATTTTTTGGAGTTATCGTAGGGAATCGCAACAAAGACTGGGGTTATCGACAAGGACGAAACTCGGGGTTATCTCCGAGGTTGGAAATTATCCTTCCGGTGTGTGTTCTGTGGTTGGAAATGATGTTCCCAGTTTGTGTCCCGGGTTTCAAGCTTGAACTTCTGGTAGTATCCGGAATGGATGTAAGCTATCTTCTAGGGTTATCTTGAAAGATCGATCCGCCTCCCCGTGAATGTCGATGAATAAAGCGCTGTGTAAATTTTCGAGTGTCTAAAATTATCATTAGCCTTCAACAGTGTTAAACTGATAAAATACAATAAATATTAAGTTTAACTGCAACGGAACAACCAATTCATTAGAAGAGTCAAGTAGAGCATGATATCTACTATCTTCTATGATTTAAAAAGTTTTTCATCCACTTTATCGATGAGACTCAGCTTAATAAATAAACCACATCATCGAATCATCCTTGCACTACGGGCCAAGGATATTCATGTAATCATCAATGGTCATAATTATACCGAATAATCCCTGGTCATAATTATCCCAATAATTGTCCATCAATGCACTACGGGCCAATAAGGACTTTTACCACATCATTTATAACATTACAGCTCATGATTATACCGAATGATCCCTGGTCATAATCATACCAATCAACAGTCCATCTATTCACGTAAGCCAAATATGACTTTCATCACAATATAAGCATGAGGATGATGACAATGATATAAGAATTCAATTAAAAGAAAGCAAATGATAAATTTTTAAAGATTTATAATTTAATTTATCAAGAATTCAATAATGATTAAATTGCCAACATGATACTGCTTTGTGAGTAAAATTCAAGAATGATATTGTATCAAAAATGATTTGGACCTAAAAGAAATTAATTTTTATCATGAATAGTACTCCGGGTGAATAGTACCTGGGTAAATAGTACGCCGTGAATAGTATTTTGTGAATAGTACTTTGTGAATAGTATCGTATAAATGAATAGTACTTATGGACAGTACTCCAGCATGAAAAGCTTAAAATTTAACAAGAATATGCAGAAAATATCCTTGTGAAATGATACTAGATGAAGCGCAAATTTCAAGGATATTCTATTAATTTTACGGAGTATAGAAGCAATACTTAAACAGAATGAGGGTATAATCAGGAATATGAGACAAAATAATATTACTCACATACTACAGAGTATGGAAGAAAATAGTATTCCTTATGAATACTGAACAAAAATAATATCCCTTACCTCAGAAGAAGACTGGATACTGGAATAGTGAGGTAACAGACTTTTCTTCTTCTTTCTCTCTATAGCTTCTCTCTTTATAGTCTCTCTCTCTGTAATTGCTTTTGTGAGTCTTAACGAATTGGAGAGAATGAAAAAGAATGAGCTTCTATTTATAGAAAAATATAGTTTCGATAATTGCACGTTTTGGGGCTCAAAATATTACAGTATAATACCTTCATCTTTTCCTTCACTTTTAATTTAGTCCTACAAGTATTATCAAACTTGCACCACCTCCCCTAATAGTACATCATGTGAATCAGTAGTGCATTCATGTGAATCAATAGTTCTATACATGTTGAAAAAAAAATAGTTACAGTATAGTACCTTCATCTATACCTCCATTTTTAATTTAGTCATGCAAGTATTATCAATCTTGCACCGCCTTCCCTAATAGTACATGCATGTGAATCAATAGTACACACATGCGAACAAATAGTTATAAGCATGTGAATTAATAGCAATTAATTGCTCATTTATCCGATTAATTACCCGATTGGTCAATATAACCTCTAGAAATCAGTTATTATCGAAATAAATGTCGATTTCCACTAACACTAATAATCCCAACACAATGGAACTATCAATTTTATATTTAATCAACACGAACTTATTCATCATTAATATTATAACTCATAATATTTAACAACCAGATCATTCCTAGTAGAATATCCTTGAGTTTTGCGCTTCATCTAGTATCGGAAAGCCCCTTCTTTCCTGGGAACGACCTGGTTGTCATTATTGTGATTCTGTATTATTATTTGTGAATAATTAATTATTGATTTCTATGATAAGGAAATATTTATTTAATGTGGATATAAATGATGGAATTAATGCTGAGGTATTTTATCAGTATTTTGTCAGAATGAATGTAACGCCCTAGAAAATTTAGATTTTTGAGAATTAAATTTTTATTTTGATTATGTGGATTAAATGAATTTAATTAATTAATTATGGGAGTAAGCTATTCGAATGTCATTCTATGACCTAGATATGTCAGAATGTCATAGTATTTTGGCTACGTGGTAGAATTAAAGTGTTTGAATTTCCAAGACGAAAATAAAAGATTTTCGAGAAATTTTCCAAAAAACACTATTCACGCATTTCTGCTCGGGAATTATTTTTGAACTTCTGAGAAATACGTAATGATAGAATATCGAGATGAGATAGAATATCCAATAATATTTCAGTTATGGCAAACGCAGTTTTTCTCATGCGGACTTAAAACCTAACGATTAAGGAAAGTGAATTCCGAGAAGGAATTTTAATGCATGTAATGAATTAAAGTAATGATTGTATAATACGTAGGTATTGTACGAAGTAATGAATACGAGTATGATACGAGGTGTTATACGAGTATGAATGAAGCATAGTATGTCGTATATGAATAAGTATACGAGTGGGAATATGAGATGAATACGCAAATTATACGTTATAAGGCTTTAAGTTAAATGAATTTAATTTATAGGATTGTGTAGAACATTGTAAAGTCCAATGAGAATTGATAAGGCCCAAGTGTAGAAATGGGTAAGTCCAATAGGAATTAATGTGTAAGCCCAATGCAAGCTAATGGTAAAGCCCAAAGAACTGTTAATGCAAGCCCAAGTATAAGTTAAGTTAAAAGCCCAAAGTATGAACTTATGGGTTATTGGATGGTTTAAACCCATGGGTGATCCAAAGTAATGAGCAAGTAATTAATGTGATAAGCAAGTGAAGTGCTTATGTGTGGTGAACAAGTAAAAGTTGTGATCAACAAGCAAAGGATACGCTAGGTGATTAACAAGTAAACTTAAAGGCTAAGTTATGTGATTAGCAAGTATACTTAATGGTTAAGTATATGTGGTGCCCAAGTATTGGATAGATGTTGTGATGGCCAAGCAAAGAGTGTGGTGGCCAAGTTAACTTAGTACTTAAGTTAGGAATAGTAAGTAGGTGATTAAGGAGGTGGGATTGGCTTTGGACTAAAATGCCCTCACTTTGGGTTGCCTATAAATAGAGAGCTCTCAATTCATTTGATGGCTTGATTAAAATTTCTCCCAACTCCTCTCAAGTTAAACAACTTATTGGTTAGAGAGAATAAGCACTTATAAGTCAAACTTCCATTATGAGATTTTCAAGAAGCAAGAAGGAGATTAAAGCTTAGTCAAGTGATATTCAAGGGTAAGAACTTAAACCATGAATCTCTTTCTCTTCCATTGGTAGGGAGATGGGTAGTGGTAGAACATATATGCTAAGGAATGATAGGAATGAGTAATCAAAGAGCTTAAGTCTTAATAAGCCGTATAAGTCATGAATAAGCTATTCGTAATCATATAAGTTATGAAACAATGAAGAACTTGTAGGAATTTGTTTTATGTTGAAATAATAAGGTTGTATGATAATAAGAAGTAAGGATGATGGTTAAAAGATTTAAGCTATGATAAGTCATGCAAAGTGAATTCATAAGTAGTTCATACTTTTACAAGTTATAGACTAATGAAGAACAAGTAATAACTTATCATGTCAATAAGTTAATGAAGTATATATGTCAAGATGTTAATATGATGGATTGAATCCATTTAAAATGATGAACAAATCATAAGAAATGAAGTTAAGGCGAGATTTACGAGTTTGGACGATAATCGTCGAATTCGTGAAATTCTCGGAATGGAAGTCAAATTTTGATATTGAGCTTGGAAACATTGGTTTTCAATGGAGACAAGTCATATTTGGCATTATAGAGTTGCGGACTCGAAAATGACCGGATTCCGACTTAGAACGAAGAAACGAGCGTTGAAGAGTCCAACCCAAGGCCAAATGGGTGGCGCAACAGCGCCGTAACAGTGTCAGGACATACTACTAACGCGCGCCGCGACGCAAGATGAAGAGCTAAGTGTGGCGCCGCGACGCCAGTCCCAGAGTTTTGACAGACAAGAATGTTTACAAGTATAGAAGGAAAGATAACTCATTAGTAATGAAATAAGGTGTTAATATAACATTGTTAAAGCATTGTTAGACACTTAATGTATGATGATTAAAGGTTAATAATCAATTGAAGATGAACGTAATGAGAACAACGTAATGTGTTAAGCCGGCTATAGAAATTTGTTGACCAAGTTGATTATGAATCCAATGATTTGCAATACCAGTATGGGTTATGTAATTACTTAATGAACATGATAAGACCTTTCCTAAATCACTATTATAGTGATGACTTTAGGAATTTAATGTTGTTTAATGAGTAGCTAAACGACGAACGAAAAGTATAATGAACGTGAACGATATGCAGTAAGTGTAGTTAACCAATGACGATCGAGTTTCCATTAATAAATGTGATAACGCCATGAAGAAGGATGATTAACTAGAAACGAGTTGTATTAATAAAGTAAATCCAAGTAAGACATAGAAGAGAAAGAAGTTGGTAAGAATGATGTAATTTATAACGATGTTCGGAACTAATAAATAACAAATCTAATACTGTGATTAGATTGAGAAGAAGGTAAGATTCATTAGGAGCCATGTATGTTCATTCATGACCTAATGTGGTATGTTATGTGGTTATGTGTTGTAGAGACCAGTAAAGACCGAAAAGGAAGCGTTATTATATCGCAGTGAGATGTCAAGGCAAGTTTTTCTTAAACACTAGTCTAACCTTCGTGTTAGCCAAGTTTTCTGTGATTCATGTTATGAGATGCATGAAGTGTTTTACTAAAGGGTCGATGCCGGTTTTATCTCGACTAGGCAAATCTTGAAGAGTTGATTGATTTATTTACAAGTCTTTCAATATAGAATTACTAACGTTATCCTACGCCAATTGTTTGGTACGGATTCAAGGTAAGCTTGAGTATGAATAAACAAATGTATTTTTCATTGATTATTTAATGGGCACGCGAGGTTGCCAAAACTGAAACGTACATACGTTTAACAGGATATAATGTTGATCAACATAGAGTACTATGGGCTGATCACCCAGAAGTGCTCGTAAGTAATGTCGGACTTACGGACTTAATGTCGGGTTGTCCTTTTCAAAGAAATTATGAACCGCTCATGGTCTTGAGCCAGAGTTGATGTTTTACTGAATATTGTTATTGTAAAACATTTTAAAGGAAAAGAAATGCTATTTTGAATTATTGATAGTACTTTATAACTATTATCCAGTTATTGAAGATATATGATTCCTATGTTTCAAGCATGTTGTTTAAAAGAAATTACTGTACTTGCTGAACTTGTTATGCTCACTCTTGCTTGAGCCATATGAATGCAGCTAGGACTGAACGAACCGAGGGATCTGACAAGGATAAAGGCAAGACGAAGATGAACGATTAGTTTACCTTGTAATAAACTAGTAAGTTATATATATTATAGTATGATGAACAAAGAATGTAATGGTTTTAGAACCTGGGAACGGGAAGTAATATTATTAATGTAATAAGAATGTCATTGATTCACACATTTTGATATCGTTTCAATAGAATGAATGTACACTTATGAGTACCGTGTAGCACCATCTGTCGGGTTGGAAGATACCTGGATTTGGGGGCGTCACAATGAAGGTGTTGAAAATCATCTGTATGTGGATTTCGGTCATTTTTAATTTGAAATTTGGAAAAACTTTCTTCTACAGAGTTGTAGAGAATTAAATTTCCTATAGAATGAACATAAAATTTGAATTTTTCTGATGAAAGGGCTATTTATTATGAATTATTAAAGTTCCAAAATAATTAATTTTGGAGTTATAAATATTTTTTAAAAGAAAGACATTTTTAATGTGGGTGGGACCCACTTATGTGTGCTGAAGAAAATGATGTGGTGTGAGTAGGAATTTGTTTTTGTAAATATTATTATTTTATTAAATTTTATGCTTTGGCGTTCTAAGCATTTTCCTATAAATAGGATGCTTAGGTTAGAATTGAAAATCACACCAGAATTAGAAGTTTTCTTTCTCTATAATATCGAGCGTATTTTTGTGAGTATTTAGATACTTTGAGAGTTGATAAGCAGTGCAAGTTTCCTTTAGCATTATATCCGATATTTGAGTCAGAAGTACTGTTCTTTTGAGGTAAGGGATGTTATTTTTTTTCGTAAATGATATTATTTCTTTCAATATCATTATACTGGAATATTGGTATGAATTTTATTATGAAATTTTTACCTTTTCATGTCGAGATTACTATTCACGTATATGACACTATTCACGTATACGACACTATTCACGTATACGGCACTATTCACATATACGACACTATTCACAGAAAAATTAATTTTTCTTTTATTTGTCCAAGTTGTCTGTTATGGTTACTATCTTTGATTGTATCCATGTTTTGATTTTTATTCTTGAATTTTTCTCCACAATTGATTATTATGGAGTATTTTTGAACTTGGATAAACTAAAGTACGAATCCCTAATCTTTGATCTTTTATCTCGCTGGATTCGTTTTCTTTATTTTCATCACCCTCAGTCCTAAATAGTGATATAACTAAATATTTTGGCCTGTAGTTCAAAGATGAATGATTATCTGATGAATATCTTTAGCCGTAGTGCAAAGATGAACAGGTGTTGAGATGAACATGACCAACTGGGGATACGAATGAATATATTTGGCTCGTAGTGCAAAGATGAATATTTGTTTCAAGATGTATCTTGATTGATGTTATATGGATAAAATATTGATGATGAACTTTTAAATCATAGAAGATAGTAAGCTTCATTCTCTACTGAACTCTTATAATGAATTGTTATTTTTGCTGCGAATATTAATCTAAAACTTGTTGTCCATTATATTTTATTTGATTTATTGAAGGCTAATGATAATTTATTTTTCATTATCTTAGTCATAATATTCTTTACTGGGCTAGTTGAGCTCACCCTTTTCCTTTTTGTTCCATTTTTCTTCTTAGGTGGCGAGAATATAGCGGAAATTAGTCGGGGCGTGGAATGATGGTTCTAGACAGTTGTTTTAGCAGTCCTCACTATTTTGTAAAATAGTGTATCAATAATTATAATGAGGACTTATTTGAGTGTGGATATTGTTTAGAAGACAATATTTATTTTTAAACTCACAGCATATGTGTTGTAGTATTTTGCACGACAATTGTAATAATAAAGTTGTAGTTATTTCTGTACCATATATTTGGCGACTCAGAATGGGTTGTGTGGACCTATTTTGTGGACGTCACAGTTGGTATTAGAGATTAAGGATATGATCTCTGGTGGAGATCTGGGATTAGAATTCGAAGGGGAGAGACGAGTAAATCCTTCTCTAGTGTATCCTACCTAAGCTTATTTGTTGGTCGGTCAGATTATAGGGATGTTATGTGGCATGCCAATTTCTTTAATTAACCCTTGTTTTGTGGCAGTATTTGAGAATGGCATCTAAAAATGTTGAGATGAGCAATGGAGCACATGCGACCAATGAGACACCGATAATCAACAACCAGGATAATGAGCAGCAGGAAGGCAATATTCCTCCTGTAAACAACACCACCGATAAAACGATGAATGATGGGATGTTTAGAAGCTTTTTGCAGTTCATGCAAAACCAGACGAGAGAGACTCCTGTCCAAAATGTAAGTGGAAACGATGGTAACTCGTGGCTAGTCACTTCTAAGCAATTCAAGGAGTTGGGACCACTGGAGTTTTTGGGAAAGCCGGATTCGATCAAGGCGGAAACGTGGGTTAAGCAAATTACCAAGATATTTGATGTCTTAAGATGCACGGAGGAACCGAAGGTTCCATTCGCCACTTTTATTGTAAGACCCCAACTTTTATGAATAAAGATTAATTTTTCTCGAAATATATTTTTGAATATTATGGTATGGATTTGATATAATGTTATAGTTGTAGGTAATATTTACAAATTTTGAAAAGTAAGCAAATGGTTATATAATATTCGATTGGTCGGAGAATATTCGTTTTAACAGGAATATTCATACGACGACACAATCATTGGTGGACCCCACAACAGAAGTATTGTCGTAGTCAGAAAATGATAGAATTATCTTTTTATAAAAATAACGAAAGTTTTTGAGATTAAACCGTTGAACTACCCGGTGGTAAAAGTACAATAATCTGGCGTGGTTACATAGTAGCACACAATATTGATTATTGATGCTTACGTGACAAGTCACTCAGTTATACTCAATTATTGCTACAGTAATTGCTGCATAATATCTCTCATATTATTGATTCAATTATTGTCACAATATCAATATTTATATTATTAAATCAATAATTGAGACGACAAAGTTATTCATATTATTATTTGTAATATTGATGATGTCTAGAAAATTTTGTCGAGAAGAGGTTTGGTCACCTAATTGCGCGTCAATAGGGAGAAATCATTATCAGAAAGCCCCCTCTTTCCTGAAAATGATCTGGTTGTTAAATATTGTGAGGTATAATATTAATGATGAATAAATTCGTATTGATTAAAGATGAAATTGATAGTTCCATTGTGTTGGGATTATTAATGTTAGTGGAAATCGACATTTATTTCGATAATAATTGATTTCTGGAGGTTATATTGACCAATCAGGTAATTAATCGGATAAATGTGCAATTAATTGCTATTAATTCACATGCTTATAACTATTTGTTCACATGTGTATATTATTGATTCACATGCATGTACTATTAGGGGAGGTGGTGCAAGATTGATAATACTTGCATGACTAAATTAAAAATAGAGGTATAGATGAAGGTACTATACTGTAACTATTTTTTCACATGTATATAACTATTGATTCAAATGAATGTACTATTGATTCACATGATGTATTATTATGGGAGGTGGTACAAGTTTGATAATACTTGCAGGACTAAATTAAAAATAAAGGAAAAGATGAAGGTATTATACTGTAATATTTCGAGCCCCAAAACGTGCAATTATCAAAACTATATTTCCTATAAATAGAAGCTCATTTTTCTTTTATTCTCACCAATTCACTAAGACTCACAAGAGCAATTATATAGGGAGAAGCTATAGAGAGAAAGAAGAAGAGAAGTCTGCTACCTCACTATTCCAGTATCCAGTCTTCTTCTGAGGTAAGGGATATTATTTTTGTTCAATATTCATAAGGAATAATATTTTCTTCCATACTCTGTAATATGTGAGTAATATTATTTCGTCTCATATTCCTAATTATACCCTCATTCTGTTAAAGTATTGCTTCTATACTCCGTGAAATTAGTAGAATATCCTTGATATTTGCGTTTCATCCAATATCTTTTTATGAAAATATTATTATGAGATGTTTTGATAATTATTGATTTTTTCATACCGAAATACTATTCATGAATTACTTTTAATGGGTTACTATTCACTCAAATATTATTCACTTGGGTATTCGGGGTACTTTTCATGTCGGAGTACTATTCCTGAGTTACTATTCACAGGTTACTATTCACCCGGTTACTATTCACTAGAATATTATTCACTCGGGTATTTGGGGCACTTTTCATGCCGGAGTACTATTCACAAGATAATATTCCCGAAGTACTATTCACAGGGCACTATTCACGGGGTACTATTTACCCGAAAAATATATTTCTTTTCTGTCCAAATTATTTTTGATACATGAATATTATTCTTGAATTTTACTCCACAAAGCAGTATCATGTTGACAATTTGGATATTTTTAAACTCTAGATAAATTTAAAGTCTTTAATATTTATCCTTGATTTCGTTTGATTAATGCTTATATCATTGTCATCATCCTCGTGCTTATATTGTGATGAAAATCATTTTTGGCTTACATACATAGATGGGCTGTTGATTGATATGATTATGACTAGGGATCATTCGTTATAATCATGACCCGTAATGTTACAAATGATGTGGTAAAAGTCCTCATTGGGCTGTAGTGCATTGATGGACGATTGTTGAGTATGATTATGACTGAGGATTATTAAGATAATCATGACCATTGATGATTACATGAATATCCTTGGCCCAGTAGTGTAGGGATGATTCGATAATGTGTTTTATTTATTGTCGAGTCTCAAATGATAAAGTGGATGAAAAACTTTTTAAATCATGAAGATAGTAGATATCATGCTCTACTTGACTCTTCTAATGGATCGCTTGTTTCATTTGCAGCATTAAACTTGATGTTTATTGTATTTTATCGGTTTAACATTGTTGAAGGCTAATGATAATGTATTCTCGCATTATCTTAGTCATAATATTTCTTACCGGCCAGTTGAGCTCACCCTTTTTCTTTCATTGTTCTTCTTGAAATGAGAACGTAATCGGGACTAGTCGGGGAACGGAGTGATGGTCCGAAATGGTTGTTTTAGAAGTCCTCACTACTTAAGTGTGATAATAAATGTAATGAGGATTGAATTTGAGTTTGGATATTGTCTAGAAGACAATATTCATGTAAAAACTCAGCTGTGTTTTGTTGTATTTTTACACGATAGTTACACTACTAGAAAATCGACCTATAGCAACGGTCGCAGACCGTCGCTATAGGCCTAAAGACCGTCGCTATAGGATTTAGCGACCGTCGCGATAGAAGCTGTCGGTAAACTCTATAACGACGGTCTTTAGGACTATAGCGACGGTCGGCGACCGTCGCTATAGACTTTTTAGATTTCAAAAAATAATAATTTAATAATGCACATTTATTCAACAAACACAAGTACACTATAAAATAAAACATAAAAAATATTATATACATAATTCAAAATCATTCACATTACAACTCAAGACTTAACAATTGCTTAATCAAAGGCGGACACACTATGCTTCCTGAATATATGATACATACATTTTGATCTTCTGCTGGACCACCTGGGTGTGATTTAAGGTACTGCTCCAGCTACTTTCTGTTAGAGATCTCTTCCCCTGTTGGGGCAGTGAATAGGATCTCATTCTTCTTTGGGGTCCCTCCTTTTTTAGGCATAAACTGCATAGAAACATAGATCTTCGTTTTATATATTGATTCAAATGATACATATATAAACAGGAAAAACACAATAAAAGAGATTTAAAATAGTTTGAAGTTCCGGACATCCAAGACCTATAAGGAAACAAAAAGGCATTTGAAAAATAATTATTGCAGCAGAAAGTTGTACAAAAACGAAATATGGCCAAAAGCATTTATTAGGCATGGCATTGGACCTTCCATAAACATCATAGTTAGACCACATCAATGTGACAAACATTTAACCCAGTCAGAACGTTGAAACCTGCTTCCAAAATATACCTAGAAAGTATAAAACAAATTACTTAGTCAAAAAGCCCAGATGTCAGTACACAATTGAAACTCAGACAGGTGAACATGATAATTAACCTATTAATTTGGTCTATAAAGTATGATAATCAACCTTACCCATAAAATTTTGTTCCAGTCGTGGAAATGCAAAACCATTGCCTAGCCTACAACATTTTCAGTTTGTAATTTCATCAAACAGTTGGTGTGGTTCTAAGATGCAACATATATGCATAACATGTAAATATATCAATACACGTACCTAAAAACATTATTTTTCTTATGTACACAAAAAGTCTCAAACTTTTTCCCCATCTTTAAACATAAAACAATTTCACTTCATAATGTCATCCTACATTTGGTTTCACTCTAACTACACACATTATGCATGAAATTTCTACAAAGACTGCACATATAATTGAATGAAACTGTAAAAAATATACACATAAAAGATGAATTTCTGAATTTATGGCATACAAATTCACATAAAAATATACACATAAAAATTTCCATGCATAATCTCCCCTTTTTTCTTCCATAAAGATGTACACACAAATAATCTTGTTAGGATATTTACAAGTCAAGCACATTTCCTAGAATATTCCATTTCAAGTATCAGCACACAAAAATAAATATTGCTTACCATGCTGACCACGAATAGATTTTTGCTTCCAGAAATTAGTTTTTTCCTGCCAAATGGAATACATGATTTTTATATTTAGAAAAGCATACAGAATAATAGCACTGGCTTTCAGTAAATTAATTATCAATAGATAAAGTACCAACAAGTCATGAATTATTTAATTGTTCCTAGTACCTCAGAAAGAAAATGAATTTCCTTGGACAAACCGGAGGGCATACTAGCATCCCTTTGATCCATTATTCTAAATTTTTATGATAATCTCCCCTCTATTCTTCCATAAAGATGTACACATAAATCAAACTAATTAAACCAAAAAATAATGATGGATCAATGAAATTGAAATTGGTTACCTAAGGGGTAACAGAAATTAAGCTTGAACTCAAAACCCTAGAAGAATCCGTCATTTCCAAATCCATCAGTCAAAAAAAAATAATGCTTTTTAAGATGCATTGCAGAAGTCCCAAAAAGAAGTGAATCGATAAAGCAGTTGTAATAATTAGGGTTTGGAATAAAAGAGTAAAGATGTAAAAAGGAGAGAAATTTGGGTATGGAGAAAGATACAGATATAGATAGAGATCGATGATGGTATACCCTTGTTCGCTCCGGTCACGATCGCTCCGTCTCACCATCGCATATCCTATACCCTTGTTCGCTCCGGTCCGTTCGTCTGTAACAAGAGAGAAAGAGTGAATTAATGAAATGATTTGGGGAAAAGTGGGAGACTTTTATCTTAAAAAAACCTCTATACCGACCCCAATCGTCCCTATAGATACCCTATAGCAACGGTTCCGTGCCGACCGTCGCTATAGCTCGTCGCTATATGTCGAATTTCTAGTAGTGTTATATTAAAGAAGTTTGTATTTGATTTTTGTACCATGTATTTGGTGACTCAAGATGGGTGATATATACCTATTTTGGGGGCGTCACATTTGGTACCAAAGCTTAGGGATATGATCTCTGGCTGAGATGTGAGACAAGAACTAGGAGGAAAGAGACGAGGAATTTCTTCGCTCGTATGACCTACCTAAGTTATTTGGTATTTAATTGGTCGGTCAGAGTATAGAGATAATATGTGACATGTCAATAAACCCTTGTTTTGTGGCGGTGTTTGAAAATGGCATCTGAAAATGTTGAGATCAGCAATGAAACACATGAGACCGTTGAGTCACCAACGATCAATACCTAGGATAATGTGCAACAAGAAGACAATAATCCTCAGGTAAACAACAACACCGATCAAATGATGAACGATGGGATATTCAGAGGCTTTATCAAATTCATGCAACATCAGGCGAGAGCGGCTCCTGTTCAAAATGCAGGTGGAAACACTGGCAACTCTCGGATCAGTTCAAGGAGCTGGGACCACCGGTGTTTTTGGGAGAGCCAAACCCACTTTAGGCGAAGATGTGGACAAAGCAGATCATCAAGATATTTGATGTCTTAGGATGCTCCGAGAAGTAAAAGGTTCCCTTTGCCACCTTCATGTTGTAAAGGAGGAGGCGAGACATCGTGGGAATCAGAAGCGTCACTCACCGCCGCACTAAAGATGTTTTGGGAGAAGTTCCAAGAACTGTTCAACGATAAGTACTTTCCCGAAAGTATTCGTCATATGAAGGAGGTAGAGTTCATCAAACTAGAGCAAAACAATATAACTGTGTCGTAGTACGAAGCTATGTTTGCTGAGTTGTCCTGGTTTGCGTCACACTTGGTTGATAATGAGGAAAAAATAACGTGGATGTTTCTAAGAGGTTTGAAACCCGAGATACGTTAATACATTATCTCTGACAAACTGTGTTTGTATTCAGATGTTGTAAATAGGGCTCAGTTATTGGAGCGCGATAATGAGTCAACCCAACAAAGAGAGAGCAGCCGGCAAGTCGATAATAGCAGTGGTAGCAGTCATCAAAGCGGTGACAACAAACGTGGAAGGAATCAACTAACCAGAAATGGTAACCACTTCGGTGGTAATCATGGCCAAGATAATAGAAGTGGAAATTTCAAGAAGAGAAGATTCAATAATGATGGAAAGACGTCAGCACCAGCACCTTCTGTTAAGGAAGGAGAACGACCGTCGGTCATATGTTACAAATGCGAGGGAGGACACATCGGTCAAACTATGACGCTTGCAATTCAAAGCATGTTACAATTATGGAAGAAAAGGTCACCTAGCCTGATTTTGTCATGCACCAAAGTCAAGTCCAGATGGGATAGAGGCATCAAAGGCCATCCCAGACAAGATAAAACCGGTAGTTCAAGGGAGAGCGTTTGTCGTAACCTCCCAAAAAGCGAGGAATCCGAACGAGGTGATCACGGGTAAGCTAATAATAAACTCTAGCAAAGTCTATACCTTATTTGATACCGGTTCTACCCATTCTTTTATTTCTCCTACTTGCGCTCAACGTTTAAATTTAACTCCGGAGAAATTAGACTTTCATTTGTCTGTTGAAACTCCGTTGGGAGAAACCTTCATTACATCCACTGTTTATAAGTCTTGTTTGATTCAAATCGGTAACAACACGTTACCTGTCGATCTTATCTCTTTGAAAATACTTGCATTTAATGTGATTTTAGGGATTGATTGGTTAACTACTCATCATGCTAAAATTGATTGTTTTCGTAAGGTTGTTAGCTTTCATATTCCTAACCAACCTATTATGCGAATTCAAGCAACCAAACCACTAAAGTCAATCACTGTCATATCAAGCCATAAAGCTATTCGTTTATTGAAAAATGGATGTCAAGCTTTCTTAGCCCATGTCACGAATTTAAATAAAAATACGTCAGATTTGAATGATATTTCTGTTGTTAATAAATTTCCTGAAGTATTCCCTGAAGAACTTCCTGGCCAACCCCCAGAGCGTGAAATTGAATTTTGTATCGACCTTGAATCCAGTACAAAACCCATTTCCAAAGCCCCATATCGAATGGCTCATATTGAACTTCAGGAATTAAAAACTCAACTACAGAAATTGTTAGTCATCGGTTTCATTAGTCCTAGTAGGTCTCCTTGGGGTGTTCCTATTCTATTCGTGAAGAAGAAAGATAGAAGTATGCGACTTTGTGTTGATTATCGGGAGTTGAATCATGTCACCATCAAAAATAGGTATCCTTTACCTCGTATTGATGATCTGTTTGACTAGTTGCAAGGCGTCAAATTCTTTTCAAAGATCGATCTTCGTTCCGGATATCATCAATTAAAAATTAAAACTGATGACATTCCAAAGACTACTTTCAGAACTCGGTACGGATATTACGAATTCTTAGTCATGTCTTTTGGATTGACTAATGCTCCTGCTGCCTTCATGAATATGATGAACCGAGTATTCAAGGAATATTTGGATCACTTTGTGGTCGTATTTATTGATGACATCCTCATTTATTCCAAAACCGTGAAGATCATGAGCAACACTTGAGCCTGATACTTCAAAAGCTTCGTGAAAACAAGCTATATGCCAAGTTGAAGAAATGCGAGTTCTGGCTTGAGGAAGTACCATTCCTTGGGCACGTGATATCAAATCATGGAATATCTGTTGACCCGAAAAAGATTTAAGCAATTCAAAGCTGGGAGCAACCTAAGTCAGTGACCGAAGTACGTAGCTTTCTCGGCTTAGCTTGTTATTATCGGAGATTCGTAGAAGGGTTTTCTCGAATCGCTACTCCATTAACTCAGCTGACTCAAAAAGATACAAAATTCGGTTGGAGCGAGGAATGTGAGAAGAGTTTTCAAGAACTAAAGAGAAGAATCATTTCAGCACCTGTTCTGACAATACCATATGGTTCGGAGGGATTTGTCATATACAGCGATGTTTTAGGCAAAGGTTTAGGATGTGTTCTCATGCAACATGGGAAAGTCATAGCCTATGCCTCACGAAAACTCAAAGAATGTGAGAGGAATTATCCTACTCATGATCTAGAGTTGGCAGATGTCGTTTTTTTGCGCTTAAGATTTGGAGGCATTACATCAGATGGAGAGAAGGGAGATCTATATGGATCATAAAAGCCTCAAATATTTCTTCACTCAAAAGGAACTCAACATGCGGCAACGATGATGGCTTGAGCTATTGAAAGATTGCGATCATACCATTCAATACCATCCTAGAAAAGCGAACGTAGTAGCTGACGCATTTAGTAGAAGATCATATGCGGGTACGAGTGCGATATTGTCAACGCAAAGGCCCATTTTGTATGACTTACAAAGGATGGAGATAGAGTTAAAGACTCCAGGGACCCATGTGATTATAGCGAATAT
Source organism: Panax quinquefolius (assembly GCA_020205615.1). Classification (NCBI taxonomy): domain Eukaryota; kingdom Viridiplantae; phylum Streptophyta; class Magnoliopsida; order Apiales; family Araliaceae; genus Panax; species Panax quinquefolius. Next base: position 54,540,579 of record CM035163.1, read on the forward strand.
ACGAGTAGAACCGACTTTAATCGATAAAGTTAAAGTTGCTCAAGCTACAAACCTGGAGCTGATGCATATGAGGAAGAAAGTGCAAGAAGGTGATGTTCCGGAAGCAAGAATCGATGAAGAAGGAATACTTCGAGTCAAATCCAGACTTTGTGTTCCTAACGATTTTGACTTAAATTATAAAATCATGATGGAGGCGCACAACACACCGTTTGAAATCCATCCTGGGAGTACCAAAATGTATCGTGATCTTCGACATACATTTTGGTGGAGCAATATGAAGAGAGAGATAGCGGGGTTTATCTTAAGGTGTCTAACTTATCAACGAGTCAAGGCGGAGCATCAAGTGCCAAAAGGTCCATTGCAACCACTTGAAATTCTAGAATGGAAGTGGGAGCACATTACCATGGATTTTGTTACTGGTCTTCCCAAGGTTTCTTAAGGCATAGATGCGATTTGGGTCATTATTGATAGATTGACCAAGTCTGCTCATTTCTTACCGAGACAAGAAACTTATACACTTAAACGTCTTGCTCGTATGTACATAAACGAGATTGTAAGATTGCATGGTATGCCAGTATCCATAGTTTCTGATCGAGACCCAAGATTCACTTCAAGATTTTGGGTTAGTTTGCAAAAAGCTATGGGCACGGATTTACGATTTAGTTCGGCATATCATCCTCAAATGGACGGGTAGTCAAAGAGGACTATTCAAACTCTTGAAGATTTATTAAGACTCTGTGTCCTTGACTTTAAAGGAAGTTGGGACAAGTTCTTACCATTAGTGGAGTTTTCCTACAACAACATTTATCAAGCAAGTATTGGCATGGCTCCATTTGAGTCATTGTATGGAAGAAAGTGTCGTTCTCAAGTATGCTGGGATGAGGTGGGTGAAGCAAAGTTGTTGGGATCGGAGTTGGTACGTATAACTACAAAAAAAGATTCAAACGATCCGACAACGTATAAAAACCTCACAAGATCGACAAAAGAGTTATGTTGATCTTCATCGAAAGGACGTGGAATTCAATATTGGAGATCATGTATTGTTACGTGTTGCTCCATAGAAAGGAGTTATGAGATTTGGAAAGAGAGGAAAGCTCAATCCTCAATTCATTGGCCCATTTGTAATCCTCGATCGAGTAGGAACTGTGGCCTATAGACTCGCCTTACCGCCAATTATGTCTCGTGTTCATAACGTTTTTCAGATATCTATGTTACGTAAATATGTGAAAGACCCGAACTAAATTATTGAATTAGAACCGGACGAGATAGCGGAAGATTTAACGTATGAAGAGGTACCTGTTAAAATCTTGGATAAGAAGGATCATTTGCTATGCTCGAAGGTTATACCTCAAGTTAAAGTTTTATGGAAAAACCACTATGTTGAGGAAATGACCTGGGATTAGAATCTAAAATGAAGTCAATGTATCCTCACCTCTTCGACATACCAGGTACGCACCCTAATTTTGAGGATAAAGTTTCATAAGAAGGGGAGATTGTAAGACCCCAACTTTTATGAATAAAGATTAATTTTTCTTGAAATATATTTTTGAATATTATGGTGTGGATTTGATATAATGTTATAGTTGTGGGTAATATTTACAAATTTTGCAAAGTAAGCAAGTGGTTATATAATATTCGATTGGTCGGAGAATATTCGTTTTAACAGGGAATATTCGTACGACGGCACAATCATTGGTGGACCCCACAACAGAAGTATTATCGTAGTTAGAAAATGTCAAAATTGTCTTTTATAAAAATAACGGCGAAAGTTTTACCGTTAAACTATTAAACTACCCGGTGGTAAAAGTACGATGAATCTGCATTGGTTCGCATAGTAGCACACAGTATTGATTATTGATGCTTACGTGAGAAGTCACTCAGTTATACTCAATTATTGCTACAGTAATTGCTGCATAATATCTCTCATATTATTGATTCAATTATTGTCACAATATCAATATTTTATATTATTAAATTAATAATTGAGACGATAAAGTTATTTATATTATTATTTGCAATATTGACGATGTCTAGAAAGTTCTGTCGATGACAGGTTTGGTCATCTAATTGCGCGCTAATAGGAAGAAATCCTTATCGAAAAGCCCCCTCTTTCCTAGGAATGATCTAGTTGTTAAATATTGTGAGTTATAATATTAATGATGAATAAGTTCGTGTTGATTAAAGATGAAATTGATAGTTCCATTGTGTTGGGATTATTAGTGTTAGTGGAAATCGATATTTATTTTGATAATAATTGATTTCTGGAGGTTATATTGACCAATCGGGTAATTAATCGGATAAATGAGTAATTAATTGCTATTAATTCACATGCTTATAACTATTTGTTCACATGTGTGTACTATTGATTCACATGCATGTACTATTAGGGGAGGTGGTGCAAGATTGATAATACTTGCATGACTAAATTAAAAATGGAGGTATAGATAAAGGTACTATACTGTAACTATTTTTTCACATTATATAACTATTGATTCACATGAATGTACTATTGATTCACATGATGTACTATTAGGGGAGGTGGTGCAAGTTTGATAATACTTGCAGGACTAAATTAAAAATGAAGGAAAAGATGAAGGTATTATACTATAATATTTCGAGTCCCAAAACGTGCAATTATCGAAACTATATTTTCCTATAAATAGAAGCACATTTTTCTTTTATTCTCACCAATTCACTAAGACTCACAAGAGCAATTATAGAGAGAGAAGCTATAGAGAGAAAGAAGAAGAGAAGTCTGCTACCTCACTATTCCAAAGATCCAAATCTTCTTCTCGAGGTAAGGGATATTATTTTTGTTCAAGATTCATAAGGAATAATATTTTCTTCCATACTCTGTCGTATGTGAGTAATATTATTTCATCTCATATTCCTGATTATACCCTCATTCTGTTAAAGTATTGCTTCTATACTCCGTGAAATTAGTAGAATATCCTTGATATTTGCGCTTCATCCAGTATCTTTTTATGAAAATATTATTATGAGATTTTTTGATAATTATTGATCTTTTCATACCGAAATACTATTCATGAGTTACTATTTATAGGTTACTATTCACCCAGTTACTATTCACTCAAATATTATTCACTCGGGTATTCGGGGCACTTTTCATGCCGGAGTAGTATTCACGAGTTACTATTCACTCGAATATTATTCACTCGAGTATTTGGGACACTTTTCATGTCGGGGTACTATTCACGAGGTACTATTCTCGATGTACTATTCACAGGGCACTATTCACGAGGTACTATTCACCCGAAAAATATATTTCTTTTCTGTCCAAATTATTTTTGATACATGAATATTATTCTTGAATTTTACTCCACAAAGCAGTATCATGTTAATAATTTGGATATTTTTAAACTCTAGATAAATTTAAAGTCTTTAATATTTATCCTTGATCTCGTTTGATTAATGCTTATATCATTGTCATCATCCTCATGCTTATATTGTGATGAAAGTCATCTTTGACATACATGCATAGATGGACTGTTGATTGGTATAATTATGACCAGGGATCATTCGGTATAATCATGACCCGTAATGTTACAAATGATGTGGTAAAAGTCTTCATTGGCCCGTAGTGCATTGATGGATAGTTGTTGGTATGATTATGACCAGGGATTATTCGGTATAATCATGACCATTGATGATTACATAAATATCCTTGGCCCGTAGTGCAGGGATGATTCGATGATGTGGTTTATTTATTAAGCTGAGTCTCAGCGATAAAGTGGATGAAAAACTTTTTAAATCATAGAAGATAGTAGATATCATGCTCTACTTGACTCTTCTAATGGATTGCTTGTTCCGCTGCAGTTAAACTTGATGTTTATTGTATTTTATCGCTTAACATTTGTTGAAGGCTAATGATAATGTATTCGCATTATCTTAGTCATATAATATTTCTTCTTGGGCTAGTTGAGCTCACCCTTTTGCTTTCATTGTTCTCTTCGTGAAATGAGAACGAAGCGGGACTATCGGGAAGCGGAGTGATGGTTCGAGATGGTTGGTTTAGCAGTCCTCACTACTTAGTGTGATAATAAATGTAATGAGGATTGAATTTGAGTTTGGATATTGTCTAGAAGACAATATTTATGTAAAAACTCAACAATATTTTGTTGTATTTTTACACGACAGTTGTATTAAAGAAGTTTGTATTTGATTTTTGTACCATGTATTTGGCGACTCAAGATGGGTGATGTATACCTATTTTGGAGGCATCACATTTATGTTCTGTGGTGAGGCAGGTTACTGGTGGGAATCTGTGAAGCGTACCCAGCCTACCGCACTCAATATGTCTTGGGAAGCGTTTCAGAAACTATTTAATGACAAGTACTTTCCTGAAAGTATTCATCATATGAAGGAGGTAGAGTTTATTAGACTGGAACAGAACAACATGACTGTGTCCCAGTATGAGGCTAAGTTCACGGAGTTATCCAGGTTTGCACCTTATTTGGTAGAGAATGAGAAACGTATGACGCGGATGTTTCTGAGAGGTTTGAAACCCAAAATTCGTCAATACCTCATTTCTCACAAATTTTCTCTATATTCAAATGTTGTGAACAGGGCTCAATTATTAGAGTGAGATAATGAGTCTGTTCAACCGGGGGACCACAACCAGGGTCGTACCGGTGGCAGCAGTTATCGGAGCAATGACAACCAACGGGAAGGAAAATATCTGAATAGCAGCGATAACCACTCTGGTGGTAATCGTGACCATGATAGTAAAAGAAGCGAGTCGGGGGGAGATTTCAAAAAGAGAAGGTACAACAATGACAGCGTGAAGACGTTAGCACCAACATCAACTGTTTCTAGGGGAGGAGAATGACCACCGGTCGTATGTTATAAATGCGGGAAAGAGGGACACATCAACCCAAACTGCCCACAACAATTCAAGGTGTGTTATAACTATGGAAAGGAATGTCATATAGCTCGAGATTGTTCTATAGCGAAACCAAGTCCAGCAGGGATGGTGACTGTGACAACCCGAGAAATTAGACAATTTATTAAAATCTTAAATGAGGGATTTAAGGTCAAATAATAGACCTAGACAGAAAATAAGTGTATGCGTTTGATATTTTTAGGAAGGAATTTTGAGGATTTAAAATTCTTGTGAAGAATTATCAGGTTTAAATATCTAAGTGTATACGAGTCGGTATATGTGATCATATATGTGAACAGTAAATTTGTATGTGTATAATTTATGGTTAAGGATCAAATCTTGATCAGATAAGTTACATAGGTTACAAACCCCTAAAATTATAATGAAAATGTTAAGGTTAGGTTATGAAACCCTAATCAGTAATTTTATGTGTACAGTTTATGAATAAGGATCAAGGATTTATCAGATGAGTTGTAACTTTATCAAACTCTAAAGTTATGTGAGAATGTAAAGGATTAAGTTAGTAAACTTTAACGAACTATTAGAAACCCTAATGATCGGATCGAAAACCCTAATTTTAGTTTCGGGAATTCGAAACCCTAATTCGGATATTGAAAACCCTAATTTGGGAATTCAAAAGTTAAGTTTAATTGGCTAAGTGTAAAATGTTATGGAATAAAAGGGAAATATCCAAAATACCCTTCAAGTTGTAGGGGAAAAGACTAAATTGCCCTAAATAGGTGCGAAATGACCGAAATACCTTTTTTCTTGAAATTTAAGTAAAAGATTTTGAAATCTTGGTGAGTCATCAAGCCAAGGCTTATCAACATGTGCTATATATCTAATATATTAGCTATCTATTGCCACCTTGCAATATTTGGTTCATGAATCAAAGATTTTAACTTAAAAAGAAAGTAAAGTAACTCACTTTTCTTTCCAAACCAATCAGGACCTTCTCTCTCTTCAAGTTTCGAAATCTAGAGTGAGAAAGAGTGAGAGACAAAGCTATGATCATCACTTAGCTGTCCAAGAACAAATCAAGGATCAAAAGTTCAAAAATCAAAGCATAAAGGTATAAAACCCTAGCCTTATAAAAATCTATGTGATCTTATGTTATATGTTGTAGTTAAATGTTTAAATTTGTGTTTAAGGAGGTTATTGAGTGATCTATGATGTTATATCATAGATCCATAACATCTAGAAGCCAGAAAATCAAGTTTTAGAACTAACTTAGAACCCTAAATTTATGGTCTGACAGCCTAATGTCAGGGCCCATAGATCTGTGTATGTTAATGATTAGGTATGTTAGATGTTATAGACTTGTTCTTTGCTATGAGGATAATAGACTAGAAGTGGAATCACATTAATACCATGTCTAGATCTCAAGTTATAATCAGTCAAACATGGTTGACCGACCATGGAAATCAGTTTCTGGAAAACCCAGATTTTTTTTCCAGGTAGCTATGACAACATCTTTAAGGCCTCTGATCTTGCTACTGACAAGTGATTTGGCCATGTTTGTGTAATGGACTTGTAGTCTGGTATAAGTACTACAACATCATACCTTTCTAACACTTAGATATTGCAATGGACCAAAGTTATTAAGAGTCAAAGTAGCCTTGATCATCTGATTTGTGCATTTCTGGAAAACCCAGAAAACGGGAAGAACAGATTTTTGACATGGCTTGACCATGCCAGATCTCACTAATGTGTTGATGTTATGATGTTATGATGTTATCTACTTGTAGCCTGACATATCTACTACATATATGAATCACTAGATCACACAAAACAAGCCTGGAAAGCAAGGATTTAAGGGCTCAAAATAGGTACCTTGATCGTTTCTTAAATTACGGAAACCCGAATTTGAAAGCAATGTGTCCGACATCATATTGGAGAGCTTATAACTCTCTGATTTGTTGTAGATTGGCCATGAAATTAGTATGTAGTTGTATTATTACACTTATACTACATGATTAAAACATTTTCTAACCCAGAAGATATTAAGATCTAAGATCAAATAGTGGTTAAACTAGCTACCTCGAGCACTGACCATGAATGTTCTGACATATTCAAGAACACCTATAGCGACGGTTCTGTCGCTATAGGACCCTTTAGCGACAGATAATTTTGGAAAATTAATTATTTTAATTAATAATTAGAGAAAAATAGATTTTAATTATTAAAAATACATAATAAATTATTAAAAATTATTTTAAAGTCCGAAAATTAGTTTTTAATTATTTTGAGTATATTTCAAAAATATTTAATATTTTTGGAATATAAAAGTTATTTAATTTATTTAATTATAATATTAAATAAATTATTTAAAAATGATTTTAATATTTGAAAAATCATGAAAAATTATATTATGATATAAGAAAATATTTTAAGTTATTTTTAATAACTTTTGATATTTTGTGATGAATTTCATTAATAAATTTATATTAATGGTGAATAATTTATTTAATGAATATATTAAATAAATTAAGGAAAATTAGAATTAATGATTTAAAAATCATATAAAAATGATTTAAGTGTTATAAAAATATTTTAAGTTATAAAATGTAACTTTTGATATTTTGTCATGAAAATATTAATATTTTAATAGTAATAGCAATTATCGGATAATGGATTTATGTTTAAAAATCATATAAATATGATTTTAAGGTATTAAAATACTTTGTAATATTATAAATATATTATAATGTTATGTTATGATTTCCATTAATATTTAGTATTAAATAAATATTAATGATAAAGGAATTATGTGGTATTTAATTTAGAAAAAATACGATATTAATGATTGGAAAATTATTTTAAATGGTAATAATTACTTGAAAATTATTGCAAGTTTATAAAAAATATTTTTACTGATAAGAAAATTATCTAAGATAATTTTTAAGTGTTTAGGCAGAGTTTAATTGAACTTAAACTCGAGTATTGTCCTACTAGACCGTCGGGATGTTAGAATTTTGTCGGATTCAACTCGGACTTAAATAGTCTGACTTGATGCTAAGTTTTATGTGTTGTATAGACTGATAAGGTTATGTGTTATGTGTTTAGGTTATTCTATGTATGTGTGTGTGTGTGTATATATATATATATATATAATAGTATTATATTATGATGATATTATTCTAATATTGGAGATCTATATTACTAATATTAGGTCTTCGGATAAAGCGATATAGATTGCGTAGCAGTAATCAACCGATCAGGCAAGTTTTTCTGAACTCTATTAAGAGTTGTTTCATTTAGATATGCTTATGGTTAATCATTGCTGATTGCCATGTAGAATTGTACTCTGTAAATATTGCATGTATAAATCAGGTATGAAAGGTTGATCACCTTCATTACCGTTCGGTCCAGATATATTTGTTCATGTTTAACACTTGTTCAGTCAAAAGTTTGTTCGTGCTAGTTTTCAACTATATTGAAGAATTATAGCCAGCTTATTATTCAGACTCTTTCAATCATGATATATCCTTAAATAAAATTTAAACTTTCTGGGCAACTTTCATGCTCACCCTTGCTATATCATGATAAAACATTGCAGATTAAGGCGAATGCTTCGGATACGAGGAAAGGTTAAAGACAGTTCCAGCTTTAGGTTATGTGTGCAGCTTAATTTGTACAAGTATTGTATAGTAATGTTATTGTAAGTCAAATAAGTTATGATTTGTGTATAAGTTAAGGTTACTCGACCTTGGAGAATAGTGTGTAAAGTTTAATGTATAAACAATTTATGTTTATATCTTTCGCAATAGTTATAGAAATAATTGTACCAGATCCGTGGTGATTCGGGACCCGGATTTGGGGCTTTCACAGTGACTCCAAAGGCTGTCCCGAAGAAGTCAAAGTTAGCAGTTTTTGGAAGAGCGTTTAACGTGATTGCCCAAAACGTGAAGAACCCAAACGAGGTGATCACGGGTAAGCTAATCATAGACTCTTGCAAAGTTTATTCCTTATTAGATACCGGTTCTACCCATTCTTTTATCTCTCCTGCTTGTGCTTAACGTTTGAACTTGACACCTGAGAAATTAGACTTTGACTTATCTGTTGAAACTCCGTTAGAAGAAACCTTTATTACGTCCCCTGTTTATAAATCATGCTTGATTCAAGTTGGGACCCTCAGATTACCAGTTGATCTCATCTCTTTGAAAATACTTGCATTTGATGTGATTTTAGGGATTGATTGGTTAACTACTCATCATGCTAAAATTGATTATTTTCGTAAGGTTGTTAGTTTTCATATTCCTAACCAACCTGTTATACGCATTCAAGCAACTAAACCACTAAAGTCAATCACTGTTATATCAAGCCATAAAGTCATTCGTTTATTAAAAAACGGATGTCAAGCTTTCTTAGCCCATGTCATGGACTTGAACAAAAATACGTCAGATTTGAATAATATTTCTGTTGTTAGTAAATTTCCTGAAGAACTTCCTGGCCTACCCCAAGAGCGTGAAATCGAATTTTGTATCGACCTTGAACCCGGAACAAAACCTATTTCCAAAGCCCTATATCGAATGGCTCCTATTGAACTTCAGGAGTTAAAAACCCAACTACAAAAGTTGTTAGATAATGGTTTTATTCGTCCTAGTACATCTCCTTAGGTTGCTCTTATTTTATTCGTAAAGAAGAAAGATGGGATTATGCGACTTTGCATTGACTATCTGGAGTTAAACCATGTCACCATCAAAAATAGGTACCTACTACCTCGCATTGATGATCTGTTTGACCAGTTGCAAGGTGCTAAATTCTTCTCAAAAATTGATCTTCGTTCTGGATATCATCAACTAAAGATTAAAACTAAGGATATTCCGAAGACTGCCTTCAAAACTCGTTATACGGGCATTACAAATTCCTAGTCATGTCTTTTGGATCGACTAATGCTCCTGCGGCTTTCATGGATATGATGAACCGAGTATTTAAGAAATATTTGGATCATTTTGTGGTTGTCTTTATTAATGACATCCTCATCTATTCCAAAAGTCATGAAGATCATGAGCAATATTTGAGGCCGATACTCCAAAAGCTTCGTGAAAATAAGCTATATGCCAAGTTGAAGAAATGCGAGTTCTGGATTGAAGAAGTAGTATTCCTTGGGCATGTGGTATCAAAGTATGGAATATCAGTTGACCCGGCAAAGATTAAAGCAATACAAAGTTGGGAGCGACCTAAGACAGTAACCGAAGTACGTAGCTTTCTGGGCTTAGCTGGTTATTATCGTAGATTCGTTGAAGGATTTTCTCGAATCACTACTCCATTAACTAACCTAACTCGAAAAGATACAAAATTCGAATGGAGTGAGGAATGTGAGAAGAGCTTCCAAGAACTCAAGAGGAGACTCATTTCGGCACCTATTCTGACAATACCATCAGGTTCAGAGGGATTTGTTATCTACAGCTATTCTTCAGGCAAAGGTTTAGGATGTGTTCTCATGCAACATGGGAAAATCATAGCCTATGCCTCGCGACAACTCAAAGAATATGAGAGGAATTATTCTACTCATGATCTAGAGTTGGCAATAGTCGTTTTCGCGTTAAAAATTTGGAGGCACTACCTGTATGGGGAGAAAGTGGAGATGTATTCAGATCATAAAAGTCTCAAATATTTCTTCCCCAAAAGGAACTCAACATGCGGTAACAATGTTGGCTCGAGCTAGTAAAATATTACGACCATACCATTCAATATCATTCTTTAAAAAGCAAACGTGGTAGCTGACGCATTGAGTAGAAGATTGTATGCGGGTACGAGTGCGATGTTGTTAACACAAAGACCCATTATGTACGACTTACAAAAGATGGAGATAGAGTTAAAGGCTCCAAGTACCCACGTGATGATATCAAGTATACGCGTACAACCGACTTTAATCGATAAAGTTAAAGTTGCTCAAGCCACAGACCCAGAACTTATGTGTATGAAGAAGAAGGTACATGAAGGTGTTATTCCAGAAGCAAGAATCGATGAAGAAGGAATACTTCGAGTCAACTCCAGAATTTATGTTCCTAATGACTCTGATTTGAAGTATAAAATCATGATGGAGGCACACAACACAGCGTTTACAATCCATCCTGGAAGTACTAAAATGTATCGTGATATTCGACATACATTTTGGTGGAGCAATATGAAGAGAGAGATTGTAGAGTTTATCTCAAGATGTTTAACTTGTTAACGTGTCAATGTGGAGCATCAAGTGCCAAAGGGTCCATTGCAATCACTTGAGATTCTAGAATGGAAGTGGGAGCACATTAACATGGATTTCCTTACTTGTCTTCCCAAGGTTTCTCAAGGCATAGATGCAATTTGGGTTATTGTCGATAGATTAACCAAGTCTGCTTATTTCTTGCCGATACGGGAGACTTGTTCCCTTGAATGTCTTGCTCGTATGTACATAAATGAGATTGTGAGGTTGCATGGCATGCCAGTATCCATAGTTTCGGATCGTGACCCAAGGTTCACTTCACGATTTTGGGTTAGCTTGCAGAAAGTTATGGGCACGGATTTACGATTCAGTTCGGCATACCATCCTCAAACGGACGGGCAATCAGAAAGGACTATTCAAACTCTTGAAGATCTATTGAGACTTTGTGTTCTAGACTTCAAAGGGAGTTGGGATAAGTACTTATCATTGGTGGAATTCTCCTACAACAACAGTTATCAGGCAAGTATAGGTGTGGATCCATTCGAAGCATTATATGGATGAAAGTGTCGCTCTCCAGTATGTTGGGATGAGTTGGGTGAAGCAACATTGTTGGGACCAGAGTTGGTACGTATGGCTACAAAAAAGATCCAAATGATCCGACAACGTATACAAACGGCACATGATCGACAAAAGAGTTATGCGGATCTTCATCGAAAGGACATGGAATTTAATATTGGGGATCATGTATTGTTACGTGTTGCTCCATGGAAGAGAGTTACAAGATTTGGGAAGAGAGAAAAGCTCAATCCACGATTTGTTGGTCCATTTGAGATTCTTGACCGAGTAGGAAATGTGGCCTATAGACTTGCATTACCTCCAAGCATGTCTCATGTTCATAATGTTTTTCACATATATCGTGCTTTCAGAATATGTGAAAGACCCAAACCACATTATGAGTTAGAACCAGATGAGATAGCCGAAGATTTAACGTACGAGGAGGTACCTGTCAAGATCTTGGATAGGAAGGAGCATGTCCTACGCACAAAGATTATACCATAAGTCAAAGTTTTGTGGATGAACCATGCTATTGAGGAAATGACCTAGGAGTAGGAAACAGAAATAAAAATGAGGTATCCTCGCCTTTTCGAAACACTAAGTACGTAGGTCAATTTCGAGGACGAAATTTCATAAGGAGGGGAGGTTGTAAGTCCCCGACTTTTATGAATAAAATAGAATTTCCTCTATTTATTATCTTAAAATAGTAAGGGCTTGATTTGATTAATGTGGTTAGTTATGGGTAAAATGCGCAAATATTTTAAATAAGCAAGTGGTTATAAAATATTTAATGTTGTCGGAGAATATTCGTTTGGTCGTGGAATATTCTTGCTGTTGGGGAATATTCGTATGACGGCGCAGCCATTTGTGGGCCCCATAATAGAAAACTGTCAAATGAAGAAAACGACAAGTATGAGTTTTTTATAAATAACGACGTAGTTGTTACTGTTAACACTGTTGGAATACCCGGTGGTTAAAATATAGTAATACGCGATGTTGCACAGTAGCGCGCGGTATTGCACAAATTATTGATTCTTACGTAAGAAGTCACTACTCAATAATTGTTACCATAATTACTGTTCAATATTTTATTTTATTGATTCAATAATTGCTACATTGATATTTTATATTATTGATTCAATAATTGTCACTGCACAGTATTTCTCATTACCAGATCAATAATTCATATTATTTGAATAATATTATTAGATAACATTATTGGCAATGTCTAAGGAAGTTCTGTCTAAGAAAGGGGTTTGGTCACCTAATTTCGTGCCAGTAAGGAGAAATTCTTATCGGAAAGTCCCCTCTTTCCTGGGAATGACCTGATTGTCATTATTGTGATTCTGTAATATTATTTGTGAATAGTTAATTATTGATTTATATGATAAGAAAATATTTATTTTATGTGGATATAAATGAAGGAATTAATGCTGAGGTGTTTTATCAGTATTTTGTCGAAATGAAGGTGTTGAAAATCATTCGTATATGGATTTCGATCATTTTTCGTTTAGAATTTGGAAAAACTTTCTTCTACAAAGTTGTAGAGAATTAAAATTCCTATGGATTGGACATAAGATTTGAATTTTTCTGATAAAAGGGCTATTTATTATGAATTATTGAAGTTCCAGAATAATTAATTTTTGGAGTTATAAATATTTTTAAAAGAAAAACATTTTTAATATGGGTGGGACCCACTTGTGTGTGCTGATGAAAATGATGTGGTGTGCATAGGAAATTTTTTGAAAATACTATTATTTTATTAAATTTTCTACTTTGGCGTTCTAAGCATTTTCCTATAAATAGGGTGCTTAGGTTAGAATTGAAAATCACACCAGAATTAGAAGTTTTCTCTCTCTATAATATCGAGTGTATTTTTGTGAGTATTTAGATACTTTGAGAGTTGATAAGCAGTGCAAGTTTTCTTCAGCATTATATCTGATATTTTAGTCAGAAGTACTGTTCTTTTGAGGTAAGGGATGTTATTTCTTTTTCGTAAATGATGTTATTTCTTTCAATATCATTATACTGGAATATTGGTATGAATTTTATTATAAAATTTTTACCTTTTTATGTCGAGATTACTATTCACGTATACGGTATTATTCACGAATACAGTACTATTCACGAGTATTATTCACAAAGTATGATTTTTCTTGTGAAATTGTTACCTTTTCGTGGTAGGGTTACTATTCACGTATACGACACTATTCACGTATACGACATTATTCACGTATAAGACACTATTCACAAAAAAATTAAATTTTCTTTTCTTTGTCCAAGTTGTCTATTATGGTTACTATCTTTGATTGTATCCATGTTTTGATCTTTATTCTTGAATTTTGCTCCACAATTGATTATTATGGAGTATTTTTGAACTTGGATAAACTAAAGTACGAATCCCTAATCTTTGATCTTTTATCTCGCATGACTCGTTTTCTTTATTTTCATCATCCTCGGTCCTAAATGGTGATATAACTGAATATCTTTGGCCTGTAGTGCAAAGATGAATGATTATCTGATGAATATCTTTGGCCGTAGTGCAAAGATGAACAGGTGTTGAGATGAACATGACTAACTGGGGATACGAATGAATATCTTTGGCCCGTAGTGCAAAGATGAATATTTGTTTCAAGATGTATATTGATTGATGTTACAGGGATAAAATATTGATGATGGACTTTTAAATCATATAAGATAGTAGATTTCATTCTTTATTTAACTCTTCTAATGAATTGTTATTTTTGCTGCGAATATTGATCTAAAATTTGTTGTCCATTATATTTTATCTGATTTATTGAAGGCTAACGATAATTTGTTTTTCATTATCTTAGTCATAATATTTTTTACTGGGCTAATTGAGCTCACCCTTTTCCTTTTTGTTCCATTTTTCTTCTTAGGAGGCGAGAATATAGCGGGAACTAGTCGGGGTATGGAATGATGGTTCTAGACAGTTGTTTTAGTAGTCCTCACTATTTTGTAAAATAGTGTATTAATAATTGTAATGAGGACTTTATTTGAGTTTGGATATTGTCTAGAAGACAATATTTGTTTTTAAACTCACAGTATATGTGTTGTCGTATTTTACACAACAATTGTAATAATAAAATTAAAGTTTTTTCTGTACCATGTATTTGGAGACTCAGAATGGGTTGTGTGGATCTATTTTGGGGGCGTCACAGATACTATGATAATAATTGAATCAATAATATGAGATACTATGCAACAACTACTGTGACAATTATTAAATGAACTGAGTGACTTCTTACGTAAGCATCAATAATCGAAATATCAGACAATACTGCAGGTGTCTTGCTATCGTGCAACCACACGATTCATCGTTCTTTTATCACTGATATTTCAACAGTTAATGGTAAAAGTTTTGCCGTTATTTTTATAAAAAGGTTATTTTATCGCTTTTTATATCCGACAGTCATTCCGTTGTGGGGTCCACCAATGATTGTGTCATCGTACGAATATTCCCTGACAAAAAGAATATTTTATGACAACTTGCTTACTTGTAAAATTTACGCATATCACCCATAAGTATAGTATTATATCAAATCACACCTTATTATTCAAAATAATATTTAGAGAAAATTCAATCTTTATTCATAAAAAATTGGAGTCTTACACATATATGGAACACATTGCTGAGGGTGAGTTCCTTGCCAGATGTCATTTTCAGAACCACCTTTCCTTGTCCAACAATCTTAGATGAAGAAGAATTTCTCATGTACAATTGTTCTCCATTGTCAATTTCTTGATAAGTGGAGAACATCTTCCTGTCAGAACACACATGTCGGGTTGCTCTAGTATCTACCCACCATTCCCTGATATTCTCAACCAGTTTTACTTTAGAAACGACCACTGAAAGATTCATTTCAGAAACATCTTGAAGAAGACCATCCACTTCCATTACATTGGCTTGTGCGGATTTCTTATTCTGGTCTTTGCATTTACGACAATCATTTTCCCTATGTCCAGGCTTGTCAAAAATGTAGCATTTGCTTGGAACTTTTTATTTGTTCCTTGTTGAGGCCCATTGCCAGAAAACTTCCTCTTTTTAGACTTCAGACCTTGTTCCAACACGTTGGATTTATATTCCATAAATGTCCTTCTTGTTTTCTTCTCAGAGGCACGGCTGTCCTTTTCTATCCTTAATCTTACAATTAATTCTTCAAGTTTCATCTCTTTGCGTTTATATTTGAGATAATTCTTAAAATCTTTTCACATTTGTGATAATTTTTCAATAATTGTAGTAACTTGGAAAGATTCACTTAAAGACATACCTTTTGCATGTATTTCATGCATGATTACTTGTAACTCTTGGACTTGGTTGATGACAGCCTTGGAATCCACCATCTTGTAGTTCAAAAACCTAATAACTACGAACTTCTTCGTGCCAACATATTTTGTTTTATATTTCTCATCCAAGGAATCCCATAGTTCTCTTGCTATTTTGAGAGAACTATACACATTATATAATTTCATATCCAATCCATTGAGGATATAGTTTTGGCATAAGAAATCAGCATTATTCTATGAAAGTAGTATGCATACAAGCCAATCATGTTTGATGATAAAGAATATACTTTGTAACAATCTTATTCATTTATTAATAAAAAGTATTAATTTATTAAAGGCTTTTAATTATCTACATGATGTTGTTTTATAATATGTGATAAACCCATAGTTTTAAGCAATGCTTTTAGAATAATGATGATGATCATTCTAATGAGATCTAAATTCTTTGAAAGCTTAAAACTAAAATAGTTCCCAATCGTTGGATTACTAAATTGGGGATTAGTGAATCCGGATAGATTGGTACATACGTTGCTTGCTCATTGGATGAGGATGATTGATCTCATGATCATTTGTGTGGAGACACTAAAACAAGTATGTAGGTGCTTATTAGAGAATAAGTTCATCGAGCATTGGCTCGCTAAGGAATACCTAATGGAGTTTTATTTGCTGTCGATCAATAGGAATTCTCAGTAGTGATAGTAGTACAAGTAATCCTTGAACTTGAGATCATCATAGTATCTTGTGTATGATGAGTTATACTTTGACTTATTCCTTAAGACCCTTAGGGCATATCAAAGGGTATGCTTGGGTATAATAAGTCAGTCATGGAGATAATGTATGATCAATAAAGAATCTACCACTTCTAATAAAAGAAGAGAAATGTCTATGTGATTCGATAAATGACAACCCAAAGAGTCCTTGGCGAGGCGTAATGAAATTAGAAAGGAGTTTCTAATTTGCATTATTTGGAGTTGTGCATTTAAGGATCGAAATACATATAATTAAATAAAATAAGACTTGACAAAGAATTCCATGCCTTATATTTAATTGGGACATTGTATGGTGGAAGGATTGAATCAGACAGTAACTATTTACTCAAAGGTTCTTTAATGATTAATGTTGAAATCTATATTATCCGGAAAGTCGTTGATCGCTAGGGAGGCTTATCCCTATTGTAGAATAAATATTATTTATTTAAATAAATTAATTGTTTAATTTATTTATTTAAATAAGATTAGAATTGTTCTAATTGATTTATTCACAACCTAGGTTTAATATGGAGAACCTAAAGGGTCACACCATAAAAGGAAGAATAATTATTTAAGAAGTTAATGGCATAATCGTAATAATATGTTAAGTATATTTAATTTAATCTATGGTGATAGAATAAATTAAATAGCTTAATATTTATTATTTAATATTTTAGAAATATTAAATATAAATTAATAAGAGGAGTCTTATTAATATTATTACAATTATTATTATTTTAATTTCTAAAAGAGTTTAGGAATTAATTTAATATAAGTACTCTCATTTATTCCTAATAGGATTAGGAGGAAAAATTAGTTAAAGGAGTTTAATTAATTATCCCTAATAAGATTAGGGAGCTTAATTAATTAAAAGAATTTAATTAATTAAATAAAACCCAATTCCTTAATTGTTAAGGTGGGTCATTTACATCTATTAATAAGAGGAGTCTTATTATGGGTGAAGGGTTGTTGATTTTTTCAACAACGACATAATTCTAATTTGTTGGAGAGTACCCTTTTCTATAGAGATAGGAAAAACTAGGGTTTGAGCCAATACCCCCTTCTTCTTGAATTTTCTTCTTCCTTGGTGGATCACCTCTAGAGGCCAAACATTTGGGTGGCTAACGTTGATCAAAGGAAGGAACCAAACCCGGTGGATTCAAGATTGAACGCGAAAGAATTTGGAGGTGAACTTGTACCTGAGGAAGCTCGATCTTCAATGGTATGATTTATTCTTTATCTTTTCGTTTAATTAATAATCGTGCATAAAGGGTGATCTGGGTTTATGGTTTGTAAATTATTTTAAACTCTGATTTTACACGCTTCCGCTTAATTTATGCAATTTGATTGCGTTCAAGAATATTACAAACCTAACAGTGGTATCAGAGCCAAACCTTTATGCGAATTATTAATTGTTTTAATTTGATATGTATATTGATATGTGTTTAGAACAATTTAATTGGGCATAATTTTATCGTATAAAATTTAAAAAACAAAAAAATATATATATATATATCCGTCGTAATTTTTTTTTTTTTGAAAAAACAGAAATCATTTGAATGATTTAGAGAGAAAAGAAATCGAAATAAAATTATAATAAAAAAAAAGCAAAGAATAATTCATGGTTTTACATGCTTTTGAGATGCACGGAAATCAAGCTACTGTGATTCAACAACAAAAAAAAAAAAAGTCATGCTTAATTTTTTTTTTAGGAAAAACACTTTTTATATAATATATATATATTGATTATTATATTATATATATATATAATAGTTATATATATATATACTATATATATATATTATTCTTAATTATTTTATAATTAAAATAAAATGTTAATTTTAATTTTAAAATAAAAGGTTTATTTTAATCTTAAAATAAAAAGATTTATTTAATTTTAAAATTAGAATTTCATGCTAACTAATTAGAGTTGGAATTGGATTCTATGATAACTAATTGGAGTTGAAATTGGATTATATTTTTCCTTAAATAAAGGAGTTTATTTAGATTTGAAATAAGATTTCATATTATTCAAAATAAAAGAGTTTATTTGAATAGGAAAAGAATCCTAATTTCCTTAAATAAAGGAGTTTATTTAGATATGAAATAAGATTTCATATTATTCAAAATAAAGGAGTTTATTTGTGAATAGGAAAGAAAATCCGTGTTTCCTTTAATAAAAGATTTTTTTTTTCATGGAATTGGATTCCATAATTAATTAAAATAAAAGAGTTTATTTTAATTAAAGATTTTTTTTACATGGAATTGGATTCCATAATTAATTAAAATAAAGGAGTTTATTTTGATTAAAATAAAATAATTTATTTTATTCAAAATTGGATAAATTAAAATAAAAATAGTTTTATTTTGATTTAAATTTGGATTAAAATAAAGGAGTTTATTTTGATTCAAAAATAGATTTTATACTAACTAAATTTGCCCATTAAATGATATCAATATATATATTAAATGTTTATTATTCATAAGATGAATGTTATTTATTGATCGTGATGATGATGTGTATGATAATAAATGGGATTGATTATGAATTTATTGACCAATGCGATTGGATTTTATTTTAGTTGGATGCATGAATGTATGGGTTTTATTAAATGGGGTCTGCAGACTCGCCTTCTCTAATTTTTCTTAATGTAAATTCTATCTCTCTCCTATGTACTTCCCCTCGATCACGATCAAGGTTTCTATTTATTTTAAAATAGTTATGTAATAGGAATAGTTAGAATTAATTTTTGAAAAATTGGAGATCAAGGACAAGAAGCGCATGAAGACCCGCTTTGTAATGGAGCCGGGTTTAAATGTAATAGTTATATTTAAATATTATTTCTCGCACACCCTAGGGTTTTGACCTTTTGGTTCACTTGGTGGCTCTAGTGAACCAAACTAGAATAAAAGTCCATAATCAATCCAAGGGTAGAATATAGTATTCTATATGTGCATGCTTATACTATATATATTATATATTATGCAAACATGCTTCGCATGTTCATTAATATGACGCTAATATATATTTTATATATATGTGTAATGCTGCCGCTTAAACAAGATGAGACAAATTAATAACAAACCCCTCAATTTTTATATTAAGTTCTAAGCGTTCAAAGATATTTGGAATATCGAACGTCGCTTTCTAGCATGATAAAATTAATAGAGTATTAAATATTTAATATGAGTTTGTTGTGTCACCACAAGGCAAGTATTAAGTATTTAAGATGTTAATTTATCACATTTGATGCTTATAAAGAAAATTGAACAATATTGTTTTGTTGTGTCACCACAAGGATGATATTTTTCTTTTTGAATATATGGAGTGCTAGGTCGGACTTAACTTGGATAATTTTGATTCGGATGTGTCACCACTGATCAAAATAATCTAAGAGGCAAAATACAAGGAGTTGCATAGTTGATGTAATTGACAAAAAGTTGTTCACCTATTTATTTATATATAGTTTGTTGTGTCACCACAAGGCTATATACATTTGAAATGGGATCCTTATTCTCACTAGCAAATCTTTAATTAGATTTTCTTAACTATATATATTGAGGGTAATATAGTTTGAAGAAAATAGTGGGAGATACCAATTTAAAACAAGACCTAATTTATTTTGGTAATTAATAAAAGAATGTATGTTAAAATGTTGTTAATTACAAATTCATTTACAGAATTTTACAATGTCTAAATTACTATCACTGCGAAGCATATTAGATGCTAAATTAACCAGACCGAATTAAACGGATTGGTTAAGGAATTTGAGAATAGTTCTCATAGCTGAAAAGCTATCTTATGTCCTTAATACGCCTATCCCTGCAATGGTTGCAGACAATGCCTTTGAGGAAGAGATTACTACTTTTAGAAAGTGGCAAGATGATGCACAGTTGGCTCAATGCATCATGCTCGCATCCATGAGTAACGAGCTTCAGCGTCAGCCTGAAACTATGGATGCTCCTACTATATTCCTGCACATTAAGTAGTTGATGGTGAGGAAAGTAGGACTGATAGATATCAGATATCTAAGGAGCTCTTCCGATCTAGAATGGCCAATGGCACTATAAAGATGCATAAAAAGTTCTTAACATAATCAATTTGATTGATCAATTAGAGACAACTGGTTTTGTCATAGATGGAGAGTTGAGCCAAGATTTGATCTTGCACTCACTCCGGACTCTTTTCACAATTGTTGTGAATTTTCATATGAACAAGCTAGATATCGCCTGGCGATTTGCTTAACATGTTGAAAAATGTTGAGAGTCACTTTCCAACCAAGAAAGATCAAGTCTTACTTGGTAGGGGCCAAAGGATCTTCAAAAGAAGAACGATTCAAAGAAGGTAAATAGAAAGGCATAAACAAAGGATAATAAGAACAAAACCGATATGGATAGCAAAGGAGTTTGCTTCCACCGCAATAAGCCCGACTTCGGAAAGAAATCATGAGAAGCATCTTGCAGGAGAGGCTAACCAAAGAAGCTTAGTGAAGTTTTGCATAATACGCTTTTTGTTCATGATTGAAATAAATTTTTCTTTAAGTCAAGGTTCTACTTGGGTATTGGATACCGACTTTGGTTATCATAAATATAGATTTATGAAGGGACCAAGCAGAAGTAGAAAGTTAAACAAAGATAAGTAATCCTATGTGTGGAAAATGAAGCAAAGGTCACTTTGATTAGCTATAGAAACTTATAGTTTAGAAGATCGCTTACGGGCAAATCTATTAAGTCAATAAGTTGTTATTGTATTCCAGTTCTTGTTAAAAATATTATTTCCATTTTATTGTTGGACAATGAAAACTTTGGTATTATAATTAAGAACAATTGTTGTTCTATTTATAATAATAATGTTTTGTATAGAACTGGAATATTACTTAATAAATTTTGTATACTTGACTTACATGAAAATAATTTTGCATATTGAACAAATTAGTATAAGAAAAGGAGATGATCATTCAAAGAGTTGAATGTGTGTATTTGCTAAAATACAAGTGTGAATTATTTGAAAGGTTCAAAGAATTCAGAAGTGAAACAAATTGGCAAAGTATTAAGATTCTTTGATTAGATCAAGGGATAAATACTTGTGCAATAAGTTTCTAGATCATCTCAAATAGTTTTTTCATAATGGACACATCCCGATATGCAATAATTGATTGATGTATCTGAATGAAAAATCGTCCTTGTTGGACATAGTGCGGTCCATAATGATTTTACCGACATTCCAAAGATCCTTTCAGGATCATGTCCTAGAAATGGGCTGATATCTACAAAAAGGTAACCTCAAAATCAAATTTCAAGACTCCATAAAAGTTATGGATTCGGAAGTATTCCTAATCTTAAGTATGTTAAGATAAGGGTTGTCCAACTTATGTGAAACGGTTTCAAGGATAAGCTTGGGACAAGATTTGACATGTATGATTTGTGGGACATCCTAAAGTAAGTTTAGGGTATATGTTCTATAATTTTACTTAGCAAAAGGTGTTTGTTACTGAAACACACGCCTTCTAAGATAAAGGTGTTTATCATCAAGGGCTAGTGGGAGGATTATAGATCTTGAAGAGTTCATGATCCACAAAACACTATAAGTCAAATAAGAGGAACGTAGATAGACCTATTGTTGCAATCACAAACCGAATCAGAATCGGAATAAGATCAAGATACCTAGGAGGTATGGATTCATCATAGATGATGATGATGAGGTACTCATCATAGAAGATGATGATCCGATTACATACGATGAGGTAAGAGTTCTAGTGTGTACAAAAGGGACAGTGGGAGCGCCGTGACATTCCTAATATTATATGTTGATATACTACGGATAAGGAATGACATACCAATGCTACAATCAGTAAAGATAAAGTTGTCTAAACATTCCTCCATGAATGATTTGGAAGAGTATCTTAATTGGGGATATAAATCTATATAGATAGATTCAAGAGGATGCTCGACTTAACCCAAGGAACGTATATTCATTTGATGCTAAAGTTGTTTAGCATGACAAACTCCAAGAGATGTCTCATGTCGATGAGCTATGGAGTGTATCTCTCTTAATAGTCCCCAGACTCTCGAAAAAGAGAGGTCGCATGAGTGACAATCATGTATGCAATGAAATGTACGAGAGACGATGTTGATCGACCATATCCCGGAGAAGTTCACTATGAGTCGTTGAAAACATCTTAAAGTGCTTAACCCAAGCACTAAGGATGTGATCATATTCATGGTGGGTCTAAATTAAAACTAGAGGGCTTAACAAACTCAAGTTTTTTAGGCAGCACTAAGATGACGTAAAAATCCACTTTAAGGTAAAAGCGTTATCTTGAACAAAGTGCGTTGAATTCGAAAGGTTCCAAACAATGAAAGAGTTGTTGGTTTAGTGATAAAGACAAAGTATATAGCTATAAATGAAGTCGCAAGTTGATTGTTTGGATTAAAAGTTCATTACGTAACTAGGAATAGTTCCTAAGTCTCATCTTGAATCTAAACATGTGTTGTGGCACTTTCATTTGATTATTAGTATCATTGAAAGATGGGAAATCACTATAGAGATAGTGGACTCTCATGAACAACATTACATATCCATTAACTAAAGCTTATCCAATGTTGCAGGATAATCGTCACTTTAGAGAAGAAGAAGAGTATGAGTTACCATGACGATTGGCTTTTAGAAAGTGCAAGTGGGAGATTGAAAGTAGTATGCATACAAGCCAATCATGTTTGATGATAAAGCATATACTTTGTAACAATCTTATTCATTTATTAATAAAAAGTATTAATTTATTAAAGGCTTTTAATTATCTACATGATCTTTGTTTTTATAATATGTGATAAACCCATAGTTTTAAGCAATGCTTTTAGAATAATGATGATGATCATTCTAATGAGATCTAAATTCTTTGAAAGCTTAAAACTAAAATAGTTCCCAATCGTTGGATTACTAAATTGGGGATTAGTGAATCTAGGATAGATTGGGTACATACGTTGCTTTTCATTGGATGAGGATGATTGATCTCATGATCATTTGTGTGGAGACACTAAAACAAGTATGTAGGTGCTTATTAGAGAATAAGTTCACCGAACGTGGCTCGCTAAGGAATACCTAATGGAGTTTTATTTACTGTCAATAGGAATTCTCAGTAGTGATAGTAAAGACAAGTAATCCTTGGACTTGAGATCATCATAGTATCTTGTGTATGATGAGTTATACTTTGACTTATTCCTTAAGACCCTTAGGGTATATCAAAGGGTATGCTTGGGTATAATAAGTTGTATATGGAGATAATGTATGATCAATAAAGAATCTACCACTTCAATAAAAGAAGAGAAATGTCCTATGTGATTCGATAAATGACAACCCAAAGAGTCCTTGGTTAAAAGTAATGAAATTAGAAAGGAGTTTCTAATTTGCATTATTTGGAGTTGTGCATTTAAGGATCGAAATACATATAATTAAATAAAATAAGACTTGACAAAGAATTCCATGTCTTATATTTAATTGGGACATTGTATGGTGGAAGGATTGAATTGTCGGTAACTATTTACTCAAAGGTTTTTTAATGATTAATGTTGAAATCTATATTATCCGGAAAGTCGTTGATCGCTAGGAGGCTTATCCCTATTGTAGAATAAATATTATTTATTTAAATAAATTAATTGTTTAATTTATTTATTTAAATAAGATTAGAATTGTTCTAATTGATTTATTCACAACCTAGGTTTAATATGGAGAACCTAAAGGGTCACACCATAAAAGGAAAAATAATTATTTAAGAAGTTAATGGCATAATCGTAATAATATGTTAAGTATATTTAATTTAATCTATGGTGATAGAATAAATTAAATAGCTTAATATTTATTATTTAATATTTTAGAAATATTAAATATAAATTAATAAGAGGAGTCTTATTAATATTATTACAATTATTATTATTTTAATTTCTAAAAGAGTTTAGGAATTAATTTAATATAAGTACTCTCATTTATTCCTAATAGGATTAGGAGGAAAAATTAGTTAAAGGAATTTAATTAATTATCCCTAATAAGATTAGGGAGCTTAATTAATTAAAAGAATTTAATTAATTAAATAAAACCCAATTCCTTAATTGTTAAGGTGGGTTGCCCACATCTATTAATAAGAGGAGTCTTATTATGGGTGAAGGGGTTGTTGACTTTTTCAACAACGACATAATTCCAATTTGTTGGAGAGTACCCTTTTCTATAGAGATAGGAAAAACTAGGGTTTGAGCCAATACCCCTTCTTCTTGAATTTTCTTCTTCCTTGGTGGATCACCCTCAGAGGCCAAACATTTGGGTGGCTAACGTTGATCAAAGGAAGGAACCAAACCCGGTGGATTCAAGATTGAACGCGAAAGGATTTGGAGGTGAACTTGTACCTGAGGAAGCTCGATCTTCAAGGGTATGATTTATTCTTTATCTTTTCGTTTAATTAATAATCGTGCATAAAGGGTGATCCGGGTTTATGGTTTGTAAATTATTTTAAACTCTGATTTTACACGCTTCCGCTTAATTTATGCAATTTGATTGCGTTCAAGAATATTACAAACCTAACATTCTATGCATCAATAGTGGCAACAACTTGCCTGTCTGTTTCATCTTCTTTGAGAACAGTGAGATCTTCGTGAATAAACCTTACCAAGTTCAGAGTAGTAAGATAAACAACATCTTTTGTTATCACCTTTTGAATTCTGTACCATTGAACCTTTCTAGTTTTTCACCATGGTTCACAGGTATATTTGGAATTACTGGTTTAGAAGAAGAACCGATTATAGTAACAGAATCGGTAGACATATTTCTTGCAAATATATATCTATATATATATATATATATAGAAAATAATTGTCTTAAGATTGTTATAAAAATAAAATGGGCACTATATATATATATATTAACTTATCTCAAACTGCAGAAATTAATTTGTCAAAGTTAGTACTTGATACTATGTTCTTAAGACAATTATGTCCTCCTTACGGTGCTTAGAGTTAATAGTACTTGTCTCCTAGTATATACAATGACAATGTATACTATAGTAGCACTCCAAATAGTATACTAAACGAACCAAAATTATAATGCTCATAACTCCCTCTCTCTCTCTCTCTCTAAATGAGCTATAAACTGCTAATGGAATGAAGAAGAAGAAGACGACTTAGGAGGTGTTTGATAAAAATTGAATGAATATGAATCTGAATGAGCTGAATCTGAATGAAAAAAGTTGTTTAATAATTGACATGTCTGAAACATCTGAATAACAAATTTTTATTATTTTACCCTCTAAAAAAAAATCAAAATTGTTATAAATTTATTTAATATTACTTAATATAATAGTTAATATTGTAAAAAAAAAATACTTCATTCAGCCCTAATTCAACCCATTCAGTCAAAAAAATGACACTAAATCATTCAGTCCAAATCGTCTGAATGGCAGATCGATTTAACCATTCAGATGATTTTTTTTCCAAAATAAATGCACTTAATGGCTGACCGATTCAGCCATTCAGTCCTAAACAAACAACCCCTTAGAATGCTTAATGCTTGTGAATTCGAATGAATGAAAAGACTAACCTCTCCTATCTATTTATAAGAGGGATTAGTGACCCTTTAGAAGAGACATAATCCCTTTAAAATGTACTATTTAGCCAAAATGATGTAGTTTTAAGGCTTAACAGAAAGGGCGCGTAGTTTTAGACTTAGCAGAATTAAAACGACGTAGTTTAGGCTTTGCAGAAAATGACACGTTCGTTCAGCCAAAAACGACGTAGTTTTGGGGTGTTCGTTCATACGGATAGCGCTTCCCAAAATAACGCAGTATTAACGCGTCCGTTTGACAGATAAAACTTCCCAAAATGACATAATTTTGATAATAGAATTAAATAAATAAAAAATTTTAAATAAAAATTTAAATAAATTTTGTCCAAAAACTTATATACAAGGACCCAGACCCACGAACCACGAGCCCGAGCCAGGCCAGCCGGGCGCGCCGTGTGGGTTCAAACCAAGCCTTGGCTAGGTGCTCTCCCTTTCACAAAAATGGGGTGCCATTGGGGCCCAAACCTGAGAGCAATTTTCTTGTATATAAACATATTAAATTTTTAGTTCTTAACTGATGTGGGACTTAGATCCCCACATCTATTTATTATTATTTCCAAGGGTGATATTTGGGAGTTAATATCTCATTCATTACTCTATGAATTTGATCTTCCAAATACTTAATTTAATCTACTCATGTAGTATAACACATTAATATGTAGATTCACTTTAAATAATTAATAAAACCCACTTTAATTTTGTCTCAAATTCTTACACTAACTACCTCACATGAATTAGAATAATACACAATATGAACACTTTAACGGACTAAAGTTGTGTAATATTTTATTATACTCCCTTCGTCCTATGATAAAAGTCCATATTACTATTTTGGGTAGTCCCATGTTAAATGTCCATTTTCTTTTAATAACCAAACTTTTACACATATTTTCCTATTATACCCGTAGCATTAAATATATCATACTTTTCTTATTCTAATTCTCTCTCCATATTTAATGACATTATTATAAACAATTTTGTCATTTTATTCATCTTCTTAATATGCGTGAAAAATCTACCAGGACTTTTATCCTAGGACGGAGGGAGTATATGGTAATTGTGATGAATTATTAAACTTATTTATTGTTAGCCTCTTTTAACAACAATTTTAATCATGTCATTATATTTTTATTTGTTATCTAGATAGATTAAATTTTGATAATTATTTGTTTTTAAAAACTTAAAAATTCTTATACCCACATTTGTAACCATATATGCACTGCATCTGCACGCGCAATGCGATACGATGCGATGCTGTTTTTAAATATAATATTAGCACGTATATGAATGCGGATGAGAATAATCTTTGTATCCGCACCAATTCAGACCACTCTCCCATAATTATGACAACCATTCTACAAGACAAGGTTCTTAAAATTGGACCATTTATCAAATCGAAAAAGACTGGGTGGATTAGTCATTAGTCCAACCAATAGTCAAACTGTTATTGTTCTAGTAACGTTATTAATATATAAAATATATATTATTAGTAATTAATAAAATTTTAAAAAATCTCATTTTTTTATGAAGTAAGACAAAATAAAAATGAGTAACAATATTAATAAAAGTGGTTAATTTTAATATTAATTTTTTTTTGGTAAAAAAAACACGTCAACTGGATTAATTAACCGGGTTTACCAGTTGGATCGATAATTAACAGGTCAGCTCGAGTTTTGATCAAAATCAGATCATTGGTTCAAACCGAATCAAAAGGCGGACCAATTCCAATTTTTACTAATTCGACTGTCGATCCGGTCCGAATTTTAAAATGTTGCTACAACATTTATCAAAACCTACACAGGTCAATGAAAATAATCAATAAAAAAGTCAAAGGGCACTTAAGTAATTGTATTCTTTAGGGTTTTCAGTGTATATATCATTTCTCTTAACTCCGCACTATCTTGCTGCACAATAGAGTTTCTGCCCAGCCTCCATTTTGCACCTTCTTCCCCAAATCTCCAGAACCTGCAATAATGGCGGAACAGGTATTTCTCTCTCTCTCTCTCTCCTCTTTCTCTGCCTTCGATTAAGGTTATGGGTTAGATCTCATTCATGAAATTGTTTGTGATACAGACCGAAAAGGCGTTTTTGAAGCAGCCCAAGGTGTTTCTTTGGTAAGATATATATACTTATATATGTATAGCTATTTTCTCTCTCTTTGATTGAAATGATGGGTTAGCTATGGAGGTTTTTGACACAATCTTTTGGCAGCTCAAAGAAGACAGGAAAGGGAAAGAGGCCAGGAAAAGGAGGCAATCGTTTCCACAAGAGCGTTGGATTAGGATTCAAGACACCCAGAGAGGCTATTGAAGGTTAGATTTTTTTTAATATATGTGGAATTTGATTACGTTTCTATTGAACTTGATATAATTTTTCTTAGTGTGGATGAATTTCTATCTTGGCGTGTTTCACTTTTTCAAAAAATGAAGTGATTGCAAATTTTCAATTTTAAAGTAGGCTCAGATTTGTTGTGATTTACTTCATAAGTTGGAAATTTGTTTAATACATGGTATTTAGCTGATTTCAATATTGAAAAGGATATAGCAGTTGTTTTTAGGGACAACCAAACATTACCACAATGCTTGATTTCATAATGTTGGTTTGGGGCTTTTGCAATACTCATTTTGATTTTGAATGATGGATTGGAACTAACCACATTTTATTATCAAATAATTTGTTCAGCTTTTTTTTGTTCTTCAATTTATTTAGTAATTATAGTGGATTTTGATTCTGATGCATTCTTGTAAGTTCTTCTCGGTAAGAACTAAATTTTTTTATATGTGAAATGGAATATTTGCTGCCAGAATGTTATAAAAAATTATCTGTTTCTTCGGTGTATCTGAGTTAGAATTTTAACTACAAGCCATCATGAAAGTTGCCTAGGACTAAGGTGCCACAAGTTTATTCTCATTCTATAGTTGTTATAATCAAGTACAGTGCACTAAAAATCTAATAATTGCAAAACAGTTGGTCATTTTTTCTTGAATCATTTGTGTTTACAAGTTGCTTGTAGTATAATTGAAAGCTTGGACACAGGGCCTATTAAATGAGATTAAATTGTTACGAGTAAATTAATGAAACTTGAGAATTATAGGACAAACTTGTATGATGGGTTATTGTCTCTCTGTTTTCAGGTACTTACATTGACAAGAAATGCCCATTTACTGGAGATGTTTCTATTAGGGGCCGTATTCTTGCTGGTACTTGCCACAGCGCCAAGATGATTAGAACTATCATTGTTCGCCGTAACTACCTGCATTATGTTAAGAAATACCAGAGGTGAGAACTAGTCATCCTCTGTGATGTTCTGCCATCTATCTATTTGCCTATGTGAGAATATTAACTTGTTTTTCTTTTAGGTATGAGAAAAGACATTCAAATATTCCAGCTCACGTATCTCCTTGCTTCCGTGTGAAAGAGGGAGACCATGTAATTGTTGGCCAGTGCAGGTTAGGACCAGAATTGAGCTATTCTATTCAATAAAATTGTATGAAATGGTTTTATGAATTCTAAATATATAATTTTGTTCCATTTTTTAAAGGCCATTGTCAAAGACAGTTAGATTCAATGTGTTGAAAGTGATCCCAGCTGGGTCTTCTGGTGGTGGAAAGAAGGCTTTCACCGGTATTTGAGTTTGGTGTCTGGTCAGTGTTACATTATATGGGCGGGAATGATGTTAGAGTTTACTATTTTGGCTAGGTGGAACCTTTTCCCATTGACTTGCCCTTGAAGTGAAGGCTTAAATTTTTGTATGGGACCAATTAATGTTTTGCGTCAAACCTGGTTTTCGGATTTGTCATTTCCAGTCTTATTAATCAAGTACATGGTTATTAGTTGGATGTTTTTTCTCTTGCTAGTGAATTTTCCTGATTAGTGTAGAAATATTTGGTGTTCACTTTATCTATTACAACGTTTGCATACTATAGTTTACTTGGAAAACTTTGTAATCATTTGATGAAAAATTGGATTTGCTAGTTCATTATCTGATCAGGCACACGGCCTTAATTGAACAATGTGAGCTAGTTTAACACGAGTTTGCTGGTGTCTTATTATCGTTCACTTTACATAAACCTGAACTAGTGTTTTGAGCTTGACAATTGCAGCTTCAAGAAATATATGTTTTGGGTTAAAATGTTTTAAAAGTTGGTTGAAAATGATCATTTTATAAAACCCTGGAGGCCTACTTCATAGAATTTGATCAATTCCACTTCTATCCGGTATCTTCTCTCATATCCTGTGACTTTGAAGTTTAAAGTAAAATCTGTTGCTTATAATTTCTTTCCAACCCTTCAAATAGGGTGCTTAATTATGTGTCTTGGGCTTGTGCTAGTGCTTTAAGTCCATTGGTTTGATTTGATTTGTTTTGACTAGTTGAAGTAGAGCCTTCTTTCTGTCGCTCATGAAAAATTGCTTCTGCAGCTTCATTTTTCGTTCAGAGCCAACAGTTTTGGCCCTTGTATATTGTTTAATTGGGATTAAAATGGAAAAAGATGAGCATGTGACTCGGCTAGTTTTTTCTAAACTAGGCTATTTGGAATTTTATTTCATTATCCAATCCAAATTAATAAATATCATAAACCCTTGGTCTTGATTAAAAAGTTATTAGTTCTTGTATATTTAGTATATGTAGTTTGTTATATTGTGCGTATATAAGTTGGTTCATTGTATTAAACTACATATATTTATATAACCGTGGAGACAAAGGTTAGCATGAATTGAATTTTATGTAAGTTCAGTTCATGTCTAATATATTAATATAGTGTTGACAAGCTGACGAAGAGATCATTCTACTGTCTGTGTGTCATTGAGTATGAAGTGAGTATGTCATTGAGTATGAAGTGGTCTTATTCACTTAATGCTAACCTGATCCAACACAAACAAGTCTGATAAATTAATCTCAACATGCAACTACAAGATGTAAAATTGGCAAATGAGACTATTTTTTTATATATTGAATCAATAAAAATGATTTATATGTTGATTTTATGTTGAATGTAAGAAATAAAGTAGAATAATAATGTATGGAATTTTTTTTACACCTTCATATTTCATGTATTCACGAAATAAATTTGTCGTCATATATAACATTCTAGAAACAATAAGTCAACATTTTGATTAAAAGTAAACAAATAACAAAGCAAATATAAGTTACAAAAGCAAAGCCGAAAACAAAAACCCAAACATCTCCACACTTGGTGCAACTAATTTGAAAAGTCAGTTATGGTGCCATCCGTGCTGCTGGTAGCATTCATTCCTATTTGCTCATGAACAGTCTTAAACAATGGTGGCAACATTTATAAACCCCAGCAACTTCCTTCATACCATTACCAACACTAATCCTCCCAAAGAGCTTAAAAGGGTACTTGCTTAAATATGTGCCTTGAGCTTCTTTCAGACTCGCGTATAATTGGCCTGCCTCGGCGATTGCGTTTTGTGCCTTGGCTTCTTTTTCCTTCCCGTAGAGAATTAGCTTCTGCTGCTTTTTGCTTCTTGTAGAACTCCCGGTTTGCTTCTTGTACCCGTGTTCGAATTGAAGTGGGGGAAATGTGGCAGCTCTATGTGTGCTAAATTTTAAGAGGCTATTTTAAAACCCCTTCTAGCATAAATCTTTACTCTTTTGCAAAAAATAAAATAAATCTTTGCACTCAGGGATTTTTCCGGGGGACAAAACATAACAAGATTAATATAAAGCTAAAATAGTAATCTATATATAAAATTCAAGTTTCTTTCATTTTGCTTTAGGTATTCCATTCTTTTCTATTTTGTCCAAAACTCAAACATGGTATTATTTTGTTCAACCCCCTTCATTGTTTAACAATTTGAAGAGAATTGATTTATGTGTCGACAAATCTCATAACGAAATTGATTGTGAATAACGTGAAACTCTAAGCGATAAGATAAAATTATGATCGTTTTGTCCCAACAGCTTGAACTACATAGAGTGGACTTGCAAAAAAGAAAACACCTGGACTCGACGACAATGTACCACAGGATGATAGTTCCAGTGTGAAAGTGAGTGAATGTTTGAGCAAATGTTAACGATAGAGAAAAATAAAGCTTGAGTGCTTAGAAATGTTTTACCCATTACCTAACTGCATGGAAAACTATTTATAGTACCTGAGAGCTAATGACAGAAAGACACGTGTCTCACTAAGCCCCTCAAGCGCTAACCCCTTGTCCCCCAAGCATAATGCTATTTTTATGAGTAGTAGTTCTACCGGACAGGTGTAATGTACAGGAATATTGGACCGGTCAATTTTTATTTTTATTTTAATTTTTGGTTTTTTTTGTGACTCTCAAAAAATGTATAGTATTTATTTTAATTGAAATTTTTATAAAATACATTATTTTTAGGTATAATTTGAATACATATATAATACAGTGATGATCAAATATATTGTTTTTTTGGTCCAATATTACTGTCCATTACACCTGTCCGCCAAGAGATATTGTTTTATGAGAGTATGGGTTAATTTGGTTTGCTTAGTGTGTGACAAGTGTCATGCTTGGTAGCCACTTGTCCACTTAGGTATCCCACTATCTATCTGTGCAATTGTCATATCGGCAAGTGTCAAAGAGTTGACAAGTTAAGTGTTAACAATAAGAGTACTATTATTTAAGCCGAAGCCAAGATGATGCTGAAGAGTTCTTCGGACAATATGAATCTGAAAGGGACTTCAACTTTATGAATCTCTATGTTATTATTCTTATTTGGGTTATTCTTTGGATAACTGTTATTTGTGCCAAATGATTTTATAAGAAGTAATCCTTCGACTTATTTGGCTCTTGCTTCGGATTAGAACTGGTAATGTAATTAGTTAACTGTTGGGTTAAACTATATTAACTGGAATTAAATGGGTTGGTTAACCATTTTTATTTATTCAGGTTGGTTAAAGTTTGGACCCATATTTTTTAAAATAAATATATTTTCTGAAAATATTAATTTTTTTTATCTCTAATTAATATTGATTTTATGAACATTTGTAATTGGATATTGGGTGCTTGCGTTTTGGTGTATAACTCTGAATATTTAATTATATTTTAGAGCTTATTGTCAAGATTACTAGTGTGCTATTTAAGTGCAGGATAGTTAATTATTGTTAATTTCCTCCATATGCAAAATATATTTTCTATTAAATTTAAAAGTATAGCTGAAAAAAAATAAACAATTTTTACGTACTAATTTAAAAGTCTAGTTGAACAATAATACACTATAACAAAAATTCAAAGATTATGATAAAATTTAGCGAGACAATTTTTTTTTTAAAAAATAGGGTGACAAAGTAAAGTGTTTTAGAGAGATTAAGTGGAATTTTTTCATAACTTAATATCATTTCATAAATAATTATATTTTATAAATTAATATAACTGCACAAATAATTTATTTTTAAGTAAAATTAATAATTTCAATTTAAAATTTTATTAGTATAGTTTTTTAGCATTTTATTATTTATATTAATAATTTTTATATCATATTATTACTTAATTAATTTATTTGTGACGGTCACAATTTTATTTTTCAAAAGTTCTGTTTAAAAGTTAAAACATCTTAAAATGATTAATATGGTTAATATAGTTTTGAACCATAACCATATAGTTTCAACCCAACCCAACCCAACCCAACCCAACTCATATTAAAAATGGTTAATATAGTTTTAGTTCTTAAATGAAACTATAACCATATTTTGAAAACCAAAATCAACCTATAACCATATTTTATCAGGCCTACTTAAGATCTTATCAATGTGATCCTTTTTTAATTATTTTACATATGTCAGTATTTAAATAAATATGTAACAAGATTCCCATTTGAATAAGCACGTTACATTTACACAGTATACGTGTATGATATATGGTAAATTACTCATAACTTGCAAAGAAAGAAACCTTTCTTCTTCTTCTTCTTTCTTGCTACAACTATGAAAGTATGAATTAGATAATTGAAAAGAGGTCGTGACTTTAATTATATTTAATATTTGATAGAGAACTGATATTTTCATATATATTTTTTGATATTTTCACATAATCCTCTTTTACATAAGCTTACAGTGAGTCCCACCTTCATATGAAAAAGAACCATGTGAAAATATAAAAAATACATGTATAAATAGTGCCCCCTATTTGATATAGTCAATGTCGCAACTAACATGGTTGGTCAAATAAGTTGACAAGTTGAAAATCCCTAGTAGATATTTGATGTGTTAAAAAATATGTACTGTAAGTGCACAATGTCTAATTGAAGACACTACTAGAAAATTGACCTATAGCGACGGTCGCCGACCGTCGCTATAGGCCTAAAGACCGTTGCTAAAAGTTTTAGCGAAGTCGCCATAGAAACCGTCGCTAAAAGCTTTTAGCGACGGTCTTTTGGCCTATAGCGACGATCGACGACCGTCGCTATAGGTCATGACAATCGTATATAGATATCTATAGCGACGCTCACCGACCGTCGCTATAGGCCTGTGTTTTATAGAACACTATAGCTACGGTCGATGACCGTCGCTATAGCCTTTTTATATTTAAAAAATTTAATTAATAATATAAATTTATTTAACAAACACAAATACAATAATGAATAGCAAGAGTTCTAACTTGTGTACTACATGTCTCCAACACTGGCTAATGATGCCCGTCCCGAAATAAAAAACAAACAATAAAAAATTCATCTTGATTACCGTTCTACTTCTCAATAAACATCCCAATCTTAAGTTCTCCACTACAAAACATGCAAATAGAGCAACAACAGTCTATACTTTACAACAAGATGGAGCTGTGACAACTCAGATAACATCATCATCAGCTGAAATTAAGAAAAGTAGTTTCAAATTATACTTCATCCTTGTAATCAACTCGATCAGGAAAAAAATGGAAAATACAAATTGAAAATCCTGCTGGTTTTCTCTATAATGAAGTTTAGGGGAATTACCTGAGCAGAGATCTTATAAGGTGTTCACGTGCCATTCCCAATGCCTGACTGATTGTCTGAAAAACAGAACCTCAATCTAAGCATCTAATCTGATGTTTACTACTGGATGGTGGCAGTATAGCTAGTTTGAAATTTAATATCTTCTCAAATTTCTACTGAAAGTGTGTGGCGAGCAAAATCTACAATACCTGCTCAGACAAAGGCGCTCTAGAATCCATGCTATGGGTTGCAACCTTCCCAGCTATAACATTTGCTTCAGTTTCAAGAACAATTCTATAAAACATGAAGTTAAATGAGTTACAAGACATTTGTCCTTATCAAGGCTTTTAATTTGAAATAGTTGGGTGCAGGTACAGGATCTGCCTTATAAGAACAACTTGCTGTTGAAAACAGTTTCGCTGAGATTCAATGATAGATTAACCAAGCTTGATTCAAGCTTGACCAACTCAAAGCATGGTTAGCCTTAGCGAAGGTGTTAATATAGTTACCAAACAAGTCCTATAGAACTTGTACACTGATGGTGAATTT
Organism: Panax quinquefolius; assembly: GCA_020205615.1. Classification (NCBI taxonomy): domain Eukaryota; kingdom Viridiplantae; phylum Streptophyta; class Magnoliopsida; order Apiales; family Araliaceae; genus Panax; species Panax quinquefolius. The sequence continues at coordinate 54,576,303 of CM035163.1, forward strand.
TGGCCTAGTCACATACAGCTAGTGCTTTTTTGCATATAATAGTCAGCTCCATATCTAACCCTCTCATTATTCTGCATCAACTTGGTGTTTTAGCTCTCAATTCTTTCATGCTCAAGAAGTGTAATTAAAGTTAGGCACTTCTCAAATAATGCGTAGAAATAAGTTCAAAGAATCACATACTAAACAAAGAGAAATATAAATTGTCTCACATTGAGCAATTTACCTCTCAACAGAAAAACACTATAATAATTTCGACCAACAACAGAAAGTCCAGCCATCTGTATATAAACTCAATCATCTCAACCTTTTATATGCAAAGAAACCAAACTACATTACTTGAATCAAGAGGAAAACAACTTATTGCAAGAGCTTTAGCTGAATCTCCTTCTGTCAAAATCAAGGTGCATTTATGAGATTGGACTACTCCAGCATCATTAGCATCGTCTAGCTTAGGAACCCCAGTGATCTTATTTTTTTTTGTTCCATCAGTTTTCTATAATAATTGACAAAATGGTAGTCATAAATAAAGTAAACAAGAATGGGATTATATGAACATTACTGCATTATATCAATAACATGAACAAGAACTAGCATGATTTTTAAACTGTAGAAACTAGAAAGTAGAAGACAGAAACATTAAGCGCGAAACACCAACAAAAGTAGAAAACTGTAAAACTTATATCAAACTTATTAAGATTCATTGCCTTGTTACAGGCTATAAAAATACTAGTAGTAGTAATTACGATCTAATGTAGCTATATAGAGTGAATGTACAAACTGGATAACTAAAGTTAAGAAGAAGCAGTCTGCAACATCCAAGTATGTATGGAGAAGAGAGTGGGAACATATAACAATGAAACCAATGCCTTTTGCAGTCTGCCATTCCTTTTTACTATTTCTAGATAAATTTCATTTTTTTGTTTATGGTAATTTTAACATATATTTAAACTAGCAGCCTTAGAATGCCTTGTGCTTGGATGAAATTAACAAGTGCATAATCATTGTACTAAAAATGACCTCATGAAGCATGTAGTGATCAGCAAGTGCATAATCAGTGTACTAAAGATACATAAAGATTGTATCTTTATGTATTAACAGAAAACTAAATGTGGAAAACATTATAGCTGAACATGTAAGATCTTGGTCACAATCAGATGAATAAGAAGCTATCTAACCATTATAATAATAACCATGAATGTTGTTTATTATGAAAAGGCAATTATACTAAATTGTTATTTTGCCTCAACTAGTCCAAAAAAAATACCCAAAGAAGTTTATAAGATAAGGTAACCACAACAGCAGGCAAAACTGCACAGAAAAACAAAAACTAAAAAGTAGATATAAGAGCTAAACCAGAGAGGATTCAGGGGGATGAAAAAAAGGGGGATCAAGGACCTGAATCACTATATGGATACAGAGTTGGCCCTTCTCAGTATAGCCAAAGATGGCAACTAATATTCAGCATCCTCACATCAACCAACTGATAAGGTATACTCATACTACGAAGTAGGTGCATGGTTTTTATTTCAAAAAAGAATTCCAACAGATTCTCAAAAGAAAAGCAAACCTTCATAAGTTATTGATAAGATATGTCATAAACACAAAAACAGGGAACACAAAATCAAGAGTAAATCAGCCTCATCAATTTAACATACACCTGAAAATCAACCTAAACAAACACAATGTTGAGTATAATTCACTGCAATGGATAACCACCCATAAACTAGGGATTGGAGAACAGATTATATGTAAGTATCATTGAACATTAGCAATTAACCTAAACAACAAATCCATATCTTTGGCTTCCATGTACAGTTAATATAGTCACGTAATGAGTGAGAAAAATAGAGGGAAATAGGGAATCACCTCCAGCCGTACGATTCACAACCGGAGGACCACTTGTCGGCGGCGCACACACGACCAAATGAGAAGAATCGACCGGAGGGACAATTTGACCGAAAGGGAATGATCGTTTGAGAAGGCGACCAGATGAGAATGATCGAATGAGAAAGGAGATAGAGAGGGCGAGAAAGGAAAGAGAGGGCTGATTTGACTAAGAACGGATGAGGAAGAGAGGATAGAAAGGGTGATTGAGAGCTAATTTTCTCCAAAAATTTGATTTGGGGGAAAAATGTTGGTATGATTTGGGGGAAATTTGGGAGGGATTTCTGAGCGCTAACTAATTGCCATTATCTAAGGCTCGTTACCCTCGGTATTTAGTCCCAAAAATGCTTGACAGCCAGAGTAGGACCCTAGGTATAGATTATCTTTAAAGGCATATACCGACGGCCAGTCTGTGACCGTCGCTATAAGTATCCTATTGTGACGGTTTTGCCTTAACCGCCATATATAGGTCGTCATTATAAGTCAAATTTAGTAAGAAGGCTGGCCGAAGCAAAGACATGCGTCGAACCCACGTAGACTAGATTAAATTTAATATTTTTAATATCTATTTTAGGCGAATTAGAAATAAAGATTGAGAATTAATTAACTAGAATATGAAAACTAATAATGAGGAAGCAATCTAGGAATCCAAATCCATTAAATAATAAATATAACATATAATTCAATCTATTCTATTTTTATAGCTCACTATGATTTTGATCTCCCTTCCCTTTAATTTAGTAATTTTGTAATTAACGTGGGCAAGCATAGACTATGAAAATTTAAGGATTAACTATAACCCATCAAGACTTCTTTGAGCAACCATGGATTATGAAAAACTTATATCTTAACAATAATCTATCAAAACCTCTTAATTAATTTAAAATCACATAAGAACTATAAAACGAAGGTATTTCAATAACGAAATATGAAGGCGAAATCAATTAAGCATAAAAGCATAAATAATAAAAGAGATAAAAAATATTATCATGAATAATTATTTAATTTCATCTTCATCCTAGATATAAAAAAATTAACTAGACATGAAAATAAATAAACTAACTAAAATAAAGAAGAAGTAGAAGATTGAAAATAAATAAAAAAACTCCCTTTATTAACGATCCTCCAACAAGCGTACAATGAAACGTAATTTAATCTACTCATACTCCTAACCTAAAGTAATACAATACCTAATGCTTCATCCTCTCTAAAACAAGAGACCTATTTATAGGGAAAATAACTTTGAACCCTAATTTAGATTCATTGAACTTGGACACTTTTGTTCCCTTTTCATGTAGGTTTCAACTTCCTAATGTCAATCAACTTCTCAAAAAGATCTTCTAGATAGACTTTCCTTTCTCTTGTGGATTTGACTTGCACACCAAGATTGTTCCACCTATTTCCTTCACCTTGAAGGATTTTCTTAGATGTTTCTTACATGAATAAGAGCATTAAATATCATTTGATCACCAATATTTTGACTTTATTACAACAAATATTAAATCCAACAAAATAAATTAAAACATATTAATTTAATAAGCTAATATAATTAAAAGGGCAAGGGATAATAAAATGTATGAATTACGTGTCTATCAATATTGATGTGTCAATCAACAACATTCAAATTAGGGTTTTAGTCAACCCACATATTTTGACTTTGATCACTGTTTGACCGCTTTGATATCGTAGAAAAACCTGCAAAAGGTCCACCAAACACTACTAGAAAAAAGGCCTATAGCGAGGGTCACCGACCGTAATTATAGGGGCCTTATATGACCGTAGCTATAGGTATTATCGGGGATCGCTGATCCTCATCTTAGGTCGCGTGACGCTACGGTCTTTACGGTCTTTGACGATAGTCTCGACCCTACCTATAGCTCATGCACATTTATTCAACAAACATAAATACAATATAAAATAAAACATAAAAAATATTATATACATCATTTAAAATCATTCACATTACAACATTACAATATATTTACCGTAAATATTACTATTACTAATTCGATTTTTCCATACTTGTTCTTTAAAGAAGACAATGCAAGAGCAAAAGATGGCAAAAACCAACCATCAATCCTAGCAAAACATCGTAAGCTAAGGCGTTTGAATAATATAGATGCTCCTTCAAGGATATATATTCTGAATTACATCTATAGGGAAACGAGGAGTGTGATATGGAACTTGCAAAGTGTGAAAGATAAGAAATCTGTCAAGCATGAACAAGAAAAACAATAACACTCCATTGTCTCCACACGGACCACACCATCTATATGAAACAACTACAGAGCTAGCTAGCATACAAGTAGTTCATAATAGGTTTACAACTGAACTGAGCTGAGCTCATCAAGTCATCATGTTCAGGCCTGCCTCATTTAGAAAAAGTGCTTAGAAATTGAGTTTGGCCTCAGCTCATCTAAATAATGAACAAACTTAGAGTTGAATTTGCTACCAGATACCTCACAAGTTGGTTTAGAAAAATTAATAAGCTTTAGAATTCAGCAAAGATGACAATAAATATAACAAACCTCACTAAACTCGATTTTTCTATAGTCTCCATGCAGAAACCACCATGGACTAGTTTTTGATAATAATCTGAAAACACAAGGAAAAATATTTTTAGAGTAAGATATAATTTACTTATTTTTATAAGAGGCAACACAATATCAGATAACTTATAATGTTTAATAAGTTACCTTCCACCGGTCAAAATTAGCTTAAGATAAGATAAAACCAAACTATTTAACTAAAAAGAGAAAAATTCCAGAAGTTGAGGGTGTAACGACCCCAAAATTCATACAATTTAATTCTCGACTTCGGTCGTTAACAATACATTCAACCTCTAATTTTACATCATTAAACGATAATACAACCATTGAAAATTGCGGAATAATTAAAATTTTCTATTACAATTAAAATTTTTTATTACAAACTATTCTCGTTCCCAAAACTTTCAACCTTTACATCTAAATATCTCAGAATCATTTTAATACTACAAGAGTTTACATCACAAAACGATATTACAATTCAACATTAATACATTACTCGGAACCTTAAACATGGTTCAAATAATAATAACTCAGCCAAAGTATATAAATCTTCAAGTATCACATCTGATTCATATCTTTCAAGTAACACATAACTTTACCTTAAATCTTTAACCTGAAAAAGTGGTTATTTGCAAGGTTGAGAAATTTCGATAAAAATTCAAAGAAAATCTAACAATTTTTATGCATCACATAGCACATAATAATATGCTCAACATACATATCCTAATAATTAAAGTAACATGGCATACATGCTTTAATTCATATAGGAAATATAAAGATTGAGTTCCTTACTCAATCATCATTATTTAACCAAAACAATGTATTCATAAATTGACTTTAACATTTCATGATTACAACATGTATAACATATCATGCTCGCTTACAACACATATATCATATCATGCAATTTAAAATAGTTCATCAAGTCCACGTAGAAAATAGGAACCGAAAGACTTGCCTTGATCGTTGTTTATCAATAACAGTTTAACAGCTTACAGTTATCTACACTTCACGTGCCCTACATAATTATATAATCATACACATCAACTATTAGTCACATAGCAACACATAGTAGTTGTAATGTAAACTTTACTCTATACCTCATAAGTCCGATGAAATCTAACTTTGGATATGCTGTAAACATCATATTAAACTATTTTTAAAAGTTATTGGACACCTATTTTGGATAAGATAGACAGTCCAAAATAGTGTTCAAAAGGGGCGTTCAAAACTGTTTTTCATTCTTTCCCAGCTTTACCCTCTCTCGCTAAAACAGTCATAACTTTTCCGTTTCGAAACATTTTTGAGCGATTGTTGAGCCCACGCGAAGCTAACTTCCGGGACTACAACTTTTATTCTTTGACCTTTTTCAAATTCTAAACACAAAATTCCAGAAAATTAGTTCAAGGTGACTGCCCCGAGTTGGTTAAACAATTTTGACGCGACTACTTTGAATGATCATAACTCTTTGCTCCGAAGTCGGAATTAGTCCGTTATGGAGTCTATAGAAAGATTTTTCAGTGTACTATAACATACCAAAAGTCTAGAATTTTATAATAATCTAGCTAACCCCAAATTTTTGTTTTTGGATCTGCAGTCCACTAGTTTTTTAGACTTCTCATTTTGGCATCCAAAACTCGCCTCGACTCGTTCCAACCCAACTTTCTTTACAAATAAGTTTTATTTAACATAATCAAACTCGTGTAAGGTCTTGGCTCCATATCTCTAATTACAATCATTAGAACTCATTTTTTATAATCAATTCTAAGTTAAAATAAACATAGTAAACTAACTAGTTTACTAACAAAACTAATTAAACTTCCAAAATTCAAACTTTAACTAACAAACTAAATACAATATTTAAAATAATTAACATTACCAAAAATTAAATAAGAAACATACCCGAAAATACGAATTTAACAAACTGAATACGTACTCGACCAAGATTTAACTAAGGAGATCTTTATAAAAAGTCCTCCCACAACAAAGCCTTTCTCAAAATTGGAGGCCTTATTGTTAGTGAGTGAAACAAAGGGCCAAGCCCTTCTATTTATAGATTTAGAAAAGGGGTAAAGTTCTCAATTTAGTCAATGCGGGACTTGGTTTATACTAATTCTAATTGGTTTATACTATTTTTTCATATTTTTAACATGCTAAGTATATTCATTCATCACGAATTCGTTTCTTAACCAATTCAATCCGTTCAAGTTGCGTTATTTTCGTTTTATAGAGGAGAACAACAATCATCCATCAATTTAAAGTTTCAATCACAAATTAATCATCAATTTTAGTCTCAAAGTATACCAAAACACACATTACCATCAAAACCCAAATTCCTCTTCTTTAGCATAAATACATGAATTTGATTTCTGAAAAATCATTTTTTAGATGATCATTATGAAATTATTAAATCTAATAACATATATAACATCATGACCCACAAATTCATTAACCAAAACCCCAATTTTAAAAGAAACTCAAGAACACATAAACTAGAAATATAAACTAGATTATGTACCTTTAATCCTTAAGAAATAAAATTAACCTTATCAGTAAAATTATAATTTCTATTCAACCATTATAATCATAACATTATTTAACAAATTTCACTCCTCTAATTTAATTATTTAATTAAATTAGAATATCACCATTATACTTAAGCGTAATTAAATACGTATAAATCCCATCTATTTTATCACACTTAAATAAACTATCCCATAATAATTTTCATCAAATATTTATTTAATACCATAAATATTCATTTTATTCCATAAAGTTTCCAACTAAAATATGTAATGTAATTAATAAATATTTTACTCGCATTATACTAACACTTACATTTTCATGCAATATATTACCTTCTCACTTTATTAAATCAATTATACTTGTATTAATTCAAAGATTATTTTAATTAAGTGAATTATTCACACTATTTATGAAACTTAACTCATAATAATTTTCATTGCCCATAAGGCATAACAATTAAAATTATATTATCTCATAACATAATTTCAACTTAATTCAATTAACTAATATTATTTATTTTTTAATAGTTTAATTAACTATTAAATCTCACATTCTCCAACATATGAATATATAATTCTTTTCACACCAAATCACAAAATTCAAAATATATACACCTCATAATAAGAATTTTAATTATTAAATTCTTATTTTAATAACTTATGAAAATTCGGGTTGTCATAGAGGGTTTTTGACAAATTTGAGAACACTATAAACTTTAAAGATATAAGTACCTTCATATTACAACTAGGCCAAATTCCAAAAGTATCAAGCAACACAAGATGTGCAATAACATTTCTCAAAGAAGTGGGGATATAGCCATATAGGGATCCTAGCTAGTAGCATTATGGCCAAGAGCAATATGTAGAGAGAGGACTGAAGTGTAGCAAGTGTCAGAAAGGTTATATTTTTTACTAAGTAGGTAATTCAAAAAATGCACTAAAAATCGGGTATGACCACATTAACAACAACATAAACAAATGACTGCACACGAAAAACAAAAAATACAGCTACCTCCAAGTAGGCCTAAGAGCCATGTACAATCCAAACCACCATTAACCAACAAAGCCAAACTCAACAAAGTATGATGCATTATAACAATTGATCTCTTTGTCTTCAAAGCACATAAGATTCCTTTCCCTCAGTATAGTTCAAATAAAGCAGATATGAGAAAAGTATCCTATAACTCTTTTACTGTTTCTTGACTAGAGTGCCCCTCAAAGCTCTCCCAAGAGGGAAGCTATTTACACCTGCATCAACATACCAAAGAAATTCAGAGACAAACAAGAAGACCCTTGACCACTTATGTTAGGAATTTGCATGTAAATTGTTAGGATGATTTATTGAGGGGGAGATTGTTAAGAATCTGCATGAGATTGCTAATGTATTAGATTTGATGATGAGTTAATTAAAGTATATTTGTAAATGTAAATTTTGTGAAGTCCTTAATAAAATGATGAATGTACAAGGATTTAGAATAGAGAAAGATCAAACATGTTAGGTTGATCTCACTAAATTGAACCAAGTGAATACAATATATATGAATTGATGATTAAAGTATATTTGTACCGACAAGTTTTTTAAAGTCCTTAAGAAACAAATATACAAGGACTTAAATAGAAAGATCAAAACTGTTCAGTTGATCTAAATTAAATTATCGTTATCTGATGAATAAATGATTAAAGTATACTTGTAATGATAAGTTTTGTAAAGTCCCTAAGAAACAAATGTACAAGGACTCAGAATAGAAAGATCAAAATTGTTAGGTTGATCTTATCAAAGCTTTCTATGTATAGTCGATAGGACCAGTTGATCATAGAGTCACTCTATCAGATCGTAGTGTGATCACAAACAATAGAGTTAACTCATCCACTTAAGCAATGGAGATGAGTTGGAGATCGAATAAGAGAAAGCTGATCACAGAAGGATATACTCTAAGAATGGTTGAGTATAGTCCTAATCATAAGGAATCACTGCAATATATCTACAAAGGCTAAATTGCAAGAGTTCTTTGCCTGATCATAAAGAATAAGTCAGTTCGCAGAGTAACCAAGATTTCGTAGAGCAGTATGTGATACTGTAAGGCGACTAAAAGACAAACAGATTATAGAGCTATCTTTGGCATTGTAGATGTGACGCCCCCAAATTTAGATACATGTACCTCAAATTTAGTGCTCACGTTCTAATTCCAATAACAAACTAATGTCTCACACAATGAAAATAATAGAAAAATTTACCTTGATTTAATATAAATATTATTGCCCAAGTCTCGTAACCACTACTAAAACATTACATAAATAAGTCTAAGACATAACTTAATACACAAATCATAATTAAGACTTAATACATAGCCATAGCTAAATCTTAAAACATCTTAATAGATAACTTCTTCTTATAGAAGAACAAAGCTATGCCGTAGCCTTGCCTTTATCCTTTTCTGAGGGTCCGCACTGTTCTGCCTTAACTGAAATATTTAAGGAAGAATTAGGATGAGCAAAAAATTTGCCCAGCAAGTAATATAGCAACAAGGGTAGACATTCATGATAATAAGTTCATAATATCAAGAGTATAATGATAAAGGATAGCTCAGGAAATTAAAGAATAATGTCGTAAGCAAAGAAATATCAATAGCTCCAAATTTGTCCTTTAAATTTTAAACAATGGGTGATTATAGACCGAAGGATTTTAAAAAAATTCAAAGGTTTCAATTCTGAGTAGTCACTATGGACCAAGAACTCCTGCTAGAATTAACAGTATTACACCGATAATCCAATATAAACAAGTATAATAGGTGATCAACATAAAATACTCTACGTTATGCATAATATTTAAACATGTTATCCACGCGTGTGTTGGTTCCCCAAAAATATAAATTTTCCCCTTTTATGAGGGTTGTTTATCTCAGTAGATTTATAAGATTCCGTACCAAAGCAATTGGTTTGGATAACTTTTTAAATTCATAGATACTAGTTTAGCCGAATCAAATGGCCTAGATATCTTTCTCAATACACTTAGGAACAATTTATAAGTTCTAGACTTGCAACATGATTCAAAAATATAATAGCGAAATCAAACTAAGCCTTTGAGTAAGAATGATAATTTTTGAGAGTTTAGATAACACAAGAATGATTTGCTCAAACATATAGTTGATATAACAATAATCATAAACTTGCACAATATCCAAGGTTGTGAAAGTTAGAGAACTTTCATTTCGCGTCGATTACCAACTTATAGCTTAATATCACCAAAAAGTCCTATTTTATCATAGTTATGTATATATACAATCTCATTAGTTATACAATCAGGTCACATATTAGTACACTATCAAACCACATAGTTTCGTAATCACAATTAACTTAGCTTTTGAAAACCTTTAGAAACACTTGTCAAATCTTGGTTCCATATAGTCATCACATGCTTGAACACTTAAAACATTGATTGAGTCATGTATTTGATTCATTTTCACATAGCTAGTATAGTCCTCTACTAGAACCTCATTTTAATTCACGCTTGAGTAGTTTATATCGTGCCTATCTAGATGGGTGAATATATCGGTCATATCTAGAGGCATAAAGTATCATATTACGATTGTTTAAAAGTCCAGAATACAAGTAGGGTAGCTTTCAACAAAGTTGGTTTTCAAACTTCTAAGTTTTTTTTCCCTTGAAAATCTCATGTTAAACAAACTAAATATGCAAAGTACTTTGAATACACATTTCATACTCATTTATAAACTTAACTAAGTTACATACAAATGCTCAAAATGTCAGAATTCAAAAGACACAAGGTTCGCCAAGTTTAGTTTTTGACTTCTAAGTTTTTCTTCAAAGATGCTACTAAATCAAGCCTTAAGCACACTAACACAACTCATGATACATTTTTACACATGTTTAAAGCTTCTTCATGTTCCTTAGGTTTAGTTAGGTTAGGTTATAAGGTTTGAATAATTAACAACACATTCTTGGTCTCTCTATCCACCCCCACCGGGGCTGGAAAATGAACTACAAGAAGCCCGCTAGGGCGGCAATCCAAGCACTAGAAAGCCCGCCGAGACTGTGTTTCCCATATTCGAATTTTGCAATCCAGTTTCTCCCCTTCTGTGAACCAAACTCTCCCAAATCTTCACATAAACATCAATTTAAGGCTACCCACTTAATATAAACTTCATAAACGTACTACCAAACATACATAGTATGATTCTAACAACTCTAATCAATTAAACAACTAAATTCAAGACTCAAATTCAAAGTTCATGCCATTTTCCATAGTTTAACATGTTTAGCGAATTCCTCTACTACATACTCGTTTCTAAACCAAATTGATCCGTTTAACTTTTATTATTTTTGTATTCAACCATATTAACAATATCTAGCAACAATTTACAAATTGCAACAAGCTTTAACTATTAATTTTTGGCTCAATAATCAAGTATTAATGCAACTTCAAAAAAACTTATAAAACTTGAAATCAAGAACATGTTTTAGGACATTACCTCTTTACAGCTTGAGATTGCTAAATTCTTTTCTAAACAGATTGCTCACTCAATTCTAGAGCACTCACTCTCCACTATAAACTTATCAGACAATTGTTTTTAGCAATTAAAGAATGAAGAAGAAGTTCCAATTTATAGCAAAATCCTTACCTAGAACATGACTTTGGCCCAAGTTGCAAGACCCCAATTTTTTATAAAATTGAATTTTCTCTATTTATTATTTTGAAATAGTAAGGGGTTGATTTGATTAATGTGGTTAATTGTGGGTAAAATGCACAAATATTTTAAAATAAGCCAGTAATTATCAAATATTCATTGTTATCGGAGAATATTCGTTTGGTTGTGAAACATTCTTGTTGTCGTGGAATATTCTTGTTATCGGGGAATATTCATATGACGGCGCAACCATTTGTGGGCCCCATAACGAAAAACTGTCGGATGAAGAAAATGACAAGTATGAGTTTTTTTATAAATAACGGCGTAGTTGTTACCGTTAAAACTGTTGGAATACCCAGTGGTTAAAATACAGTAATACGCATTGTTACACAGTAGCACACGGTATTGCACAATAATTCTAATGATTGATTCTTACGTTAGAACACTACTCAATAATTATTACAGTAATTATTGTTCAATATTTTGTTTTATTGTTTCAATAATTGCTACGTTGATATTTTATATTATTGATTGAATAATTATCACTACACAGTATTTTCCATTATCAGATTAATAATTCATATTATTTGAATAATATTATGAGATAGCATTATTGGCAATGTCTAAGGAAGTTCTGTCTAGGAAAGAGGTTTGGTCACCTAATTGCGCGCCAGTAAGGAAAAATCCTTATAGAAAAACCCCCTCTTTTCTAGGAACAACCTAGTTGTCATTATTGTGATTCTGTAATATTATTTGTGAATAATTAATTATTGATAAAAATAATAAGGAAATATTTATTTTATGTGGATATAAATGAAGAAATTAATGCTAAGGTGTTTTATCAGTATTTTGTCGGAATGGAGGAGTTAAAAATCATTCATATGTGGATTTTGGTCATTTTTCGTTTGGAATTTAGAAAAACTTTCTTCTACAAAGTTGTAGAGAATTAAATTTTCTATGGATTGGACATAAGATTCGAATTTTTCTGATAAAAAGGCTATTTATTATGAATTATTGAAGTTCTAGAATAATTAATTTTTGGAGTTACAAATATTTTTTTAAAGAAAAATGTTTTTTTTTATGTTGGTGAGCCCCACTGGTGTGTTGATGAATTTGGTCAAGGGTGGGCTTGAATTTTTTTTATATAAAATATTAATATTTTATTAAATTTTCTATTTTTGTGTTTTAAGTATTTTCCTATAAATAGGGTGCTTAGGTTAGAATTAAAAATCACACCAGAATCAGAAGTTTTCTCTCTCTATAATATCGAGCGTATTTTTGTGAGTATTTGGATACTTTGAGAGTTGATAAGTAGTACAAGTTTCTTTCAGTATTATATCCGATATTTCAGTCAGAAGTACTATTCTTTTGAGGTAAGGGATGCTATTTTTTTCATAAATGATATTATTTCTTTTAATATCATTAGACCGAAATATTGATATGAATTTTATTATAAAATTTTTATCTTTTCGTGTCGGGGTTACTATTCACGTATACGACACTATTCACGAATACGACACTATTCACAAAAAAATTACATTTTCTTTTCTTTGTTCAAGTTGTCTATTATGGTTACTATATTTGATTGTATCTATGTTTTGATCTACATTCTTGAATTTTGCTTCACAATTGATTATTATGGAGTATTTTTGAACTTGAATAAACTAAAGTACGAATCCCTAATCTTTGTTTTTTTATCTCACTGGATTCATTTTCTTTAAAATATTGTCATCATCCTCAGTCCTAAATGGTGATATAACTGAATATCTTTGGCCTTTAGTGTAAAGATGAATGATTACCTTATGAATATCTTTGGCCCGTAGTGCAAAGATGGACAGGTGTTGAGATGAACATGACCAACTGGTGATACAAATGAATATCTTTGGCCTGTAGTGCAAAGATGAATATTTGGTTCAAGATGTATATTTATTGATGTCATAGGGATAAAATATTGATGATGGAATTTTAAATCATAGAAGATAGTAAACTTCATTCTCTACTTAACTCTTCTAATGAATTGTTATTTCTGCTGCGAATATTGATCTAAACTTGTTGTCCATTATATTTTATCTGATTTATTGAAGGCTAACGATAATTTAGTTTTTCATTATCTTAGTCATAATATTCTTTACTGGGCTAGTTGAGCTCATCCTTTTCCTTTTTGTTCCATTTTTCTTCTCAGGAGGTGAGAATATAGCGAAAACTAGTCGGGGTGTAGAGTGATGGTTCAAGACAGTTGTTTTAGCAGTCCTCACTATTTTGTAAAATAGTGTATCAATAATTGTAATGAGGACTTTATTTGAGTTTGGATATTTTCTAGAAGATAATATTTGTATTAAAACTCACAGTATACGTGTTGTCGTATTTTGCACGACAATTGTAATAATGAAGTTGTAGTTATTTTTCGTACCATGTATTTGGCGACTCAGAATGGGTTGTGTGGACCTATTTTGGGGGTATCACACAAAGATTGAATTTAATGGAAGATGAAAGAAGATGATGGGTAATGAGAAGTTGGTGGAACACTATTGAGACCACTCCCTTCTCCATCATCACCATCATTTGAAATTCTCTGTGTTTGGGCAAGGTAGGACTAGCGTAGGCCAATTGCCTAATTACTTGTGATGAAGAAAATGGACTAACAAAATGGGGCAAACACTTTTAATACTCAACAATGTAATGTTAGTTCCTTTTTGTCCTCCCAAGTTCAATCCTAATGGCTTAATATTAATACCTTATATTAAGTTATGGCATATATACACATAATTATATAATCCATGTACATTAGGTTAGTCCAAATAATATTTAACTTGGGTTAGAATATAGTTCAGGTTGGGTAATAATAACCTATTATTTTTCATAAAACTTATTATTTCAATTATACCCAATTATTATTATAATAATAATTATTTATTTTCTAAAAGTTAACTTTTCCTCCATACTTTTTAAAATACATACTTAATTGATTCACCATGCATTATTATGTCACACAAGGCTTATTTATACAACTTAGTAAATCACATAACTTAGGCTTATTTTTACCATATAGTCTCATATAACAACTATCCATATTATTAATATTATTCTTAACATCCCATATTATATTTACACGAAGAAGAAACTTTATTACACTACCACTCACATATCATATATGTTTGCACATAACAATTAATTAATACATAATGTTAATATTAATAATATTAGTAATAAAATGATAATTAGTCCACCACATCACTTAATTATTTATTTATTAATTTTAATTAAACAATTACTTGTTCCATCACTATGCCACACTAGGCATATCACATAAGCTTAATTTAAAATTTTCATCATGTCCACTATATTACTTACTCATTACCCATTTAACTCAATTTAAATTGAATTCTCCCTTTCCGAGACACATAATATATATGTATTCAATAAAATTATTCAAACAATTTGTTATCAATATTAATATTATTTATAAAATTCACGGGTTTTATGTGACGCCCCCAAAATAGGTATACATCACCCATTCTGAGTCGCCAAATACATGATACAGAATTCAAATACAACTTAATTATATAACTGTCGTGTAAAGTACGACAAAACATAAGCTGAGAGTTTCAACACGAATATTATCTTCTAGACAATATCCAAACTCAAATTCAATATTATTACATTTATTTTTGCACTATTTCACAAAATAGTGAGGACTACTAATGCACCACCTCGAACCATTACTCCGTTCCCCGACTAGTCCCGACTATGTTCTCATTTCCTGAAGAGAACAATGAAAGCAAAGGGTGAGCTCAACTAGCCCAGTAAGAAATATTATGACTAAGATAATGTAGAATAAATTATCGTTAGCCTTCAACGGTGTTAAACTGATAAAATACAATAAACATCAAGTTTAACTGCAGCGGAACAAGCAATCCATTAAAAGAGTCAAGTAGAGCATGATATCTACTATCTTCTATGATTTAAAAAGTTTATCATCAATTTTATCGCTGAGACTCAACTTAATAAATAATCCACATCATCGAATCATCCATGCACTACGGCCAAGGACATTCATTAGTATCACGACCACGACTTATCCATGCACTATGGGCGAAGGATATTCGTGTTTTCATCAATGGTCATGATCATGCCAACAACTGTCCATCAATGCACTATGGGCCAATGTGGACTTTTACCACATCATTTGTAACATTACGGTCATGATTATACCGAATAATCCCTAGTTATAATCATACCAAGTCCATCAATGCACTACGGGCCACAGATGACTTTCATCATAATATAAGCATGAGGATGATAACAATGATATAAGAATTCAATTAAAAGAAAACAAATGATAAATTTTTAAAGATTTATAACTTAATTTATCCAGAATTCAATAATGTCCAAATTGTCAACATAATACTGCTTTGTGGAGTAAAATTCAAGAATAATATTGTATCAAAAATGATTTGGACCTAAAAGAAATCAAATTTTGTCATGAATAGTACCCCGGGTGAATAGTAACCAAGTGAATAGTACCCCGTGAATAGTATTTTGGGAATAGTAACCCCGTGAATAGTACTCCGGCATGAAAAAGTTAAAACTTATCAAGAATGCTCAGAATAATATTTCTATAAAAAGATACTGGATGAAGCGCAAATATCAAGGATATTCTACTAATTTCATGGAGTATAGAAGCTAAAACTTTAACAAAATGAGTGTAGAATTTGAAATCTGAAACGAAATAATATTGCTTACATACTACAGAGTATGGAAGAAAATATTATTTCATACGAATATTGAACCAAAATAACATCCCTTACCTTAAAAAGAAGATTATTCCGACTGATAGGGCGGAAATATTCTTGAAGAAAACTTATACTGTTTTCTACGCTTAGCTTTCTAAAACTCAAAAGAAATATGCTCAATATTATAGAAGAAGAATTCTCTGATTCTGGTGTGATTTTCAATTCTAACTAAGCATCCTATTTATAGGAGAATGGAAGGGGTACTGTTTGAAATTCTCACGGACACAACAGTTTTAAGAAAAATTCACGAACGATTTCATTGAACATCTGATTTCTCATTTGTTACTATGCATTTACTATGCTGGCACTATGCAAACACTATGCATAATAAAATATAATATATTCTATTTTTCATAAAAAATAATACTTATAATTATATATATATATATATATATATACTGAATAAATTTCTACCAATTATTTTGAAAATGGGTAAATGGGGGTCCATAAAATAAGCAAAATTTACATCAAATACTTCATAAAAAATCCCCTCAATATTTTTAACAACATTTATTCATCATTATTATTATTCACAATATTTAACAACTAGATCATTCCCAAGAAAGAGGGGGCTTTTCGATAAGGATTTCTCCCTATTAGTGTGTAATTAGGTGACCAAACCCCTTTCATCGACAGAATTTTCTAGACACCGTCAATAATGTTAATAATAATATGAATAACTGTTCTCAATTATTGATTTAATTATATAAAAATTATCGACAATAATTTAATCAAATAATGTGAGATACTATGTAACAATTACTATAGCAATAATTGAATAAAACTGAGTGACTTCTCACGTAAGCATCAATAATCAATACCGTGTGCTACTATGCAACCACGCGCATTACTTTATCTTAAGGGTGTTTCAACAGTTTAGCGGTAAAACTTCCGCCGTTATTTTCATAAAAAGATATATCTGTCGTTTTCTAACTTCGATAATAATTTCGTTGTGGGGTCCACCAATGATTGTGCCGTCGTACGAATATTCCCTGTTAAAACGAATATTTCCCGACCAATCGAATATTATATAACAACTTGCATACTTTGCAAAATTTATAAATATTACCCACAACTATAACATTATATTAAATCCACACCATAATATTCAAAAATGATATTTATAGTAAAATTCATTTTTATTCATAAAATTTGGGGTCTTACATATTACATCCCCCATTGTAAAAATTTCATCCTCGAAATTGGTACAAGGTTACACAAATAGACAGGGATAGTCTTTCCTCATCTTATCTTCTAATTCACACGTAGCCTCCTCGGCATCACGGTTTCACAAAACTACTTTTATAGAAGATATAACTTTATTTTCTTAGTGTTTTCTCTTTCCTATCTATTATCTGGACATGAATCTCCTCGTAAGTCAGATTATTTTCTACTTGAATGGGTTCGTAGGATATCACGTGATTATAGTCAGGCTTTTATGGTCGTAACACGAAGATATGAAACATGTTGTGGATGTGTTCCAGTTCAGTTGGTAAAGCTACCTTGTACGCAACTTCGCCTACTTGCTTCAATAATTTAAACGGTCCTATGAACCTCAGACTCAGTTTTCTTTTCGAATCTTATCTTCCCTTTCCAGGGAGACACTTTTAGAAACACGAAACTTCCTACTTCAAACTCTCAGCTTTGATGGTGCAAATCTGTGTACTTCTTCTGTCGATCTTGAGCCGCCACTAATCTGACTCTTATCATTGTCACCACTTCTGCCATGTATTGAACTAATTTCGGTCCCAAAACTCGTCGTTTTTCTACTTCATCCCAACACAACGGAGTTCTGCATTTTCTTCCATAAAGGGTTTCATACGGTGGCATACCGATACTCACACGATAGTTATTATTGTAATCAAATTCCATTAAGGGTAAGTGGTCATCCCAGTTCCCTTTGAAGTCCATCATGCAAGCTCTAAGCATATCCTCCAGCATTTTTATTGTCCGTTCACTATGTCTGTCTGTCTGAGGGTGATAAGCAGTAATCAATCTTAATTGTGTTCCCATCTTATCTTGCAAGTGTGACAACCAGAGAATTTAGAATATTATAAAAATCTTAAATGATGGATTAAATGTTGAATAATAAACCTAGACAGAAAATAAGTGAATAGATTTGTCATTTCTAGGAAGGAATTTTGTGAATTTAAAATTTTTTGAGGTGAATTATTCAGGATTAAGTATATAAGTGTATATGTTCTGTGTATATGGTCATACATGTGTGCAGTTTGTGATTAAGGGTCAAGGGTTGACCAGATAAATTATATCAGTGTCAAAACCCTAATATTATAATAAGATCGTCATCGTTAAGTTAGAAAACCCTAGCGATTGATAAGAAACCCTAATACCAGCTTTGGAAACCCTAATTTCTGATTCCGGGAATTTGAAACCCTAATTCGAAACAATAAAACCCTAATTTGGGATCTCAGAGACTTAAGTGTACTGATTATAAGATTAATTAAGGATAAAGTCTAACGAATTAGTTAGAAAACCCTAATTTTAAATTTTGATACCCTAATTATTCTGTTAAAAATCTTAATGTATAATTATGGGACCTAATTGCTAAATTAGCAAATTTTAATTAGGAAATATTAATTCAAGTTTTTTTAGTCCTAATGTGATTAGGAAATTATAATATAATTAGGAAACCCTAATTTGGGATCTCAGAGACTTAAGTGTACTAATTATAAGATTAATTAAGGGTAAAGCTTAACGAATTAGTTAGAAAACCCTAATTTTAAATTTTGATACCCTAATTATTCCGTTAGAAACCCTAATGTATAATTATGGGACCTAATTGCTAAATTAGCAAATTTTAATTAAGAAATTTTAATCCTAATTTTTTTAGTCCTAATGTGATTAGGAAATTATAATATAATTAGGAAACCCTAATTATAATTTAGAAATCATAATTTTTCATTTTAAAATCTAATTAGAAAATCTTAAAATTTTAATTTTTAAAACCTTAGGGTCAAACCCTAAGGGTTAAACCCTAAGGCTTGTAGCAAATGACTTGAATGCCATTAAAATTATATACTAAATGTCCAAAATGACCTTTTTGAATTCTTTATTAGCTAACTTGTAATTTTTGCCCTAGATTGTAGTTGGTAAACAACCCTTGTTCTAGCATGTGACTTATATCACATTATATCAGCCAACATTGATCATTTTTACCATACAAGTTCAATGGATCAAATTATATAGGATTAAAGCGAGAGAAAGCTCACTTTACTTTTCATTTTTGCCAACCTCCTTCCCTCTCTAAAAATCCAAAATTTAGAGTGAGAGAGAGAGAAAAGAATAAGCCATGTTCAAGTTTTAGCCTCTCAAGATCGTATCATCAAGGATCAGATTCATGATCAAAGCATTAAAGTGGTATAAACCCTAATCTTCAAAATCTTATGATCTGCTGTTAGATGTTGTTGTTTATTGGTTAGAGTTGTGTTATAGGATGTCATTTAGTGATCTGGGTTGTTAAATCCTAGATCCATAACATTTAGAAGCATGAAAATCAAGTTTTTAAAAACTGACTATTAACCATAAACTATGGTCTGACAACCATATGTCAGGGCTCATAGATCCTTGTATGTTATTGATTTATGGTGTTTTAAGTTATAGATCTGTAGTACGCCATGCGGTCTATGATCTGGAATTGAAAACAGGGTCAGATCATGTTTAGATCTCATGTTATGTGTGGTCAAAGTCAGTTGACCGAAAACAAAATGTGTTTCTAGGCAGCCCAGATTTGCCTAAAAAAGTCTGACAGCGTTCTTGTAGGCCTTAGATCTTGCTGTTGTTTGCTAGTTTGTTCATGTTGTTGATTTGGTATTGTAGACTGGTATATGAACTATTAATCCATGTCTCTAGAACCCCCAGATCTTATACAGAATCGATCTAATTGGTGCTCAAAGTATGGTTGACTAAATAACAGATAAAGATTACGGTAACCCAGAAATCTTTTAAAAGGCGGTTTGTGAACACCACTTTGATTTACCTAGAACTACTACTACTTGTGATGTTGTTATATTAATCTAATACATGATAATTATACATTGTCATTAGTACTACAAGATTAAACCTTAAGATCACATTAATCAAGCCTGGAAATCGTAGATTCAAAGGCTTAAAGTAAGACCCTGCAACTGTTCTTCATTTCTGGAAAACCCATAAATGAAGAACAGCTCTGACAACCTTTTATGAAGCTTAGATCTTGCTGTGATGATGTAGTTTGGGAATGAAATCGATTTGTAATCATAGTATTACATATATACTACAACATTCAAACAATATACAACCCTGATAACAACAAGAACATGAAAATTTATGTGGTCAAAGTAGTAACCTCGAACACTGACATGAGTTTCTGGGTTTCCTCAAGAACACTCAAGAACACTTTCAACGACGGTTTTGTCGCCTATAGCACCTTTAGCGACACTTAATTTCTAAAAATTAATTATTTTATTAAATAAATAGAAAAATAGTTTTTAATTATTAAAAATACAAAATAAATTACTAAAAATTATTTTAAAGCCTAAAAATGGATTTTTAATAATTTTGAATAAATATTTAAAATTTTTAGAATATTAATGGTAATTAATTTATTTAATTATAATATTAAATAAATTATTTAAAATAATTTTAATACATAAAAATTATTTAAAAATATATTATGATGTTAAAAATATTTTAGGTTATTTTCAATAACTTTTAATATTATGTGATGAATTTCATTAATTAATTAATATTAATTGTCATTAATTTATTTAATAAATGTATTAAATAAATTATTGAAAAATTGAATTAATGATTTAAAAATCATATAAAATGATTTAAGTGTTCTAAAATATTTGAAGTTATAAAATATAACTTTTGATATTTTGTCATGAAAATATTAATATTTTAATATTAATAGCAATTATCGATAATGGATTTAAGCTGTTTTAAAATCATATAAATATGTTTTTGAAGTATTAATAATACTTGGATATATTATAAATATATTATAATATTATGTTATGATTTTCATTAATATTTAATATTAAGTAAATATTAATGATAAAGGAATTAGGTGGTATTTAAATCATATTAATACGTTTTTAATGATTGAAAAATTATGATAAATAGTAATAATTATCTGAAAATTATTACGAGCCTATGAAAATTATTATGACTAAATAGAAAATTATTTAAGTTAATTGTTAAGTGTTTAGGCAGAGTTTAATTGAACTTAAACTCGATAATTGTCCGACTAGGCCGTCGGGATGTCAAAATTGTGCCAGATTCAACTCAGACTGCAAAAGTTTAACTTGATACTAAGTCTTATGTGTTGTATAGACTGATAGGGTTATGTGTTTAGGTTATTCTATGTTTATATATAATAGTATTATACTGTGATGATATTATTCTAATATTTGGAGATCGGTATTATCTATATTAGGTTTTCAGACAAAGCTATATAAGTTGCGTAACGATAATCAATGGATCAGACAAGTTTTTTTTTTAACTCGACCTCGAGTTGTTCTTTCAATTGTGCTTGTGGTTAATCATTACTGATAATCACGCCTAAGAATTATTGATTCGTACTCTATGCATATTGCATCTATTCATCAGGTATGAAGGGTTGATCACCTTCATTACCATCTGGTTCAGATATATTTGTTTATGTTCAATATTCGTTCAGCTATGAAAGTTTGTTCATGCTAGTTCACAATTATATCGTTGAATGTTAGCCAGCTATTATTCAAATTCTTTCAATCATGATATATCCTCAAATAAACTTTTTCTTGCTGGGCAAACTTGTTTCTCACCCTTGCTATATCATGATAAATATTGTAGATTAAGGCGAATACGTCGGATACAAGGAAAAGTTAAAGACAAGTCCAGCTTGGGAATTATGTGTGTAGTTTGATTTGTAATAGTAATGTATGATAATAACATTGTATGTTAGATAGGTATTGATTCAGGTTTATGTGAAGGTTCTCGACCTTGGGGTTAAATGTGTAAAATGTATTGTATAAACAATGTGACGCCCCCAAAATAGGTACAATCCACCCAACCCATTCCGAGTCGCCAAATACATGGTACAGAAAATAACTATAACTTCATTATTACAATTGTCGTGCAAAATACGACAAAAAATATACTGTGAGTTTTAATACCAACTGTGACTCTCATCCCTTTACTTGGATAGCACCTCACATTGATACATTACATAAAGGTGCAATCAATAACTATTTTAGAAATTAAATTTTTTGGAAACTACTCAAAGAAACCTTCGTACATGGGAGGCCATGCATATAAGTTGTAATAGATATCATATGACTCGAGAATTATCCTTGGTTGACCCAATAGACTCCAAAAAAAATGAGAAGATTGTTATCATGTTCTTTCCAATGGTAAGTCTTCTCTTGACATATAATTATCTCCATTGTCTCCAATTGAGAATTATATTTCAACCACACTCTAAGATTATATAGGTAGTGCTCGTAGATATAATCAGCAAGTGCATGTGCACAACCCTGTCTTATGATAACATGAAGTCGTTGGTCATTAGACATCTTGTATAATAGTGGCAAAACACCCTTTCAAAGTTGGGTTCACCTCACCCTATTCGGTTCACCAAAAGTAATGGTTAAAATGACGTATAAAATACGACAGACTTATTTAAAATTCTCGATAAAATTATTTCAATACTGTTTTAGGGAAAACCTCAACAACTATAGACCATCGTTCTATTCCCCTGTTACCCCTGCTCGACCCAGCTACACTCTTATTACCTGAAAGGAATTGGGAAACAAAAGGGTGAGCACAACTAGCCCAATAAAGAATATCATAACTAAAGATAATTAAATTATCAATAGCCTTCGTCAGTAATGAATCAGAGATTTAGAACATATGGTAGATGATAAAACTTTTCAACCATAGTTGCAGTGGAACGAACAATCCATTAGAAGAGTCAAATAGACCATAAAGTCTATTATCTTGTCCATGTTAAAAGTCCACCAACAATGTTTTAACCCTGTAACATCAGTCAACAGTTCCTGTCCACAATCATGTGAATAACTCATAATCATAATTGTAGTTCTAAATTCCTCTTCTCATCCAGGACGAAGATAATTTTCATCACCTGTCTTTACCTGAAATATCAAAGATCATGGTTATACTAAATCATAGTTCCTGTTCATAATCATACTAATAAATTCATCTTTGCACTACGGGCCAAAGATATTCATCAACAGTTCATCTTTGAACTACATGCCAAAGATATTCAATAACATGTCATCTTTGCACTACGGGCCAAAGATATTCAACAACAGGTCATCTTTGCACTACGGGCCAAAGATATTAATATCTCAAAGAAATATATAATCATTTCAGAATTTATATAAACAATAATTATAACCATGTTGATCAATTCACCTTTGCACTTAAGCTAAAGATATTCAATTATAAATTCAATGGTCATGATCATACCAGTCAACAATTCATCTTTGCACTACTGGGCAAAGAGAACCCATAGTCACAATCATACCAATAATCTACCCATCTTTACACTCTTGTGAAAAAGAAATTTCATCACCAGAGTTATAAAAATATTATATATGATAATAAAAATAATATGATCAAAACATGGATTTAATTTCAAGAGTAAGATTCATAAATCAACGATAATTTGGTCAGAAAAAGAAACTAATTTTCTCGTGAATAGTAACTCATGAATAGTAACTCATGAATAGTAACTTATAAATAGTAACCTCTATTCGTACATAGTACCCTATACATAAATAATATCATATACGTAAATAGTGCCATATACATGAATAATGTCGAATATGTGAATAGTGCCATATACGTAAATAGTAACCCCGACACGAAAAGGTAAAAATTTCCCAATAAAATTCTTACCAATATTTCGGTATAATGATATTGAAAGAAATAATATCATTTACGAAAAAAATAACATCCCTTACCATCCCTTACCTCAAAAGAATAGTACTTCTGGCTGAAATTTTGAATATAGTGCTGAAAGAAACTTGCACTGAATAGCAACTCTCAAAGTATCTAAATATTCACAAAATAAGCTCGATAATATATAGAGAGAGAAAGCTTATGATTCTGGTGTGATTTTCAATTCTAACTAAGCACCCTATTTATAGAAAAATGTTAAAACGCCGAAGGAGACTAAATTAATAAAATATTAATAAAAGTTTTTTCTATGCACACCTCTTTGAATAAAACTCAGCCACCACAAGTGGGGCCCACCAAAAATCAGCCAACTTCCACAACAACCAAAATTGGGGCCCACCCATAATTTTAATAAAAATATTTATTTTATAATTCATAATAAATAACCCTTTTATCAGAAAAATTCGAATCTCATGTCTATTCAACAAGAAATTTAATTCTCTACAACTTTGTAGAAGAAAGTTTTTCCAAATTCCGCCTCTAACATAGAGAGAAAGGCTTACCAAAATTTCTGCTACAACGATTTCTGAATCAGTCACCACTTAAAATTCATAACAAATCATACATTAATTTTTGATGGTTCAAAATTTATGGACATATACTCAACTTATATATGTATAACATATCCAAAAATTACAACGATCCAATGGTTGGATTAAAAATTATAACTCACGCAATATAGCTTAAGAACACTGATTTTTTCGGACTATGAGTCTTTTGGACCAGTTTCATTCAAATAGTGACCACGAAAAATCTACAACGGATTTTTGAGTGATTCAAATTTTTGCGTTTAGCTTAATTCTAGGGCTTTCTTTTAATATATGGCTCATCTCCTAACTCATTATACACAAAGAGTTATGGATTTTACAAAATCAAGTAATAAACTAATTTTCTGAAAATTTCCAAATTTCATTCTTCATTTCGACAAAATACTGATAAAACACCTCAGCATTAATTCCTTCATTTATATCCATACAAAAATATATATTTCCTTATCATATAAATCAATAATTAATTATTCTCAAATAATATTAAAGAATAACAATTATGACAACTAGGTCGTTTCCAGGAAAGAAGGGGGATTTTCGATAAGGATTTCTCCTTCATCAAGCATGCAATTAGATGACCAAACCCTTTCCTGATGTAACTTCCTTAAACATTGCCAATAATGCTATCTAATAATATTATTCAAATAATATAAATTATTGATCTGATAATGGGAAATACTGTGCAGCGACAATTATTGAATTAACAATAATATAAAATATCAACGTAACAATTATTGAATCAATAAAATAAAATATTGAACAGTAATTACTGTAATAATTATTGAGTAGTGCCTTCTTACGTAAGAATCAATAATTCAAAAACTGTGCAATACCGTGTGCTACTGTGCAACAACACGTATTACTTTACTTTATCGACCAGGTATTCCAACAGTTTCAACGGTAACAACTACGCCGTTATTTATAAAAACTCATACCTGTCATTTTTTTCATCCGACAATTACTCTTTTATGGGGCCCACAAATGGTTGCGTCGTCGTACGAATATTTCCCGACAGCAAGAATATTCCACGACCAAACAAATATTCCCCGACAACAATGAGTATTTTATAACCACTTGCTTATTTTGAAAATATTTATATATATCACCCTTAACTTTAAACTTTTATCAATTTAACCATTTACTGAATAATAATTATAAAAAAACTTGAATACTTTTATTTCATAAAATTGGAGGTCTTACAAACAATTTATGTTTATATCTTCCGCAATAGTTGTAGAATTAGTATACCAGATCCTTGGTGATTAGGACTAGGATTTGGGGATGCTATAGTTGGTATCAAAGCTGTTGGTTATGAACCTTAGGTAGGATTACCTGAGACTAATAACCGTAGTGATTAGGATTTGGTCTAACTCACATAGAGTTAGTAAGTCGGTAAGATTCAAAGATGAATCTCGACGGGTTATAAAGACACGGAGTTCCCTAACTCTGATAATAAAGGTGAACAATAATGGTGAATAGATAGAGTCTAAAAGGCTAAAGGTATAGGGATAGGAGATCGTCAAACAAAACAATCATAGTATAGAAATGAATCGTAATATATACGATGAGATCACCCCGTGATCTGATAAAGTTATAACAGGGAACAAAATCAACCAAATGATTGAAAAGTTTACGGCAAGAATGTTGTGTGTAAGTTGTACTATAAATTGGTACAGATTCAGGAAATGATTATGAATACGAGTTGAATGAAATTCATATTGAGAAGGGAGTAGGATTAAGTGGGGATTTCAATTAAGGACTCATGTCAGCAGCTGAGTTGCATGATTCTTCGTATGGGGAATTATACTTGGTGTAAAAACCACTTAGTTTTTGGCACTGATAATCATTTAAATGTCTGTGTCGCGCTATTTGCTATATATCTGTTGAGAAGGTGATTTTTTTCTCAGATGTATAACAGATAGATAGGGTATAGGTAGAGAATATCAGGTTAAGTACGAGTTCTTAAAACTCATACTTATGGTACGTTCTTGACTCATGATTATATGAAATGTTTATGAACCCCTCAGCGAATGGACACCAAATGTCTGACTAGGACAAGTTCTTAAACTCATATGATTGTGGAAAGTTCCCGAACTCATAAGTGTGGTAAGTTTGATGAACTGGGTATAGTTTTATGTGAATGGAGCATTAAGGCTTATAGGAATAGATAGACTGTTTAAGCAATTGATCATTAGTGGAGACATAGGTTTTCCAAAACTCCTAGCTATGCTAGACTTCAAAATTTTTGATATCAAGCTAATTACGCAATGTGTGCTTTTGAAAATAAATTTTTATTCTCAACTCATGGTGACCATTGTGTATGTGTGGACTTCGGGCCACCGACACCTCGTTACCTGTTGAGATGATAAAATCGATTTGCAATGATTTTTGAACAGTTTAAAATATAGTCTATGTTAATTATTTTTGCTAAACGAAAATGATTTAAATATTAAAATATATTTTTATTTATCATTAATGTACCATGTAACCTGGTGTAAGATTGATAAAAAAATGATGGAGTTTTAAATACAGAAATACTTAGTGTTGAATTTGATATAAAATCGTTATTCCACTATTGTATGATGTGTTATGACAAAGTCATATAATGACGGCATCCTCAAACGGGCTGTTAATACAGTACGACATCATGATGTCATTTTCAAAATTTTAATTTGCCAATGGGGTTTTGGCTATACCTTAATATTTCGTTTAAAATTTATTATTGATATAAGTCTAAGCTATTTGATTCGGCTAGACCAACGTTTATGAAAAATCTAAACGTTCTTTGAAAATTTTCCCAAACCAAATTGTTTTGGTGCGGATTTCGATAAAGACCGAGGTAAGAAATTTTTGTGTGCTTGAGGCGGATGGGATAGAAGGAACGGGGAAAAATTGTTCCAACCAGCAGTACTTGAACATTACAGGGCATATCGGGCTAATTACCCTATCTGTCTGTAAGATAAGACGGTTTGCGGATTAATTTCTGTATGAACCTTTGCGAAAATGACAGACAATAGTCTATATAACTCCTCAGCACTATTTAAAAACTTTTACTCTTGTGAGGAATGTATTGGGTAGCATGTGATGCTGTGTATGAATGGTGAATGGTGCATGGTGTAAGGTGTAAGTTGAATTTCGGGGATGAAATTCTTAGAAGAAGGGGTGAATGTGACAACCCGAGAATTTAGAAAATTATAAAAATCATAAATGATGGATTAAAGGTTGAATAATAAACCTACACAGAAAATAAGTGAATAGATTTGTCATTTCTAGGAAGGAATTTAAAAATTTTTGTGGTGAAATATTCAGGATTATGTATATAAGTGTATATGTTCTGTGTATATGGTCATACATGTGTGCAGTTTGTGATTAAGGGTCAAGGGTTAACCAGATAAATTATATCAGTGTCCAAACCCTAATATTATATTAAGATCGTCATCGTTCAGTTAGAAAATCCTAGCGATTGATAAGAAACCCTAATACCGGCTCTAGAAACCCTAATTTCTGATTACGGGAATTTGAAACCCTAATTCGAAACAATAAAACCCTAATTTGGGATCTCAGAGACTTAAGTGTATTGATTATAAGATTAATTAAGGGTAAAGCCTAACGAATTAGTTAGAAAATCCTAATTTTAAATTTTGACACCCTAATTGTTCCGTTAGAAACCCTAATATACAATTATGGGACCTAATTGCTAAATTAGCAAATTTTAATTAGGAAATATTAATCCTAATTTTTTTAATCCTAACGTGATTAGGAAATTATAATATAATTAGGAAACCCTAATTATAATTTAGAAATCATAATTTTCCATTTTAAAATATAATTAGAAAATCTTAAAATTTTAATTTTTAAAACCTTATGGTTAAACCCTAAGTCCTAAGGGTTGTAGCAAATGACTTGAATGCCATTAAAATTATATGCTAAATGTCCAAAATGACCTTTTTGCATTCTTTATTAGCTAACTTGTAATTTTTGCCCTAGATTGTAGTTGGTAAACAACCCTAGTTCTAGCATGTAACTTATATCACATTATATTAGCCAACATTGATCATTTTTACCATACAAGTTCAATGGATCAAAATATATAGGATTAAAGTGAGAGAAAGCTCACTTTACTTTTTATTTTTGCCAACCTCCTTCCCTCTCTAAAAATCCAAAATTTAGAGTGAGAGAGAGAGAAAAGATAAGCCATGTTCAAGTTTTAGCCTCTCAAGATCGAATCATCAAGGATCAGATTAATGATCAAAGCATTAAAGTGGTATAAACCCTAATCTTCAAAATCTTATGATCTGATGTTAGATGTTGTTGTTTATTGGTTAGAGTTGTGTTATAGGATGTCATTTAGTGATCTGGGTTGTTAAATCCCAGATCCATAACATTTAGAAGAACGAAAATCAAGTTTTTGAAAACTGACTATGAACCCTAAACTATGGTTTGACAGCCATATGCCAGGGCTCATAGATCCTTGTGTGTTATTGATTTATGGTATTTTAAGTTATAGATCTGTAGTATGCCGTGTGGTCTATGATCTAGAACTGAAAACAGGGTCAGATCATGTTTAGATCTCATGTTATGTGTGGTCAAAGTCAGTTGACCGAAAACGAAATGTGTTTAGGCAAACCCAAATTAGCCCGTAAAAGTCGACAAATTTTTACAGGGCCTTAGATCTTCTTGTTGTTTGCTAGTTTGTTCATGTTGTTGTTTTGGTATTGTAGTCCGGTATATGAACTATCAATCCATGTCTCTAGAACCCCGGATCTTATCTGAGAATCGATCTAATTGGTGGTCAAAGTATGGTTGACCAAACGGCCGTATGAAGATTCTAGGTAACCCAGAAATCTTCAAAGGCAGTTTGTAGACACCACTTTGACCGGCCTAGAACTACTACTTGTGATGTTGTTATATTAATCTAATAAATGATAATTATACCTTGTCATGAGTACTACAAGATTAAACCTTAAGATCATATTAATCAAGCCAGGAAATCATAGATTCAAAGGCTTAAAGTAAGATCAGCATCGTTTCTTCATTTCGGAAAACCCGTAAATGAAGAACAACTCTAACAACCTTTTATGAAGCTTAGATCTTGCTGTGATGATGTAGTTTGGGCATGAAATTGATTTGTAATCGTAGTATTACATGTATACTACAACTTTCACACAATATACAACCCTGATAACAACAATAACATGAAAATTTATGTGGTCAAAGTAGTAACCTCGAACACTGACATGAGTTTCTGGGTTTCCTCAAGAACATTTTCAACGACGGTTTTGTCGCCTATAGCACCTTTAGCGACACTTAATTTCTAAAAATTAATTATTTTATTAAATAAATAGAAAAATAGTTTTTAATTATTAAAAATACAAAATAAATTACTAAAAATTATTTTAAAGCCTAAAAATGGATTTTTAATAATTTTGAATATATTTCATAAATATTTAAAATTTTTTGAATATTAATTGTAATTAATTTATTTAATTATAATATTAAATAAATTATTTAAAAATGATTTTAATCTGAAAAAAATTTAAAAATCATATAAAATGATTTAAGTGTTGTAAAAATATTTGAAGTTATAAAATATAACTTTTGATATTTTATCATGAAAATATTAATATTTTAATATTGATAGCAATTATTAGATAATGGATTTAATCTGTTTTAAAATTATATAAATATGATTTTGAATTATTAAAATACTTTGGTATATGATAAATATATTATAATATTATGTTATAATTTTTATTAATATTTAATATTAAGTAAATATTAATGATAAAGGAATTAGGTGGTATTTAAATCATATAAATACGTTTTTAGTGATTGAAAAATTATGATAAATAGTAATAATTATCTGAAAATTATTACGAGCCTATGAAAATTATTATGACTAAATAGAAAATTGTTTAAGTTAATTGTTAAGTGTTTAGGCAGAATTTAATTGAACTCAAACTCGATAATTGTCTGACTAGGCCGTTGGGATGTCAGAATTGTGCCGGATTCAACTCAGACTGCAAAAATTTGATTTGATACTAAGTCTTTTGTGCTGTATAGACTGATAGGGTTATGTGTTATGTGTTTAGATTATTCTATGTTTATATATAATAATATTATGCTGTGTTGATATTATTCTAATATTTGGAGATCGGTATTAGCTATATTTTCAGACAAAGCTATATAAGTTGCGTAACGATAATCAACGGATTAGACAAATTTTTTTTAACTCAACCTCGAGTTGTTCTTTCAATTGTGCTTGTGGTTAATCATTGTTGATAATCACGTCTAAGAATTTTTGATTTGTACTTTGTTCAAATTGAGGTATGAAAGGCTGATCACCTTCATTATCATCTGGTTCATATATATTTGTTTATGTTCAATGTTCGTTCAGCTATGAAAGTTTGTTCATACTAGTTCACAATTATATTGTTGAATGTTAGCCAGCTATTATTCAAACTCTTTCAATCATGATATATCCTTAAATAAACTTTTACTTGCTGGGAAAACTTGTTGCTCACCCTTGCTATATCATGATAAACATTGCAGATTAAGGCGAATACGTCGGATACAAGGAAAGTTAAAGACAAGTCCAGCTTGGGAATTATGTGTGTAGTTAGATTTGTAACAGTAATGTATGATAATAACATTGTATGTTAGATAGGATATTGATTCAAGTTTATGCGAAGGTTCTTGACCTTGGGGTTAAATGTGTAAAATGTATTGTATAAATAATTTATGTTTATATCTTCCAAAATAGTTGTAGAATTAGTATACCAAATCCTTGGTGATTAGGACCAAGATTTGGGGATGCTACAACAAGCTCTTCCAAAAATTTGAAGTGAAACGCGGATCTCGATCGGAGACAATTAATACCGACACTCTATATCGCAAAACGATTTCCTTTACGTACATATTTGCTAACTGATTTAGATTGAATCAGATCTTAATTGGTAGAAAATGAGCTGTCTTCGTTAGTCGATCCATGATAACCCAAATGTCATCATAACCCTTTTGTGTGATCGGAAGTCCCACCACGAAGTCCATTATAATGTGCTCCCATTTTCACTCTGATATTTTCAACGATTGAAGTAGTCCACTTGGTCTCTGGTGCTCTTCTTTTACTCATTGACAGGTAAGACATCTACTAACCCACTCCGCAACCTCTCGTTTTAGATTGGGCCACCAAAAGTGTTGTCTAAGATCCCGGTACATTTTTGTGCCTCCTGGGTGAACAAAATATGTTGTATTATGTGCCTTGTCCAAAATCTCCTCTCTTAATTCGGTTACGGCTGACACCCACACTCGACCTTCGAATCTCAATATAGCGTTCTTATCCATCTTGAACTTTTCTTCTTCATTTTTTGCTATCCTGTTCTTTATCTTCTTGCACTCTCCATCCTTCTCTTGTGATTCCATTATCCTATCCAATAACATCAGACGAGCTTCCATTACAAATAAATTTCCCTCAAACTTTTTGGGTTCCTTTACTCTTATTTCAAATATCTCTATTTCTCTTATTAGCTCCTCCTGAGATCTCAGCACTAACAATTTTTCCCTTCCTTTTCTACTCAATGCATCGGCTACTACGTTTTCCTTTCCTGGGTGATAAAGTATTTTGCAATCGTAATCTTTGATTAATTCCAACCACCTCCTTTGTCGCATGTTCAACTCCTTCTGCGTGAAGATATATTTCAGACTCTTGTGGACTTTATATATCTCACATTTTTCTCCATACAAATAATGTCTCCAAATCTTCAATGCAAAAACTACCGTGGCTAACTCCAAGTTATGAGTAAGGTATCGCTTCTCAAAATCTTTCAACTGTTATGACGCATACACAATGACCTTACCATGTTACATTAGCACACATCCAAGACCTCTGTGCGATGCATCACTATACACCACAAATCCTCATGTATCATCCGTTAAAGATAACATAGGCGCCTCGCTCAACCTCTTCTTCAACTCTTGGAAACTTTTTTCGCACTTTTCTGTCCATACGAACTTCACTGCCTTCCTCGTTAGATTGGTCAACATGGTTACTATTTTAGAAAAGTATTGGATAAATCTTTGACAGTACCCGGCTAACCCTAAGAAACTTCTTACCTCCGTTGGCGTCTTCGGTTGTTCTCAATTACTCACCACTTCTACCTTTGCAGGATCCACTGAAATTCCATCATTGTTTATCATGTGTCCTAAAATTGAAACTTTTCCATCCAGAATTCACATTTTGAAATTTTTTGCATACATCTTCTCCCTTCTTAGTGCTTTTAATACCATCTTCAGGTGTTTGGCGTGCTCTTCCTTTCTCTTTGAATAAATGAAAATGTCGACGATGAAAACTACCATGAACTTATCCAAATATGGTTTGAAAACTTGGTTCATCAAGTCCATGAATGCTGTTGGAGCATTAGTCAACCCGAATGACATCACCAGAAACTCGTAGTGTCCGTATTGAGTTCAAAATGCCATCTTCGGTATGTTTTCCTTTCGCACCTTCAACTGATGATATCCCGTTCGTAGATCTATCTTTGAAAAACACTTCGCTCCCTTCAATTGATCGAATAGGTCATCTATTCTCGGCAACGCGTATCTATTCTTAATTGTTACTCTGTTCAACTCTCGATAATCGATACAAAGCCTCATCGATCCATCCTTCTTCATGACAAACAACACTAGTGCTCCCCAAGGATACACACTCAACTGAATATAACCCTTATCTAATAATTCTTGTAGTTGTATTATCAATTCCTTCATTTTTACTGGTGCCATACGATAGGGGCTTTTAAAATTGGTGCTGTTCTCAGTACTAAATCTATCACGAATTCGATTTCTCTGTCTGGCGAAAGGCCATGCAGATCATCTAGGAATACGTCTTGAAAATCTCTCACTACTGATATATCTTTCATTTCTACTCCATTTCTCTCAGTATCTACAATATAGGCTAAATAACCTACACATCCTTTCCTTAATAATTTCTTGGCCTGCATCATCGTAAGAAAACACGATTGCCTAAGCGATGAGCTACCATAAAATACTACCTTAGATTGGTTTGGAGTCTGAAGGTTCACATATTTCTTCTGAGAATCAATTATCACAGCGTGGTTATACAACCAATCCATTCCTAATATTACATCAAACTCTCCCAGTTTTATCGGAATCACGTTTACGCTTAGTTTATGTCCCCTAATTTTGGCACAATAATTACGATAAAAGAATTTTATGGGGATTACTTCCTTATTCGTAACTTCTATGTTCAAAGGATTCTCTAATCGTTCTTGGAGTATGTTTAATCGACTAGCAAAATCTTCAGATACAAAGGAACAGGTAGCACCCGAATCAAATAATACGTAAGCATTTATATTATTTATTGGGATAATACCTGACACCACATCCTTCATAGCTACGGCGTCTTGGACTGTCATGTTAAAGGTTATGGCAGACGATCGGTTGAGTTTCGTTGGTCCGCCAATCATGAGTTTATTGCCTCCTCCCTAGTTGCCTCTTCCTCCACTGCTTCCTTTCTTCGGGTAGTCCTTAATCTGATGGTCTGTTGAGCCACAATTGAAACATCCTATGATGTTCTTCAATTTTGTGCAGTTTAGTGAAATGTGCCCCTCCTAGCCACAGTTGTAATAGAGACTTCACCCTTTCCAACATTCTTCTTGATGACTCTTTCCACACTTTGTACACGTCTCAGCTCTTTTCTTAAACCCCCCATGGTAACTTCCCCCTTGGTTATTATTTCTGTTGTTGTTGTCCCGACTGTCTCCCCCAGTATTCTTGTTCTTCTTCTCTTTGTTTTACTGGCTCAGAGCCTCACTACCTCCTTCATCGATGATGGCCTTCTCCAATAGCGTAGCGAATGAATCAATTTGGAGAACTGACACCTTGTTGAACAACCACGATTTTAGTCCTAGTTTAAAGTGTCGAGCCTTTCTTTCTTTCGTATCAACTTGGTGTGACGCAAAACATATGATTTCATTAAACCTTATCGCGTATTAGGCCACAGTCATCTCTCCCTGCTTTAGTTCTAGGAACTTAACCACCATTCGGTTCAGCATGCTCTTCGGGAAGTAATTCTCAAAGAACAGCGTCTTGAACCTCTCCGACGGTATGATTCCTTCTTCCGCTCTCTGTTGATTCACTTCCCACCAAAAGTTTGCTTCGCCCTTCATTATATAGGTAGTGTATGTAGTCTTCTGGTCATTTCCCACACGAGTGATGACAAAAGCTTTCTAAATCTCCTTGATCCAAATTTGCGCCTCGATAGGATCGGTAGTTCCTCTAAATTTTGGAGGTCCTACACTCTTAATATCTTTAAAGTTTGTTATAGGGATCGCTTGTTGATTTGTAAGCACTGGTTCATTGTTTCTTCCTCGAAGGACTTCTCCTAATAAGTTGGCTAATCGCTAAATAGGATCTACTTGGTCCCTCTCATTATTAACTGATTCTTCCGGTGCTGGTAATCTACGTCTGGGCGACATTTTCTGCATCATAAAATTTTATTTTATTATCTAATTATATTCTTTAGATATTTACTCTTTTTAATGTAATAATCACATAACACATTGAAATATAAGAACATTTATATTCATATGCCAAAATCATTACATCATATATGATCATTTCTTAGCATACTTCTATAAATGCTACCATCTATCCCCTACTATAACAAAAGATAGGAAATACCAACATAATACCCCTCTAATGAGAACATTGTTTGGGGGTTTACATAAACTATTCTGTATCTTACACAAAAGATGGGATTCCATAACAATACATACATAAACATAGCTACAACTACTAGACTAGTGACGAATAACTCAACCCAGCATTTGGCGCTCCACTGCGCTCCTATACTCTATCTGTCCCATATGTGCCATCATATCTATGCTTATGGTATAATGGGTATGTCCCTGCTCCGTCGGATAATGGTACACATCATCGATCCATCTCTCCATGGTCGTGCGAAAAGTGTAGCCCATCCTGTTCATCTTTCTCTTCTTGCATCTCAGTTCATCCTCTAAATCTTCGACCCTATCATTGGCATCCTCCCACTTCTCCTCGAAGTGGATCCTCTCCATAACTTCTAACTCTAGTTGTGTGCGAAGAGCCTCTTTCTCAGTCTTCTCACTCAACTCCTTCTATTCTGATTGTTCTAGCTTCCTTACCATCTCAGCATTCCTGGATAATAAACGATAAATGAGGGTCCCTAGCTAAGTTTCTGCTTCCTTGCGAAATGCAATTTTTATCTCCATCTCCTACATCTTAAGCTGCCCCTCCTGGGCCACAGTCTTCAGATTATGCATCTTTGTCTGATTCTCCTGAGCCTCGGCCTCTAGCTCCTTGATTCTGCACCCTAAATCTAGGATTCGTTCCTCATACTCTCACAACATCCAATCCTCAAAGGTGGTCTCATCAGAATCTTCCACGGGCTTATCCTCCATCGGTTCTTCCTCTGGATCAAACTCTACTTCTATCTCCTCTTCATCCTCCTCCTCAATAGGTGCCACTTCCAATATAGGCTCAGCTATCGAAGGTGCTTCATACACCATGTGTATGTCACGTGGTTCCTCCTCTACAACCTTACTAGGTCCTCCCATCTCTGTTATCCTACAACCATAACATAAGAAAAACAACAAAACTCCATTAGTATGTCAAATAAAACATAAATTCGTTGTATGGAATGAAATTATATTTCACAACACTACTAACTCTCTAAGAAAACTCTATATGAGTTTTATCTCCTTATACTCTCTAAATTCTTCTAAGGTTATAGTCTAAGGATTCTCGCTCCTAAGGTTTATAACCTAATGCTTTGATATCAACCTGTGACGCCCCCAAATTTAGATACATGTACCTCAAATCTGGTGCTCACGTTCTAATTCCAATAACAAACTAATGTCTCACACAACAGAAATAATAGAATAATTTACATTGATTTAATATAAATATTCTTTCCCAAGTTTCGTAACCACTACTAAAACCTTACATAAACAAGTCTAAGCCATAACTTAATACATAAATCATAATTAAGTCTTAATACATAGCCATAGTTAAAACTTAAAACATCTTAAGATAACTTCTTCTTATAGAAGAACAAAGCTACGCCGTATCCTTGCCTTTATCCTTTCCTGAGGGTTCGCACTGTTCTGCCTTAACTAAAATATTTAAAGAAGCAAGGATGAACAACAAATTTGCCCAGAAAGTAATATAGCAATAAGGGTAGACAGTCATGATAATAAGTTCATAATATCAAGAGTATAATGATAAAGGATAGCTCAGGAAATTAAAGAATGACGTCGTAAGCAAAGAAGTATCAATAGCTCCAAATCTATCCTTTAAATTTTAAACAATGAGTCATTATAGACCGAAGGATTTTTAAACAATTCAAAGGTTTCAACATTGAGTAGTCATTATGGACCAAGAACTCATGCTAGAATTAACAGTATTACACCGATAATCCAAAATAAACAAGTATGATAGGTGATCAGCCTAAAATACCCTACGTTATGCATAACATTTAAACATGTTATCCACGTGCGTTGGTTCCCCAACAATATAAAATTTCTCCTTTTATGAGGGTTGTTCATCTCAGTAGATTTATAAGATTCTGCACCAAAGTAATTAGTTTGGATATCTTTTTAAATTCATAGATACTAGTCTAGCCGAATCAAATGGCCTAAATACCTTTCTAAATACACTTAGGAACAAT
This sequence comes from Panax quinquefolius, assembly GCA_020205615.1. Classification (NCBI taxonomy): domain Eukaryota; kingdom Viridiplantae; phylum Streptophyta; class Magnoliopsida; order Apiales; family Araliaceae; genus Panax; species Panax quinquefolius. The sequence continues at coordinate 54,613,940 of CM035163.1, forward strand.
TTATAAGTTCTAGACTTGCAACATGATTCAAAAATATAATAGCGAAATCAAACTAAGCCTTTGAGTAAGAATGATAATTTCTGAGACTTTAGATATCATAAGAATGATTCGCTCAAACATATAGTTGATATAACAATAATCATAAACATGCACAATATCCAAGGTTGTGAAAGTTAGGGAACATATCTTTCGCGTCGATCACCAACTTATAGCTTAATATCACCACAAAGTCCTATTTTATCATAGTTATGTATATATACAATCTCATTAGTTATACAATCAGGTCATATATTAGTACCATATCAAACCACATAGTTTCGTAATCACAATTGACTTAGAGCTTTTAAAAAAACATTTAGAAACACTTGTCAAATCTTGTTCCATATAGTCATCACTTGCTTGAACACTTAAAAACATTGCTTGATTCATGTATTTGATTCAGTTGCACATAGCTAGCATAGTCCTCCACTAGAACCTCATTTTAATTCATGCTTGAGTATTTTATATCGTACCTAGCTAGATGGGTGAATATATCGGTCATATCTAGAGGCATAAAGTATTCTATTATGATTGTTTAAAAGTCCATAATACAAGTATGGTAGCTTTCAACAAAGTTGGTTTTCAAACTTCTAAGTTTTTTTCTTCTTGAAAATCTCATGTTAAACAAACTAAGTATGCAAAGCAATTTGAATACACATTTCATACTCATTTATAAAGTTAACTAAGTTACATACATATACTCAAAAGGTCAGAATTCATAAGACACAAGGTTCGCTAAGTTTGGTTTTTGACTTCTAACTTTTTCTTCAAAGATGCTACTAAATCAAGCCTTAAGCACACTAACACAACTCATGATACATTTTTACACATGTTTAAAGCTTCTTCATGTTCCTTTGGTTAAGATAGGTTATGTTATAAGGTCCGAATAATTAACAACACAGTCTTGGTCTCTCTGTCCACACCTTCGCCAAATAGCAGCAATCCAAGCAATCGAAATGTCGCAGGGCGGTGGGTTGCCTGCACTCGCAGATCAGTTTCTCCCTCATTAACCAAAATCTCCCAAATCTTCACACAAATAATAATTTAAGGCTACCCACTTAATATAAACTTCATAAACTTATTACCAAACATACAGAGCATGATTCTAACAACTCTAATCAATTAAACAACCAAATTCAAGACTCAAATTCAAAGTTCATGCCATTTTTCCATAGTTTAACATGTTTAGCGAATTCCTCTACTACATACTCGTTTATGAACCAAATTGATCCGTTTAACTTTCGTTGTTTTCGTATTCAACCATATTAACAATATCTAGCAATAATTTACATATTGCAACAAGCTTTAACCATCAATTTTTGGCTCAATAATCAAGTATTCTTGCAACTTCAAAAAAACTTGTAAAATTTGAAATTAAGAACATGTTTTAGGACATTACCTCTTTACAGCTTGAAATTACTAAATTCTTTTCTAAACAGATTTCTCACTCAATTCCAGAGCACTCACTCTCTAATATAGACTTATCAGAAAATTGTTTTTAGAAGTTGAAGAATGAAGAGGAAGTTACAATTTATAGAGAAATCCTAACCTAGACCATGACTTTGCCCCAAGGATTGAATCCAATGAAAGGTGTAAGAAGATGATGGGAAATGAGAAGTTGGTGGAACACTATTGTGACCACTCCCTTCTCCATCATCACCATCATTTGAAATTCTCTACGTTTGGGCATGGTAGGAGTAGCCTAGGCCAATGGCCTTGATGAGTGAGTTTTATACCCATAATTGAGTGCGTTTGAGCTTAATCTTTTAGATGTTTTTAAGTTTTTGTGTCTATTCATGCATGTTTTACATTGTTTTGTAGGATTTGGGACAAAAGTTACTTGGATCGACGTTCGGGGTGGGTAGATTCGCGTTTTCGGCTTGCCATTTACACAACAGTCATTTCAGAGCCAATTTGAGTATTGTTACGGACCTTATTTCGAAACACTCAAAGAATAAAAGTTGTAGATCTACTTCTTTTCTTTCCGGAACATCTTGAATCGTCGAAATTGGAGTTCGGACGAAGAAGTTATGACCATTTTCCCAAAGGACGTCGGAGTAGAAAAATGTAAAAAAAAGGGGTAAGATTCACTTTCTGCACTATAGCGCCGGGGCGCTATTTCTAGAGTTAAATACAGCACTTGGGCACTAGGGGGCAGGCTTTGAGCGTCAAGCCCAGTGACAAGGGCTTTGGGGAAGATGTTGGAGTGCGGCACTGGGACGCGTTTTGGTAATTTTGACACCTTTTGACTCCAAATGGATTGGGTTTGTTCCTAAACTAAAAATTGGACTTGTAACCTATAAATACATGATGTAAGACATAAAATAAAAGGAGATTACATAGATTAGACTAGATTAAACACTCCTTTAGATTATAACATAACCCTAGTTCTTTTTAGTTTTGGAGATTGAAGCAACTTGGAGACCATTGAAGATTCAAAGCAAGAGCAAGAGGGGAGCATCATTTCTTGACAATGATTCTATTCTCTTCTCTTATCATACTTTTATCTTTTAATGTCTATTCAGTTGTGGATTCTTGATTTTAATTCATTAATTATGAATTAACTCTTTCATTAAGATTTCAATTGAACTTTTTATGGTTATGAATTGATTATTTAATTTATTCTAATTATTTATGTTGAAGTGAATTGTTCATCTTGCTTTGTGCTTATTGATTAATTATCTGATCAATAATTACCTTGTTACTCTAGAAGGAATTGAGAAAGGAATTCTAGGGTTAGAACTGGGCATGGTGACATGTGACTTAGTTATTTGCACAATGAATAATTAGGTTTGTGAATAGAATGAGAATATCTATTTGCCGCATGTAACATATAAGGAATTGGGGTTGTAACGAGTTTAATTCAATTGTTTTGCATAGAGATATAGCAAAATTAATCTGGGTTAAATAGAAGGCAATTGATCACTCGAGAGATGGCTTTTGGCATTTGAGAATTCATGTTAACAATTCAGTAGACATAATAATTGGAATAGTTGAATAATTGATTTATAATTCATAATTGGGGATATTGGAGTCTTAATCCTTATTTATCTGAATTCATTCAAATTTTAGTTTTTTATTTGCTTTCTTTTAGAATAATCTCTTTTAATTGTTTTAATTTAGTTTTCTTAATTAGAAAAATCACATTTTGATTTGTTTAAATAAAATTGATTTGGTTAAGAGTTAGTACTTGGTAATTTTTATTAAATAATTTCTCGTGGGAACGATACTCTACTTTCACTTTATTACTTGTTAACCGTGTATACTTTACGCGTATTCATTGATTTGAAATCGATCAACAAGTTTTTGGCATTCATTAAGGGGAATTAATTTAATAATTTTTACCAATATTAATTTCAATCAAATTAGTCTTAATTTAAACATTTTTATTTTTTTATTTTAATTCTCTTCCTATATTTCTCTCTTTTCAGTACCATGGATGAGTTTGAGTATCAATGGCCATACACAAAACATGACTCAACCAATGGAAACATGGCATCCACAATCCCATGCAGTAGTAGCGATGGTTTGTGAAATTTGTCTTGGAAATCATATGAGTCATCAATATGCCATCGGGCCGAAATTTGGTATAATATAGTGGGCCAATACAAATTGAGGCAACTTCAAGACATTGGAGGTTATCGCACCCAATGAGTCGAAGGATGGCAAGAATGACTCACCCGAGGGGGCGGAGATTAGCGGACTCGAGGCATTTTCGCATTGTCAAGACAGATTTAATAAACTTTCGAGGATGTTTGAAGCTTTTAAAGCTCAATGTCATCAAAGTGTGGCGGTTACTTGTGATTATTGTGCTGGAAATCATATGAGTCATCAATGCGCCATCAGTTTTGAGCCGGTACAGTATGGTGGTGATTACCCCAACAATTATGTCTATCCCAATAACTATTATCAAGATTGGGGGTATCACCCGGATTTTTCATGGAGCTATACTCATCAAGATCAATTTTATGCTCCAAGTCCAACATACCAACTGAATTTCTCGTGTCCACCTCCACTACAACAGGAAGAACATTCAAATTTGGAGGAAACTTTGTCCAAGTACATAGCTTCATGTGAGGAGAGGGGGATTAATCAAGAGATATTGAGTCAAAATTTACTGAACCAAATAGAACAACTAACCAATGCCTCAAACATCTCATCCTCAATACCCTTGGCTCTATGACATGAATTTCGAGATCGATGGTGAGCCCGAGCCAAATCTACTGTTGGATGAGCCACGAGATGAAAAAGAGGAGACAAGTGGGGATAATGACAACAAGGTCGGTGAAGAACTAATTGTGAGAACCAATGATGATGAGCTAATGTTATTTATGCCTCAAGTGCCTTCTCCTCCACAGTTCAAGAGTCCGGTTAGATTTGCAAAACCTTGCCCAATTGGGAGTCATGTCGTCGGCAAAGCTTTTGGTAACGTAAGAGCTAGTACAGTTGTGGAGTCATGGTGGGATGAAAAGGAGAAGATAGAGGAAGATTCCATTATGTTTATTAAGCTTCAATGCCCTAATCTGATCATCGACATAATGGAGGAAACACCTAGTGGTTTGCCGTTCTTAATGGGGATCCTATCTACAAAGAGCATGCTAGGTGACTTTAATTCAAGGGTTTGTGCTAATGGGAACCTCCCAAAAGAGACATTATTACTGATGGATGGAGGGTTCCTCAATTTTCGTAGGGGAATTGGATAGAGAATTGAAAAAGTCAGGCTGAGACTATAAAACAAGCGCTTATTGGGAGGCAACCCAAGTTTAATTTTTATTTTTAGTTTTTATATTAGTAGTTTTGAATTTGCATTTATTTAGGATTTAATAAAATTGTGTCTATCATGGTTTACAGGTTATTCAAGTCAAATTCAAGAGTGGTGCCCAATTTGTTCCATGTGCTTAGCTTATTCTCCAAACTTAGCGGATAAGGAAGAAGATTGCTATATTTTCAGGGAAGTCCTCTGCTTTAATTTTTTCTATTTTAGTCATTGAGGACAATGTCTAGTTTAAGTTTGGGGGCATTTTAGTGTCCTATTGCATATAGTTAGTTATTTACATTGTAGTTCGTTATGTTTTCAGGTTATTTACATTTAGTTTTTGCATTCAGTTTCTTGTTTTAAAAAAAAAAAATAAAAATCACAAAAATAGTAGTTAATTTATTGTGTTTGTTGTGTTTAGTTTATATTTGCATGATTCCAACTGTTAGATAGTAAAAGTCTATTTTGGCCAATAATGAGACTGGAATTAAGTAGATAAGTATAGTATTGAATATTAAGGCTTTGATGTGATTTCTTGTTATGAATTAAATCTTTTCCTGTTTGAAACTGGTATAATCAAGGTTAGCACGTTAATAACAGCTATGTTGACTGATTAAGTTTAAATTGATACATAATGAATTTCCTAAGGATAATACTAGTTTGAAGGAATGAAAGACATGAATAGGCGGAGATGGCTAAATTTAGATAAAAACTTAAGTTTGGGGGGAAAATTTGGGATATATAAGCTTCGCTAAAAAAAAAAAAAAAAAAAAAAATTATCGTGGCTAGTTTTGTTTCGGGGCCTTTGTTACTTGAGCAAGTACGCCCGAAGGGGTGTCTTAACACCTAGCGCCCTAAGGTCTTATATGGTCTGGGAGTCGTTGGTTGAAAGCTCCCTAAAGGGTAGCACTGTTAGCTTAATGGAAGGAGACATTGCACAATCATGGTTAAAAAAAAAAGTTAAAAAAAAAAGTAAAAAAAAACAACAACAATAAAACGGGAAAAGAGCAAAAAGCCCCCGTAATGAAAAGTAAAGCATAAGTATCCCGGATTGGACTCTTGAACTTGGTGGATGTTTGAATTTTGTTGGATTTAGCTTATTCGTGAATTTTGTGAGTTTACACTGTATGATGCCTTCGAAGATATCTATTATGTCTTAAATTTGATTTTATATCAGTTAGCATTATTGTGGAGCACACACGCACTATATCAGTGATAACAGTCTAAGATTTGATGATTGATTGGGAAATTACTGATTTATTTTAATATGATGTATTATCATGTTTACTTGATTTCTCTAAGGCCAGTTGAATAGACTTGTTTCTATCATTACTTTTGGATTCGTAGGCATATAGATTAGTTGCATTACATTGCATTGCATAACATTTTTGTGTTTTTGCTTGAGGATAAGCAAAGGTTTAAGTTTGGGGGTATTTGATGAGTGAGTTTTATACCCATAATTGAGTGCGTTTGAGCTTAATCTTTTGGATGTTTTTAAGTTTTTGTGTCTATTCATGCATGTTTTACATTGTTTTGTAGGATTTGGGACAAAAGTTACTTGGATCGACGTTCGGGGTGGCTAGATTCGCGTTTTCGGCTTGCCATTTACATAACAGTCATTTCAGAGCCAATTTGAGTATTTCTACGGACCTTATTTCGAAACACTCAAAGAATGAAAGTTGTAGATCTACTTCTCCTCTTTCCGAAACATCTTGAATCATCAAAATCGGAGTTCGGACGAAGAAGTTATGGCCATTTTCCCAAAGGACGTCAGAGTAGAAAAATGTAAAAAAAAGGGGCAAGATTCACTTTCTGCACTATAGCGCCGGGGCGCTATTTCTAGAGTTAAATACAGCGCCTGGGCACTAGGGGGCAGGCTTTGAGCATCAAGCCCGTCTTTGAGGTATTGGGGAAGAAAAGGATTGGTGCCGGACGCCGTTTTTGGTAATTTTGACACCTTTTTGACTCCAAATTGGATTGGGTTTGTTCCTAAACTAAAAATTGGATTTGTAACCTATAAATACATGATGTAAGACATAAAATAAAAGGAGATTACATAGATTAGACTAGATTAAACACTCCTTTAGATTATAACATAACCCTAGTTCTTATTAGTTTTTGAGAGATCAAGCGACTTGGAGACCATTGAAGATTCAAAAAGAGCAAGAGGGAGCATCGAGTTCTTCGACAAATGATTCTATTCTCTTCTCTTATCATACTTTTATCTTTTAATGTCTATTCAGTTGTGGATTCTTGATTTTAATTCATTAATTATGAACTAACTCTTTCATTAAGATTTCAATTGAACTTTTTACGGTTATGAATTGATTATTTAATTTATTCTAATTATTTATGTTGAAGTGAATTGTTCATCTTACTTTGTGCTTATTGATTAATTATCTGATCAATAATTACCTTGTTACTCTAGAAGGAATTGAGAAATGAATTCTAGGGTTAGAACTGGGCATGGTGACATGTGACTTAGTTATTTGCACAGTGAATAATTAGGTTTGTGAATAGAATGAGAATATCTATTTGCCGCATGTAACGCATAAGGAATTGGGGTTATAACGAGTTTAATTCAATTGTTTTGCATAGAGATATAGCAAAATTAATCTGGGTTAAATAGAAGGCAATTGATCACTCGAGAGAGGGCTTTTGACATTTGAAAATTCCTGTTAACAATTTAGTAGACATAATAATTGGAATAGTTGAATAATTGATTTATAATTCATAATTGGGGATATTGGAGTCTTAATCCTTATTTATCTGAATTCATTTAAATTTTAGTTGTTTATTTGCTTTCTTTTAGAATAATCTCTTTTAATTGTTTTAATTTAGTTTTCTTAATTAGAAAAATCACAATTTTGCATTGTTTAAATAAAATTGATTTGGTTAAGAGTTAGTACTTGGTAATTTTATTAAATAATTCCTAAATGGGAACGATACTCTACTTTCACTTTATTACTTGTTGACCGTGTATACTTGCACGTATTCATTGATTGCGAAATCAATCAACAGGCCTATTTACGTGTGATGTGATGAAGAAAAGGGACAAACAAAATAGGACAAGCACTTTTAATACTCAGCAATGTAATGCTAGTTCCTTTTTGGCCTCCCAAGTTCAATCCTAATGGCTTAATATTAATATCTTATGTTAAGTTAGGGCATATATACACATAAGCATATAATCTATGTACATTAGGTTAGTCCAAATAATATTTAATTTGGGTTAGAATATAATTCAGTTGGGTACTAATAACCCATTATTTTCCATAAAACTTATTATTTCAATTATACCCAATTATTATAGTAATAATTATTTATTTTCTAAAAGTTAACTTTTCCTCCATACTTTTTAAAATACATACTTAATTGATTCACCATGCATCATTATGTCACACAAGGCTTATTTATACAACTTAGTAAATCACATAACTTAGGCTTATTTTTACTATATAGCCTCATATAACAACTATCCGCATATTATTAATATTATTCTTAACATCCCTATTATATTTACACACAAAGCAACTTTATTACACTACCACTCATATATCATATATGGTTGCACATAACAATTAATTAATACATAATGTTAATATTAATAATATTAGTAATAAAATGATAATTAGTCCACCACATCACTTAATCATTTCTTTATTAATTTTAATTAAACAATTACTTGGTCCATCACTATGTCACACTAGACATATCACATAAGCTTAATTTAAGGTTTTCATCATTTTCACTATATTACTTACTCATCACCCATTTAACTCAATTTAAAATGAATTCTCCCTTTCCGAGACAAACATAATATATATGTATTCAATAAAATTATTCAAACAATTTATTTTCAATATTAATATTATTTATAAAATTCACGGGTATTACACTAGAGCTCCTAAAGTATTTAGAGAATAAATGGAAGAAGTCTATTAAGTCTGCCCATGCAACATGGAGTACTCATTCGTAGATCAGACAACAAAAGCAGCTAACTAGTAGAGCAGAAGTAAAGCCATAATCGTAGAGCAAAAGTCAAAACTCAACTCTACGATTCTCATCAGTCTACTATCATCAAAGTTCATAGATCAGAGTCACGTTTGATAGATAAGACTGACAAATGGAACGTTGCCAAATTGACAGTCCCGAGGCATCCAACAATGTATCTTTGAAAAAGATTGAATATCAGATCGTTGTATCTAACAACTAGTTTGAAGAAAGAAGACATCTATCTGTTGGTAGACAAAGCTATAGTCTAATATGATTTGTCCAAGCCAAAAAGCAACCTGACACAAGATCAGTAAGTCAACAGTAAGGATACTAAGATATATGTGCCATAAATGCTCCGAAGGACACTTTGCAACGGGAAGTCTTTCAAAAGACTATAAAAATCTTTGAGAATTCAAATTCAAAAAGGCTCGACACTGCTAACAAAAGGTTCGAAGTGCTAAAGAGCTAAAGTGCTGGGCAAAGATCAAAGAGCTGAAATGCCGAAGTGTGCTGAGGATCTGGCCTAAGAGCAAAGAGCCGAAGTGCCAAAATGCTGGACAAAGAGCAAAGAGACAAGAGCCAAAGAGCAAAGAGCCAAGAGCTGAAGAGCCAAAGATCAAAAAAGCCAAGAGCTAAAGAGCCAAGAGCCGAAGAGTTAAAGAGCCAAAGAGCCAAGAGCCGAAGAATAAAGTTCCAAAGAGCAAAGAACCAAAGTTCCGAGATGCAGAGAAGTTGGCAGAGCTAAGAACCGAATGTACAAGAAGCCAAAAAGTTGATGTAGGTGAAATTAGAGTGATAGATCAGAAGGCCAATCCTAAGAACCAATCTCTGATTCACCATAACAACACACAGAGTTGAAAAGATGAAGACGTAAAACAATTTCATTCTGTTGGGTCTCTAACTTTTAGATTTATTTTGTTGATAACAATAAGTAGTAAATAGGATAATTTGTAATGTATTAAGTATGTGCCCATGTGAGGAATAAGGCTTAAAGCTTTTTTTTCTTCTTTCATTCGTTAACTTGAAACTTGCAAAATGGAATGCATTAATTATATTCCTTTTACCCGTGTGTTGGATATGTATGTATGCCCATTTGTTTAAGTAATAAAATAAGAGGGGTTGAACAACCTTCATTCTCTTAGATGGAATTGCTTGAACACATGTGGCTAATAAATGTAAAATGTGATGCCCCCAAAATAGGTATACATCACCCATCTTGAGTTGCCAAATACATGGTATATAAATCAAATACAAACTTAATTATACAACTGTCGTGTAAAATATGACAAAAATAGCTGAGTTTTTACATGAATATTATCTTCTAGACAATATCCACACTCAAATTCAATCCTCATTACATTTGTTATCACACTAAGTAGTGAGGACTGCTAAAACAACCATCTGGACCGTCATTTCGTTCCCCGACCAGTCCCAGCTATATTCTCATTTCCTGAAGAGAACAGTGAAAGAAAAGGGTGAGCTCAACTAGCCAAGTAAGAAATATTATGACTAAGATAATGCAGAATAAATTATCCTTAGCCTTCAACAGTATAACAACTGATAGAATACAATAGACAAAAAGTTTTAGATCAACAACTGCAGCGGAATAAGCAATCCATTAGAAGAGTCAAGTAGAGCATGATATCTACTACCTTCTATGATTTAAAAAGTTTTTCATCAACTTTATCGCTGAGACTCAGCTTAATAAATAAACCACATCATCGAATCATCCCTGCACTACGAGCCAAGGATATTCATGTAATCATTAATGGTCATGATTATACCGAATAATCCCTGGTCATAATCATACCAACAACTGTACATCAATGCACTACGGGCCAATGAGGACTTTTACTACATCATTTGTAACATTACGAGTCATGATTATACCGAATGATCCCTGGTCATAATTATACCAATCAACAATCCATCTATGCACGTAAGCCAAAGATAACTTTCATCACAATATAAGCATGAGGATGATGACAATGATATAAGCATTAATCAAACGAAATCAAGGATAAATATTAAAGACTTTAAATTTATCCAGAGTTTAAAAATATCCAAATTGTCAACATGATACTGCTTTGTGGAGTAAAATTCAAGAATAATATTGTATCAAAAATAATTTGGACTGAAAAGAAATCAATTTTTGTCATGAATAGTACTCTAGGTGAATAGTACTCGGATGAATAGTGTCCTGTGAATAGTACTTCAGGAATAGTACCCTATGAATAGTATTTTATAAATAGTAATCGTGAATAGTACTTCATGAATAGTACTTTATAAATAGTACTTTGTGAATAGTACTCGTATTCGTAAATAGTACCGTATACGTGAATAGTGCCATATACGTGAATAGTACCCATGAAAGGAAGATACAAAAAAAATGATATTCCATGATGAGTACAAAAGAAAGAATATTTCATACGAGTATAATAAAATATACGAAACTGCAAATGGATTTTCATCAGCAATGCGGTAATCCACGTAGACAGATCATTTCCACAATTTAATAAAGAATGAATACGAGGGTCATTCACCATGCATGCGGTTGTCCACGTAGACAGGTTATTCCAATAGAATAATAAAGAATAGAATAACAGAAGAATTTCACCATGCATGCGGTAGTTCGCGTAGACAGGTTATTCCAACAGAATAATAAAGAATGGAATAACAACCCTTATGAGTATTGAAAGAAATAGCTCTCTTCATGAATACGAAAAAATAATACCCCTTACGATAGTTGAATGAAAATAATATTCCTACGAATACAAAAAATAATATCTCTTCAGAATATGAAATAAATAATACCCCTTACCTCAGAAGAAGACTGGATACTGGAATAGTGAAGTAGCAGACTTCTCTTCTTCTATCTCTCTATAGCTTCTCTCTCTATAATTGCTCTTATGAGTCTTAGTGAATTGGTGAGAATAAAAGAAGAATGAACTTCTATTTATAGGAGAATATAATTTCGATAATTGCACGTTTTGGGGCTCAAAAAATAACATTATAATATCTTCATCTTTTCCATTATTTTTAATTTAGTCCTGCAAGTATTATCAAACTTGCACCACCTCCCCTAATAGTATATCATGTGAATCAATAGTACATTCATGTGAATCAATAGTTCTATACATGTGAAAAAAATAGTTATAGTATAGTACCTTCATCTATACCTCTGTTTTTAATTTAGTCATGCAAGTATTATAAATCTTACAGCACCTCCACTAATAGTACATGCATGTTAATCAATAGTACATACATGTGAACACATAGTTATAAGCATGTGAATTAATAGCAATTAATTGCTTATTTATCCGATTAATTACCCAATTGGTCAATATAACTTCCAGACATCAATTACTATCGAAATAAATGTTGATTTCCACTAACACTAATAATCCCAACCCAATGGAACTATCAATTTAATCTTTAATCAACACGAACTTATTCATCATTAATATTATAACTCACAATATTTAACAACCAGATCAATCCCAGGAAAGAGGGGGCTTTCCGATAAGGATTTCTCCCTATTGGCGCGCAATTAGATGACCTAACCCCTTCCTTGACAGAACTTCTAGAAATTGTTAATTATGCAAATAATAATATGAATAACTTGTCGTCTCAATTAGTAATTTAATAATATAAAATATTGATACTATGATAATAATTGAATCAATAATATAAGAGATATTACGCAGTAAATACTGTAGCAATAATTGAGTATAACTGAGTGACTTCTCACGTAAGCATCAATAATCAATATCGTGTGCTACTATGCAACCACGCATATTATTGTACTTTTACCACCAGGTAGTTCAATAGTTTAACGGTAAAACTTTTGTCGTTATTTTTATAAAATATTTTAGTCGTTTTCTAACTACGACAGTACCTCCATTGTGGGGTCCACCAATGATTGTGCCATCGTACGAATATTCCCTGTTAAAACGAATATTCCCCGACCAATCGAATATTTCCCGACACAACGAATATTTTATATCAACTTGCTTACTTTGCAAAATTTTCAAATGTCACCCTTAACTTTAACCTTTATCAATTTAACCATTTACTAAATAAAATATTAATTATAAGAAAATTGAATACTTTTATTTCATAAAATTCGGGGTCTTACAATCTCCCCTCCTTATGAAATTTCGTCCTCAAAATTGATGTACCTGGTAGTTCAAAGAGATGAGAATACCTTGCTTTCTTTTCAGATTGTACATTCCCGGTTATTTCCTCTCTATCATGATTTTCCCATTTCTCATCTCCTGTATTTCAGATATCATTCTAGAATATAGTTTCAAAATAAGGGTTAATTGACATGCCACATATTATCCCTATATTCTAACCGACCAATTAAATAATAAATAAACTTAAGTAGGTTATACTAGGGAATGAATTACCCGTCTCTCCCCTCCTAGTTCTAGTCTCACATCTCAGCCAGGGATCATATCCTCAAGCTTTGATACCAACTGTGACCCGCATCCAAGACTTGGATAACACCTCATAATGATACCTATCAACTTGCCATCGCGATTACACTGGCGTCCCCTACGGAATTTAAAGCGGTGCATCCCAAGACTTGGAAGTCACCAGATAAATGCTCGGGGCTCTTTTCTATGGTTTGATACCAACTGTGACGCCCCCAAAATAGGTATACATCACCCATCTTGAGTCGCCAAATACATGGTACATAAATCAAATACATACTTAATTATACAACTGTCGTGTAAAATACGACAAAAAATAGCTGAGTTTTTACATGAATATTATCTTCTAGACAATATCCAGACTCAAATTCAATCCTCATTACATTTATTATCATACTAAGTAGTGAGGACTGCTAAAACAACCATCTGGACCGTCACTCCGTTCCCCGACCAGTCCCAACTATATTCTCATTTCATGAAGAGAATAGTGAAAGAAAAGGGTGAGCTCAACTATCCCAGTAAGAAATATTATGACTAAGATAATGCAGAATAAATTATCCTTAGCCTTCAACAGTATAACAACTGATAGAATATAATAAACAACAAGTTTTAGATCAAAAACTGCAGCGGAATAAGCAATCCATTAGAAGAGTCAAGTAGAGTATGATATCTACTACCTTCTATGGTTTAAAAAGTTTTTCATCAACTTTATCGCTGAGACTCAGCTTAATAAATAAACCACATCATCGAATCATCCCTGCACTACGGGCCAAGGATATTCATATAATCATTAATGGTCATGATCATACCGAATAATCCCTGGTCATAATCATACCAACAACTGTCCATCAATGCACTATGGGCCAATGAGGAATTTTACCACATCATTTGTAACATTACGAGTCATGATTATATCGAATAATCCTTGGTCATAATCATACCAATCAACAGTCAATCTATGCACGTAAGCTAAAGATGACTTTCATCACAATATAAGCATGAGGATGATGACAATGATATAAGCATTAATCAAACGAAATCAAAGATAAATATTAAAGACTTTAAATTTATCCAGAGTTTAAAAATATCCAAATTGTCAACATGATACTGCTTTGTGGAGTAAAATTCAAGAATGATATTATATTAAAAATGATTTGGACCGAAAAGAAATCAATTTTTGTCATGAATAGTACTCTGGGTGAATAGTACTTTGGGAATAGTACCATGTGAATAGTACTCGTGAATAGTATTTCGTGAATAGTACTTTATGAATAGTACCCGTATTCGTAAATAGTACCGTATACGTGAATAGTGTCGTATACGTGAATAGTACCCATAAAAAGAAAATACAAAAGAAAATGATATTCCATGACGAGTACAAAAGAAAGCATATCTCATACGAGTATAATAGAATATACGAAACTGCAAATGGATTTTCATCCGCAATACGGTAATCCACGTAGACAGATCATTTCCACAATTTAATAAAGAATGAATACGAAGGGTCATTCACCATGCATCTTGAGAGTCGCGTGAGCGAGTTATTCTAACAGAATAATAAAGAATGGAATAATAGAAGAATTTCACCATGCATGCGGTAGTCCGCGTAGATAGGTTATTCCAACAAAATAATAAAGAATGGAATAACAACCCTTACGAGTATTGAAAGAAATAAATCTTTTCATGAATACCAAAAAATAATACCCCTTACGACAGTTGAATGAAAATAATATTCCTACGAATATTGAACGAAAATAATATTCATACGAATACGAAAAATAATATCTCTTCAGAATATGAAATAAATAATACCCCTTACCTCAGAAGAAGACTGGATATTGGAATAGTGAAGTAGCAGACTTCTCTTCTTCTATCTCTCTATAGCTTCTCTCTCTATAATTGCTCTTGTGAGTCTTAGTGAATTGGTCAGAATGAAAGAAGAATGAGCTTCTATTTAAAGGAAAATATAGTTTCGATAATTGCACATTTTGGGGCTCAAAAAATTACAGTATAATATCTTCATCTTTTCCTTCATTTTTAATTTAGTCCTGCAAGTATTATCAAACTTGCACCACCTCCCCTAATAGTACATCATGTGAATCAATAGTACATTCATGTGAATCAATAGTTCTATACATGTGAAAAAAATAGTTACAGTATAGTACCTTCATCTATACCTCTATTTTTAATTTATTCATGCAAGTATTATAAATTTTACACCACCTCCCCTAATAGTACATGCATGTGAATCAATAGTACATACATATAAACACATAGTTATAAGCATGTGAATTAATAGCAATTAATTGCTCATTTATCCGATTAATTACCCGATTGGTTAATATAACTTCCAGACATCAATTACTATCGAAATAATGTCGATTTCCACTAACACTAATAATTCTAACATAATGGAACTATCAATTTCATCTTTAATCAACACTAACTCATTCATTATTAATATTATAACTCATAATATTGAACAACTAGATCATTCCCAGGAAAGAGGGGGCTTTTCGATAAGGATTTCTCCCTATTGGCGCGCAATTAGATGACCTAACCCTTTTCCTCGACAGAACTTCTAGACATTGTTAATTATGCAAATAATAATATGAATAACTTGTCGTCTCAATTATTAATTTAACAATATAAAATATTGATACTGTGATAATAATTGAATCAATAATATGAGAGATATTATGCAGTAATTACTGTAGCAATAATTGAGTATAATTGAGTGACTTCTCACATAAGCATCAATAATCAATATCGTGTGCTACTATGCAATCACGCATATTACTATACTTTTACCACCAGGTAGTTTAATAGTTTAATGATAAAACTTTTGTCGTTATATTTATAAAATATTTTAGTCGTTTTCTAACTACGGTAGTACCTCCGTTGTGGGGTCCACCAATGATTGTGCCGTCGTACGAATATTCCCTGTTAAAATGAATATTCCCCGACCAATCGAATATTCCCCGACACAACGAATATTTTATATCAACTTGCTTACTTTGAAAAATTTTCAAATGTCACCCTTAACTTTAACCTTTATCAATTTAACCATTTACTAAATAAAATAATAATTATAAGAAAATTGAATACTTTCATTTCATAAAATTTGGGGTTTTACATAAAAGTTGGCTAAAATTCTCATTGGCCAAAAATTGAATTCGGAGGAGATACATTTGCGGAAATCAAAATTGTATGGGCTGAAAATTGTTCAATCCATATGCTCATCAATTTCTTCATCCAGACCATTCATTTCAAAATAATTTTATTTAAAGCTTTGAAAAATTATTTACACTAATTAAAATGGGGAAAAAGTAATTACAAAATATGTGTATATGTATTCGTGTACATATATATCCATGTAAATGTGTGTATATTCATATATTCATGTGTGCTAATGTATGTGTGCATTGACTATGTGTAAAGCGTCATGTGAGTAATGTAAGACCCCAACTTTTTTATGAATAAAGATTTAATTTCTCCAATTATTATTTTGAATAATAAGGTGTTGATTTGATATAATGCTATAGTTATGGGTGATATGTGCAAATTTTATAAAGTAAGCAAGTTGTCATAAAATATTCGTTTGGTCGGGGAATATTCTTTTTTTGTCGGGAATATTCGTACGACATAATCATTGGTGGACCACATAATGAGAATAAGCGCTTTGATATAGAAAGTTTACAAAATAACCTTTTTATAAAAAATAGCGACAAAACTTTTACCGTTAACTATTGAAATATTCGGTGTATAGTAATACACGTGGTTGCACAGTAGCACACGGTATTGCACAGTATTTCTAATTATTGATTCTTACGTAAGAAGTCACTCAGTATTCAATAATTGCCACAGTAGTTTCTACATTGATTCAATAATTATTACAGTAGCATCTACAAAATATTTTATATTATTTTAATAATATTATTAGTTAGCATTATTGACAATGTCTAGAAAGTTCTGTCGAGGAAAGGGGTTAGGTTATTTAATTGCGCACCAGTAAGGAAAAATCCTTATTAGAAAGCCCACTCTTTCCTGGGAATGATCTGGTTGTTAATATTGTGATCTTATAATATTAATTGTGAATAATTATTATGTAGTGGATATTGGTCAATTTTGATATAAACGATGGAATTCAGAATGAAATATTTGTTGAAAGTTTGGCATATTTTCTATGGAATCACAATTATCATCTCAGATAAAATATTCATTCCAATATATTATTATAATATATTATAATTGTTTAAATAATATATATATATATATATTATAATATATTATAATTGTTTAAATAATATATATATATATATATATATATATATAAGCATGTGATTAAAAGGAGGAGGTTAGCAAATTGAGTTTGAGTTCTTTTTTTAAAAAACTTTCGTGCACTTATTAGTGACAAAACCATCTCTGCAATTCTTTTCTTCCAAATTTGTGGGCCCTCAACCAATAAAAAGAAAGAATGAAAGTTAGGCAAAGAAAAAAAAAAGAAGAAGAAAAGGAAAATTAGGCAGGAATGTTAGGCAAGTTGTTTATTTTTTTCCTCCGAAGTTGCACTATAAAAGGGGGTTAACCCTCCATCCTAAACACACCATCACAATATCAGAAATTCTTATTCTATAATATTATGAGTATTTCTCTTGAAAATAAAGATACTTTGAGTATAGCAAATAGTGCAAGATTTTTCGTAAGATAATATCTGATATTCTAGTCAAATCTAGTTTTCTAGTAAGGTAAAGGATATTATTTTTCTCGTAAAGTGTATTATTTTATTTCAATACTCATAAGAAATATCATTTTCTTTCAAATTCCATATTATATAAGTGATATTATTTCATTTCATATTCCTAAATTTAAACTAACTATGGTAAGTATTGCTTCTATAATTCTTGCAATGATTAGAAATTCCTTAAGATTTGCGCTTCATCTAATATCATTACACTGGAATATTGGTATGAACTTCTTATTAAATTTTAATATTTTCATGTCGGGGTGCTATTCATATGGTACTATTCATGATTACTATTCACAACAGAATTTAGTTTTCTTTTCTGTCCAAATTATTTTTGATACATGAATATCATTCTTGAATTTTACTCCACAATTAGTTATCATGTTAACAATTTGGACATTCTTGAACTATGGATAAATTGATTTTTAAATATCTAATATTTATCCTTGATCTCACTTGATTGATTCATTATATAATTGTCATCATCCTCATGCTTATATTGTGTTGAAAGTCATCTTTGGCTCATAGTGAAAAGATGGGTTGTTGATTGGTATGATTATGATTAGAAATTGTGTATTGGTATAATCATGACCTTTAAAGTTACAGATAAAGGTTTGTGATGAAAGTACTCTTTGGCTAGTAGTGCATAGATGGACAGGTGTTTGGCATGATCATGACCACTGACGATGCTAACGATTATTTTTGGCCCGTAGTGCATAGATAATTCATTGATTAGAAATAATTATTGATTGGTGTTATAAGGATAAAATATTGTTGATGGACATTTAAATCATAGAAGATAGTAGACATCATGTTGTACTTGACTCTTTTAATGGATTGTTATTTCCACTGCAGTTGTTGTTCTAAAACTTATTGTCTATTATATTCTATCAGATTTTTCCCTGTTGAGGACTAATGATACTTTGTTCTATATTATCTCAGTCATAATATTCTTTACTGGACTAGTTGAGCTCACCCTTTTCCTTTTGGTTCCATTGTTCCTCTCAGGAGGCAAGAATGTAACTAGGACTAGTCGGGGATCGGAGTAATGGTCCAAGATGGTTATTATAGTAGTCCTCACTATTTTGTAAAATAGTGTAACAATAATTGTAATGAAAACTTTATTTGAGTTTGGATATTTTCTACAAGACAATATGTGTATTGAAACTCATAGCTTATGTATTATCGTATTTCACATGACAATTAATAGTTGTATAAATGAAGTTGTATTTGAATTTTGTACCATGTATTTGGCGACTTAGAATGGGTTGTGAGGACCTATTTTGGGGGCGTCACGGTTAGTATTAGAGCTTAGGGATATGATCTCTGATGGAGATCTGGGATTAGAACTAGGAGGGAGGCAGAGTAAAACCTTCACTACAAATCATCCTACTAAGCTTATTTATTATTTAATTGGTCGGTCAGAATATAGGGATAATATGTGGCATGTCGATTTCTTTAATTAACCCTTATTTTGTGGCAGTATTTAAGAATGACATCTATAATCAAGAGATGAACTCATATAGAGTTTAAAGTGATGAATTAAGGAGATTTATTTAAAGAATAAATATGGAGTATAATATCTTGTTATAACAAAGATATTTATTGGAGAGTACTAATTAAGTTATTGAACTTGATTGTAAGATGTCAAGGCGAAGAAGATATTAGAGATATCCATGTGGTGAGTGAAGAATTAATAGTTTTTTGAGCTAGTTGCGAGAGGTAGCGGTGAGAGAGAGAAAAAGATGACCTAAAGAGGATTTATTAGGAGAATTTTATAATCGAAATATAGAACTGCAAGATCGTATTCGTGAGTTAGAAGAGCAGGGTGAAGAATAGAAGGCTGTCATGGAACAAAGGGATGCAATAATTCAAGATTTTGCTACCCGATATGTGAAGCTTGAACAGAAGCTCTCTTTGATAGAGTATATGATAATAGAGTTGAAATTTGAGAATGTAAATGTCAAAGATCAGCTGAAAGAAGAAACAACTGAATGAGTGAGAATGGAGGATGCATGGGTAAAAGTCGCACGACGCGTTGATATTGTAGAAAGAGACGTTCAATCCATGGACAGTAATTGGGAGAACCCAACATCGAGATTGGAATTACTTTGTACAGAGCGGTCAACCCCAATTTGATATGGATCAAAGATTAATGATTTAGATTATGGATCAGGAGTATGATAAAGCATTTGAGGGTGGAATGTTCCTTATAGCAAAGTCTAGTCCAGCTGAGACGGTGACACCAAAGGCTGTCCCAGACAAGTTAACGTCGGTGGTTCAAGGGAGAGCGTTTGTCGTGACTTCCCAAAAAGTGAGGAACCCAAATAAAGTTATCACGGGTAAGATAATCATAAAATCTTGTGAAGTCTATACCTTATTAGATACTAGTTCTACCCAATCTTTTATTTCACCTGCTTGTGGTCAACGTTTGAATTTGACTATTGAGAAATTAGACTTTGTCTTATCTGTTGAAACTTCGTTGGGAGAAACCTTTATTACATCCACTGTTTATAAATCTTCTTTGATTCAAATCGGCACCCTCACATTACCTCTCATCTTTTTGAAAATAGTTGCATTTGATGTGATTTTAGTGTTTGATTGGTTAACTACTCATCATGCTAAAATTGATTATTTTTGTAAGGTCATTAGTTTTCATATTCCTAACCAACCTACTATGCGAATTCAAGCAACCAAACCACTAAAGTTAATCACTGTAATATCAAGCCATAAAGCCATTCATTTATTAAAAAATGGATGTCAGCTTTCTTAGCCCATGCCATGGATTTTAAAAAAAATAGTCAGATTTGAATGATATTTTTATTGTTAATGAATTTCCTGACGTATTTTCGGAAGAATTTTCTGGCCTACCCCAGAGCATAAAATTGAATTTTGTATTAACCTTGAACCCGATATAAAACCCATTTCCAAAACCCCATATCGAATGGCTCCTATTGAACTTCAGAAGTTAAAAGCCCAACTACAGGAACTGTTAGACATTGGTTTCATTCGTCCTACTACATCGCCTTGTGGTGCTCCTATTTTATTCGCAAAGAAGAAAGATGGGAGTATGCGACTTTTCATTGACTATCGGGAGTTGAACCATGTCAACATCAAATATAGGTACCCGTTACATCGCATTGATGACCTGTTTGACCAGTTACAAGGTGCTAAATTATTCTCAAAGATTGATCTTTGTTCTGGATATCATCAGTTAAAGATTAAAACTGATGACATTCGAAAGAATGCTTTCAGAACTCGATACGGGCATTACAAATTCCTAGCCATGTCTTTCGGATTGAATAATCCCCACGTTGCCTTCATGGACATGATGAACCGAATATTCAACAAAAATTTGGATCATTTTGTGGTTATCTTTATTGATGAAATCCTAATATACTCCAAAAGTCTCAAATATTTCTTCACCCAGAACGAAATTAACATGCGCCAAAGACATTGGCTCGAGCTGTTGAAAGATTATGACCATACCATCCAATACCATTCTAGAAAAACGAACGTTGATGCTGATGTAATGAGTAGAAGATCATATGCGGGTACGAGTGCAATGTTGTTAACACGTAGACCCATTTTGCATGACTTACAAAGGATGGAGATATAGTTAAAGGCTCCAAGGACCCACATGATAATGTCAAATATACGAGTAGAACCGACTTTAATCGATAAAGTTAAATTTTCTCAAGCTACATACCTAGAGCTGATGAATATTAAGAAAAAAATAGTGCATGTGCGTGTAATGCACATGTGGAGGAATTAAATGGCCAAGGATTAAAACCTTTATGCCTTTGACTGAATGGAAATGTTTTGTACTTACATGGCTGGGAAAGTTAAAAGGAATAAGTCATGAGCCTATTCATTAAATGCCAAAGATTTTGCAAAATCTGTGTTTCTTCCCTTTCCCAATTCGTGTGCTTCATTACAAGAAAATTCATTCAGGCCTTACAATTTTAAATCAACACATCCTAGCCCTTGATTTTTAATACAAAATACCAAATGACCTTTTTACCCTTAACTTAAAAAATTTATAAATAAGAGGCTTTTCCATTCATTTCATTTTGCCAATTCACTACAAAAAAACAGGTCATTGGCAACGGCAGCATTAGCGACGACAATATTCCCATCGCCAATAACATCATTCTCGACGTGCGTGTGCCGCTTAATCGAAATCCCGTTGTGAATGACCCTTCCCGGCCCAAATTTGGTGGGAATTTTTTTGCGTAGCATGGTAAAGGACATAAGCGACGACTTTATCATGATTTGTGATTGAAAGTCTTGCGTCGAGAATGAGTTTATATTTACTTTCAGCGACTGAATTTTTTTTCATTTCGCTTATTATTTTTCTCCCTCTTCTTCCTCGCGCCGTCGTCGCCGGCTTCTCTTCCCGTTACCCACTTACCTTTTATTGCCGTCGCCGGTCTCTTCCCGTCACCCCCTCAACTTTTATTACCATCGCCGGTCTCTTCCTGTCGTCCCTCGCTCTCTGTCTCTCTCGATTGCAACGACCCTCTCGCTCTCTGTCTCTCTCGACTGAAACCCTCGCTCTCTGTCTCTCTCGACTGCAAGGTAATCTTCCCAATTTCAGTTCTATTTTAGAGCAACTAATTAATGGGTCCATTCTTCTGATTGATTTATTTGCTTGTACACATTGTTTTGTTAGTTAATTTTGCTTGTACACATTTGTTCTTACTATACATGTTGTCGGATTTTGTGGTGTTAATTGGTTTATTTTATTAATTTATGTTGGCATTATTATTTATCAACCATGTAATGCTGGTCATATGTATGTCCATTCCATTAGAAATACAATGATTTTATTTATGATTAAATAGATACAATTGTCTTAGAGATGTCTATTTCGGGATAAGAAGTTCAAATTGAAAACCTAGTATTATGTTGAGGATACATTATCAAACAATCTCAGTGTTCACAACTGTTATAAACATGCCTGGATATTATAATTTTATATTTGCAATGGTCTACATGACTACAAGCAAATGGTTAAAGGTAGAGTATATTTTATGCAGGCATTACACAATTTTGGGGAAGGGTCTTTTGGGTACTGTAAGATCAAGTTTGTTTCTGTCAGTTTACTGTTCATCTGCGTGGTAAGAATTTATTGAATGGAGCATTGTGTTACTGTTATATATTCCTTCCATACCACAAAAAGAATCCCATTTGCAAAAATTACAAACTTAAGGATATATTTATGTTCTATATTTACATATTGTAAAGTGGAGAGTTTATTCCTTATATTATAAAGCCTTTTATAGACATACAAGTTGAATTTGGATAACTGCAGTAATAACATGATTTAGAGTTTACAAATAACACATTCTAATGCTCATATTCAAATTTGGAGCTATCAGCCATTCTTTTTGTGCTTTTCATCCAAATGCTCATATTCAAATGCTTCCATTGAAACATAATTAAACATATTTCCCATCTCTCTCTCTCACACACAGTCATGTATTAGCTAATTGAGAAATTGTTATAGTAGTAATTTGACTATCGGTTTTGCTTTCATCCTTAATATAAAGAATTGAATTGGGGTGGGGTGGGGTTTAAAAAGTTTAATAATAGTTTGTGACCTGATAAAAAGCTAGTATTCTTTTTGTTATACAAAAATAATCCTTACTTTGACATGATTTTCATATAGTTTAGGAAGCTTAGAAACCCGTTTGAGATTCACTTAGTAGGAGTGAATCTCAAATAGTCCCCGTTTTGGGACTATTCTTGTATGTTTCGATCTCACTTAGGTTGGTGTTAACGACTTGAGTACGTATTTATATTTTTTGAATTTTCGGTCAGTATATATCTCTTGACATTCTTCGGGTGCATATTTAGACTACGATGTGTTAGTCTATTTCGTGTACTTGAAGACCATGTGGAGGTGTCTTTTAGAAATTTCTAAAAATTTAAAGATGTGTTCAAGTTGTTGGCATCGATGAGGCGACACATCCCGGAATGGGATAGAAGCTTTGACTTGTTAGAGTGGGAGATGAAGTTAGGAAACTCATAAGCTTGCATATACATTAACTTGGAGACTTGATTGTGTTTGTCTAACTTTCCATATATAGCGACGAGTTGTCCAAGATGTACATTGATCGAAGTTGGATGGAGCGTAGGGTAGCCACCGATAAGAGTGGGCTTAGCTCGAAAATCTTAGTAGTGGGGTTGAGCAGTTTCTCAATTTTGCGTTTGAGCAAGTCGGTGGCGATGAGATTAGATGTCCTTATAAGAGGTGTGTGAATGAAGTGTGGAAGGAAAGGAGTGATGTCGTATGCGACTTATTTGCATATGGGTTCAAGCGAGTTATCGACATGGATCTATCATGGGGAAACTGGTTAGATGAACATGAATCGAATCGAATCTAGAGGTGTGAAACCTTTGGTGTATTTAACATGATAGTGAAGGCTCGCTGGTTCATACTTCCAGTGGAATACTGATGAGGGATGACAAGTAGCATCGAAAGCAAGAGCCGAATGCAGGCTAACGGTTTCATGAGTTATTGCATGAAGCACCTTTGTATTAGCGTGCACAAAAGTATATCATCTTATCTATCATCTCCCACACTGCACTGGGTCTCAGTCGTACGACTTGTACCGGGAGAGACTTGAGGTGAGTTTAAAGCATGCACCCTCCTGCTTGGAGTTTTGGTGGCACGCCCACCAAAAGAAAGGTGACGGTGGTTATATCTCACCTGAGAAAGAACGCATTGCTGTAAGTTATCTAATTCTACTAATGTGTTTTTTTTTCATTTTATACTTTGTGTATCATCTACTAATGTGTTTTTTTCAGCGACGGTTCGAGGATCTTGCAGTGGCCCGGAGTAGCCAAAGAGGTGACACTTGTGAGATCCTAGATTTTACGAATAAAGATTTAATTTTCTCAATTTTTTTTTTGAATATTATGGTGTGAATTTGAGATAATGTTATAGTTGTGGGTAGTATTTATAAATTCTGCAAAGTATGCAAGTTGTTATAAAATATTCGTTTGGTCGGGGAATATTCTTTTTGTGAGGAGAATATTAAATGCGACGTCATAATCATTAGTGGACCCCACAGCGGAAATATTATCGTCAGTAGTTAAAAATGACAAAAATATTTTATGAAAATAACGGCGGAGGTTTTCCATTAAACTTTGTTGAACTACCCAAGTAGTAAAAGTACGATGTCTGAATGTGGTTGCGTAGTAGCAGCACGGAATTGATTATTGATGCTTACGTGAGATGTCACTCAGTTATACTCAATTATTGCTATAGTAATTGCTGCATCATATCTCTCATATTATTGATTCGATTATTGTCACAGTATCTTCTGCATTTTATGATATATTAAATCAATAATTGAGACGAAAAAGTTATTCATATTATTAAATTGCAATATTTACAATGTCTAGAAGTTCTGTCGAGGAGAGGTTGGGTCACCTAATTGCGCGCCAATAGGGAGAAATCCTTATTGGAAAGCCCCCTCTTTCCCGGGAACGACCTGGTTGTTAAATATTGTGAGTTATGATATTAATGATGAATAAGTTCATGTTGATTAAAGATGAATTTGATAGTTCCATTATGTTGGGATTATTGGTGTTAGTTGAAATCGACATCTATTCCGATGATAATTGATGTCTAGGGGTTATATTGATAAACCGGGTAATTAATCGGGTAAATGAGCAATTAATTGCTACTAATTCACATGCTCATATAACTATTTGTTTACATGTGTGTACTATTTAGTCACATGATTTATTATTAAGGGAGTTGGTGCAAGATTGATGATACTTGCATGACTAAGTTAAAGATGGAGGTATAGATGGAGGTACTATATTGTAATTAATTTTTCACATGTTTAGAACTATTGAGTCACATGATTTACTATTGATTCACATAATTTACTATTAGGGGAGGTGGTGCAAGTTTGATAATACTTGGATGACTGAATTAAAAATGAAAGAAAAGTTGGAGGTATTGTACTGTAATATTTCGAGCCCCAAAACGTGCAATTATCGAAACTATATTTTCCTATAAATAGAAGCTCATTCTTCCTTCATTTTTCACCAATTCACTAAATCTTTAGAGCCATTATTATAGAGAGAAATTATTGAGAGAAAGAAGAAGAAGAAGTGCACTCCTCACTATTCCGATTATTCGACTTTTTTTTGAGGTAAGGGATATTATTTGTTTGTACATAAAGGGTATTATTCTTTCGTATTCATGAAGAGAATTATTTACTTTCAATACTCGTAAGAGTTGTTATTCCATTCTTCATTATTATGTTGGAATAACTTTGTTTATGCAATCGCATGCATCATGGTGAAATTCTTCTATTATTCCATTCTTTATTATTACATCGAATATCCCATCTGTAATGCGTTTACATGGGACTGGTTCCATTATTTATTATTCATTAAATATATCATCTGTTCACATTTAATTTTACTTTGACTGGTTCCATTTATTTATTATTCGCATTTATTATTACGTGAGAATATACATGCATGCATTTTTTCTTTGGACCTAGTTCCATCATTTATTATTACATTAGAATAACTTTATACATCTGAAAGTACCACATGCATGGTAATTTTCATTGTTGTTATTCCATTCTTTATTATTACGTTGGGACATCCCGTCGGTGCATTAATTTCGCTTTGACACTGGTTCCATTATTTATTATTACATTGGAATAACTTTTATACATCTGACGTCGATGCATCGCATGCGTGGTGATTTCATTGTTATTATTCCATTCTTTATTATTACATGTTGGAATATCCATGTCATGCATTTTAAGTGGGACTGGTTCCGTCTTTATTATTACATTTGGGAATAACACATTCATGCGGTCTCTATCGCATGCATGGTGAATCTTACATTATTCCATTCTTTATTATTCTGTTGGAATAACCTATATAAGTGGATTACCACATGCATGATGAATGATCCTTCGTATTCATTCCTTATTAAATTGTGGAAATAATTTGGTTACGTTGATTATGATGAGAGTCATAATAAAAGCATTGGACTGATGAAAATCATGGGTATATGAAGTATCAGTAAGTGTTATGATGAGTTATGTTGCTTATTATGTGAACACATGAAAGTTTCTTAGAAATCACAAAGGGTTTAAAATCAGATTTTGGTGAAAATGGAACATGAAATTCAATTGACCATATCTCTTATTATATTTTGAATTTTTGAGTGTGGTCAAGTTCTAGAGTTACATCTATGAGTTTTTTAGCATCTCCAAGTAGAATCACTAGAAAAGGTGTTGTAGATTTTCGTGTGGACTGATTTTAGCAATGAAGTCAAAAGTTAGAAATTACCGAAATTCTATTGTCCAGATTTTAGAAGGGCTGTTTCGTCCACATAACTTATGAGAAAAATTCTGGCATTTTGGCACATGAAAGTATATGGTATAAAGAACCTCCTGTCCAAAAATGAGCTCATTCCGACTTAAAATGAGCAAGTTATGACCATTTCAATATTTAGGTTTTTAAATGAAAAAATGCTATAACCGGAGTTCTATAACTCCGATGACCATGAAATTTAAACTGGAGACTCACGTTAACATGTGTAAGATCCTTCCAAGATTTGGGAATTTTTGGAGTTAAACTCGAGGTGGCTAATTTCTTAAGGAATTAATTGGAAATTAATTTTTGAAAAATAGTAAATGAATTTTAAAAATTCCGAGAAAAATATATGTTCATTATGGGACTATATTCTGCTAAATCCCATAAAAGAAATATTTTTGGGACTGATTTGGTATTTTCATGAAAATGGTTTAGTTACGAACATATGAGTTAAATATGTTATGTGAAGTAACAAAGTTGGAAAATAGGATTTTATGGCTTGGAAATCCTATATAAGGTATATATGTAGATTGTTGATAAGGGATTTGATCATTGGTGATGAAATCTTATGATTATGGCATATTTTGAATGATTAAATGCATTATTTGGTAAAGTGTAAACAATTGAAATAAATTGTTTTATAAGTTTAGAGGTGATTAAAATATTGTTATGATATTAATAATATTAGATTAGATTATTAAGTGATTGATAATATTTGGATAAATTTAAAGTCTTTAATATTTATCCTTGTTTTAGTTTGATTAATGCTTATATCATTGTCATCATCCTCATGCTTATATGGTGATGAAAGTTATCTTTAGCTTACGTGCGAAGATGGATTTATTGATTATTGAATTGTATATCTTTGCTTACGTTGGATGGTTGATTATTGGTTTTTGTTTGTTGTATATCTTTGGCTTACGTGCAAAGATGGATTGTTGATTATTGGTTTTATTGTTGTATATCTTTGGCTTACGTGCGAGAGATGGACTTGGTATGATTATGACGAGAGATTATTCGGTATAGTCATGACCATTGATGATGATTTAATGAATATCCTTGGCTAAGTAGAGCAAGGATGATTCGATGATGTGGTTTATTTATTAAAATTTGAGTCTCGGTGATAAAAATTGATGAAAACCTTTTAAATCATAGAAGATAGTAGATTTTATTTCTACTTGACTTTTTAATGGATTGCTTGTTCATTATGATTAAACTTGATGTCTATTGTATTTTATCGGTTTAACATTGTTGAAGACTAATGATAATTTATTACGCATTATCTTAGTCATAATATTTCTTCTTGGGCTAGTTGAGCTCACCCTTTCTTTTTCTTTATTCTCTTTGGAAATGAGAATATATTTGGGACGAGTCGGGGAAGCGGAGTGACGGTCGGATGATAGCATTAGTAGTCCTCACTATTCTATTATTAATAGTGTGACAATAAATGTAATGAGGACTCCATTGAGTGTGGATATTGTCTAGATGACAATATTCTTATTAAAACTCTCGATTTATGTTTTTCGTATTTTTACGACGGCAGTTGTATTATTAAGTTATATTTGAATTTTTTGTACCATGTATTTGGTGACTCAAGATGGGTGATGAATACCTAATTTTGGGGGCGTCACGGTTGGTATCAAAGCTTAGGGATATGATCCTGGTGAGATATGAGACAAGAACTAGGAGGGAGAGCAGGGGAATTCCTTCGCTAGTATGACCTACTAAGTTTATTTGGTATTTAATTGGTCGAATTCGGTATAGGGATAATATGTGTTATGTTAATTAACCCTTGTTTTGTGAACGGTGTTTGAAAATGGCATCGAAAATGTTGAGATAAGCAATGGAGCAAAAAATAATATGGTACCGTATCGTATCAATGACGAGGCTAAGTTTATGAGTTATCCGGTTTGCATCCCATTTGGTCGATAATGAAGAGCGAATGACGCGAATGTTTCTAAGAGGTTTGAAACCCGATATCGTTAATGCCTCAT
Source organism: Panax quinquefolius (assembly GCA_020205615.1). Lineage (NCBI taxonomy): Eukaryota > Viridiplantae > Streptophyta > Magnoliopsida > Apiales > Araliaceae > Panax > Panax quinquefolius. The sequence goes on from CM035163.1 coordinate 54,643,277, forward strand.
TTCTCATAAACTTTTTTATATTAGGATGTTGTGAATAGGGCTCGATTATTGGAGAGCGCGATAATGAGTCAACACAACCAAAAGGTAATAACAACAACACGATAATAATTATACCGTGCAAATGGCCTGAACAATGATAATCATCGTGGGGAAATTATCATGCCAAGAATGGTAACCACACCCGGTGGTAATCATGGCGCCAAGATAATAGAAGTGAAATTTCAAGAAGAAGAAGGTCATTTAGCTCGATTTTGTTGTTGTAGTAAAAGTCAAGTCGGTGGGACGGTGGCACCACAGCGGATCTGAACAAAACAAAGTCGGTGGTTTAGGAAGAGCATTTTCGTGACTTCTCAAAAAGCGAGTAACCCGAACGAAGTTAGCACGGGTTAGTTAATTATAAATTCTTGCTAAGTTTATGCCTTATTAGATATCTGGGTTCTACCCATTCTTTTATCTCACTAGTTGTGTTCAACGTTTAAATTTGACTCCTAAGAAGTTAGACTTTGACTTATTGGTTGAAACTTCGTTAGGAGAAACCTTCATTACATGTGTTATCTAAGTCTTGGATGAGAGTCACGATTTTGAATGATATTTCTATTGTTAATAAATTTCCTGACGTATTCTTGAAGACTTCTTAGCTTAGCCCGTAGCGTAAAATCGAATTTTGTATTGACCCGATACAAAACCCATTTCTAAAACCCATAAATATTTCTTCAACCAAAAGCGAACGATAATGCGCCAAAAGCGTTGGCTCGGTACATTGAAGATTACGATCGTACCATTTAATATCATCGTGGGAAAGCGAGCGTGGTAGGCGGCGTGTTGAGTAGAAGAAGATCGTATCGTTTATGAGTGCGAAGTTGTTAACACAAAGACCCATTTCAGTATAACTTACAAATGATGAAGATAGAGTTCAAGACTCTAGGGACCCACGTGAAGATATCAAATATCTGAGTAAAATCGACTTTAATCGATAAAGATAAAAGCGCTCAAACTACTACTCGAAGTCGATGAATGTGAAGAAGAAGGTTCAAGAGGCGTTATTCTAGAAGCAAGAATCGATGAAGAGGAAATCTCAACCCTCGATTTTAATTGGCCCGTTTGAAATCCTCGATCGAGTAGGAACTGTGGCCTATAGACTCGTTTTACCGCCAAATATATTGCGTGTTCATAACGTTTATCACGTACCGATGTTATGTAAATATGTGGACAACCCGAACCACATTATTGATTTAGAACCGAACGAGACAGCGGAAGATTTAACGTATGAGGAATTACGTGTTAAAATCTTGAATAAGAAGGATCGTATTCAACACTCAAAGGTTATACCTCAAGAGTTAGAATCTGAAATGAAGTTAAGGTATCCTCATCTGTTCGGCATACCAGGTACGTACGTAAATTTTGAGGGCAAAATTTCATAAGGAGGGGAGATTGTGAGATCCCAGATTTTACGAATAAAGATTTAATTTTCTCGAATTTTTTTTTGAATATTATGGTGTGAATTTGAGATAATGTTATAGTTGTGGGTAGTATTTATAAATTCTGCAAATTATGCAAGTTGTTATAAAATATTCGTTTGGTCAGAGAATATTCTTTTTGTCGGAGAATATTCGTATGATGGCATAATCATTAGTGGACCCCCCTGGCGGAAATATTGTCATCGTAGTTAAAAAGCGACAAAAATATTTTATGAAAATAACGGCGAAAGGTTTTACCAGATTAATCTTTGTTGAACTACCCGGTAGTAAAAATGCGATGTCTGGTGTGGTTGCGTAGTAGCACTGCGGTATTGATTATTGATGCTTACGTGAGAAGTCACTCGGTTATACTCAATTATTGCTATAGTAATTGTTGCATCATATCTCTCGTATTATTGATTCGATTATTGTCACGATATCATCGCATTATATGATATATTATTAAATCAATAATTGAGACGACAAAGTTATTCATATTATTAAATTGCAATATTCTACAATGTCTAGAAGTTACATCGAGGAGAGGTTTGGTCACCTAATTTTGCGCATGATAGGAGAAATCCTTATTGGAAAGCCCCCTCTTTCACAGGAGCGACACGGTTGTTAAATATTGTGAGTTATGATATTAATGATGAATAAGTTCGTGTTGATTAAAGATAAATTTGATAGTTCCATTATGTTGGGATTATTGGTGTTAGTTGAAATCGACATCTATTCCGATGATAATTGATGTGGGGGTTATATTGATAAATTCGGGTAATTAATCGGGTAAATGAGCAATTAATTGCTACTAATTCACATGCTCATATAACTATTTGTTCACATGTGTGTACTATTGAGTCACATTGATTTATTATTAGGGGAGTTGGTGCAAGATTGATGATACTTGCATGACTAAGTTAAAATGGAGGTATAGATGGAGGTACTTATATTGTAATTAATTTTTCACATGTTTAGAACTATTGAGTCACATGATTTACTATTGATTCACATGATTTACTATTAGGGGAGGTGGTGCAAGTTTGATAATACTTGGATGGTGAATTAAAAATGAAAGAAAAGTTGGAGGTATTGTCTTTATAATATTTTGAGCCCCAAAGCGTGCAATTATCAAAACTATATTTTCCTATAAATAGAAGCTCATTCTTCCTTCATTTTTCACCAATTCACTAAAGCTTTAGAGCCATTATTATAGAGAGAAATTATTGAGAGAAAGAAGAAGAGAAGTCTGCTCCTCACTATTCCGATTATCGAGTTTTTTTTGAGGTAAGGGATATTATTTTTGTTGTACTGTAAAGGGTATTATTATCTTTTCGTATTCATGAAGAGAATTATTTACTTTCAATACTCGTAAGAGTTGTTATTCCATTCTTTCTTTATTATGTTGGAATAACTTTGTTTATCGCAATCTGCATACATGGTGAAATTCTTCTATTATTTCATTCTTTATTATTATTGGAATAAGAATATCCTATCTGCAATGCATGGTTTAACCGGACTGGTTCCATTATTTATTATTACGTTAAAATATATTATTATTTAATTTCACGACTTTGGTTCCATTATTTATTATTCGCATTTATTATTCGTTTAAATATCCATACGTGCGTTTTTTTACTGGACTAATTCCATCATTTATTATTACATTAGAATAAACGTTACATCTGAAGTACCACATGCATGGTAAATTTACATTGTTATTCAATTCTTTATTATTATTCGTTGGGACACATCCTGTGGTGCTTGAATTTACTTTGATTTGGTTCCATTATTTATTATTATTGTTGGAATAACTTTATATCATCTGACGTCATCGCGTCATGCGTGGTGATTTCTATTGTTATTCCATTCTTTATTATTACGTTGGAATATCCGTCATGCATGCATTTTAAGTCGGACTGGTTCCGTCTTTATTATTCTATTGGGAATAACTTTGTATGCATACGGTCTCTATCGCATGCATGGTGAATCCTTACATTATTCCATTCTTTATTATTACATTGGAATAACTATATAAGTGGATTAGTATACGCGTGATGAATGATCCTTCGTATTCATTCCTTATTAAATTGTGGAAATAATTTGGTTACGTTGATTATGATGAGAGTCATAATAAAAAGCATTGGATGATGAAAATCATGGGTATATGAAGTATTAGTAAGTGTTATGATGAGTTATGTTGGTTATTATGTGAAAACACATGAAAGTTTCTTAGAAATCACAAAGGGTTGAAAATCGATTTTGGTGAAAATGGAACATGAAATTCAATTGACCATATCTCTCTATTATATTTTGAATTTTTGAGTGTGGTCAAGTTCTAGAGTTAGATCTATGAGTTTTTAGCATCTCCAAGTGGAATCACTAGAAAAGGTGTTGTAGATTTTTCGTGTGGGTGATTTTAGCAATGAAGTCAAAAGTTAGAAATTACCGAAATTCTACTGTCCAGATTTTAGAAGGGCTGTTTTGGCCACATAAATTATGAGAAAAATTCTAACATTTTGGCACATGAAAGTATATGGTATAAAGAACCTCCTGTCCAAAAATGAGCTCATTCCGACTTAAAATGAGCAAGTTATGACCATTTCAATATTTAGGTTTTTCCGACGAAAAATGCTATAACCGGAGTTCTATAACTCCGATGACCATGAAATTTAAACTGGAGACTAACGTTAACATGTGTAAGATCCTTCCAAGATTTGGGAATTTTTGGAGTTAAACTCGAGGTAGCTAATTTCTTAAAGAATTAATTAGAAATTAATTTTTGAAAAATAGTAAATGAATTTTAAAAATTCCGAGAAAAATATATGTTCATTATGGGACTATATTCTGCTAAATCCCATAAAAGAAACATTTTTGGGACTGATTTGGTATTTTCATGAAAATGGTTTAGTTACGAACATATGAGTTAAATATGTTATGTGAAGTAACAAAGTTGGAAAATAGGATTTTATGGCTTGGAAATCCTATATAAGGTATATGTAGATTGTTGATAAGGGATTTGATCATTGGTGATGAAATCTTATGATTATGGCATTCTTTGAATGATTAAATGCATTATTTGGTAAAGTGTAATCAATTGAAATAAATTATTTATAAGTTTAGAGGTGATTAAAATATTGTTATGATATTAATAATATTAGATTATGAGTGGTTGATAATATTTGGGTAAATTTAAAGTCTTTAATATTTATCCTTGTTTTAGTTTGATTAATGCTTATATCATTGTCATCATCCTCATGCTTATATGGTGATGAAAGTTATCTTTAGCTTACGTGCGAAGATGGACTGTTGATTATTGAATTGTATATCTTTGGCTTACGTGCAAAGATGGATGGTTGATTATTTGTTTTCTTGTTGTATATCTTTGGCTTACGTGCAAAGATGGATTGTTGATTATTGGTTTTATTGTTGTATATCTTTGGCTTACGTGCAGAGATGGACTTGGTATGATTATGACCAGAGATTATTCGGTATAGTCATGACCATTGATGATTTAATGAAAATCCTTGGCCGGTAGAGCAAGGATGATTCGATGATGTGGTTTATTTATTAAGCTGAGTCTCAACGATAAAAATTGATGAAAAACCTTTTTAAATCATAGAAGATAGTAGATTTTATTTTCTACTTGACTTTTCTAATGGATTGCTTGTCCCGCTGCAGTTAAACTTGATGTCTATTGTATTTTATCAGTTTATCATTGTTGAAGACTAATGATAATTTATTCTGCATTATCTTAGTCATAATATTTCTTCTTTGGGCTAGTTGAGCTCACCCTTTCTTTTCTTTATTCTCTTGAAATGAGAATATAAATTGGGGAGAGTCGGGGAGCGGAGTGGCGGTCGGATGATAGCATTAGTAGTCCTCACTATTACATTAAATAGTGTGACAATAAATGTAATGAGGACTCCATTGAGTGTGGATATTGTCTAGATGACAATATTCTTATTAAAACTCTCGATTTATGTTTTTCGTCGTTTTACACGATATGTTGTATTATTAAGTTATATTTGAATTTTGTACCATGTATTTGGCGACTCAAGATGGGTGATGAATACCTAATTTTGGGGCGGTATAGGGATAATATGTGTTATGTTAATTAACCCTTGTTTTGTGACAGTGTTTGAAAATGGCATCTGAAAATATTGAGATAAGCAATGGAGCAAAATAATATGACCGTATCGCAGTACGAGGCTAAGTTTACGGAGTTATCCCGGTTTGCATCCCATTTGGTCGATAATGAAGAGCGAATGACGCAAATGTTTCTAAGAGGTTTGAAACCCGATATACGTTAATGCCTCATTTCTCATAAACATTTTTTATATTCAGATGTTGTGAATAGGGCTCAGTTATTGGAGCGCGATAATGAGTCAACACAACCAAAAGGTAACAACCAACAACACGATAATAATTATACCGGTGGCAATGGCCATCGGAACAATGTTAATCATCGTGGGGGAAATTATCATGCCAAGAATGGTAACCACTTCGGTGGTAATAATGGCCAAGATAATAGAAGTGAAAATTTCAAGAAGAGAAGGTCATTTAGCTCGATTTTGTTGTATAGTAAAGTCAAGTCCAGCTGGGACGGTGGCACCAAAGGCGGATACAGACAAAACAAAGTCGGTGGTTTAAGGGAGAGCATTTTTCGTGACTTCTCAAAAAGCGAGTAACCCGAACGAAGTTAGCACGGGTTAGTAATTATAAATTCTTGCTAAGTTTATGCCTTATTAGATACCGGTTCTACCCACTCTTGTATTTCACCTAGTTGTGTTCAACGTTTAAATTTGACTCCTGAGAAGTTAGACTTTGACTTATTGGTTGAAACTTCGTTAGGAGAAACCTTCATTACATGTGCTATCTAAGTCTTGGATGAGAGTCACAGTTTTGAATGATATTTCTATTGTTAATAAATTTCCTGGCGTATTCTTGAAGACTTCTTAGCTTAGCCCGTAGCGTAAAATCGAATTTTGTATTGACCCAATACAAAACCCATTTCTTCAACCCATAAATATTTCTTCAACCAAAACGAACGCATAATGCGCCAAAAACGTTGGCTAGAGCTGTTGAAGATTACGATCGTACCATTTAATACTATCGTGGGAAAGCGAACGTGGTAGCTGACGTGTTGAGTTGAAGATCGTATGCGTTTATGAGTGCAAAGTTGTTAACACAAAGACCCATTTCGTATAACTTACAAATGATAAAGATAGAGTTCAAGATTCTAGGGACCCACGTGGTGATATCAAATATACGAGTAAAATCGACTTTAGTCGATAAAGATAAAGGCCGCACAAACTAAGCACCCGAAGCTGATGAATGTGAAAAAGAAGGTTCAAGAGGGCGTTATTCTAGAAGCAAGAATCGATGTAGAGAGGAAATCTCAACCCTCGATTTTAATGGCCCATTTGAAATCCTCGATCGAGTAGGAACTGTGGCCTATAGACTCGTTTTACCGCCAAATATATTGTTGTAGATTTTCGTGTGGACTGATTTTAGCAAAGTAGTCAAAAGCTGGAAATTACCGAAATGCTACTGTCCAGATTTTAGAAGGGCTGTTTTGGCCACTTAAATTATGAGAAAATTTCTGGCCTTTTGGGACATTAAACTATATGGTATAAAGAACCTCCTGTCAAAAAATGAGCTTATTCTGACTTAAAATGAGCAAGTTATGACCATTTCAATATTTAGGGTTTTCCAACGAAAAATGCTATAACCGGAGTTCTATAACTCCGATGACCATGAAATTTAAACTGGAAACTCACATTATCATGTGTAAGATCCTGCCAAGATTTAGGAATTTTTGGAGTTAAACTCGAGGTAGCTAATTTCTTAAGGAATTAATTAGAAATTAATTTTTGAAAAATAGTAAATGAATTTTAAAAATTCCGAGAAAAATATATGTTCATTATGGGACTATATTATGCTAAATCCCAGAAAAGAAATATTTTTGGGACTGATTTGGTATTTTTCATAAAAATCGTTTAGTTACGAACATATGAGTTAAATATGTTATGTGAAGTAACAAAGTTTGAAAATAGGATTTTATGGCTTGGAAATCCTATATAAGATATATGTAGATTGTTGATAAGGGATTTGATCATTGGTGATGAAATCTTATGATTATGGCATTCTTTGAATGATTAAATGCATTATTTGGTAAAGTGTAAACAATTGAAATAAATTGTTTATAAGTTTAGAGGTGATTAAAATATTGTTATGATATTAAAAATATTAGATTATGAGTGGTTGATAATATTTGGGTAAATTTAAAGTCTTTAATATTTATCCTTGTTTTAGTTTGATTAATGCTTATATCATTGTCATCATCCTCATGCTTATATGGTGATGAAAGTTATCTTTAGCTTATGTAATAGAAGATGGATCATTGATTATCGAATCAGATATCTTTAGCTTACGTGCAAAGATGGATTGTTGATTATTGGTTTTCTTGTTGTATATCTTTGGCTTACATGCAAAGATGGATTGTTGATTATTGGTTTTATTGTTGTATATCTTTGGCTTACGTGCAGAGATGGACTTGGTATGATTATGACAGTGGATTATTCTAAGATAGTCGTCGTGACCATTGATGATTTAATGAATGTCCTTGGCCCGTAGAGCAAGGATGATTCGATGATGTGGTTTATTTATTAAGCTGAGTCTCAGCGATAAAAATTGATGAAAAACCTTTTTAAATCATAGAAGATAGTAAATGTTATTCTCTACTTGACTTTTCTAATGGATTGCTTGTTCCGCTGCAGTTAAACTTGATGTCTATTATATTTTATCAGTTTAACATTGTTGAAGACTAATGATAATTTATTTTGCATTATCTTAGTCATAATATTTCTTACTGGGCTAGTTGAGCTCATCCTTTCTTTCACTGTTCTCTTTAGGAAATGAGAACGTAGTCGGGACTAGTCGGGGAACGGAGTGACGGTCCAGATGATAGCATTAGTAGTCCTCACTATTCTGTTAAATAGTGTGACAATAAATGTAATGAGGACTCCATTGGGTGTGGATATTATCTAGATGACAATATTTTTATTAAAACTCTCAGTTTATGTTTCATCATATTTTACACGACAGCTATATTATGAAGTTATATTTGAATTTTGTACCATATATTTGACGACTCAAGATGGGTGATGAATACTTAATTTTGGGGGCGTCACAACACTCTAGTAAACGAGTCTACGCGTACGGACGAGGAGATAGAGGACTGGCTGCAGGCTACAGGGGGACCGAAGAAGGGTAGAGTTGTGGGCATTCCCCATGTCCCAGCTTACACCCTAGTCCCTGCTGTGAGATCTCGGCGACGCCCACCCACTGGAGGTAGTGGTGCGAGTGGATCGGGCTCCGGCCCTTCATTCGACGGATCATAGAGGGGTGCATGGCGAGCGATGTTGTGCAGTCAGGCGCACCATCACGCGAGCGGATCTATCAGCTAGCTCAGGAGGTTGTCCAGGGCTCTATCGATCCTACAGTTGTCGTTGACGACCTCATGGGTGTAAATGCACGGAGGAGGCCATCCAGCGTGTGTGCATTTGTTTTGGCCAACATCTTCCCAACACATATTCGACAGGTAAAAATAATTAAATTCTGTATTTCCTTATTTAATTTATGTAATTTATAATTGTATTGCTTAGATAAACTTAAGATAAAACCCTAACTAATGTAATTTGTAATTGTAAACACAAATATAGCACCGCGTAGGTATTAGACACGCGTTAGAACTTATGGGACTCGATTCCGACATACGGAGACCGAGTTATCACCCAGTTTGCAAAACTCAACAACACTTAGGCAAAAAGCCGAAAAAGAGCCCAAAACCCGCATCGTCTGTCCGGACGCCATGCAAACACACACATAGCACCGCGTAGGTATTAGACACGCGTTAGAACTTACGGGACTCAATTCCGACATACGGAGACCGAGTTATCGCCCAGTTTGCAAAACTCAACAACACTTAGGCAAAAAGCCGAAAAAGAGCCCAAAACCCGCATCGTCCATCCGGATGCCACACAAACACACACATAGCACCGCTTAGGTATTAGACACGCGTTAGAACTTACGGGACTCGATTCTGACATACAGAGATCGAGTTATCGCCCAGTTTATAAAACTCGCCAACACTTGGGCAAAAAGTCGAAAATGAGCCCAAAATCCGCATCGTCCTTCCGGACGCCACGCAAAAACACACATAGCACCGCACAGGTATTAGACATGCGTTAAAACTTACGGGACTCGATTCCGACATACGGAGACCGAGTTATCGCCTAGTTTGCAAAACTCGCCAACACTTAGGCAAAAAGCCGAAAAAGAGCCCAAAACCCGTATCGTCCGCCCGGACGCCACGTAAATACACACATAACACCGCGTAGGTATTAGACACGTTTTAGAACTTACGGGACTCAATTCCGACATACGGAGACCGAGTTATCCCCTAGTTTGTAAAACTCGCCAACACTTAGGCAAAAACCCGAAAAAGAGGCCAAAACCCGCATCGTCTGTCCGGATGCCATATAAACACACACATAGTACCGCATAGGTATTAGACACACGTTAGAACTTACGGGACTCAATTCTGAAATACGAAGACCGAGTTATCGCCCAGTTTGCAAAACTCGCCAACACTTAGGCAAAAATCTGAAAAAGAGCCCAAAACCCGCATCGTCCGTCCGGACGCCACACAAATACACACATAGCACCGCATAGTTATTAGACACGCGTTAGAACTTACAGGACTTGATTCTGACATACGGAGACCGAGTTATCACCTAGTTTGCAAAACTCGCCAACACTTAGGCAAAAAGCCAAAAAAGAGCCCAAAACCCGCATCGTCTGACCGGATGCCACACAAACACACACATAGCACCGCGTAGGTATTAGACACACATTAGAACTTTCAGGACTCGATTCCTACATACAGAGACCTAGTTATCGCCCAATTTGTAAAACTCAACAACACTTAGGCAAAAAGCCGAAAAAGAGCCCAAAACCCGCATCGTTTGTCCGGACGCCAAGCAAACACACACATAGCACCGTGTAGGTATTAGACACGCATTAGAACTTATGGGACTCAATTCTGACATACGGAGATCGAGTTATCGCCCAATTTGTAAAACTCAACAACACTTAGGTAAAAAGCCGAAAAAGAGCCCAATACCCGCATCGTCCGTTCGGACGCCATGCAAACACACACACAGCACCGCGTAGGTATTAGACACGTATTAGAACTTACAGGACTCAATTCCGACATACGGAGACCGAGTTATCGCCTAGTTTGCAAAACTCGCCAACACTTAGGCAAAAAGCTGAAAAAGAGCCCAAAACCCGCATCGTCCGTTCGGATGCCACGCAAACATATACATAGCACCGCGTAGGTATTAGACATGCGTTAGAACTTATGGGACTTGATTCCGACATATGGAGACCGAGTTATCGCCTAGTTTGTAAAACTCGCCAACACTTAGGCAAAAAGCCAAAAAGAGCCCAAAACCCGCATCGTCCGTCCGGACGCCACGCAAACACACACATAGCACCCGTAGGTATTAGAAACGCGTTGGAACTTACGGGACTCGATTTCGACATACAGAGACCGAGTTATCACCAGTTTGCAGAACTCAACAACACTTGTAGAACACAAACTAAAATAATTTAAATATACTCTATTTTGGACTTCGTTATTAATATTTTAATTTTATAGGGTCTTGTTGATGAGACTCGTGGGGGTGGAGATGGCGGCACAGGCGATGCCCGTGGAGGAGATGGTGATGATCGCCGGGCTGATGATCAGACCATAGAGGATTGGACCGGTGATGGGACTAGAGGTCGGACTGGCGATGGGACCGGAGGTGATGGCACAGAGATTCCTGATCTTGGGCAGTAGTTAGTTTATATTTATATTTTGACTTTCATGTATGTATTTAGATTTTGAGTTGTACAGACTTGAGTTTGGTATCTAATTATATTGATTGTTGATAGTAAAAGAACAGGGGAATTTTGATTTTTATTGATATGCGTACATTGTCATTATTTGTTTTTCTTTAGTTTATAACAGGTTCAATGTATATTTATATGTAAATGAACAAGGGAATTTTGCAATTTTAAACAATTTTTTTTTTGGAATTGGGTCATTGGCGACGGGGCATTGGCGATGGCTATGCCGTCGGCAATGACCTACATTTTTAACAATAGTGAAGCGTTATTATTAACGACTTATATCATCATTTGTCTTTGTCGCTAATGGTATATTATCGACAAAGATGTCATTTCATCAATGACCCGCTTAGCAATGACTTAGTTCCGATCAATGGTATACGACGGGAGATAGGGGCGACCACCGGAGGGGCGAGGGCGATTTATTGTATGATAGTATGCTGTCATTAATGACCTCATCATTGGAAGGCAACGAGTCATTCATATGACGTGGCGTATCCGTCGGCAATGATTGATTTTTTTGTAGTAATTCACAAGAAAAGAAAAGCTAATTCCTTGCCTACATACTCTCTCTAAAAAGCTTTCTCTCTCTTCTTATCAAAAGTTCTAATCAATTGAGAAGAGGGAATTGGTCTAAGTATTTGAGATAAGTTATTTGATTTGATTTATTTGAATTATCTCGTGCTTATTTAGATTTATAGATATACAAATATAAATTGTTATACAAAATTATATATATATATATATATATATATATATATATATACATGTAATCTATTTATCAAATAAAAAGTCAGTACTTAGACACTGAGACTATAACAGAGATATTCATCTTAAGTGAGTGAATTAGTAGAACGAGTGCTCAAAGTCCTAAATGTTCTTTTATTGATATTATTTATATAAATATCGTAAAGTAGATCAACACTTGATTGTTCAAAACAACCCCGAGATATTCATCTTATAGAGTGAATTATCCGAACCTTATTTGAAGTTCTAAGTGATCTATCAAAAATATTTATATAAGTATTAATTGTAAAATAATAAATTTGAACCCTAATTTAGATTCATTGAACTTGGACACTTCTGTACTTTTTTTCCCTGTTCTTTCCTTATTGACTTCAATCTCTATATGGTAATCCTCCAAGAGATAAAAAATTATGTGTGTATCACTTTTCCATTCATTTCATTTTGCTAATTCATAAGAAAAGAAAAGCTCATTCCTTACCTACATTCTCTATCTTTAAAAATCTTTCTCTCACTTCTTTTCAAAAGTTCTAATCAATTGAGAAGAAGAAATTGGTCTAAGTATTTGAGATATGATAAGTAGGTTTTATACCTACTTATCCGGTATCTGTTACTTGAATTAGTTGCTTAAACTCATGTTTCTTAGTTACTTTTCATACATTTTGTGTTCATTTTGTAGATTATATGCTTGGGAGCTGTGTGGGCGACTATTGGTATGAAAACGTAAGGAAAAGCAATTCGGCCATCGTTTGGGCTTTCATGCTCATTTCATGTTCTTGGCTTAGAACTTGGATTATGTTGTAGAGCTTCTTCTTAGCTTTTCGGAACATCTTGAATCATTCCAATCGGTGTTCGGATGCAAGAGTTATGACCTTTGTACCAACGGACGTTGAACTTCAATGTTTTAGGTGACCATTTTCATAGAAGTCAATTCCAACCCAATTTCAACAATCATCCGTCCATTATTTCTAAATTGTCAAAGAATAAAGGTTTTAGAGCTCGTCGAGAGATTCGATTTGATAGGTGGGAGGCCCCATAACTCCTCCTGGATCAAAAGTTATGGCCGTTTTACCAGAGGACACTGCAGCAAAAAAATCCTTGGTGCGGGCGCACGGATTTTTAGTGTATTTTAGGCGCGACCGCGCCATTCCCTGGACCAAAAAAATGCGATCTGATACTTGAGCGCGGGCGCGCCTAACTCCAGGCCATTCCGAGCAAGGCCACGCTGTAAGACCCCAACTTATTATAAATAAAATTAATTTTCCTCTATTCATTATCTTGAAATAATAAGGAGTTAATTTGATATAATGCTTTGGTTATGGATGAAATGTGCAAATTTTGCAAAATAAGCAAGTGGTTATAAAATATTCATTTTGTCGGGGAATATTCGTTTGGTCATAGAATATTCTTCTTTGTGGGAATATTCGCATTTACCTCACAAGCTAAACCATTATGGGCCCCATAATGTAATAACCGCCGGATGAAAAAATGACAAGTTTGTGTTTTTATAAATAAATAGCAGTACAGTAGTTGTTATCAAGTAACACTATTGGAATACCCGGTGGTTAAAATACAGTAATAAGCATGGTTGCACAGTAGCACACGGTATTGCACAGTAATTTTGAATTATTGATTCTTATGTAAAAAGGCACAACTCAATAATTATTACAGTAATTACTGTTCAATATTTTATTTTATTGATTCAATAATTGTTGCGTTGATATTTTATATTATTGTTGTTTCAATAATTGTCACTGCACAGTATTTCCCATTATCAGATCAATAATTCATATTATTTGAATAATATTATTAGATAGCATTATTGAAAAATTAATATTTTATTAATTTAGTCTCCTTTGGCGTTCTAGCATTTTCCTATAAATAGGCGCTTAGGTTAGAATTGAAAATCATACCAGAAATAAGTTTTCCCTCTCTATATATTATCGAGCGTATTTTGTGAGTATTTAGATACTTTGAGAGTTGCTATTCAGTGTAAGTTTCATTCGGCTTTACATTCGATATTCCGATAAGAAATACTGTTATTTTGAGGTAAGGGATGCTATTTTCTTCGTAAATAATATTATTTTCTTCAATATCATTATGCTGAAATATTGATATGAATTTTATTATGGAATTTCTACCTTTTTTGTGTTGTGGTTACTATTCACGTATACGGCACTATTCACATATACAACACTATTCACCGAAAAATGAAATTTTCTCTTCTTTGTCCCAGATGTCTATTATGATTACTATCTTTGATTGTATCCATGTTTTGATCTTCGTTCTTGAATTTTATTCCATTATGGTTTATTATGGAGTATTTTTAAACTTGAATTATCTAAAGTACGAATCTCTAAACTTTGTCCTTTTATCTTACTAGATTCGTTCTCTAAAATGTTTTTCATCATCCTCAGTCCTTAATGGTGATACTTGATGAATATCTTTGGCCTGTAGTGCAAAGATGAATGATTACATGATGAATATCTTTGGCCCGTAGTGCAAAGATGAATAGGTGTTGAGATGAACATGACCAACTGGTGATACAAATGAATATCTTTGGCCCGTAGTGCAAAGATGAATATTTGATTCAAGATGTGTATTGATTGATGTTACAGGGATAAAATATTAATGATGGACTTTTAAATTCATAGATGATAGTAGATTTCATTCTCTACTTAACTCTTCTAATGAATTATTGTTTTCACCGCAGAGTTGTTGATCTAAAACTTGTTATGCTATTATATTCTATCGATTTTTCCTGTTGAAGACTAAGGATAATTTGTTGTATATTATCCTAGTCATAATATTCTTTCTTTGGGCTAGTTGAGCTCACCCTTTTCCTTTTTGTTCCATTTTTCTTCTCGTGAAGCGAGAACATAGCGAGAACCAAATCGGGGTATAGAGTGATGGTCCTGAGCAGTTGTTTTTAGCGATCCTCACTATTTTTGTAAAATAAGTGCATCAATAATTGTAATGAGGACTTTATTTGAGTGTGGATATTGTCTAGAAGATAATATTTGTACTTAAACTCACAAGTATGTGTTGTCGTATTTTGCACGATAATTGTAATAATAAAGTTGTAGTTGTTTTTACATACCATGTATTTGGCGATTTTAGAATGGGTGATGTATACCTATTTTGGGGCGCCTGTAATAATCAAGTGAATTTTAAACTCCTTATTAATTAAATATGTGATTTAATTTTTAATAAGTTAGTTTTGTGAGTTTATATAAACCTTAAGTGGTCATGTGAATTTATTGAAATGATTAAGGGGAGTCACTAATAGTTGATTTAAATTAGTGGACTAACCCTAAGATTCTAATATCAAAGATTTGATAAGAGTATTAATTAAATATTCAATCTATTTGAATATAGTAGCAAGAGTTGAACATATTGATTAATTGCAATAATGAGTTATTAATTGATAATGTGTTAATTAATAATTATTATTGGATACATAATAATTAATGTGTAAGAGATTAATAATTTGTAAAATGATTATATGTTACTTGATTAAGTTGTGCAATATAGTAAACCTTTATTATGTGGTAGTTAACTATATATTTTATATATATACAAGGTGGTACATTAATATGTCTATATATTATATATATAGACTATATAGTAAGAGTTATTTGCAATAATATGAGTACATAAATAATTCCCAACTTTCCTTTATGTAGGAGCATTAACACATTTAAATTACATTTTGGGAATTATAGTATCCAAACCAAGCCTTAAATAACTTGTTGCTGAGCTTGTCCCAAATTGAGAGTCCAATATCAGTACATGAACAGTAACCTATCACCTAAATACGTAACTTACAAGTCTGTGGTCATTAGTTATGGTGATGGTTGGTGGTGGGTTTTTAACCCACTCCTTATTAACCAATGTTTCCTGCTAATACACCATGAATTCGACCTCAATGCAATGTGATTGTCCAGTCCAAGTTTCTTCTATAAATGATAGACATAATCTTCAATTCACGTTGCTTTGTTTTAGTTCTTGAAAACTCTGATAATTTGAGAGTAAGTGAGTTGTGGTCCAAATAAGAGGTTAGCAATCACAGAAGGAAGAAAATAAGTTCATTTAGCTTCAAAGAGGTATAAAATCTAATTTATGTTCTTGAATTGGGTTATTGGCAAATTCTTACAATTCTCAAGAATTCTCTATTAATTGATATATAATAGCATGTTATTGTGTTATATTGGTTTGTTTGTATGTCTAAGAACTGTATTATGGGTTTAAACTGAGGCTTGATGTTGATTATGTTGGGACTCTGCAGCAGAGTCCTTATTTTTCATTCTGGTCGAAGTGGCGCGGCCGCGCCACTTCTATACTATATGACCACGCGGACGCGCAGGCTGCCAGTCATGTATAGTAATTTTGTGATCTTATTCCATTCGGAGGATGCTATTTTGGTTATTAGATACTTATAAACAACCTTAACATGTGAACTGAGATTATTATGTACATAGTAAGCCATGTTAGTTGATTTTAATTTAATTATTCAAAGAGGACTTAAAGAGTTGGAAAATAGTTTTGATAAACTCTTTTTGCAAAACAAGTTCTAACCTTGGATGCAAGTGTATTACGTTCTGATATGTCTTGGCATGTGTCAATATGTTAGTATATGGTTGAAGGTAATATAAGATATTCAAGCATGAAAAAGAGGAATTTTAAGAAAAATAGACTATATTGGCTATGTATAATTGAAATATGTATACACTAAGTTTTGAACTTAAGAAAAGGGTCATGTGATCTATTATGTGATTATGAAAGCATGAATTAGACAGTATAGATGTATCTCGCATGTTTGGATAAATTTTACTAATGGAGACTTAAAGTTTTGGAAACGAACTCGATAAACTATAAGTTGAGAACTTGTAAGTACACTTTTGATATCTAACATATGAATGTATAGTTGAGGCTAAAGGACCATGTAGCATATGTATAATGACTAGACATGATCGACCTTGTTAGCTTAACATGTGAAGTCTTGATTAAGTGAAAACGAATAATGACCATTGATATGTTTGATGAAGGGTTAAAACTTAGTTATTCATTTAATAGCATGTGTGTTGTGCATGATTGTTCGTTTATGTGCAAGTCCTGTGTGCACTGGCTTTCTACAGAAGCAGCCATGTCTTGGTTTGCACCAAGAGCAGCGCGGCCGCGCCACTCCTTAGTACAAACCAAACGCGACCGCGCAGTTCTGCACTGAGATCTGAGTTCTGTTATTAAATTGAGAACTGATGCATGCTTATATGGTTACTTTAATATGTAATACATGTCTAGTATAGTAGTCATATGATAATAAGAATGTTATTGAAAGAATCCTATGATGAATTAGTAAATGGTGATTTCAAATATGACATAGTTAGAAACTAATCGAGTAATGTAATGATACATGTATAGAAGCATGCTATGTGATGACTTGATTCTTTTAAGTGTATACTCGGATTAGTTTACACATACTAATTGAAAGACCGACTTGTTAATGTTAGGTCGTTTCAACACAAGTTAGTTAATGCTAGTATTATACTATAGCTGAGCAAACAGGCAAGTTTCCTAAAACTTACACAAACTTTGGATTTTGTGCAAGTTCGTGAATTTCATACGATTCGTATGTTGAATGCAAGCTTTCTTTGAACTTCACTCTTTGATTGTGCAAGTTCTTTGAACCCTACTTTTGTTAAGCAAGTTTCCCTAAACTAACCCTAAATTATATTTAGCAAGTATCCGAATTTATTGTGTTGCGAGTTTCCAAACTTACACAACTTTGAGTTTGTGAAAGTTTTCCTATCCTCCTCATATTGCATTGAGCAGGATATTGTTGAATTGAAAGTTATTCATTTAAGCTTGAATCTTATTTCCAAGCATGCTGTTAAATGGTCTAATTACTTTACAATTATTCCACATCGATGTTATTGATATTCGCACTTAGTATACTCGAGTTCATACAGTCTTGCACTTGTACATCATTTAAAGTTCAATAATTCTTGAACTGTGGTAAATAGAGTCTGAACCTTTGTTTGGTCAGACAAGCGTATGAAGTTTTATAAAAGCTATCCAAACCAATTGATGGTAAGGATTCTTAGACTGAAAGAACACCCCTCTTATGATAGGGGAGGACCCTGTATCTAATATAAGATACTGTGAGCGTGATTTAAATGTTATGCATATACATAGGGGTACGTGAGGTCGATCCCTCAAGTACTTATTCTCAGAGCAAAGAACCAAAGGGTCAATTAGCTATTGATTCCATCGAGTGTTATAGTTCAAAGTCTACTTGACTAGCAGTTACTCTAAAAGCAATCATTATCTTTGCTTATGATATTCATATTGTTGAATCCTTCAGATATTCATATTGTTGAATCCATTGCCAGATATTTTCCATTCATCATGATATACCCTTATTGTCGTATTTAAACTTGTTGAGCAAACTTGTTGCTCATCCTTTCTATATCATAAATTATATTGCAGCTAAGCCCGAGACCTCAGGAAAGGACAAGGGTAAAGGGAAGATGTACGATAATTGTGAGAAGCAGAATTTATCTTATGCTTAGTTTAAATTATGATTATGTAATGTGAACCCTAATATTTATTTTAGGGTATGATTGTAAGATGATATTAAGGTTATCGTATCTTGGGACTAGTAACACCTTTTGAATGAACCACATATGTTTATTATATTCCGCATTTTAGTTATCGTATGTTGTTTAGAGGTGGATGTTAGTATTTTATCGTGATGACCGGACCTGGGTCAGAGGACCCGAATTCGGGGCGTCACAGCGTCACAGTTGGTATCAGAGCTTAGGGATATGGTCTCTGGCGGAGATCGGGAAATAGAACTAGGAGGAGAGAGACAAGTAAATCCTTCGCTAGTGTGTCCTACCTAAGCTTATTTGTTGGCCGGTCATAATATAGGGATATTATGTGACATGTTAATTTGTTTAATTAACCCTTGTTTTATGGCAGTTTTTAAGAATGACAGCTGAGAACGTTAACAATGGAGTGTATGAGATCGTGGAACAACCTTCAATCACCAACCAAAGAAGCGTACGGCGGGAAGGAAGGCAATATTACTTCGTAAATAACACTATGGAGCAAACGATGAATGATGGAATGTTTAGAAGTTTTTTGCAGTTCATACAAAATCAGACGAGGGAGACTCGTGTACAAAATACGGGTGGAAATGATAGCAACGCGTGGTTTGTCACGGCCAAACAGTTCAAGGAGATGGGACCACCAGATTTCTGGGGAAAGCCGGATCCGATTAATGCAGAAACATGGGTCAAGAAAATTACCAAGATATTCGATGTCTTGGGATGTACGAAAGAACAAAAGGTTCCATTCGCCACCTTTATGTTCCGTGGTGAGGCGACATGGTGGGGAATCGTGAAGCGTACCAACCAAACCGACTCAACATGTCTTGGGAAAGATTTCAAAAACTGTTCAATGACAAGTACTTTCCTGAAAGTATTCGTCATATGAAGGAGGTAGAGTTTATTAGATTGGAACATAACAACATGACGGTGTCCCAGTACGAGGCGAAGTTCGCGGAATTATCCAGGTTTGTACCTCATTTGGTGGAGAATGAGTAACGTATGACGCGGATGTTTCTGAGAGGTCTAAAACCTGAGATTCGTCAATACCTTATCTCTCACAAATTTTCTTTGTATTCAGATGTTATCAACAGGGATCAATTATTAGAGCGAGATAATGAGTATGTTCAACCAAGGGACCACAACCAGGGTCATACCGGTGACAACAGTCATCAGAGCAATGATAACCAGCGAGGAGGGAAAAATACGGACAAAAGCGGTAACCACTCGGGTGGTCATCGTGGCCATGATAATAGGAGAGGTGAGTCAAGTGGAAATTTCAAAAAGAGGAGATTCAACAATGACGGGAAGACATCAACACCAAAGACCAAAGACCACCAAAATACTCTGGGAGGAGGAACGACCGCCGTTAGATGCTACAAATGCGGAGAGGAGGGACACATAAGTCCAAACCATTCACGACTTTCAAGGTGTGTTTCAATTATGGAAAAGACGGTCATATAGCTCGATTTTGTCCAGTAGCGAAGTCAAGTCCAACTGGGACGGCGGCACCAAAGGCAAATACGGACAAAACAAAGTCGGTGGTTCAAGGTAGGGCGTTTGTCGTGACTGGCAAAAATGCGAGAAACCCAAACGAGGTGATCACGGGTAAGCTAATCTTGAACTCTTGCTAAGTTTATACCTTACTAGATACTGGTTCTACCCATTCTTTTATCTCTCCTTCTTGTGCTCAACGTTTAAACTTGACTCCGGAGAAATTAGACTTTGACTTATCTGTGGAGACTCCGTTAGGAGAAACCTTTATCACATCCACTGTTTATAAATCTTGCTTAATCCAAGTTGGCACAATCACATTACCTGTTAATCTTATCTCTTTAAAGATAATTGCATTTGATGTGATTTTAGGGATTGATTGGTTAACCACTCATCATGCCAAAATTTATTGTTTTCGTAAGATGGTTAATTTTCATATTCCTAACCAACCTGTTATACGAATTCAAGCAACTAAACCACTAAAATCAGTCACTGTCATATCAAGCCATAAAGCTATTCGTTTATTAAAAAATGGATGTCAAGCTTTCTTAGCCCATATTATGGACTTGAACAAAAACACGTCAAATTTGAATAATATTTTTGTTGTTAGTGAATTTCCTGACGTATTTCCTGAAGAACTTCCTGGTCTACCCTCAAAACGTGAAGTTGAATTCTTTATTGATCTTGAACCGGGTACAAAGCCCATTTCTAAAACCCCATATCGAATGGCTCCTATTGAACTTCAGGAATTAAAAGTCCAACTACGGGAATTATTAGACATCGATTTCATTCGTCCTAGTACATCTCCTTGGGGTGCTCCTATTTTATTTGTAAAGAAGAAAGACGGGGGTATGCAACTTTGTATTGACTACCGAGAATTGAAACATGTCACCATCAAGAATAGATATCCCCTACCTCGTATTGATGACCTGTTAGACCAGTTGCAAGGAGCACAATTCTTTTCTAAGATCGATCTTCGTTCTGGATATCATCAGCTGAAGATTAAAACTGAGGATATTCTAAAGACTGCCTTCAGAACTCGGTACGGGCATTATGAATTCTTAGTCATGTCTTTTGGATTGACTAATGCTCCTGCTGCTTTCATGGATATGATGGACCATGTATTCAAGAAATATTTGGATCAGTTCGTTGTTATCTTTATTGATGGCATCCTCATCTATTCCAAAAGCCGTGAAGATCATGAGCACCATTTGAAGCTGGGACTTCAAAGACTTTGTGACAACAAGCTATATGCTAAGCTAAAGAAATGTTAGTTCTGGCTTAAGAAAGTAGCATTCCTTGGGCACGTGGTGTCAAAACATGGAGTATCTGTTGACCCGACAAAGATTGAAGCAATACAAAGTTGGGAGCAATCGAAGTTGGTGACCGAAGTGCGTAGCTTTTGGGCTTAGCTGGTTATTATCAGAGATTCATGGAAGGATTTTTTCGAATTACTACTCCGTTAACTCAGCTGACTCGAAAAGATACAAAATTCGTATGGAGAGAGGAATGCGAGAAGAGTTTCCAAGAGCTCGAGAGGAGACTCATTTCGGCACCTATTCTAACAATACCATCTGGTTCGGATGGATTTGTTATCTACAGCGATGTTTCAGGCAAAGGGTTAGGATGTGTTCTCATGCAACATGGGAAAGTCATAGCCTATGACTCATGAAAACTCAAAGAATATGAGAGGAATAATCCTACTCATGATTTGGAGTTGGCTGCAGTCATTTTTGCATTGAAAATCTAGAGACACTACCTGTATGGGGAGAAAGTGGAGATTTATACAGATCATAAAAGCCTCAAATATTTCTTCACCCAAAAAGAACTCAATATCATCCTGGAAAAGCAAACGTTGTAGCTAACGCATTGAGTAGAAGATCGTATATGGGTACGAGTGCGATGTTGTTAACATAAAGACCCATTTTGTACGACTTACAAAGGATGGAGATAGAGTTAAAGACTCCAGGGACCCACATGATGATGGAAAATATACGAGTAGAACCAACTTTAATTGTTAAAGTTAAAGCTGCTCAAACTACAGACATGGAGCTGATGCGTATGAAGAAGAAAGTGCAAGAAGGTGTTATTCCAGAAGCAAGAATTGATGAAGAAGAAATACTTAGAGTCAACTCCAGATTTTGCATTCCTAACGATTCTGACCTTAAGCATAGAATCATGATGGAGGCACACAACACACCATTTGAAATCCATCATGGGAGTACCAAAATGTATCATGATCTTCGACATACATTTTGGTGGAGCAATATGAAGAAAGAGATCGCAGAGTTTATCTCGAGGTGTTTAACTTGTCAACATGTAAAGGAGGAGCATCAAGTGCCAAAGGGTCCATTGCAACCACTTGAGATTCCGAAATGGAAGTGGGAACACATTACTATGGATTTCAAGCATGTGTCTTCCCAAGGTTTCTTTAAGGCATAGATGCGATTTGGGTTATTGTTGATAGATTAACCAAGTCCGCTTCATTTCTTGCCTATACGTGAGACTTATTCCTTGAACGTCTTGCTCAGATATATACGTGAATGAGATTGTGAGATTGCATGGCATGCCAGTATCCATAGTTTTGAATCGTGACCCAAGATTCACTTCACGATTTTGGGTTAACTTGCAGAAAGATATGGACACGGATTTATGATTCAGTTTGGCATACCATCCTCAAACGGACGGGAAATTGGAAAGGACTATTCAAACCCTTGAAGATCTATTAAGACTCTGTGTCTTAGATTTCAAAGGAAGTTGGGATAAGAACTTGCCACTAATAGAATTCTCCTACAACAATAGTTATCAAGCAAGTATAGGCATGGCTCCATTTGAGGCGTTGTACGGACGAAAGTGTCATTCTCCAGTATGTTGGGACGAGGTGGGAGAAGCAACGTTGTTGGGACCAGAATTAGTACGCATGACTACAGAAAAGATTCAAATGATCCGGCAACGTATAAAGACCTCACAAGATCGACAAAAGATTTATGTTGATCTTCATCGAAAGGACGTGGAATTTAATATTGGAGATCATGTACTGTTATGTATTGCTCTATGGAAGGGAGTTACAAGATTTGGGAAGAGAGGAAAGCTCAATCCACGATTTGTTGGTCCATTTGAGATTCTTGACCGAATAGGAAATGAGGCCTATAGACTCGCATTACCTCCAAGCATGTCTCGTGTTCATAATGTTTTTCATATATCTATGCTTCGTAAATATGTGAAAGACCCGAACCTCATTATTGTGTTAGAGCCAGACGAGATAGCCGAAGATTTAACGTACGAGGAGGTACCTGTCAAGATATTGGATATGAAAGAGCATGTCCTACGAACAAAGGTTATACCACAAGTCAAGGTTTTGTGGAGGAACCATGCTATTAAAGAAATGACCAGGGAGTTGGAATCGGAAATGAAAGCGAGGTACCCTCACCTTTTCAAAACACCAGGAACGTACGTCAATTTCGAGGATGAAATTTCATAAGGAAGGGAAGTTGTAAGACCCCAACTTATTATAAATAAAATTAAAATTTTTCTATTCATTATCTTGAAATAATAAGGAGTTAATTTGATATAATGCTTTGGTTATGAGTGAAATGTGCAAATTTTGTAAAATAAGCAAGTGGTTATAAAATATTCATTTTGTCGGGGAATATTCGTTTGGTCGTAGAATATTCTTGCAGTCGGGGAATATTCATACGACGGCGTGATAAGTGGTATTTTTACCTACTTATTGAATACCAATTCATGCGAATTGTGTCCATCTCAAGTACATTTTATTGTGTTTTAGTTGCATTTCACGTTATTTTGCATTGCATTTACTTACAACTCCTTTTGGTAAATAAGTGCAGAAATTGGGTTGATTTTGGTGGTATTAGAGGGCACGAGGCTAATGGATGTGTGAAGGCAAGGCACAGGCGGGGATGTGCATGGCATGGAGGTAAAATGAAGCAAGAGATCAAGCATGAAAAGAACAAATAGCAGCAGCAGCATTTACGTAAGCTAAACCGTAACCGTAAATCGTAGAGTGTAAGCTACGCTACTGCCATGGCGTAACAACATGGGAACGCATACCATGCCATGAAAGTACCCAAAGCTAGATAATCGATGATCTCTATCGCGAGTCATGCGGCCGCATGAGGTAGGAGAGGCATGCGCCGAGAGGTAGGTTGGACAGGGCGATGATTTCGTAAGTCTCGCGCGCCGAGACATAAAGTGGATAAGCGCACACAATCTTGTGATCGACCGATGCTATAATTTTGTTTTAATTTTCATTTTTAATTAAATGAATTGTAATTGGTTTTTAAACGATTCTAACTGGTGTCAGACGAGCAACTTGATAACTTTAAGTATTTTTTTCATCATAGAAACTAGGGTTTACACCTTGGGAGAGATTCCAACGTAGAATGAAGTTAAAACGTCTACTTCTCCAATTCTTCTTGGGATTATCTACCATTGTGGATTTTTATTATTATTTATTGGATTTCTATGAGGATTTAAACGTTGATCATTGATTTCTATTCAGCGATTGGGTTTGATCATTCTATCTTTCTTATTTCAATTGTTTGTTTATTGATCATGTTTAGTGTTGATCCCATAATGGCTTTTGGTTTAGTCATGAACTAATTTTCATTATGGGATTCTAACGGATTTTAATATGTAGTTTGGTTGCACATTTAAATGCTAGGATTATTTTGCATATCATATGGAATATCTGTCATGGTTGTTTTACATGTATGAATGCTTAATCACCATTCGTCTCAGTACTTGTATGGCATTGACAATGAACATATAGGTATGGATTGTAATCATGATAGCATGCGAATATGGGGCTGTTGTATATGGCTTGCGTATTTTGTGAACTAGATAGACATATACTATTTCACCGTATGAGCTAGAATAAGGGCTTGAGCTTAAAATCAATATAATTGCAATTTCACATAGACGTATAGTGATTTTGGTTGTATTGGTGATTACATAGAGTCTAACATTTGTAGATGCTGTGTAAGTAGGTTATAGTGCATTGAAAAATGGTTATAACTCTATTCGTGCTCTTGGCTATTTTCCTGTGATATGTGAACATTTCTTGCATGATAGTGGCGATTAGGTGAAATATTAAATGAAGTTAAGGTCACATTATTTCCAGATTATATTTATTCCATTTGTATTCTTATTTTCAGTTGTTATTCACAATTTGTTTAATTCAACACTTTTAGTCATTAGTCTAGCCATATAAATTTGGTGAGTTAATTGATGCATGATAGTTAAATTTAACAACTTTCTCTGTGGGATCGATACTCTACTTACTTTGTATTACTTGTTGACCTGTGTATGCTTGCATGAGTTAGAGCTCTTTTATTAGAACTATAAAAGAGTCAACAAGTTTTTGGCGCCGTTGCCAGGGAAAGGCGTTAATTTAGATAATCATCATCAGTTTAAAGCTAAATTGTATGACTTAGACAATTCAGATCGTTTCTCATTTCTATTTTTGTTTTATTTGTAATTTCAGGAACTTGTAGATTTATATGCACATGAGATCTTCCAATTTTGAATTAACACCAGCACAGGAAAACATCAACGGGAGAGGTTGGAAAGCTAGCGTGTGAAGAAATCTACAAGCTCAGTTAGAAGGAACTCAGATCTTTGGATATGGCGTAAGAAACAGAGAATCGAGCAAAGAGAAGAGCATCGGCTCTAAGGAATATTCCATCTTTGAATATAAACGGATTACGATCTAGCATAGTCGAATTCCATGATAGCGACCAACACCTTTGAGATCAAACCGGACACTATTCAAATGGTGGAGAACTCAGTTCAGTTTGGGGGTGCTGAAAGTAGTATGCACACAAGCCAATCATGTTTGATGATAAAGCATATACTTTGTAACAATCTTATTCATTTATTAATAAAAAGTATTAATTTATTAAAGGCTTTTAATTATCTACATGATGCTATTTTATAATATGTGATAAACCCATAGTTTTAAGCAATTCTTTTAGAATAATGATGATGATCTTTCTAATGAGATCTAAATTCTTAAAAAGCTTAAAACTAAAATAGTTCCCAATCGTTGGATTACTAAATTGGGAATTAGTGAATCCGGATAGATTGGTACATACGTTGCTTGCTCATTGGATGAAGATGATTGATCTCATGATCATTTTGTGGAGACATTAAAGCAAGTATGTAGGTGCTTATTAGAGAATAAGTTCATCGAACGTGGCTCGCTAAGGAATACCTAATGGAGTTTTACTTACTGTCAATAGGAATTCCTGTAGTGATAGTAGTACAAGTGATCCTTGGACTTGAGATCATCATAGTATCTTGTGTATGATGAGTTATACTTTGACTTATTCCTTAAGACCCTTAGGGTATATCAAAGGGTATGCTTGGGTATAATAAGTTGTACATGGAGATAATGTATGATCAATAAAGAATCTACCACTTCTAGTAAAAGAAGAGAAATGTCCTATGTGATTAGATAAATGACAACTCAAGTAGTCCTGGTTAAAATGTAATGAAATTAGAAAGGAGTTTCTAATTTGCATTATTTGGTGTTGTGCATTTAAGAGTCGAAATACATATAATTAAATAAAATAAGACTTGACAGTAATTCCATGTCTTATATTTAATTGAGACATTGTATGGTGGAAGGATTGAATTGTACGGTAACTATTTACTCAAAGGTTCTTTTATGATTAATGTTGAAATCTATATTATCTGGAAAGTCGTTAATCTCTAGGGAGGCTTATCCCTATTGTAGAATAAATATTATTTATTTAAATAAATTATTAGTTTAATTTATTTATTTAAATAAGATTAGAATTGTTCTAATTGATTTATTCACAACCGGTTTAATATGGAGAACCTAAAGGGTCACACTATAAAAGGAAGAATAATTATTTAAGAAGTTAATGACATAATCGTAATAATAAGTTAAGTATATTTAATTTAATCTATGGTGATAGAATAAATTAAATAGCTTAATATTTATTATTTAATATTTTGAAATTATTAAATATAAATTAATAAGAGGAATCTTATTATTATTATTACTATTTAATTTCTAAAGGAGTTTGGGAATTAATTAATAAAAGTACTCTCAAATATCCTAATAGGATTAGGAGGCAAATTAATTAAAAGAGTTTAATTAATTATCCCTAATAAGATTAGGGAGCTTAATTAATTAAAAGAATTTAATTAATTAAATAAAACTCAATTCCTTAATTGTTAAGGAGGGTTGCCTACATCTATAAATAAGATGAGTCTTATTATGGGTGAGTAGGTTGACATTTTCACAGCACGTGAATATGTAATTTCAGTAGTTGGGAGAGTTCGCCTTTTTCAATAGAGATAGAAAACTAGGGTTTTGCCAAACACCCATCTTCTTGAATTCTTCTCCTTCCTTGGTGGATTACCTCTAGAGGCCAAACACTTGGGTGGCTAACATTGATCAAAGGAAGGAAACCGCATCTTGGATTCAAGTTGAACGCGAAAAGGATTTGGAGGCTAACTTGTATCTTGAGGAAGCTCGAATATTCAAGGGTATGATTTTATTCTTTGTCTTTTCGTTTAATTAATAATTGTGCATAAAGGATGATCCGGGTATATGGTTTGTAAAATTTTAAACTCTGATTTTACACGTTTCCGCTTATTTTGTGCAATTTGATTGCGTTCATGAATAATACAAACCTAACAGTGGTACTAGAGCCAAACCTTTATGCGAATTATTAATTGTTTTAATTTGATATATATGTTGATATGTGTTTAGAACAATTTAATTGGGCATAATTTTGTTGTATAAAATTTAATTAAAAAAAACACGAAATCATTTTTTGTTTCTTCTTCTCGCTGCAAGTTCATGTGAATATGTGCGGCCAATCTTTTTGTTGGAGTTGGAGTCCAAGGCTCCACGCATTTAATATATACTCCCTCTGTCCCAAATTAATTACTCAATTTTGACTTTTTAAAGTCAAATTAACCATTTTTAAAACTAATCTTTTTACTATTTTTGCTAAAATATAGGTGAAGAGATTATAACCAAAAGAAAGTATATACAATTTATTACTAACCCTAATTTTTATAATTTTAGAAATATATTTATATATGCCTAATTATTAATTTTAAAAATAGTCAATTTGACTTAAAAAAGTCAAAACTGAGCAATTAATTTGGGACGGAGTGAGTATTATATATTATAAGAATATTATACTATATAAGGTCACGTGAATCTGGAGGTTTTTTTGATTCAGGAAGCTTAAGATTATTAAGATTATAATAGTTATATATATATATATATATATATATATATTATATAATAGTTATATATATTTTATATATATATATAACTAGTATATATATATTAATCTTAATTATTTTAATTTTAAAATAAAATTTTATTTTAATCTTAAAATAAAAGTTTATTTTCATTTTAAAATAAAAGGTTTATTTTAATATTAAAATTAGATTTCATGCTAACTAATTAGAGTTGGAATTGGATTCCATGATAACTAATTGGAGTTGAAATTAGATTCCATGTTTCCTAAAATAAAGGAGTTTATTTGTGAATAGAAAAATGAATCCATGTTTCCTTAAATAAAGAAACTTATTTAGATATGAAATAAGATTTCATATTATTCAAAATAAAGGAGTTTATTTATGAATAGGAAAGAAAGAAAATCCGTGTTTCCCAAAATAAAGGAGTTTATTTTGACAAGGAATTAGATTCCATAATTAATTAAAATAAATGAGATTATTTTGATTAAAGATTTTGATTAAAATAAAATAGTTTATTTTATTCAAAATTGGATAAATTAAAATAAAAGAGTTTTATTTTGATTTAAATTTGGATTAAAATAAAGGAGTTTATTTTGATTCAAATTAGATTTTATACTAACTAAATTTGTCCATTAAATGATATCAATATATATATTGAATGTTTATTATTCATGAGATGAATGTTATTTATTAATACATATGGTGACGTGCATGATAATAAATGGGATTGATTATGGACTATTGACCAATGTGATTGGATTTTATTTTTGTTGGATGCATGAATGTATGAGTTTTATTAAATGGGGTCTGCGTGATTTGCCTTTCTCTAATTTTTCTTAATGTAAATTTAACCGCTTCTTATGTATTTCCCTTAATCACGATCAAGGTTTCTATTTATTTTAAATAGTTTTGTAATAGGAATAGTTAGAATTAATTTTGAAGAATTGGAGATCAAGAAAAAAGGAGCACTTCAAGACTCGTTTGTAATGGAGCTCGGGTTTAAATGTAATAGTTATATTTAAATATTAATTTCGCACCCTAGGGGTTTGATTGACCTTTTTGGTTCACTTGGTAGCTCTAGTGAACCAAACTAGAATAAAAGTCCATAATCAATCCAGGTAGAATATAGTATTCTATATGTGCATGCTTATACTATAAATATTATATATTATGCAAACATTCTTCGCATGTTCATTAATATGACGCGTATTTTATATATATATGTGCATGCGCGCTAAACAAGATGAGACAAATTAATAACAAACCCCTTAAATTTTTTATATTAAGTCCTAAGCGTTCAAAGATATTTGGAATATCGAACGTCGCCTTCTAGCATGATAAAATTAATAGAGCATTAAATATTTAATATGAGTTTGTTGTGTCACCACAAGGCAAGTATTAAGTATTTAAGATGTTAATTTATCACATTTGATGCTTATAAAGAAAATTGAACAATATTGTTTTGTTGTGTCACCACAAGGACAATATTTTTCTTTTTTGAATATATGGAGTGTTAGGTTGGACTTAACTTGGATAATTTTGATTCGGATGTGTCACCACTTGATCAAAATAATCTAAGAGGCAAAATACAAGGAGTTGCATAGTTGATGTAATTGACAAGAGTTGTCTACCTATTTATTTATATATAGTTTGTTGTGTCACCACAAGGCTATATACATTTGAAATGGGATCCTTATTCTCACTAGCAAATCTTTAATTAGATTTTGCCGAATTATATATATTGAGGGTAATATAATTTGAAGAAAATAGTGAGAGATACCAATTTAAAACAAGACCTAATTTATTTTGGTAATTAATAAAAGAATGTATGCTAAAATGTTGTTAATTACAAATTCATTTACAGAATTTTACAATATCTAAATTACTATCACTGTAAAGCATATTAGATGCTAATTAACCAAACCGAATTACACGGATTGGTTAAAGAAATTGAGAATAGTTCTCACTGCTAAAAAGCTATCTTATGTCCTTAATACGCCTATCCCTGCAATGGTTGCAGACAATGCCTCTGAGGAAGAGATTGCTACTTTTAGAAAGTGGCAAGATGATGCATGATTGGCTCAATGTATCATGCTCAAGATCCACGAAAGTAACGAGCTTGTGCCAAAGATGAAACTATGGATGCTCCTACTATACTTTTGCACGTCAAGTAGTTGATGGTGAGGAAAGTAGGACTAATAGATATCAGATATTTAAGGAGCTCTTCCGATCTAGAATGACCAACGACATTATAGTAAAGATAAAATTCCTTAACATTATCAATTTGATTGATCAATTAGGACAACGGGTTTTGTCATGGATGGAGAGTTGATCCAAGATTTGATCTTGCACTCACTCCCGGACTCCTTTCACAATTATTTTGAATTTTTTATATGAACAAGCTAGATATCAGCCTCGCTGATTTGCTTAACATGTCAAAAAATGTTGAGAGCCACTTTCCAACCAAGAAAAACCAAGTCTTACTGGTAGGGGCCAAAGGATCTTCTAAAAGGAAGAACGATTCTAAGAAGGTTAATAGAAAAGGCAAAAACAAAGGATAATAAGAATAAAACTGATATGGATAGCAAAGGAGTTTGTTTCCACTGCAATAAGCCTGGACATTGGAAAGAAACTGCGAGAAGCATCTTGAAGAGGCTAACCAAAAGAATCTTAGTGAAGTTTCGGTAACAATTACAGTTTTGTTAATGATTTAAAATAAATTTTTCTTTAAGTCAAGGTTCTACTTGGGTATTGGATACCGACTTTGGTTATCATAAATAAAGATTTATGAAGGGACCAAGCAGAAGTAGAAAGCTAAACAAAGATAAGTAATCTTATGTGTGGGAAATGAAGCAAAGGTTGCTGCACTAGCCATAGAAACTTATAGTTTAGCATTGCCTACGGGCAAATCTATTAAGTCAATAAGTTGTTATTGTATTCCAGTTCGCGTTAGAAACATTATTTCTATTTTATTGTTGGACAATGAAATCTTTGGTATTATAATTAAGAACAATTGTTGTTCTATTTATAATAATAATGTTTTGTATAGAACTGAAATATTACTTAATGGATTTTGTGTACTTGACTTACGTGAAAATATATTTTATAAATTGAACAAACTAGTATAAGAAAAGGAGATGACCATTCAAAGAGTTGAATGGGTGTATTTACTGAAATACAATTGTGAATTATTTGAAAGGTTCAAAGAATTTAGAAGTGCAACAAATTGACAAAGTATTAAGATTCTTTGATTAGATCAAGGAATAAATACTTGTGCAATAAGTTTCTAGATCATCTCAAATGGTTTTCTCATAATGGACGCCCCCTGATACACAATAATTTATTGATGTATCTAAAAGGAAAAATCGTACCTTGTTGGACATGGTACGGTCGATAATGATTTTATCGACATTCCAGTATTATTCAGGGTCATGCCCTAGAAATGGCTGCATATCTACGAAAAGGTAACCTCAAAATCTAGCCCCAAGACTCCATAAAAGGTATGGACAAGGAGGATTCCTAATTTTAAGTATGTTAAGATAAGGGTTTGTCCAACTTATGTGAAAAGGTTTCAAAGGATAAGATTGGGACAAGATTTGACAAGTATCGATTTGTGGGACATCCTAAAGTAAGTTTAGGGTATATGTTCTATAATCCTACTTAGCAAAAGGTGTTTGTTGCAAAATACGCTGCCTTCTAAGATAAAGACGTTTATCATTGAAGGAGCTAGTGGGAGGATAATTGATCTTGAAGAGTTCAAGAACCACAAATCACTATAAGTTAATTAAGAGGAACCTGTAAATGTCTTGTACCATAACCGAATCGTAAATCTGGAATAGTACCGAAGATACCTGGGAGGTATGGATTCATCATAGATGATAATGATGAGGTACGCATCATAGAAGATAATGATCCAGTTACATACGATGAGGTAAGAGTTGTAGACACTCAGAGAAATGGATTGAAGCAAGCTTCTCAAAATGGAACATTCGTTTTGATGAAACAAATCAAAAGAGTTTGATTTTATCACAAACAAGAATGAACCTAGTGTGTACAAAAGGGTCAGTGGGAGCGTCGTGACATTCCTAGTATAATATGTTGATATACTATGGATAAGGAATGACATACTAATGCTACAATCAGTAAAGATAAAGTTGTCTAAACATTCCTCCATGAATGATTTGGGAAGAGTATCTTAATTGGGAATACAAATCTATATAGATAGATTCAAGAGGATACTCGACTCAACCCAAGGAATGCATATTCATTTGATGCTAAAGTCGTTTAGCATGGCAAACTCCAAGAGATGTCTCATGTTGATGAGACATGGAGTGTATCTCTCTTAATAGTCCCCAAAGACTCCAAAAAGAGAGATTACGTGAGTAATTATCATGTGTGCAATGAAATGTACGATACCTGATGATGATCGGTCGTATTCTAGAGAAGATCACTGTAAGATAGTGAAAAATATCTTAAAGTACTTAACCGACACTAAGGATGTGATCATATTCATGGTGGGTCTGAATTAAAACTAAAGGGCTTAACAAACTCAAGTTTTTTCAGATAGACCAAGACGGCATAAAATCCACTTTAAGGTAAAGGGTTACCTTAAACGGTGGTGCAATGAATTGGAAAGGTTCCAAACATCAAAGAGTTGCTGATTTAGTGATAAAGACAAAGTATATAGCTGTAAATGAAGCTGCAAGTTGATTGTTTGGATGAAAAGTTCATTATAGAACTAGGGATAGTTCCTAAGTCTCATCTTGGATCTAAACATGTGTTGTGGCACTTTTATTTGATTATAGGAATCACTGAAAGATGGGAAAACACTATAGAGATAGTGAACTCTCAAGAACAACATTACATATCCATTAACTAAAGCTTATCCAACAGCAGAATAATCGTTACTTAGAGAAGAAGGGTATGAGATACCATGACGATTGGCTTTAGTGCAAGTGGGAGATTGAAAGTAGTATGCACACAAGCCAATCATGTTTGATGATAAAGCATATACTTTGTAACAATCTTATTCATTTATTAATAAAAAGTATTAATTGGTTAAAGGCTTTTAATTATCTACATGATGCTGTTTTATAATATGTGATAAACCCATAGTTTTAAGCAATGCTTTTAGAATAATGATGATGATCATTCTAATGAGATCTAAATTCTTAGAAAGCTTAAAACTAAAATAGTTCCCAGACATTGGATTACTAAATTGGGGATTAGTGAATCCGAATAGATTAGTACATACGTTGCTTGCTCATTGGATGAGGATGATTGATCTCATGATCATTTGTGTGGAGACACTAAAGCAAGTATGTAGGTGCTTATTAAAGAATAAGTTCACTGAACGTGGCTCGCTAAGGAATACCTAATAGAGTTTTACTTGCCTGTCAATAGGAATTCCTGTAGTGATAGTAGTACACGTGATCCTTGGACTTGAGATCATCATAGTATCTTGTGTATGATGAGTTATACTTTGACTTATTCCTTAAGACCCTTAGGGTATATCAAAGGGTATGCTTGGGTATAATAAGTTGTACATGGAGATAATGTATGATCAATAACGAATCTACCACTTCTAGTAAAAGAAAGAGAAATGTCCTATGTGATTCAATAAATGACAACTCAGTAGTCCTTGGCCAAGGCAGAATGAAATTAGAAAGGAGTTTCTAATTTGCATTATTTGGTGTTGTGCATTTAAGAGTCAAAATACATATAATTAAATAAAATAAGACTTGACCGTAATTCCATGTCTTATATTTAATTGAGACATTGTATGGTGGAAGGATTGAATTATTTGCGGTAACTATTTACTCAAAGGTTCTTTTATGATTAATGTTGAAATCTATATTATCCGAAAAGTCATTAATCGCTAGGGAGGCTTATCCCTATCAGAGAATAAATATTATTTATTTAAATAAATTATTAGTTTAATTTATTTATTTAAATAAGATTAGAATTGTTCTAATTGATTTATTCACAACCGGTTTAATATGGAGAACCTAAAGGGTCACACCATAAAAGAAAGAATAATTATTTAAGAAGTTAATGGCATAATCGTAATAATAAGTTAAGTATATTTAATTTAATCTATGGTGATAGAATAAATTAAATAGCTTAATATTTATTATTTAATATTTTGAAAATATTAAATATAAATTAATAAGAGGAGTCTTATTATTATTATTACTATTATTATTATTTAATTCCTAAAGGAGTTTGGGAATTAATTAATAAAAGTACTCTCAAATATCCTAATAGGATTAGGAGGAAAATTAATTAAAAGAGTTTAATTAATTATCCCTAATAAGATTAGAGAGCTTAATTAATTAAAAAAATTTAATTAATTAAATAAAACTCAATTCCTTAATTGTTAAGGAGGGTTGCCTACATCTATAAATAAGATGAGTCTTATTATGGGTGAGTAGGTTGACACTTTCACAACACGTGAATACGTAATTCCAATAGTTGGGAGAGTACGCCTTTTTCAATAGAGATAGAAAACTAGGGTTTTTCCAAACACTCATCTTCTTGAATTCTTCTCCTTCCTCGGTGGATCACCTCTAGAGGCCAAACACTTGGGTGGCTAACATTGATCAAAGGAAGGAACCAGACTCGGTGGATTCAAGTTGAACGTGAAAGGATTTGAAGGTGAACTTGTACCTGAGGAAGCTCGAATCTTCAAGGGTATGATTTTATTCTTTGTCTTTTCGTTTAATTAATAATTGTGCATAAAGGATGATCCTGGTATATGGTTTGTAAAATTTTAAACTCTGATTTTACACGTTTCCACTTATTTTGTGCAATTTGATTGCGTTCATGAATATTACAAACCTAACAGGTACTGCTATAGATGATCCAAATGAGCACTTATTGAGTTTCATAGAGATCTGTGACACATTTAGATACAACGATGTGACGGAGGATGCCATCAGACTACGACTATTCCATTTTCATTGAGAGATAAGGCTAGAAGTTGGTTACACTCTTTGCCGTCAGGGTCAATAACCACATGAGAGGACTTAGCGCAGAAATTCTTAGCCAAGTTTTTCCCAATGGCTAAGACTGTAAAGATGAGGATGGCTATCTCTCAGTTCTAGCAACAACAGGGCGAGTCCTTATATGAGGCATGAGAGCGTTACAAAGAGATGCTCAGAAAATGTCCGCATCACGGTATGCCAGACTGGATGGTGATAAATTCCTTTTACAATGGGTTAGGATGGCAGTCGAGACCGATTGTGGATGCAGCCGCAGGAGGGGCATTGTGGGCAAAGAGCTATGACGAGGCCTATACGCTTATCGAGACTATAGTTGTGAATGATTATCAGAATCCTACAGCTTGGATGCCACAGCCCAAGGTTTCAGGTGTGTTGGAGGTTGATGTCATTACTCAGTTGTCGGCACAGATGGCAGCTATGGCTAAGCAGATAGATACTTTGGTAGAGAGCAAAGCGAAAATAGTTGCCTTTTTTGTGAGATTTGTGCGGGGTCACACTCCACGGATCAGTGTGCCATCAGCTTAGAGTCAGTATAGTATGTGAGCAACTACAGAAAAGACCAAGGTCAATTCCCGAACACATACCACCCCAATAACCGTAATCATCCGAACTTTAGTTGGTCAAATAACCAAGGACAACAACAACATCAGTTTCAGCCAAACCAACAGTTTCAACCACAGTTATCTCAACGACAGTTTGCACAAAAACCACCGTTTCCACCAGGATTTTCTCAACAACAACAACACCACGCTCCAGCTGCACCACAACCAGAGAAGAAATCAGAGATGGAAGAGATGATGTTGAAATACATGGCAAACACTGAAGTCATGATCAAAAGCCAAGCAGTGGCTATCAAGAATTTGGAGACGCAGATGGGGCAGATGGCAAGCATGCTTAATAATTGGCCCCAGGGTGCATTGCCAAGTAACACAGAGACAAATCCTAAAAGAGACGGGAAGGAGCAGTGTCAAGCAATCACATTGAGATCTGGGAAAGACTTGACAGACACTGCAAGTCGCACGCCCGCGCGTGAGTTACAGAGGGACATCAGCTTGCAGCGCATGGCGGAAACGATTGGATGGTGATGAAGAAAAGTTAAAAAAATCTTAGGTTCAGCAGGAAGAGAAGAA
Source organism: Panax quinquefolius (assembly GCA_020205615.1). NCBI lineage: Eukaryota > Viridiplantae > Streptophyta > Magnoliopsida > Apiales > Araliaceae > Panax > Panax quinquefolius. Next base: position 54,679,954 of record CM035163.1, read on the forward strand.
CAAGGCAGGTTAAGAAGAGAAGGTCAAGAGTCCAGTACAATCAATGCACCCTCAAGTACCATATCCGCAGAGGTTAGTTAAGCAAAAGGAAGACAAACAGTTCAGTAAGTTTCTGGAGGTGTTCAAAAAGCTGCAGATCAACATACCATTCACTGAGGAATTGGAACAAATGCCAGGCTACGCAAAGTTTATGAAAGGTATATTGTCAAGGAAGAGGAGATTAGACGAGTTTGAAATGGTAGCCTTGATAGAGGAATGCGATGCGATTGTTTCAATGTAAATTACCTCCAAAGCTGAAAGATCCAGACAGCTTCACAATTCCGTGCACCATTGGAAAGATGAACTTTAGCAAGTGTTTATGTGATCTGGGGGCAACTATAAACTTGATGCCCTTGTCAGTGTTCAATCAGTTGGGATTTCTGGCTCCAAGACCGACGAACATATCACTACAGCTAGCTGACAGATCCATCACATATCCACGGGGAATTGTTGAAGATGTGTTGGTAAAGGTTGATAAGTTCATTTATCCGGCTGACTCCATCATTCTAGACTATGAAGAGGACAAAAGTATACCAATCATACTAGGGAGACCATTCTTAGCCACGGGCAGGACTTCAATCGATGTGCAAAAAGGGGAACTAATGATGCGTGTACATGATTAAGAGGTCACGTTTAATGTCTTTAAGGCTACAAAGTTCCCATCGGATGAAGAAGAATGCTTCTTGGTTGACTTGGTGGATTGGGGTCCGAAGAATGAAGTACAAAAATCCGAAAATTATGGACCGTTAAACTATATAATGGGCAAAAGTTCAGAGTCGAAGGTAGAACCACTGATGAAAACTGAAGTCATTAAATTTCGAGGTGCGATGGACAGTAAGGAAGGTACCTCAATTCTTGATGTGACATGAGACTCAGAGACAGTCAAGCTAATTGACTATAACTTAGCGCTGGATGGGATGCAACCCATTATCTCTACCCTCATTGATTTTCTTTTAGTTTTTGATTATTTTAGTTAGTTATAGCTAATTCAAGTTTATTAGGATAGTGAATCTTCATGCTTAAGTATGTAACAAGAATTGCTTTGCGAATATTTGCAGGATGATTAGCATTATATGGTCACACATTCAAGTCTTAACAATGAGCATTAATGTCTATACAGGAACAATCATTGGAAATCATTACTGAGAGACAGAGAAAAATTGAACTTGAGCACTGCAGACATGAGGATCGCGCGGTCGCGAGGCCTATGAAGCACAAACTCGCGCGCCCGCGCTTCAAGCCACTCAGGACAAACATACATTCTGCAAGTCTCACGCTTGCGCACTCAAATTTCAAGACACATTCACGCGACGGCGCCATGTGACAATCGAATCAAGTCAGATCTGAACATTTTTAAAAAGAGTTTTGGACCATTTGGACTCTCATTTGCGATAATAATAGACGCGAAAATCTCTCCCTCTCCATAACTCACGTCCCTATTGTAGGGTTTCGACATAGAAACGCACAGCAGAAATAGAACAATTTAAAGCAATTTTCAAAACCCTAAACAGGATCCATGCAAAAAATAATTAATTCTGTGGTTAGAAATTATACCGAATATGAAAATGTTTCTGAAATTGATGTGCTCGAATCTCCAACGCAATTCAAACGAATTGCGCCTCTACGGTATCCATACGAACGCCCCGCGAACCATCGTACGATCTGCAGTAAATGGAACTGCGGTACTAGCCACCAAAAGGAATGAATTTTAGAACTGTTTCTCTCTAGTCTCTCTCTAAGAGCAACTAGGGTTATGATGTTATGATATTACCTTAAGTGGCTACTATATCATATATATAGTAGTTAAAAAGGGATTAATCAAAAACGTATTTTAATAAAATTCGAATTTATATATATATATATATATATATCTTAATTAAGTCTTACTTAATTAATATACATATATACAAATTATCCTTTTTAATTTAAATTCGTGATTTAAATACTATTAATCATATTAATATATTTAAATCCTTGAAATTTAAATTAATTCCATTTTAAATTACATTCTATATGTGTGACCCTATAGGTTATTATTACGTTGGCAATAATTTTAAAATCATATTATAAAATTATAAACATTGAGCGGCATCTAGTAATGCATCACTGCTACCCAAGTAATAATAAGATCGATGATTCGATACAACATTTTCGTGACCAATGTTTCAATGTAATTTAATCCTTTTAACCTTAATATCTTAGATTAAACTCGAGTCATGGAATGTGTCATACTCTTCATAATTTAATCTGAGTTTTCTTGATCAATGAGTAGACTATATGAAACAAATCACTATTTGAGCATGGCCATGCATTTCATAGTCCTACTCAATCAAGAGGCCTATGGATATCATCCTTAATATATAGGAGGGTTAAATTCCATCTAGATCACTCATATTCCTCACACGATTCATGATGTACCCAATAATCACCTTTATAGTCCACCCTATTAAAGTTGACATTTGATGATATCAAAGTACATAAATTCCCGTGTAGGAATATAGTGATTTCAGGTCGGAGGACCATTACATCATTATCACTATGAGAATTTCTAATGACACTTCGCATAATGCTCCACATAGAATTCTCATGGTGGGTCTGTCCAGTATATCGTTCTCTAACATGTACCTATGCATTGACTTAATATCTCATATATTTATGACCAATGAGATTTGGTCATCAGTCAATCCACATACTAGTCTCAATGCATCAATGTTGTCCCATCAACAATGATACTCGACTAGGGACATTTAAGAATAATGATACTAATTGTAATTATATAATCTCATGTTCAAGTCACATACTTGAAACTATATAATTTGTATCACTATTCTAAGGAATTTTATTATGTTAACAATTATATAACGCAGTAAATAAAACCATAATAAAATCATTCATTTATTCAATCAAATATAATATCAAAACGTTAAGCAATTATATCAAATAATTGGCCTCTAGGGCATAAACTCTAACATCTATCTCTCTATCAGTTGAAGATTGAAGCCGTATATCTCTCCATCAAATCTCCACGACTCTCTCCACGTTCAAAGCTCAACTACCTCTCATCTTCTCTATAAAGCTAGGGTTCCCAATTGGGTCGGCACACCCAAGCGTGAAGGCTATCAATTCTCAAATTCTCATCCTCTCTCAGTAAGTTCATCCGTACTTTCAATCAACTATCTGCAAATGTGTCCGAAGAGAGCATGACCATCTTCATCTTCCTTATCCTCCTCCGGCAGCCACAAGGAGGACATTGTCGACCACACCAAATTCTTGTGTCTAGAAGCCCAGCAGCAATACTACCGTATTGTAGTGAAGACATTTATCAAGGAAAGAGGATTCAGGCCCGAAGGCCAGGACGGACAGCTCTCCGCTATGATTCAGGAACGAGCCTAGGGTGGACTGACTGCATCTCCCACGCCCATTTCGATGAGCATAGTCCGAGAGTTCTATGCCAATGCCAAAGTCACCATGAACGATACCTCGATGGTCTATGGTGTCGAGGTAGACTACAGACCTTCCGCCATCCAAAACGTGCTGAGAATCACCGCAAGACCGCCAATAGGGGTGGCCAATTGGATCGCAGGGGGATCTGGAAATGAACTTGGAGGTTGTTATCGCTGAGTTGTGCTTACCATGCACGAAGTGGACTTACAAAGTTGGCACGACCCAGCCTCGAATATTTCCAGCGGCCGCACTGAATCGATATGCCAAGGTGTGGAATCTGTTCATTTGTGCCAAGTTATTGCCTTCATCGCATCAGCACGAGATCACGACAGAAAGGGCTATAATACTGTGGGGTATAATTACTGGAGAGTAAATTGATGTGGGGTATTTGATTCATCAAAACATTATGAATTATTTGAAGGGAACTACTACTGGGAGCATTCCACATGCTTGATGGTAGCCATCTTATATCTTGATCGAAGTGCAATTGGGGCAACGAACAAATGCAATATCCAAGTCAGGACATCACCCATGCCACCATTGCAAAATTTGAGGACTGGGCTGGCGGTGAACCACACCCGCGCGGACGAGGATTCATTTTAAGGCCCACCTTCCCGAGCTATCTCAAGAAATTTCTCACCGAATGATGAGGCGAGGCCCATCCACCCGAAAGCACACACTGGTTCCTAGTGATCGACAGCTTCGAAGGTTAGAGTGCAAAGTCGACGCCATGTATGACAATTTTGGGACGTTTGCTATGGGACTCACAAGGGCCTTGGCCGAAGCATTCGCGTAGCAAGGAATAATGCTAGAGTGGCCACAGTTTGGCACTGCAGTGCCTTATCCACTACCAGATTCACCACCCAAGGAGGGTGGTCAAGATGATCATTAGGGGAGTTTTCCTGTACCCTTTACCTTCATTCAATGGGAACATTGAATATTTTATGTTTGGGGAGCATAGCATAGTAGTTTAGTTTTATTTAATTCTGCATGTTTATGTGTTTAGTTCAATTTCTTGTAGATAATTTTTAATTTTTATTTATTGTTGATTGTGTTAGTATGTTTTAGTGCATGGATGTCTCACATATATTTTTTCTTAATAGAAATTCTTGCCTAACCAATGATGATAGTGAATTGTGAAGGATGTTAGAACATGTTGGATAACACAGCTTAGATATAATGCTTTACACAATGAGATTCATGTTGTTGTTTAAATGCTTTCGGTATGCACAAACGTGTTCACAATTACTTGTAGGTTTAAGAAGTGTGTGTTGTATTGCTTGATAGAGCATGTAGTTTTAAAAAGAGAAACATGTGGAAAGTGTTGTAGACTGTATGAGCCATTGACATGCAAATTTTGGGAAAACATGGGTATGCTATGTATAAAAAAAATAAAAAATATCAAATAGCAATAACGTGGCTAGTCTTAATTCGGGGCCCTGGCTACTTGAGTAAGTATGCCCGAGGGGATTGTTTCTACACCTAGAGCCCTAAGGTCTTTCATGGTCTGGGAGTCGTTGGTTGAAAGCTCGCTAAGGGGTAGCAGTGTGCTAATGGATTGAAACATTGCACAGTCATGTGAAAAAAATAGAAAAGAAAAGAAAAATAGCAATAAACACCGCGGGAAGGTGCGAAAATCGTCCTCGTGAGTAGTAATAAAGAAATAAACCCATTGTTGAACCCTAGTTTGTGTTGATATGATGAAATAGTCTGCGTTACATGAATATACATGAATCTTGCTTTAGACTATAATTTTCTATTTGGAGCAGTGTAGCATATGTATTCTTTTCTTAGATCAAGTTTTGGTGAACACCACACACATACACAGCATCTCTATAGCATTCATGAATTATCTGAGTGTATGATATTATGTCTATAGTTTGGTTTGAAATCATATTCTTGGATCTCGATGATTCACTGAGGTAATTTGGGCAAAAATTTTGTTATGACAGGGATTATGTGAGACTAATTTGCATCATAGAGTAGTTGCATATTTTTGTAGTTGCATTTTCATTATTCATTAGTATGCATTGCTTGAGGGCAAGCAACAGTTCAAGTTTGGGGGTATTTGATAAGTGGTATTTTTACCTACTTATTGAATACCAATTCATGCGAATTATGCCCATCTCAAGTACATTTTATTGTATTTTAGTTGCATTTCACGTTATTTTGCATTGCATTTACTTACAACTCCTTTTGGTAAATAAGTGCAGGAATCAGCTTGATTTTGGTGGTATTAGAGGGCACGAGGTTAATGGATGCGTGAAGGCAAGGCACAGGCGGGGATGTGCATGGCATGGAGGTACAATGAAGCAAGAGATCAATCATGAAAAGAACAAATAACAGCAGCAGCATGACAGAAGCTAAACCAGAACCGTAAATTGCGAATCGTAGTTGCCATGCGCCGCCAAACGTAAACGACTGGGAACACACGCCAGCAGTGCACCGGCTTGACACCGATGATCTATCATGAGTTCTTGTGGCCGCGAGGTAGAGAGCGCTCACCGCGTAGAGGTTGGGTGGACGAGGCGAGACGATTACGTAAGTCTCACGCCTGCATGACGAGACATAGGTTGAGAAAGGCAGCCGGCAAGCTGACGCGATCTTGATCTTGTAATTTTGTTTTAATTTTAATTTTTAATTAAATGAATTGTAATTGGTTTTTAAACGATTCTGACTTGTGTCAGACGAGCAACTTGATAACTTTAAGTATTTTTTTCATCATAGAAACTAGGGTTTACACCTTGGGAGAGATTCCAACGTAGAACGAAGCCAAAACGTCTACTTCTCCAATTCTTCTTGGGATTATCTACCATTGTGGATTTTTATTATTGTTTATTGGATTTCTATGAGGATTTTAATGTTGATCATTGATTTCTATTCAGCAATTGGGTTTGATCGTTCTATCTTTCTTATTTCAATTGTTTGTTTATTGATCATGTTTAGCGTTGATCCCATAATGGCTTTTGGTTCAGTCATGAACTAATTTCTATTATGGGATTCTAACGGATTTTAATATGTAGTTTGGTTGCACGTTTAAATGCTAAGATTGTTTTGCATATCATATGGAATATCTGTCATGGTTGTTTTACATATATGAATGCTTGATCACCATTCATCTCAATACTTGTATGGAATTGACAATGAACATATAGGTATGGATTGTAATCATGATAGCATGCGAATATGGGGCTGTTGTATATGGCTTGCGTATTTTGTGAACCAGATAGACATATACTATTTCACCGTATGAGCTAGAATAAGGACTTGAGCTTAAAATCAATATAATTGCAATTTCACATAGACATATAGTGATTTTGGTTGTATTGGTGATTACATAGAGTCTAACATCTGTAGATGCTGTGTAGGTAGGTTATAGTGCATTGAAAAATAGTTATAACTCTATTCGTGCTCTTGGCTATTTTCCTGTGATATGTGAACATTTCTTGCATGATAGTGGCGATTAAGTGAAATATTAAATGAAGTTAGGGTCCCATTATTTCCAGATTATATTTATTTCATTTGTATTCTTATTTTCAGTTGTTATTCACAATTAGTTTAATTCAAGACTTTTAGTCATTAGTCTAGCCATATAAATTTGGTGAGTTAATTGATGCATGATAGTTAAATTTAACAACTTTCTCTGTGGGATCGATACTCTACTTACTCTGTATTACTTGTTGACCCATGTATGCTTGCATGAGTTAGAGCTCTTTTATTAGAACAATAAAAGAGTCAACACGGCGTAGCCATTATGGGCCGCATAACAGAATAACTGTCGAATGAAGATAACGAGAAGTTTGAGTTTTTATAAATAATGGCGTAGTTGTTACCGTTAACACTGTTGGAATAACCGGTGGTTAAAATACTGATGTCTGGCGTGATTGACCTGAGATGCTTTGCGGTATTGCAGATTTTTGAATTATTGATTCTTACGTAAGAAGGCACTACTCAATAATTGTTATAATAATTCTTCATTCAATATTTTATTTTATTGATTCAATAATTCTTTGCGTTGATATTTTATATTATTGTTGTTTTAATAATTGTCACTGCACAGTATTTCCCATTATCAGATCAATAATTCATATTATTTGAATAATATTATTAGATAGCATTATTGGCAATGTCTAGAAAGTTCTATCAAGAAGAGGTTTGGTCACCTAATTACGCGTCAATAAGGAGAAATCCTTATCGGAAAGCCCCCTCTTTCATGGCAATGGTCTGGTTGTCATTATTGTGATTCTGTAATATTATTTGTGAATAATTATTTATTGATTTATATGATAAGAAACTATTTATTTTATGTGGATATAAATGAAGGAAATATTTATTTTTATGTGGATATAATTGAAGGAATTAAGCTGAGGTGTTTTATCAGTATTTTGTCGGAATTGAGGTATTAAAAATCATTCGTATGTGGATTTCGGATATTTTCTGTTTGAAATTTGAAAAAACTTTCTTCTGCAAAGCTGTAGAGAATTCGATTTCCTATGGAATGGACATAAAATTCATATTTTTCTGATAAAAAGGGCTTTTTTTATTATGAATCGTTGAAGTTTTAGAAATTAAATGTTTTTATTAAAATTAGGGATGTGACCCACTTTTGTTTTTCAAAACATGTGGGCTGAATTTTTTTCAAAGATGGCTTGTTTAGATTTTCAACAAAGGAGGTACGTAGAAGAAGAAAAGAAAAATTAATATTTTATTAATTTAGTCTCCTTTGGTGTTCTAGCATTTTCCTATAAATAGGCGCTTAGGTTAGAATTGAAAATCACACCAGAAACAAGTTTTCTCTCTCTATATATTATCGAGCGTATTTTATGAATATTTATAAACTTTGAGAGTTGATATTCAGTGCAAGTTTCCTTCGGCTTTAGATCTGATATTTCGGTCAGAAATACTATTATTTTGAGGTAAGGGATGTTATTTTCTTCATAAATGATATTATTTCTTCAATATCATTATGCTGAAATATTGATTTGAATTTTTTTGTAAAATTTCTACCTTTTTGTGTCGGAGTTACTATTCACGTATACGACACTATTCACAAATACGGCACTATTCACCAAAAAATGAAATTTTCTCTTCTTTGTCCCAGATGTCTATTATGGTTACTATCTTTGATTGTATCCATATTTTGATCTTCATTCTTGAATTTTACTCTATTATGGTTTATTATGGAGTATTTTTAAACTTGAGTTATCTAAAGTACGAATCTCTAAACTTTGTCCTTTTATCTTACCGGATTCGTTCGCTAAAATATTTTTCAACATCCATAGTCTTTAATGGTGATACATAATGAATATCTTTGGCCTGTAGTGCAAAGATGAATGATTACCTGATGAATATCTTTGGCCCGTAGTGCAAAGATGAACAGGTGTTGAGATGAACATGACCAACTAGTGATACAAATGAATATCTTCGGCCCGTAGTACAAAGATGAATATTTGATTCAAGATGTTTATTGATTGATGTTACAGGGATAAAATATTGATGATGGACTTTTAAATTCATCGATGATAGTAGATTTCATTCTCTACTTAACTCTTCTAATGAATTATTGTTTCCGTTGCAGTTGTTAATCTAAAACTTGTTGTCTATTATATTTTATCAGATTTTTCCCTGTTAAAGACTAAGGATATTTTTTTGTATATTATCATAGTCATAATATTCTTTACTGGGCTAGTTAAGCTCACCCTTTTCTTTTTTGTTCCATTTTTTCTCTCAAGAAGCGAGAACATAGCAGGAACCAGATGGGGTATAGAGTGATGGTCCTAGACAGTTGTTTTAGCAGTCCTCACTATTTTTATAAAATAATGCATCAATAATTGTAATGAGGACTTTATTTGAGTGTGGATATTGTCTAGAAGATAATATTTGTATTTAAACTCATAGTATGTGTTGTCGTATTTTGCACGACAATTGTAATAATAAAGTTGTAGTTATTTTTTGTACCATTTTTTTGGCGACTCAGAATGGGTGATGTATACCTATTTTGGGGGCGTCACACATGCCACTTTGGAAGTTGACTAGAGCTGCATTTTTCACTAAACAGTGCAATTGAAGCGTAACTTAAAGGGGGGTTCAATTAAGGCTTAAAAAGAGATGTATTATCAGTATATAGACGACCACACCCCTTGGGGGAATCACTTAGCTACTGTTATTTTCTTTCTTTAATCCCTATGGACTTACGAGACGAAGTATGGGTTTAGATTTGATCTTATTAGTCTGTGATTGTATGTTCTACTTTGTGATGGGATGTATGATTTGTGCTTAACATAGATATATACCGAAGCACCACTCGTAGTAAACTGAGAACTTGGGCTTAAACCCTAATTATTTGTAAATCACATAGGCATATAGTGGTTTAGGTAATGTGGGTGTTCATGTGTATTCTATCAACTGTGGATTATATATGATATTGGTATGATACATCGAGAGATGGCTATACTTTACTTTCGAGTTCTCGACTAACAATCCGGTACAATTACTTTGGCTTAACATGAAGTGTGTTGATTCAAATGAGTCAATAGATGAAATTGCTATCTCAGGTCTTCATTATCTAGTCTTACTCTAGGAATAGTTAGGTTTATTTAATTCCACAGTAAAAATTTATAAATAGAAAATCAATCGTTTAAATAAGACTGAAATGGTTACGGGTTTGTGCTTGGTGAACTTTATTAGTTAATTCTCTGTGGGAACGATACTTTACTTACTCTTTATTACTGGTTGACCGTGTATACATGCACGCAGATATTGATCGGTAAAACGACCAACAAGATACGTTATTTGATTTGATTTATTTGATTTATCTCTTGCTTATTTAGATTTATAGATATACAAATATAAATTGTTATACAAAATTATATATATATATATATCAAATAAAAAGTCAATACTTAGACACCGAGATTATAGTGGAGATATTCATCTTAAGTGAGGGAATTAGTCGATCGAGTGCTCAAAGTCCTAAGTGGCCTTTTATTGATCATATTATTTATATAAATATCGTAAAGTAGATCAACACTTGATCGTTTAAAATAACCCCGAGATATTCCTCCTATAAAGTGAATTATCGAACCATATTTGAAGTTCTAAGTGATCTATCAAAAATATTTATATAAGTATTAATTGTGAAACTATAAATTTGTTTAGTACTTAGATACTGATACAATTTGAATTTATTCACTCTTGAGCAAATGATAGTGTGAATTATTCAAACGGTGTTTAAATTCCTAAGTGGCCTTATTTATAATTATTCACATAATAGATAAAATATTATTATATATTCTTTGAGTTAAATAAATGTATTTGTTATATGAAGTATTGCTATGGCGATTAATTTAGTATACTTGATATTTGTCATCACAAGTATTTGATCATAAATTTATTTATTCATAAAATACTTGTTGCATAATATAAGAGTTATTTAAACTTTTATATCACAAACTTAAGTGAATATATCTACTTAAATGTAAGTACATCACTCACTATAAAAGTTATTTAAACTTTTATATCGAAATGAAAGTCTTATCATTTAACATAGGAAGATATTTTTATAAAGAATAAATAATTATTTATAATCGCATAAAAATTAAATATATGCTTATATAGAAACATATTTGATTCAAAGCTTAAAATAACTTATCATTGCTTATGGGAAATATTTTCACTCTAAATATAAAAGTTATTCAAACTTTATATTTGACCTTAAAGTTATATTTGTTTAACCCATTGAAACACATTTTAATTATAAAGAATAAATAATTCTTTATAAATTTTCTTTAAACTATATATCGCTTATACATAAGTATTTTTTAGCTAAGCTAAAATTAATCTATCTTCTTAATCAAGAAGCATATTATACAAGTATAAAAGTTATATTTACTTGTATAATAGAGCATAAATATAAATCTACTTACATACGAAGCACATTTTACATATATATAAAGGTCATTTGAACTTTTATATAATTACTTGATCTTTAATTGCTATATGCTTATTTGAGAAACATCAAATATAAAAGTTACTTAAACTTTTATATATATCTGTACTAAATTCTATCTGTTTATTTTAGAAGCATATCTCTATTAAATCTTTTGTAAAAGGAAAAAGGTAGAGTTAGTTTATTTTATGTACCTATGACAAAGACGAATAGTTCTTTGACCAATACCAGAGTCTTGGAGAGATTAGCTAGGAGTTGGGTCTCTAGTGTACTTGTGAGGTAAGGAAGAGAATATCGTTTCAAGACTAGTTCATAGAATAGAATTGAACTCAAAAGAAATGTATAACTACGGTTGAGGAAGAAGCTGGAAGCTTGTTGTCCAAGAGAGATTAGTTAAGAATAGTTGGAAGTTTGTCTATAAAAACTTTGTAAAGTCTTCTCCGCCTGTTAAAGGAGCTTTTATTACATGAAGTAATAGGATCTCATGTCCTAGAGAGGAGCTTGAGACTGGACGTAGAAACATACCCGGGATGTATGTTGTGAACTAGATAAATCGCTGTGCATTGTGTGATTGAATTTTTACTGTCTTGCATATTAATTTCTAACACTTCAAATTAATTATCCAAAAGATTTAAAAAGGCCTAAGATAATTTTTTAATCTGTAATAATCTATTCAACCCCCCTTCTAGATTATTATAGGACTTTCAATTGGTATCAAAGTGGTGCTCTTTAACTTGTTTGTTATGTGATTACATGCATATTTAAGAGATGATCCATCTATGGCCTACACAAATGCTACTGATAGCGGAGAAGGACTATCAATGACCAGAACTCCACTATTTGATGGCACAAATTTTATCACATGGAAGAGCATATTAAAAATCTATGCCAGATAACAAGGAATCAAAGTTTGGCTTGCAACAAAATGAGGTGTAAAAGTTTCTACAAAAATTGTAAAAGAAAAGATCATTGAAAAAGATGTTGATGAGTTCACTACTGATGATAAAAAGGCTATGAACATAGCATCCATAGCTGAACAAGTGCTGACTAGTGTTATTATTGAAAAGAGTACAAAAGAGTTAGCATTTGCAAGAATGCAAAAGACATTTGGGAAAAAATGATTGTAACCTATGAAGGAACTAATCATATTAAAGAAACCAAAAAAGATGCTCTAATCCAGGAGTATGAAAGTTTGAAGTTGGAAGAAGGTGAAAAGATCATTGATATGGAAACACGTTTTTCAGAATCATTGATGAACTGGAATAACTAGGGAAGACATATACAACTAATGAGAAAAATAGAAGAATTGTCAAAGCCCTTCCATCCATATGGAAAATGAAGGTTATTGCTATTAAGAAAATGCAAGACCTAACTACTTATCCTCTTGATAGTTTTATTAGAAATCTTCGTGCCAACAAAATCGACATGTTTGTCCAAAAGCAGGAACATATACATACCTCAAGAATAAAACAATTGTTTTCAAAGATTTAGTTGTAAGACCCCAACTTTTATGAATAAAGATGATTTTTCTATAATTATCATTTTTGAATATTATGGAATGAATTTGTTATAATGTTATAGTTGTGGGTAGTATTTATAAATTCTGCAAAGTATGCAAGTTGTTATATTATATTCGATTGATCAGGGAATATTCGTTTTAGCAGGGAATATTCGTACAATGGCGCAATCATTGGTGGACTCCACAACAGAATTATTGTCGGATTGAGAAAATGACAAAAATATTTTTATGAAAATAACGGCGGAAGTTTTACCATTAATACTGTTGAACTACTCGGTAGTAAAAGTACAGTAATACACGTGGTTGCATAGTAGCACACAGTATTGATTGTTGATGCTTACGTGAGAAGTCACTCAGTTATACTCAATTATTGCTACAGTAATTGTTGCATCATATCTCTCATATTATTTATTCGATTATTGTCACAGTATCATCTGCATTATATGATATATTATTAAATCAATAATTGAGACGACAAAGTTATTCATATTATTAAATTGCAATATTTACAATGTCTAAAAGTTCTGCCAAGGAGAGGTTTGGTCACCTAATTGCGTGCCAATAGGGAGAAATCCTTATTGGAAAGCCCCCTCTTTCCTGGGAACGACTTGGTTGTTAAATATTGTGAGTTATGATATTAATAATGAATAAGTTCGTGTTGATTAGAGATGAATTTGATAGTTCCATTATGTTGGGATTATTGGTGTTAGTTGAAATCGACATCTATTCCGATTATAATTGATTTCTGGGGGTTATATTGATAAATTGGGTAATTTATCGGATAAATGAGAAATTAATTGCTACTAATTCACATGCCTATATAACTATTTGTTCACATGTGTGTACTATTGAGTCACATTCACTTACTATTAGGGGAGTTAGTGCAAGATTGATAATACTTGCATGACTAAGTTAAAAAAGGAGGTATAAATGGAGGTACTATACTGTATTTCGTAATTTCACATGATTATAACTATTGATTCACATGATTGAATTATTGATTCACATTATTTACTATTAGGGGAGGTGGTGCAAGTTTGATAATACTTGCAGGACTAAATTAAAAATGAAAGAAAGGTTGGAGGTATTGTACTGTAATTTTTCGAGCCCCAAAACGTGCAATTATCGAAACTATATTTTTCTATAAATAGAAGCTCATTCTTCCTTCATTTCTCACCAATTCACCAAAGCTATAGAGCATTTATTATAGAGAGAAATTATAGAGAGAAAGAAGAAGAGAAGTATGCTACATTTCTATTCCAGTATCCAGCTTAATTCTAAGTTAAGGGGTATTATTTCTTTTGTATTCATGAAGAGAAATTCTGTTATTCCATTCTTTATTATTCTGTTGGAATAACCTGTATAAGTGGGCTACCCTATACTTGGTGAAATTCTTCTGTTATTCCATTCTTTATTATTATGTTGGAATATCTCATCTCATACGCTTTTCTGGCCGGCTCTTTTTTTTGGTTACATCTTTATTATTACATTGGAATATCCAAATACTCATGCATTTTCTTTGGGACTGGTTAAAATCTTTATTATTACGTTGGAACATCCATGCTATGCAATGCGAATTTTTACCGACCTAGTTACGTTATTTATTATTTTGTTGGAATAACTGCCTACATGCAAGCACCGCATGCATGGTGATTTCTTTTGTTATTCCATTCTTTATTTTACTCGGTTGGTTAAAGTTTTGACTTCTATACTCCATGAAATTAGTGGAATATCCTTGATATTTGCGCTTCATCCAAAGATATTTTCATGGAAATATTCTTCCGAGCATTCTTGAATTTTACTCTACAAAGAAGTATCATGTCGACAATTTGGACTTATTAGTTCCTGAATAAATTAATTCTTGAACTTATTTTATTGAATTCTTATATCATTGTCATCATCCTCATGTTTATATTTTTTGAAAGTCATCTGTGGCCTGTAGTGCATGGATGGACTTAATATGATTATGACTGTGGATTATTGATTGTAATCATGGTAATCGTAATGTTACAAATGATGTGGTAAAAGTCCTCATTGGCCCGTAGTGCATTGATGGATGAGTTGTTGGCATGATCATGACCATTGATGAATACACGAATATCCTTGGCCCGTAGTGCATGAATAATTTATGGTCATGACCTAATGAATATCCTTGGCAGTAAAGCGTGGATGATGTGGATTATTTATTGTCGAGTCTCAAACGATAAAAAGTGATGAAAAACTTTTTAAATAATAAAAGATAGTAGATTTTATTCTCTACTTGACTCTTTTAATGGATTGCTTGTTCCGCTGCAGTTAAACTTGATGTCTATTGTATTTTATCAGTTTAACATTGTTGAAGGCTAATGATAATTTATTCTACATTATCTTAGTTATAATATTTCTTACTGGGCTAGTTGAGCTCACCCTTTCTTTTACTGTTCTCTTCAGGAAATGAGAACGTAGCTGGGACTAGTCGGGGAACGGAGTGATTGTCCGAGATGGAGTATTAGTAGTCCTCTCTATTCTATAAAATAGTGTGATAATAAATGTAATGAGGACTCTATTTGAGAGTGAATATTGTCTGGAAGGCAATATTCTTGTTTAAACTCTCATTTATTTTTTTGTTGTATATTACACGTCAGTTGTATAATTAAATTTGTATTTGTATTCTGTACCATGTATTTGGTGACTCAAAATGGGTGATGTATACCTATTTTGGGGGCATCACAGTTGGTATCAAAGCTTAGGGATGTGATCCCTGGCTAAGATATGAGACAAGATCTAGGAGGGGAGAGACGGGGAATTCCTTCGCTAGTATGACCTACCTAAGTTTATTTGGTATTTAATTGGCTGGTCAGAGTATAGGGATAATATGTGATATGTTAATTAACCCTTGTTTTGTGGTAGTATTTAAAAATGGCATCCGAAAATGTTGAGAACATCAATGGAGCACAGGAGACCGTTGAGTCTCCACAGATCAATAACTAGGAAAATGTGCATCAAGAAGGCGACAATCCTCATGCAAACAACAACACTGACCAAATGATGAACGATGGAATGTTCCGAGGCTTCATGCAATTCATGCAACATCAAAGTAGAGAATGACTCTCGCCCAAAATGCGGTGGAAACACCGGCAAACTCTGGACTGGCCACCGCCAAACAGTTCAAGGAGCTGGGACCAACGGAGTTTTTTGGAGAGCCAAAGCCACTTAAGGCGGAGACATGGATAAAGTAGATCAACAAGATATTTGATGTCTTAGGTTGTTCTGAGGAGCAAAAGGTTCCCTTTGCCACCTTCATATTGTTCGGCGCAGAGGCATTCATCGGTGGGAATCAGAAAGCGTACTCAACCTGCCGCACTTAAGATGTCTTGGGAGAAGTTCCAAGAACTGTTCAATGACAAGTACTTTCCCGAAAGTATTCGTCACATGAAAGAGGTAGAGTTCATTAAACTGGAACAAAAACAACATGACCGTGTCGCAGTACGAAGCTAAGTTTGCCGAGCTATCCCAGTTTGCGTCCCATTTGGTTGATAATGAGGAGAGAATGACGCAAATATTTCTAAGAGGTTTGAAACCTGAGATACGTCAATATCTTATCTCTCATAAACTATGTTTGTATTCAGATGTTGTTAATAGGGCTCAGTTATTGGAGCACGATAATGAGTCAACCCAACCAAAAAAAAGCAGTCAGCAAAATGATAATACCAAAGGAAAACCATCGTCAAGCGGTGACAATAAGCGTGGAGGGAATCAACACGCCAGAAATGGTAACCACTTCGGTGGTAATCATGGCCAAAACAATAAGAATGGACATTTCAAGAAGAGGAGATTCAACAATGATGGAAAGACGTCAGCGTTAGCACCTGTCGTTAAGGAAGGAGAACGACCACCTATCATATGCTTCAAATGTGGAGGGGAGGGACACATCAGTCCAAATTGCACGATGCCCTACAAAGCATGTTACAATTGTGGAAGAGAAGGTCACCTGGCCCAATTTTGTCGTGCACCAAAGACAAGTCCAGCAGGGATGGAGGCATCAAAGGCCGTCCCAGACAAGATAAAACTAGTAGTTCAAGGGAGAACGTTTGTCGTGACCTCCCAAAAAGCAAGGAATCCGAACGAGGTCATCACGGGTAAGCTTATCATAAACTCTAGCGATGTATATACCTTATTTGATACCGGTTCTACCCATTCTTTTATTTCTCCTACTTGCGCTCAATGTTTAAATTTGATTCCAGAGAAATTGGACTTTGACTTATCTGTTGAAACTCCTTTGGGAGAAACCTTCATTACATCCACTGTTTATAAGTCTTGTTTAGTTCAAATCGGTACCCTCACATTACCTGTCGATCTTATTTCATTGAAAATACTTGCATTTGACGTAATTTTAGGGATTGATTGGTTAACTACTCATTATGCAAAAATTAATTATTTTCGTAAGGTTGTTAGCTTTCATATTCCTAACCAACCTATTATGTGAATTCAAGCAACCAAACCATTAAAATCAATCACTATCATCTCAAGCCATAAAGCTATTCATTTATTGAAAAACGGATTTCTTAGCTTATGTCACGGATCTAAATAAAAATACGTCAATTCTGAATGATATTTCTATTGTTAATGAATTTCCTGTCGTATTCCTTGAAGAATTTCCTGGCCTACCCCTAGAGCGTGAAATTGAATTTTGTATCGTCCTTGAACCCGGTACAAAACTTATTTCCAAAGCCCCATATCGAATGGCTCCTATTGAACTTCAGGAGTTAAAGACCCAATTGCAGGAATTATTAGACATTGGTTTCATTCGTCCTAGTACTTCTCCTTGGGATGCTTCTGTTCTATTCGTGAAAAAGAAAGACGGGAGTATGCGACTTTGTATTGATTATCGGGAGTTGAACCATGTCACCATCAAAAATAGGTACCCATTACCATGTATTGACGACCTATTTGACCAGTTGCAAGGCACCAAATTCTTTTCAAAGATTGATCTTCGTTCTGGATCACTAATTGAAGATTAGAACCGATGACATTCCAAAGACGGCTTTTAGAACTCGGTACGGGCATTATGAATTCTTAGTCATATCTTTTGGATTGACTAATGCTCCTGCTGCCTTCATAGATATGATGAACCGAGTATTTAAGGAATATTTGGATCACTTTGTGGTCGTCTTTATTGATGACATCCTTATTTATTCCAAAAGCCGTGAAGATCATGAGCAACACTTGAGGCTGATACTCCAAAAGCTTCGTGAATATAAGCTTTATGCCAAGTTAAAGAAATACGAGTTTTGGCTTGAGGAAGTAGCATTCCTTGGGCACGTAGTATCAAGTCATGGAATATCTGCTGGCCCAGCAAAGATTGAAGCTATTCAAAGCTGGGAGCAACCCAAATCAGTGACTGAAGTATGTAGCTTTCTCGGCTTAGCTGGTTATTATCGAAGATTCGTGGAAGGATTTTCTCGAATCGCTACTCCCTTAACTCAGCTGACTCGGAAAGATATAAAATTCAATTGGAACGAGGAATGTGAGAAGAGTTTTCAAGAACTCAAGAGAAGACTCATTTCAACACCTGTTCTGACAATACCATCTGGCTCGGAGGGATTTGTCATCTACAGTGATGCTTCGGGTAAAGGGTTAGGTTGTGTTCTCATGCAACATGGGAAATTCATAGCCTATGCCTCACGACAACTCAAAGAATATGAGAGAAATTATCCTACTCATGATCTAGAGTTGGCAGCAGTTGTTTTTGCACTAAAGATTTGGAGGCATTACTTGTATGGGGAGAAAGTGGGGATCTTTACGGATCATGAAAGCCTCAAATATTTCTTCACTCAAAAGGAACTCAACATGCGACAGCGGCGTTGGCTTGAACTATTGAAAAATTATGATCATACCATCCAATACCATCCTAGAAAAGCGAACGTGGTAGCTGACGCATTGAGTAGAAGATCTTATGCGGGTACGAGTGCAATATTGTCAACGCAAAGGCCTATTTCATATGACTTGCAAAGGATGGAGATAGAGATAAAGACTCCAGGGACCCACGTGATGATGGCGAATATACGAGTAGAGCCGACTTTAATCGATAAAGTTAAAGCTGCTCAAATTATAGACCTGGAGCTGATGCGTATGAGGAAGAAAGTGCAAGAAGGTGTTATGTCGGAAGCAAGAATCGATGAAGAAGGAATACTTCGAGTCAACTCCAGACTTTGTGTTCCTAATGACCCTGATTTAAAGTATAAAATCATGATGGAGGCGCACAACACACCATTTACAATCAATCCTGGGAGTACCAAAATGTATCATGATCTTCGACATACATTTTGGTGGGGCAATATGAAGAGGGAGATAGAGCTGTTTATCTCAAGGTGTTTAACTTGTCAACGAGTCAAGGCGGAGCATCAAGTACCAAAAGGTCCATTGCAACCACTTGAAATTCCAGAATGGAAGTGGGAGCACATTACCATGGATTTCATTACTGGTCTTCCCAAGGTTTCTCAAGGTATAGATGCAATTTGGGTCATTGTTGATAGATTGACCAAGTCTGCTCATTTCTTACCTATACGAGAAACTTATACACTTGAACGTCTTGCTCGTATTTACATAAATGAGGTTGTAAGATTGCATGGTATGCCAGTATCCATAGTTTCTGATCGAGACCCAAGATTCACTTCACGATTTTGGGTTAGTTTGGAAAAAGCTATGAGCACGGATTTACGATTTAGTTCGGCATATCATCCTCAGACGGACAGACAATCAGAGAGGACTATTCAAACTCTTGAAGATTTATTAAGACTCTGTGTCCTTGACTTCAAGGGAAGTTGGGACAAGTTCTTACCATTGGTGGAGTTTTCCTACAATAATAGTTATCAAGCAAGTATTGGCATGGCTCCATTCGAAGCGTTGTATGAAAGAAAGTGTCGTTCTCCAGTATGCTGGGATGAGGTGGGTGAAGCAACGTTGTTGGGACCAGAGTTGGTACGTATGACTACAAAAAAGATTCAAACGATCTGGTAACGTATAAAAACCTCACAAGATCGACAAAAGAGTTATGCTGATCTTCATCAAAAAGACGTGGAATTTGATATTGGAGATCATGTGTTGTTACGTGTTGCTCCATGGAAAGGAGTTACAAGATTTAGAAAGAGAGGAAAGCTCAATCCTCGATTCATTGGCCCATTTTTAATCCTCGATCGAGTAGGGACTGTAGCCTATAGACTCGCTTTACCGCCAAGTATGTCTCGTGTTCATAACGTTTTTCATATATCCATGTTACGTAAATATGTGAAAGACCTGAACCACATTATTGAGTTAGAACCGGACGAAGTAGCGAAAGATTTAACGTATGAAGAGGTTCTTATTCAAATCTTGGATAAGAAGGAACATATTCTACGCTCCAAGGTTATATCTCAAGTCAAAGTTTATGGAGGAACCACGATGTTGAGGAAATTACCTGGGAGTTAGAATCTGAAATGAAATCAAGGTATCATTACCTCTTCGACATACCAGGTACGCACCCTAATTTCGAGGGCGAAATTTCATAAGAAGGGGAGGTTGTAAGACCCCAACTTTTATGAATAAAGATGATTTTTCTATAATTATCATTTTTGAATATTATGGAATGAATTTGTTATAATGTTATAGTTGTGGGTAGTATTTATAAATTCTGTAAAGTATGCAAGTTGTTATATTATATTCGATTGGTCGGGGAATATTCATTTTAGTAGGGAATATTCGTACAATGGCGCAATCATTGGTGGACCCCACAACAGAATTATTGTCGAATTGAGAAAACGACAAAATTATTTTTATAAAAATAACGGTGGAAGATTTACCGTTAATACTGTTGAACTACTCGGTAGTAAAAGTACAGTAATACGCGTGGTTGCATAGTAGCACACGATATTGATTATTGATGCTTACGTGAGAAGTCACTCAGTTATACTCAATTATTGCTACAGTAATTGTTGCATCATATCTCTCATATTATCTATTCGATTATTATCACAGTATCATCTGCATTATTTGATATATTATTGAATCAATCATTGAGACGACAAAGTTATTCATATTATTAAATTGCAATATTTACAATGTCTAGAAGTTCTGCCAAGGAGAGGTTTGGTCACCTAATTGCGCGCCAATAGGGAGAAATCCTTATTGGAAAGCCCCCTCTTTCCTGGGAACAACATGGTTGTTAAATATTGTGAGTTATGATATTAATAATGAATAAGTTCATGTTGATTATAGATGAATTTGATAGTTCCATTATGTTGGGATTATTGGTGTTAGTTGAGATCGACATCTATTCCGATGATAATTGATGTCTGGGGATTATATTGATAAATCAGGTAATTTATCGGATAAATGAGCAATTAATTGCTACTAATTCATATGCTTATATAACTATTTGTTCACATGTGTGTATTATTAAGTCACATTCACTTACTATTAGGGGAGTTGGTGCAAGATTGATAATACTTGCATGACTAAGTTAAAAAGGGAGGTATAGATGGAGGTACTATACTGTATTTTGTATTTTCACATGATTATAACTATTGATTCACATGATTGTACTATTGATTCACATTATTTACTATTAGGAGAGGTGGTGCAAGTTTGATAATACTTGCAGGACTACATTAAAAATGAAAGAAAAGTTGGAGGTATTGTACTGTAATTTTTCGAGCCCCAAAACGTGCAATTATCGAAACTATATTTTTCTATAAATAGAAGCTCATTCTTCCTTCATTTCTCACCAATTCACCAAAGCTATAGAGCATTTATTATAGAGAGAAATTCTGATGCCCCCGAAATAGGTCCAATCCATCCAACCCATTCTGAGTCGCCAAATACATGGTACAGAAAACAACTACAACTTTATTAATACAATTGTCGTGCAAAATAAGACAACACATATACTGTGAGTTTTAAAACCGAATGTGATGCACGTCCCAACCATGGACATCACCTCACATTGATATATTACATAAAGGTACATTCAATAACTGTTTTAGATATTAAAATCTTCGGGAAGTGCTCAAGGAAACCTTCGTACATGGGAGGCCATGCGTCTAGGTTATGATAGATATCACATGTCCACAGAATTATCCTTGGTTGACCCAATAGACCCCAAAGAAAAATGAGAAGATTACTATCATTTTCCTTCCAATGATGAGTCTTCTCTTGACATATAATTATCTCCACTGTTTGTAATTGAGAATTATATTTTAAGCAAACTCCAAGATCATATAGGTAGTGCTCGTAGATATACTTAGCAAGTGGATGTGCACAACCCTGTCTTATGATAACACGAGGTCGTATGTCATTAGACATCTTGTATGATAGACCCCAAAGAAAAATGAGAAGATTACTATCATGTTCCTTCCAATGATGAGTCTTCTCTTGACATATAATTATCTCCACTGTCTGTAATTGAGAATTATATTTTAAGCAAACTCCAAGATCATATAGGTAGTGCTCGTAGATATACTAAGCAAGTGGATGTGCACAACCCTGTCTTATGATAACACGAGGTTGTATGTCATTAGACATCTTGTATGATAGTGGCAAAACACCCTTCCAAAGTTGGGTTCACTTCGCCCTATTCGGTTCACCAAAATTAAATATCAAATGACGTATACAATATGACACACTTATCTAAAGTTCTCAATAAAATTATTTCCATACTATTTAGGGAGAACCTCAACAGCTATAGACCACTTTTCTATTCCCCTGTTATCCCCACTCGACACTCTTATTACCTGAAAGGAATTGTGAAGCAAAAGGGTGAGCACAACTAGCTCAGTAAAGAATATCATGACTAAAGATAATTAAATTATCAATAGCCTTCATCAATAATAAATTAGAGATTTAGAACATATGGTAGATGATAAAACTTTTCAACTATAGTTGCAGCGGAACGAGCAATCCATTAGAAGAGTCAAATAGACCAGAATGTCTATTATCTTCTCTATGTTAAAAGTCCACCAACAATGTTTTAACCCTGTAATATCAATCAACAGTTCATGTCCACAGTCATGTGAATAACTCATAATCATAATTGTAGTTCTAAATTCCCCTTCTCATCCAAGACGAAGATAATTTTCATCACCCGTCTTTACCTGAAACATCAAAGATCATGGTTATACCAAATCACAGTTCCTGTTCATAATCATACCAATAAGTTCATCTTTACACTACGGGCCGAAGATATTCATTAATAGTTAATCTTTGCACTGCAGGCCAAAGATATTCAGCAACAGGTCATCTTTGCACTACGGGCCAAAGAAATTCAACAACAGGTCATCTTTGCACTATAGGCCAAAGATATTAATATCTCAAAGAAATATATAATCATTTTAGAATTTATATAAACAATAATTATAATCTTGTTGATCAATTCACCTTTGCACTTTAAGCTAAAGATATTCAATTTAAATTCAATGGTCATGATCATACCAGTCAATAATTCAACTTTGCACTACTGGCCAAAGAGAACCCATAGTCACGATCATACCAATAATCTACCCATCTTTACACTCAAGACAAAGAGAAATTTCATCACCAGGATTATAAAAATGTTATACATGATAATAAAAATAATATGATCAAAATATGGATTTAATTTCAAGAGTAAGATTCATAAATCAATGATTTCATAACATCTTAATCCAAATGTTATAAATCACTTAATAATCTTATAATCTAATATTATTAATATTACCACAATATTTTAATCATTTCTTTAATTTATAAACAATTTATTTTAATTGTTTACACTTTACTAATTAATGCATTTAATCATCCGAAAATGCCGAACTCATAAGATTTCATCACCAATAACCAAAACCTTTATCAAAAATTTGCATATACCTTATATAGGATTTCCAAGCCATAAAATCTTATTTTCCAATTTTGTTACTTCACGTAACATATTTAATTCATTTACTCATAACTAGTCCATTCTCATGAAAAATACCAGCTCAAAACAAACAAATTTTCTTTTCTGGGATTTAGTAGAATATAGTCCCATATTGAACATATATTTTTCTCAGAATTTTTAAAATTCATTTACTATTTTTCATATGTCCAAAACTGCCGAATATTTAGACATTTATCATAAATTGTACTTTTATCCAAAAATTCCGAAATTTACAGGGTACACTGATATTATATAGATGTACCCCCAATAAAAATTTCAGTAATTTTGGAGTTAACCACAAGGAGTTATAAGGGCTTACTTTTAAAATAGTTTTTTTTCCATAAAATTCATAACTCATAATCTATACATCCAAAAATCTCCATTTTTGGACACAATCAAGAAAACTCATCAAATTATCATTTCAAATTTTTCCAGAATTTTTGAAGGTCGGAAAAATTAAGAAACATGAAAAACATAATAACCCTTAAAATCCCTTACCTCAAAAGAGCAGTATTTCTGATTGGAATATAAAGCCGAAGGAACCTTGCACTGAATAGCAACTCTCAAAGTATCTAAATACTCACAAAAATATGCTCGATAATATAGAGAGAGAAAGAGAGAAAGCCTATGTTTCTGGTGTGATTTTCAATTCTAACTCAGCACCCTATTTATAGGAAAATGCTAGCACGCAACCACCACATTTGAAATAAAATTCAGCACATTTCTTCACCAACCACAAGTGGGGCCCACTCATTCTAGAATTTTCCACCAAAAATCATTTATAAACCTAATTTTCGAATCAGTCACCTCTTAAAATTTATAACAAATCATACGTTCATTTTTAACGGTTCAAAATTTGTGGACATATACTCAACTCATATATGTATAACATATCCAAAAATCACAATGATCCAACGGTCGGATTAAAATTATAGCTCACACAATAAAGCTTTAAGAATACCGATTTGAGTTTTTAATACCTCCAATCCGACAAAATACTGATAAAACACCTCAACGTTAATTCCTTCATTTATAACCACATAAATAAATCCATCATTTATATCTGCATCAAATAAATATTTCCTTATCATATAAATCAATAATTAATTATTCACAAATAATATTATAGAATCACAATAATGACAACCAGGTGGTTCCTAGGAAAGAGGGGGCTTTTCAATAAGGATTTCTCTCCTACATGTAGTGCAATTAGGTGACCAAACCTCTCCTCGGCAGAACTTTCTAGACATTGCCAATAATGCTATCTAATAATATTATTCAAATAATATGAATTATTGATCCGATAATGAGCAATCTCGTAAATTGACAATTATTGCAACAACAATAATATAAACTATCAACGCAGCAATTATTGAATTAATAAAATAAAATATTGAACAGTAATTACTGTAACAATTATTGAGTAGTGCCTTCTTACGTAAGGATCGATAATTAAAAAATCATGCAATATCGTGTGCTCTTTATGCAACCACGCAGACATCGTATTTTAACCACGTGTATTCCAACAAGGTGTATTGGTAATAACTACGTAGTTATTTATAAAACTCAAACTTGTCATTTTCTTCATCCGGCGGTTATTACATTACGTTATAAGGCCCACAAATTTGCTTGTCATAAATGCGAATATTCCTCGACAACAAGAATATTCCATGACCAAACAAATATTCCCCGACAGAAATGAATATTTTATAACCACTTGCGTATTTTGAAAAATTTCATATATATCACCCTTAACTTTACTTCTTATCAATTTAACCATCTACTGAATAATAATTATAAGAAAAATTGAATACTTTTATTTCATAAAATTCGGGGTCTTACAGAAATTATAGAGAGAAAGAATAAGGGAAGTCTACTACATTTCTATTCCAGTATCCAGCTTTATTCAAAGGTAGGGGGTATTATTTCTTTTGTATTCATGAAGAGAAATTACATTATTCCATTCTTTATTATTACATTGGAATAACTTGTATCTGTGCTACCCTATACTTGGTGAAATTCTTACATTATTCCATTCTTTATTATTACATTGGAATATCACGTCTACATCGTTTTACAAGGACATGGTTCCGTCTTTATTATTCTGTTAGAATATCCTGTCACATGCATGCGTTTCTTTGGGACCGTTAAAATCTTTATTATTACATTTGAACATCCCGTCGATGCGAATTTCTTTGACACGGTTACGTTATTTATTATTCTATTAGAATAACTTTGCTCATCTAATACCGCATGCATGGTGATTTATTTTGTTATTCCATTCTTTATTATGCTCAGTTGGTTAAAGTTTTGACTTCTATACTCCATGAAATTAGTGGAATATCCTTGATATTTGCGCTTCATCCAGTATATTTTCATGGAAATATTCTTCTGAGCATTCTTAAATTTTATTCTACAAAGAAGTATCATGTCGACAATTTGGACTTATTAGTTCCTGAATAAATTAATTCTTGAACTTGTTTTATTGAATTCTTATATCATTGTCATCATCCTCATGTTTATATTTTTGAAAGTCATTTGTGGCCTATAGTGCATGGATGGACTTGGTATGATTGATTGACCGAGGATTATTGATTGTAATCATGGTAGTAATGTTACAAATGATGTGGTAAAAGTCCTCATTGGCCCGTAGTGCATTGATGGGCCGATTGTTGGCATGATCATGACCATTGATGAATACACGAATATCCTTGGCACGTAGTGCATGGATAATTTATGGTCGTGACCCTAATGAATATCCTCGTCAGTAGTAGTGCGGGGATGATGTGGATTATTTATTGTCGAGTCTCGCGATAAAAAGTGATGAAAAACCTTTTAAATCATAAAAGATAGTAGATTTTATTCTCTACTTGACTCTTTTAATGGATTGCTTATTCATTGCACTTAAACTTGATGTCTATTGTATTTTATCGGTTTAACATTGTTGAAGGCTAATGATAATTTATTACGCATTATCTTAGTCATAATATTTCTTCTTTGGGCTAGTTGAGCTCACCATTTCTTTCTTTATTCTCTTGAAATGAGAACGTGGCGGGACTAGTCGGGGAATGGAGTGATGGTCCGAGATGGAGTATTAGTAGTCCTCACTATTCTATAAAATAGTGTGATAATAAATATAATGAGGACTCTATTTGAGAGTGGATATTGTCTAGAAGGCAATATTCCTGTTTAAACTCTCGTTTATTTTTTTGTTGTATATTACACGTCAGTTATATAATTAAGTTTGTATTTATATTCTGTACCATGTATTTGGCGACTCAAAATGGGTGATGTATACCTATTTTGGGGGCGTCACATTAGTTATAGATCAAGAAAGTTATCATGAAGAAGCTGCTGAACAAACCAAGGAAATTGCAAATCTATGTTTACAAATAATGATTCATCATCAAAATCTGAGGTAAATTCTGAACATCAATTATCTAGTACTTCATTTGTCACACATAGATTAGATAATATAAATAAAGAACACCATGAACTACATGAAGCTTATAATTGTTTATATGAAGATAATGAAATTATTAAAGATGATTTTGTTAAATTAAAATTTTCATTAGAAAAATTAATTAAAATTAACAAAAATCTTGAAATAGAAAATTAAAATTTGATTATAGTTCATGAAAGTTTAAATAAAGAAAAGAAGAATTAGAAAAAGACTTTTCGTAAAGTTTATTACTAAAGGAAGAATTAGATAAATTAAAAAAAAAAACAAAGATCAGGAGATAGAAAATTGAACACTTATCATTTCTATTGAAAATCTTGAAGTTGAAAATGTTGTAATTAATTAAAATACTCAAATACAAAATCAAGTGTTAAGTGAATATATTAAAAATCTCAAGCTTGAAAATTCATCTCTAAAGATAAAATTAGAAAAACAAAGTGAAGATTCTTCTGTAATAGATCAAATTAATATTAATTTTAACTAAAGAACGTGATGAATTAAATACTATAGTTCTTAAGTTTACAAAAGGAAAAGAAAATCTTGATGTCATGCTTAATCAACAAAGATGTGGATTTAATAAAGAAGGACTAGAATATGTTGGAGAATCTAGTAAAACAAGAGATAAAAGACTTTATCATGTTAAAAGTAAAGAAAAAGAAAGTCATACATCTCCTTTTACTAAATGCTCTTACTGTAACAGAAATGGTCATTCTTTTATGTGTAATGCTCGAAATAAAAATTATAAAGGAAAAATAATTTGGGTACCAAAAGGAACTTACATTGCACCAATTATTAAAAATATAAGAAAAGAATTCTATAATTATCAGAAAAATAAAAGCCAAAAATCGTATATAAATTTTCATCAAAGATTTTCATGATATAAAAATAGAGTAAATCATGCATTTTATAGATATGCTACTCATAAAATACTTGTGTCTACTAAGACTGGTTATCCTGTACCCAGATTTGTAAAGTAAAATACAAATACTCCTTATACAAAATGGGAAATTTACCCAAAGGACCATTTTTATTAAATGGTACCTATTCATGAAATTAGTATATGTTGCAAGTATGTCTTGCAAATGACTCTAATAAAAGTAAATGACGACATCATTTTTGGGTCTACTAATATTACTTTGTACAATTATTTTTTTCTGAAAGCATGGGTAAGTAATTTGAAATAAGCATGATGAAAGAATTAAATTTCTTACTAGAATTGCAAATGAAACAAGGTAAAAAAGATTCTGACTATAAAGGACATCATAATCATAAAAGTACAAGTGACACATGTCAGTTTTCTCACAATTATTTATGCATTAAAATATGTGTTTTAAAAATTATTGATTAAATTTGATTTTTAACATAGTAGAAATATTTAAATGTGTAGAATTTTACAAATATTTATATTTATAATTATTTTTCTAAAAATATTATTATAAATATATTTTAGTATTTATAAGTTCTTATTACTTATATTTAATATTTAAATCTATTCTCTTTAAACACACACACACACACACACACACACACATATATATATATGTGTGTATGTATATAATAGATTTAATATGGAACGTTCATTTGAATTTTTATACATCTAACGGTAAATAACTTTCATCTGTGTATACTGATTTGGGTCAATCAGAAGCAGCCACTTACACAGATTCAAATCATGCAAGCTTCCTACTTTTTGATCAAAAGACAAATGGGTAAAATGCAAAGTCGACCACTGAACTTTAAGGGTTTTTGGGTATTGAGCCCTTTTTTTTTGTCAACGCAAATTGAGCCCCTTTCTATTAAAAAATTTAGACTTTGAGCCCAAGGTGCCACATGTGCGTTGACCTGCATACGTGGTGCCTACGTGGCACACGTGGCAGATTTGACGTGGACATTTTTTATTTTATTTTACATGTGGACGAGCTGACGTGGAAATTTTTGAACTTTATCCCAAAAAATATGTCACTGCACAGATTCAAACTCGAGACCTCCAATTTAAAACTTTAGTCCAATGACCACCCGAGCACCACAGGCCTAGCTATTATTATTTTGCAAAGATTAATATTTATAATTAAACAAATCATTTCCCCCAAATTAAAAGATAAAACAGATCTCCAAATTAGATCTGTTAAGTCTCAGTCTCATTTTCGTCTCCCTCTCTCATCTAAAGCTAAGAAATTTATTTAGATACCACAAGTGAGGGTTGGGTAAATTGAGGCATAAAGTTAGGGTTCCATTAATAGTCTTCTCTCTCGCTCGCTTGCTCTCATATTTTGCATTCAGTGGCTTTTCATCCCAGAAATTTATGAGTAATGAAAAGGGGAAAGCAACCTAAAGAAAGTAGCAACCAAAAGGTTGGAGACGGTTCAATATCCACTGAAGGAGTTAGTTCGTTGTTTTGGTCAACAATGGCTAATCGGAATTTAGAGAAGCTAGCTTCAGAATTTGTGTCTCTCATCTTCCTTCTTTCAGTCTCCTTATGGCCTCTAACAAAATCTCTCCAAGTACTACTACTGTGTATAGAAAATGATTTCAAGGAAAAAACTAAACGTCTATTGTCTTTCCTTCTTTCTTTATCATCCGTTTGGTTGCCTCAGAAAGTAAAGGAAAAGAAATATTTAAAAAAAAATTTGAATTTTGGGGTATGTTTCCTATCCTTTCTTATTCCTAGGAAAGCCTTTAGAGAAATGGGTATTTGTGAACTAATTGGGAAATTGTTATTTACATATTTAGCTCAAATTCTTGTTTTAACCAAACATTAAATTTGGTATATGCTGCCATAGAAAATAAAAATAGAAAAAAAACTGGGTTTGTTAAAGCTTAGGCTTATATTTCACAACAACTAAGCTAAGAGTTGTTTTGGGTTCCAAAACAATGATAAAATTAATACCCAAAAGTTAATTTTCTTCACCAATTGTTATTTTCTCAAGAACCAAATTGATATTTTAGCAAAAGGTCTCACATAAATGTGGGTCCCATTTACTATTCTAAAGTTGTCTTTTGATTCCTCCTATGATAGGCAATTGGGAAAGTTTAATTGTTGGAAATTTTAAATCAATTTGTTTTTGCAGTTATGAGATTCCAATATAATTTTGATTGAGCTATTCATGATCAATTGTTGGTGATTAGAGTGGCGCTGATTGGCTATTTGGGATACCAAATCTCAATTTTGCTTGAATTTTATAAATTGTGGAACCCTTTCTAGGGTTTTTGAGATATGATGAAAAGATTGGATTTTTTTTCTTCTTCTGATAAACAGATCAAAAGATTTGTTTTTGTGTCAATTGTGATTGATTGCTTACTTGCTCATCAAAAATTGCACTTCACAATTGGTCAATTATCTTTGAAATCTTAATGTGTTTTTCTATTTGGAGTGTTGTTGGAATAATTTGAATTCATGATGGGGCCAGCAAATATCCATAGAATACGTACAGATTTAACGTGTGCGTGTATAATATTCATTGTGAAAACCTAGAAAATCAGATTGTCCAGAATTTAAGATTAGAGAATTAGTTATTATTAAAATAAATTTTTATTAATACTATTCTGTGCTATGTATTTATTAATCGTTCTAGAGCTTAGGATGAATATTAATCGGGAGAATTCTGGCTACGAGCTAGACTGAATGAGTAAGAATTTTCAAGACGAAAATAAAAAATTTCTGGGAACAAAATATTTTCGGGGAAAAAGACGAAATAAACAATATTCACCTGACGAAACCCTAAGGGTTAGGGTTTGAATAACCTAAGCCTTTCCGAGAGTTTGGTATGTCAAAATGACATTCTGTCAAAAGATTTGACGATAATATATCGTGAAAAGTTAAGTAAGCCGATAAAAATTTTTCTCGAAAAACGTGCAGAAATCGGACGAAATAAAAATGAAGAAAAGTAATGTTATGTACTTTTCATTCGTTTAACTACGTTAGGGAAAAATATGAAGGAAAACGCTTAATGTCAAAAAGTGTTTTTCAGTTTTTCGGAGATCAGAAGAATACGTAAAAGTTAATCGGTAAAGAAAAGACGAAATATCCAAAAATATTTGGATTTCGAGAATCGCAGTTTTTGAACTGTCGGACGAATTCCGCAAGATGGAAGCACGAAGCTTCCAAGGGAAGCTTCGTGAATAGTAAGGAGGTGGACTAAGGAGGTGTGAATAGTTGATTCGGGGGCAAAATGACTATTTTGCCCCTAGCCTTAGTTTTCTATAAATAGGAAGCTTAATTTCATTTGTTTAGGATTTTGAAAATCCTACAACACTTAAGAGAGAGAGAGAGAGAGAGAGAGAGAGGTCAGATGAGAAGGAGAAGGAGAAGGAGGAGAAAAAGCTTGCTCGTGTGCAAACTTTGTCCGACGGAAGAAGATTAAAGGAGAAAGGTAATCCGAAGCCTTATCTCATATAAATTTTCTTTAAGTTTTCTACGTTAAAAGTATAACTTAATGAGAATATGAAGTAAAAGATGTAAGAATGATTTCATATGGTTGAAATCATGAGAAAATGAAGAAATAAGAAATTAGAAGTTTAGTTTATAAATTTCTTAAGGAAGTATAAGATTCGTAATGAATTTGAGGGATCTGAATGAATCATATGAATGATTTGGTGAAATAAGTAAGGAATGGTGTTTTATAACATCGAATTCCAATAAAAAGTGAAATCATAATCAAAATATCATTTAAAAATGAAGAACGAACGAATAATGCGAAGAACTCGCGAAGAACACGAAGAACGTTATTGACGGACAAATTTAAAACCATCGTTGTGTAATTGTTGTTGATGGACAAGTTTAAAACCATCGCGTATAAGTTATTTGCTTATTTTTTGGTTAGGAACGGTAGAAACGTTCATGAAGAAAGGATTTAAACTTAGCTATAACGAAGTTATGGCAAAAATTTCGTAAAAGACGAACGAGAATTAGAAAGTTAGTAAATGAACCCGAATGTGTGGGGTTTCATAAGAATGTAAGAAAACTTAAAAAATTTGAGTCGTGGACTCAAGAACAAACGAGTTCAGCATTTGGATGACTGAATTACGGACGAACGAACGAAAAACATTAATGACGTAAAAAGGAAAGAAGGACGAAGATTAAGCCAATAGAAAGGCATGTTAACGGATTTAGAATGAAGTTCTGTCCAAGGGAGATTGAAGTACGTAAGATAAGGAAAATAATGGCTTTGGAACGACCTCGTTCCGAGTTATAATGAAGAAGTTATGGGATTGCAAAGTGAGTGTCTCAAGCATGTAAAAGACTTAAAAAAAATTTCAAGGATCAAGGCTTGGCGCCGCAGCGCGAGCCGTGCCTTGGGAGGCAGTGTAACGCTCCCAAATTCAGGTACTTGAAACCCGAGCTCAATGCATTACGATACCATTTCTTTGAGCGGAAATAATAATATTATCATAAATATTAAACTTAATTTACATATCAGAGTCTAATCCCAGGTACGTGACCTTCAAAACATTTCATTACATGATAGATAATAAATATAATTATCTTATTTAAGTCTAGCTATTACGTAAGATAACACAAACTTATTCGGGTAGCTTTCCTTTCCCTTTGTTTTTGGCAGAGCCCTCTGGTCGATCATACTTAACTGAAAACATTTAAATTAAGCAAGGATGAGCATTTGAGTGCCCAACAAGTAATAACAATTATAAATATTAGCTAAAAGGATTAAATGTTTTTTTTGTACTACCCTTCTATAACAAATCAAAAGTTGTGAAGTAATATGAATCGATAATAATAACATAACAACTCTTTATCAAATTTTTGAAACTATGTACTGACTATAAATAGGGTTAAGGTGACATACTATGAACATTTTTTTTCATTTTCGCTAAGGTTTAGCAGAACATCATCCGCAAACCGTCATAACTTACAGACACGAGGGTGATCTGCCCAATATGCCCTGTATTGATCAATACTACATTCAAGAACGATATCATCGTTCACTCTGTCCGCCTTGGGCGCATAAAAGTTTTCCCATGTTCGGGATGTTCATACTTAGTCTGGAATCTGAACCAAAATAATTTAATTGGATACAAAAAGGTTTTGTCATATTCAACGATATTTCTAAATCTGTGTCTAGCTGATCAAATAGCTTAGACGACTCTTACATTATGTATACATACTGGTAACAATAGGTATATATATATATATCAGAGCCAAGTTGTTTTTGTTCTAGTTGCCAGTAAGATCTCAGTAATCTCTTCATCTATTTACTATTTTCAAAATTTCTCTTTTTCTCTTGTTCTGAAGTGACCTAACTTACTGTAGTCCACCTTGTTCGCGTCTAACCTTTGTAAGTCTCTTGGGTGAGCAGTGTCTGGTTAAAGAACATAGGTATGAGTCTGCTTAAGGTAAGAGGGTATGAATGGAAGAATAGTGAGTGAAACTTTATTTTGAATTTAGTAAAGGATGAGTAGATTGTTCAGATCTAACTCCTCACTAATGCTTAGGTAACTTTGCCCCAGATCCACGACATAGTTAACAAAGAAACACACAGTTATGTAAATATTAGTCAAGCTTTACACAATTGGAACATACCTAGAGTTTCTACCAAAGAAATCTATCAGTCAACCTTTTTAGACAATTTCAAAACTGATTATAATGTAAAAACAGTTGAAAAGGTCTATGCAATTAACAAAGAATACGAAAATTGTAGCCTTTTATCTCCAGATGTTATTAAAAACATAGGAAAAAGGGTTATAATTTTATTCACATCGGTCTTGTTCAAGTTGTAGTCAAACAGTTAAATATTAAAGGAATTAATTCAAGCATTTACCTCTGTCTCAGAGACGTTAGATTCTTGAATTATTATCCCAGTATGATTGGTTCTATGGAATCAATTCTGTACAATGGACCTATCCATTTCAATTACTTTCCTGATTTCACATTAAGCTTAAGTGATCAAAATTTATTAAAAGCTTTGACATTAAATATTAAAACTGCTGCTGAAATTACTCATATGATTGAGGGTTCTCAGCCCATAGCTTTGATTTATAGGATTTATTATAAGACCATGAAAACGAACTTAAACGTTCATGCTCTTAATAAAAGTCCTAAAGATCAAACAGTATTAATTCAAAATTCAACTAGTGACGCTAATATTAAGATCCCGAGAACCATCCTCTGGAAGGATATTACGTTACCTAGTCAATGGACTTTACTCAGTGAAATACCTCAACAACCTGTAGTTAACAACTTGTTAAATATTGAAAATGTTAAACAATTTTCTGATGGAACAGTCAAGATAAGTTTTGAACGTACTAGAAGGCCAGTTATTATAGAAGATTTTACTAGTTCTTCAGCACCTTCAGTTCACACCCGAAGAGATACTAAAGTACTTAGTAACCCTTCTGTTAAGGATATTAAATTAAAGGGTATCCTTAATCAAGGTCAAGCTAGTCACCCTTGTTATACTCAAAAGGACCATGTAGAAGAGGAAGATTCTTCTTCTCCTACCCCTTCTGAGTATCCAACTCAGTCAGATTTTGAGATTCCTATCAACAATCAGTTAAGAGTTATTAAAAAAGTGTTCATGTTAGATTGGGACAATCTTGTTAAAGATTTTAATTCCAAATCTAATAAAGAAAAAAGGCATTTATTTTGTTCCAATCACCCGTCTGAAAAAGAACGAGATAAGGTCGTTAATAGATGGAAACGATTCATTAATAATGAAAAGATAAACATTACCTTTTATGACTGGTATGATCAATATCAAGGTAAATGTAATGTTATAACTAAAACATAATGGATTAAAGAAGATAAATCGAAGGTCTCTTCTAGTCATCCCCCGCTAGAAACTGTCCTTCTCCCAGTTAAAAATACGTCTGTTATTGCCAATCCTTTTAAAATTTCAGATGGTAATAAAGATGATAAAAAAATTATTGAACAATTAAATTTCAGTAACCAATATCTAGCAACTGTAGGAAGACAACTAGATAGAATTGAAGAAACCATTGTTAAAAAATCTGATTCAAAAATTGAACAACCTTTATTAAAATTACCAGAAAACAGAAGTAAATTAGGATTACCTAACAAAGATGGTGATCTCACTCGTTCTATTGATAAGCTATTTAAAAAATTAAAAACTGAGACTGAATCAAGTGGCACTATAGCAATCATTGATCAAGTTGAAACCGACAATGAAAGCATTAACATGTCATATCATTCTGATACTTCTTCAGTCCCAGATCTTAATGATCAGTTAAATAAATTAACAATTAAAAACACTAGTATAACCATGAATTGGTACCCTAGACCTACTCCTCCAGATCTATAATTCGAAGAGAGAAATCTAGATAAACAATTCTCTGTTTCATCCAATAAAATTTATGAATGAAACATAGATGGTTTTAGTGAACAAGAGATTTTAAACAAGTTAAATCACATGTCTATGGTAGCAAATAGCTATATAACTAAATTCAACAATCTGACTCAGCCAGATATTGTTGAGTTAATAGCTAGTGGATTCACTGGTATTCTCAGATCTTGGTGGGAAAAACACCTCACTGAAGATACTAGATTATCAATAATTCATGCTGTCCAGTTAGATGATGACGGCAACCCCATCTTTGATGAAGATGTTGGTATTGGTCTGCCTGATGGAGTTAAATTTAGGGTATATTGATTATGATAACCGAACTTATGGTGACATAATCAGTTATATTCAAAAAATTGGATTAAAAATGTGTATTGATTTTAAATTGGCCAAGAAAGCTAGTAAAGACAAGAAAAAAGCTAAGTATGAGTTAGGGACCTTCTGTGAACAATATGGTTTACCGCCAGTTGCTCCCTCTAGAAGAAAGCAATTACATAAACATATTGATCATCATAGAAGTCACAAGCATTATAAACACAAACGTAGTCATACAAAGAATAAAAATCAAGACAATTATTATACTAAACCCAAACTCGCAAATAAAAAATACAATAAGAAATCTAAAATTTTTGATAAAAGTAAAATTGTTTGCCATAATTGTGGGTAGAAAGGGCACTATAAAAATGAGTGCAAAATAAAATAGAAATTGTCCCAGTTAAATATTTCAAGTGAAGATACTGAACAACTATTAGAATTAATGAGAATAGAGAACAACGTCAGTAATGATGAAGGTTCTGATATTCCTCATTTATCTAATAGCAGTACTAGTAACCATGAAACAGATAGTGACCATGAAGAAGTTACTATTTGTGCTAATAATTGCAATAAAAGATTAAATGTAATTAATAAAGAAGATGAAGAAAGCTCCTTGTTAATTGATTTAATTAGTAAAATTTCTAATCCTGAGCTTAAGGCTCAATATACTAAACAATTAAAAGATTTATTAATCAAAGATAATAGAGTTATGGATAAGATTATTAAAGCTAAAGAAAAACCCGTATTTAGTCTTAATAAAACTCTTGAGAGATTTAAAACCCCAGTAAAAGAAGTTACCCTTCCAGAATTAAATCAAGAAGTTAATAAACTAAAAAGAGAAATTTCTAACTTAAAATTAGAAGTCTCTAATTTAAGAAAAGAGTTTGTAGACAAAAAATCCGATCTTCAAGTCCATGATTCCTCCTCTAGTGATGAAGATCACGATGAGCCTGAATCATCAGAAACTAAAGAAGAGCCAGATCTTTTTGTTCAAGGTCTTTCTCTTAAAAGAATTAAAGATATTACCATTCAGAAATGGTATATTTCTATTAACTTGGTCATTGATAAAACATTTTCAATACAACTCCTTGCCTTAGTTGATACGGGCGCTGATCTGAGCTGTATTCAAGAAGGCTTGATCCCTACCAAGTACAATAAGAAAACTAATGAGAAATTAAACTCAGCTAATGGTAGTCAAATAGAAATAAAATATAAACTCCCTAAGGTTCATATCTATCCAGATAGTATGTATTTTAAAACATCATTTGTTTTAATCCGCAATCTTACTGATAAGATCATTTTAGGGTTACTGTTTATATACTTACTATACCCTTTTACTACCAGTAATGAAGGATTAAGTTGTAAGCATTTAGGAAAAAAGAATAACATTTAAATTCCTAATTAAACCTAAGGAAAGAGATTTGAAATTTATTCAAGAAGAATCTATTTCGAAATCATTAAAATTATTATACTGTAAATCCACCCATTTGAATTTCTTAAAAGAAGAAATTAAGTACAAAAGAATTGAAGAGCAACTGCAGAATAAAGAAGTTCAAGAAAAGATAGAAGAATTAAAAACCTATTTAAAAGACAACCTTTGTTCTGATTCTCCTAATGCTTTTTGGCATTGGAAGAAACACGTTGTAAGGCTTCCTTATGCTAAGGAATTCAAAGAGCATTTAATTCCTACTAAGGCCAGGCCTATACAAATGAATCACGAGCAAACGGAGTTATATAAAAAGGAGATTAATGATCTTCTTAGTAAAGGTTTAATTAAGCCTAGTAAATCTCCATGGTCATGTCCCGCCTTTTAGGTCAACAATGAAGCAGAAAAGGAGAGAGGTGTTCCCCGTCTAGTAATCAATTACAAACCATTAAACAAGGTTTTAGAATGGATTAGGTACCCTTTACCTAATAAGGATGAACTCATTAATTGGTTGAGTAATGCCACTATCTTCAGTAAGTTTGACTGTAAGTCTGGTTTCTGGCAAGTTGTTATTCACCCAGATGATAGGTACAAAACAGCCTTTACAACCCCATTTGGCCATTATGAATGGAATGTTCATGCATTTGGCCTAAAGAATGCTCCTAGTGAATTTCAGAATATCCTCAATGACATTTTGAATCCTTTCAGTCATTTTGTTATTGTTTACATTGATGATATTCTTATTTTTTCCAATTCCATTAAAGAACACATTAAACATTTGAAATCATTCTTCAAAACAGTTAAAGATAATGATCCTTTCACCTTCCAAATGTTGCTTGTTTCAAGCTAAAGTTCGGTTTCTTGGTTTAAATATTTATCGCGGACTCATCTGACTATCGATGAGAGCTATTCAATTTCTTGTGATTCCCAGATAAAATTACCAATAAGACCCAACTACAGAGGTTTCTGGGCTCACTCAATTATATTGGCAAGTTCTATAAAAACCTCAAGAAGATTTGCAAACCTCTTTTTCAGCGTCTGCAAGACAATCCTCCCCCTTAGACTGACATTCACACTTCTGTCGTCCAGCAAGTTAAAAAATATGTCAAGGCATTGCCCTGTCTTGGTATCTCTAACGATTCTGCATTCAAAATTGTTGAAATCGATTCCTCTGATATTGGATTCGGAGGAATTCTCAAGCAAAAACTTACTCTCAATTCCCTTGAAAAAATTGTTCGCTTTCATTTCGATGCATGGAATAGTACACAGTTAAATTACAGTACTATTAAAAAAGAAATACTTGCTTTAGTATTATGTATTAACAAATTCCAAAGTGACTTACTAAACCAAAAATTCTTAGTTCGTATTGACTGCAAATCAACAAAATATGTTTTAGAAAAAGATGTTGAAAACATAGCCTCTAAACATTCCTTTGCTAGATGGCAAGCCCTATTGAGCATATTTGATTTTGAAATTGAGTATATTAAAGGCAATAACAATTCAATTCCTGACTTTCTCACTCGGGAATTCATTAATACAGGTACAGTTCAACCAAAATGAGTGTTCGAGGAGCATCATCCTCTCGTGGCCCGGGTCACCCTACTGGCCCAAGTAATCAACCAAAAGGAACTTTGGTTCCACATCCAGTAAACCCAGTTTATCATACTACTAACAAATTTACCATCCTTGGGACAATGCCCACCCCCTACAGTTCAGCCTTAGCCAGTAACCCAACTCCAGTTGACCCTTTTCAGTCTAAGGCTTCCCTTTCCCCAGTCATCCTCCTTCTGAGTACATGCTTAGATGGACTAATCACCTATTTCATATTGAACCTCATATGAAACCTAATGATGACCCAGTCAATCTGGCCTCCCAGTTCTTTCCTTCTGGGTGGCACTTCATGCCCCTTGCTCCTTATAAATCCCTTGTGTATTATAAGGATATCCTCCTTAAAACTGAGTCAATCTTTATAAAACATATTTATGCTAATAACGATAAATTCAAAGTTCTTTATCATTCTTTATATATTAAACAGCTTATTCTGATGTTCGATTGGGGAAAACATCCCTCTAATCTTATGCAGCTTTCTAATCAAAATAACTCTTACTGTTATTATGATTACATGGAAGCTTGGTATAGAGTTTTCCTTCATTAAAATGAGTCAAACAGTCATTCATGGTTTCTTCAGTTCGATCATAAATTCAAAAATCAATTCCCTTATTGGTTTTCTCACTGGTGGGCAAGGTTTGGTTATACTTACGACCTCCTTCCTGATCCCTTGAAAGTCCAACTCAGTCATTTTTGTAACCACAGTAAAAATAATCCAAAAAATAATGGTGTCCTTGTCATTCTTCAATTTGTGAGTAAGTATAAGATTCCTTAAATTCTTAAATGGCAATATGACATTAAGACTCCAACTAAAGTTACCCATCCTCATGGTGAAGAATTCAATTACCTTGCTTCTCCCACAGCTGATCCATTTCCCCTTGTCTCTCGTCAATGGTTCATCAAATGGTGGGATAAATTTGATGTTAATAGAATTATTGGTGGGAGTTGATTAGAGTTTCCCTTGTCCCTCTTAAGGTTCTTCCGATTACAACTAAAGAGCCTTACAGTCAAGAGTCAAAACCAAAAGAGTCCAAAGTCAGTCCTACTGGTTCATCCTATTCCCGTGATATTTTTGATTTTAAGAATTGTTCCGGTAAAGAGTTAAAATTAATTGCTCAAGCATTAAATAAAAGAATTGATGAATTGCATAAAGAAGCCTCTGCGGGTTCTTCATCTTCTTCAAAAAATGCTTCTCCTAGTTAATATGGTGATTATGATGACCCATACGGCACCATCGATTTACAAGATGCTCAGGACCCATTTGCCTGACATCCCATTTCAGGCACATGCACCTGCTCCTGCAGCCAGTCAACTCAAAGATGTTCTTCAGCCGAAAGCAGTCCTCTACCACTTGAGTATGTTCCTGTTTTTCCACCGAAAGCATGCTTCAAGTCAAAAGTTTTGGCCACTTCATCAAAAGTTGCCAGACGCGTCCATGAATAGTAAAAAAGTCAGCACTGTTTTACTGTTCATCAATAGTAAATCTTATTTGTAATCATTTGCTTTTGTAATAGTAACTTTGTAATAGTTCTTTCCTTATTCTATAAAAGGAAATTGAACTTAGTTATTAAGGCAGACTTTAAAAGACTCTGAGTTCCTTCTCAGACAAATCTTTAGCCTCTACCACTATTAGCCTCTCCTAAACCCTTCTTCTACTCTTCTTAATGTTCTAAGTAAAATTTGTAAGTCAATTTTAATTTTCAGTTTTGTAAATATTTTTTAGTTATCAATAAAATTATTTATGTTTAGTAGTTAAATTATGTTGTTCATATGCACCACTCTGTTCTTCTTATTATTTTCTTACTTCCGCTCCTAAATGGTATAAATCTATGTCTAGCTGATAAAATAGCTTAGACGACTCTTACATCATGTATACATACTGGTATCAATAGGTATATATATATATATATATATATATATATATATATATATATATATATCAACATGTGATTAAATACAATGATTATCCAAGTGGGGACACTTGAATAACCATATTTAGAAATTAACGAATAGAATATAAATATCTGAATTACCATATAGTACCATGTTTATAATCAATGATCGGATATAACATATATAACAACAGGATTAATAATCTGGTACAATAATAATATAATTCTGAAACTTCTTACTCATGTCCATTGCATAAAGAAAATGCAAAGATATGATACTTGCCTGGTCTGCTGCTTACAAAATGCAACTTAGTTTTTATCTTTTGTATAACAATCAATCAATAATAAGATCATTTTACTAATTAGAATAACATATCGTAACACATAATACTTCTTATTGCAGTCAGCACACAACCTAATCACATTGCCACACATGTTCAACAGTCATCGAATCACAAAAAAATATTAATATAGTCAAATTATCTAAGTCTAGATCAATTTCTGAAACATGTCGATGTACCGACGGCTTTATCGGGTAATTATCGAGTCTAAGATTCTACACTGAAGTTCAATATAATTTAAACATCGGTCAAATTATTTTTAAATGACTTATAATAATTTTTAAACATTTATTATAATTTATCATAAATTTTCAAACTCTGGAATCATTATTAAATGATTTGAATATTAAACAATTCTATTATCATTAATATTTAATTAATATTAAACTATTAATGAAACCCTTGCCAAAATAATAAAGTTATTTATAATAACTTAGATTATTTTTAAAGTATTAATATAACCCTTAAATGATCTTTTAAAACATTTAAAATTATTTTAAATAATTACCATTAATATTAAAATATTAATGTACTCTTCCTCAAAATATTAAAAGTCATTAAGTATAACTTAAAAAATATTTTTAATTCATTTATATCCTTTTTAAATAATTTTAAATAAATAAAATCATTTTGAAATTATTTATTTAATATAATTATTAAATAAATCCAATATCATTTAATATTAATTTAATATCATTAATATTAAATCATTAATGAAATTATCCTTTAAATATTAAAAGTTATATTTTATAACTTAAAATATCTTTAAACACTTTATTTTCATTTAAAATAATTTTTATAATATTAAAAATCATTTTTGAGCTAATTTATTTAATATAATTATTAAATAACTCTAACATTATTAATATTAAAATATTAATATTTTTTCATGACAAAATATTATAAGTTATATTTTATAACTTAAAATATTTTTATAACCTTTTAAATCATTATTATATAATTTTTAAATCATTAATTCTATTTTTCATAATTTATTTAATACATTTATTAAATAACTTAATTATCATTAATATTTATTTATTAATGAAATTCATCACAAAATATAAAAAATAACCTAAAATATTTTCTTATAACATAATATAATTTTAAATGATTTTTCAAGTATTACAATCATTTTAAGTAATTTATTTAATATTATAATTAAATAAATTAAATACCATTAATATTCCAAAAATAATAAATATTAATGAAATATATTCAAAATAATTAAAACCTATTTTTAGACTTTAAAATAATTTTTAGGAATTTATTTTGTATTTTAATAATTAAAAACTATTTTTCTCTATTTATTAAATAAAATAATAATTTCAATAAATAAAGCTGTCATTAAAGGGCCCTATAGCATAAATGCAATGCCTTCTGTGTGTTCTTCATAAACCCAGAATGTTCATACGCAGTGTTCAAGGTGGTAGGTTTGACCACCATTAGATCTAAGTTATAAGTATTTTCTGGACTTGTTAATGATATAATGTTGTAGTACTAACGTAGTACTATAAGTCTAAACAATTTTCATGGCCATAACATATCAACTCATCAAGATCTAAGCTATAGAAAAGTGTCGTCAGATGGTTCCTGGGCTTTCTGGGTAACCTAGAAACCCAGGCAGTTTGAGGGTCGTCGTTGTGGTTCAATTTTCTTCGTGTTCTGGGCATTAAAATGTTATTCTTAAGGTCCCAATCTATAGTGCTCATGTCATAGAACCATTACATAGCATAACATCAACTTAACAACATAAACTATTTCAGATCTGGGCCGGTCAAAGTTGTCAAGAAAACTGTTCTTGAACATTTCTGGGTTTCCCAGAAATGTTCTTGAGTAGTTTGGTCAACCTAGTTTGACCATCATAATCTTCGATTCTGTTACATATTTGGGTAATCTAGAGGCATGGATAAGTAGTACTCATGTCAATCTACACGAATCAAACACTAACTTGGCCAAACTAATTAAGACCTGCAAGATCCGAGGCCTGCAAAACGTTGTCAGAAATTTTGGAAAATTCTGGGTTGCCCAGAATTCCAGTTTCGTGACCGATCAACTAGGTTTGACCACCTATAACTCGAGATCTAGACATGCTATGACCCTGTTTCCAATTCCAAATCACAGTCCACATGGCATAATACACACATAAAACTTCAAACACCATAAATCATTAACACAGAAGAATCTAGAGGCCCTGACATTCGTTGTCAGACCTTAGTTTTAAACTTTTTCCAAATTTGTAATTATTTAATTTCGAGTATATAAATGTTATGGATCCACTATTTAGAAACCCAGATCATTAAAAGGCACCCTCTAACACATATCTAACTAATCATTAACAACATCTAACATCAAATCATAAGATTTTAAATATTAGGGTTTATACCTCCTTTTTAAGCTTGATCTTGATTCTGACTTTGATGTTTGTTTTCGGCAAGCTAAATGTTGATATTGGCTTTGCTTCTCACTCACTTTCACTCTAAAATTTCGGATGGGAGAGAGAATATGACTTTGGTGAATATGAAAAGTAAAGTGGGCATTCTCTCTCTCAATCTATATAGAATTTGATTCAAGGACTATGGCTAATCATGGGGGCAGGTTTTGGTTGATTAAAGGCTAGTACTAGACCACATGGCTAGTTAGAGTTGGTCACCAACTCCTTACTAGGGCTAGATCTACACTCCTCCTTAATAAAATAATAAAAAGAGTAGTTTGGTCATTTGACTTATAAAGTGAATGGCAACTTGGTAACTTCTGACAACCATTAGGTTTTAA
Organism: Panax quinquefolius; assembly: GCA_020205615.1. Lineage (NCBI taxonomy): Eukaryota > Viridiplantae > Streptophyta > Magnoliopsida > Apiales > Araliaceae > Panax > Panax quinquefolius. The sequence continues at coordinate 54,723,939 of CM035163.1, forward strand.
CCCTTAGGGTTTAACCCTAGGGTTTCATAAGCTTATTTTCTAGGATTGTGTATTAAGGGCAAATATGGAAATCTTAATTTCTAAAAATGTTGATTTGGGTTCCCTAATTACACTAGGTTTCCTAACCACCTAGGATTTGTAAATTAGCCTTTATAATATATTAATTACCATTTACCTTGCTAAATTAATACCTAGGGTTTATAACTTGGCAATTAGGGTTCAAATTTAGTAATTAGGGTTTTTAGATATTAATTTGGGTTTACCTAATTAACAGTAAACATAATAATGGTCATTAATTACATAACACACAACGTAACAAATCTTACCGTCATAACTGACTTCTGTACTATAGTTTATCAGCAATGCTAGGGTTTGAACTATTTTACTATAACTGATCTACAAATTAACATTACACACATATATAAGGCATATCTATATTCTTTGAAATATAAATAATTTTATATTCTCATTCCTTATTCCTTATTCAAAATCCAGACTTAGGTTTTGAATTCATATCCATATAACCTTCATACATACCATCATTAATTAAGGTAAAATAATTAACCTAACCAATATAATAAAATACATATCATAAGAATCCTAATAATTATATCATATATACCATAATCATATTTCCATGGAAAATTAAATAATAAATATTTTTATTACAAAATTATTTTATTATAAGAATATATTCTATAATGATCAATAAGTCTAAAAAAGAAATTATTTACATCTAATAAATAATTTTATTTATCATATAGATACATATACTTTACTTTGCAAATATTTTCACCTTTATATATATAAAAAAATTAAATCCCAAAATTTCTTATTGAAAATATTGGGTTATTACATCCACCCTCCCTTATAAGGATTCCGTCCCCGGAATCACCGCTTTAAAACCTATAGACATTAGGGAAAATAGCATACACAGTCATTGCAAGTAGATCTCGATCATAATTGATCGAACCGATCTTTAACTATTCAACATAAAGTTTATCTATCTGCTTAAACAGAAATTTAATTTCTAATAGAACTCAAATTCCTCCTTCAAAATTTCTTTATAAAATAATTTACTATATATATACGAAAATCATATATAAGAAAATACAATTTACTCGAATAATACCTGGAGTCGCATCCCCATCTGCCACGGTATCTTGAACGGTCATGCTGAAGACTCTTGCGGTTGATTCAGTTGGGTTGTTTATTAAAGTTGGTCCCGTTGTCGCCAGCGTCCTGCTACTTTTCTTCCTAATCACACTTCTTGCATCCCTTCTCCTTTTCAGACAGTCCTTCACCTTATGCTCCGGTTATCCACACCTGAAATACCCTCTATTCATCCTAGGATTGGGGAAGTTGGGAGAGATATGTCCCTTCTGCCCACACTTATAATACACTAACTTACCTTTAAGACACTCTCCCGAGTGATTCCTTCTGCAATTTCCACACTGCATAACTTTATTCTTTCCCCCTCCTGGCCTAATTTCGGTATTCCCGGAATTATCTCCTTTCCTTTTTCTAGTCCTACTACCACTACTCCCTTCTCCGGCTCTAGCTTGATTTGACTCCCAACAAAAATTCGCCCCCCCCCCTTTCATCGTATAGGTGGCAAAAGCTGTCTTTTGCCCCTCTGTTACCCTAGCTATCACAACTACTTCTACAGGGTCAGTTGACCATCTAAATCCTGACGGTCCTATAGCCTTAAAATCTTTAAAGTTTGCAAATCGACTGTCTAGTGAATTTCCCGTGGCTGGCATTCCATTCTGCATATGTTGAGCAACCACATTCGCAAAATTCTGCATCGGGTCTGGTTGTCCTCCAGCTTTGTTGACATGGACTTCTACCCTTTGGTTTCATTTACGTCTTAGCGGCATTATCTGATCATAATTGATCTTTTATCGACTTACCTTCTATAACGCAAAATTTTCTACTCAAATAATCATAAATTCAAAATATTATATTTTGAAAACTTGGTTACTATATTAATCAGTGTTCAGATAAATAATTACTATCTTTGTACCAACTTATTTCATTAATCCAACATAGATTCATATTCATAGCGTTTGACATACCATAGCGCATACTGCTTTAAACATCCGTTATCCCCTTGTGACTCGAAAGTTGGGATTCGCTGCCATAACTTATACAAAAGTTAAGAATATTACATTATACCCATATACCTATCATATACGCATCATATAATCATACATATTCAAGTAAAACTAATACTACTTATTTCTTACGCCTTCATTAAGGATCAATTGCTTAGTATTCTATATATTCCCATTATCCTCAATAATCCATTCACACTTAACTATACCTAGTTCGTCAAACTATACTACACATTATGAGTTTAAGAACTCACCACAGATATATAAGTTTAACAACTCAAGCTTGTCCTTATATTCTTTAATTATACTCAACCTATCTGTTATACTATCATTTCTGGGTCCGATACTACATTTTTCCAGTATAATCACCTCATCAGGGTTGCTTTCAATGTAAGCCTCTATTTCAGCTATCAGCTTTGATATTGGCTTGGTTATGGAGGTTGACTCCTTCTTTACGATCTGAGGGTATCCTAATCCTTTTCTATCTGACATCTACACATAAATTATCCTGATTAGCATATAATATATACACAGAGCAATTAATAGTTTTATTTAAGTTATCTTTTATTTTTGTTTGATGATGAATTTATTCGATTCATCTCCTTTTAAACTCTATGTGAGTTATTTGTACTTTCAACATTTTCCTCTGCTCTAAGGTTATAGCCTAAGGTCTACCCCCACCTAAGGTTTCTAACCCTAAAGCTCTGATACCAAATTGTAATGCCCCCAAATTTAGGTACTTGAAACCCGAACTCAGTGCATTACGATACCATTTCTATGTGCGGAAATAATAATATTATCATAAATATCAAACTTAATTTACATATCAGAGTCTAATCCCAGGTACGTGACCTTTAAAACATTTCATTACATGATAGATAATAAATATAATTATCTTATTTAAGTCTAGCTATTACGTAAGATAACACAAACTTATTCGGGTAGCTTTCCTTTCCCTTTGTTCTTGGCAGAGCCCTCTGGTCGATCATACTTAACTGAAAACATTTAAATTAAGTAAGGATGAGCATTTGAGTGCCCAACAAGTAATAACAATTTTATTAGCTGAAAGGATTAAATGTTTTCTTTGTACTACCCTTCTACAACAAATCAAAAGTTTTGAAGTAATCTGAACCGATAATAATAACATAACAACTCTCTATCAAATTTTTAAAACTACGTACTGACTATAAATAGGGTTAAGGTGACATACTATAAATATTGTTTTTCATTTTCGCTAAGGTTTAGCATAACTTCATTCGCAAACCATCATAACTTACGAACACGAGGGTGATCTGCCCAATGTGCCCTGTATTGATCAATACTACATGCAAGAACGATATCATCGTTCACTCTATCCGCCTTGGGAGCATAAAAATTTTCCCATGTTCAGGATGTTCATACTTAGTCTAGAATCCGAACTAAAACAATTTGATTGGATACAAAAAGGTTTTATCATATTCAACGATATTTCTAAATCTATGTCTAGCTAATCAAATAGCAGAGGCGACTCTTACATCATGTATACATATTGGTATCAATAGTATATATATATATATATATATATATATATATATATATATATATATATATATATATATATATATATATATATATCAACATGTGATTAAATATAATGATTATCCAAGTGGGGACACTTGAATAACCATATTTAGAAATTAACGAATAGAATATAAATATTCGAATTACCATATAGTACCATGTTTATAATCAATGATCGGATATAACATATATAACAACAGGATTAATAATGCAGTACAATAATAATATAATTTAAAACTTCTTACTCATGTCCATCAGATAAAGAAAATGCAAAGATATGATACTTGCTGATCTCATTGCTTACAAAATGTAACTTAGTTTTTATCTTTTGTATAACAATCAATCAATAATAAGATCATTTTCTTGATTAGAATAACATATTGTAAGAACATATATCGCTTATTGCGTATCAAAGACATAACCTAATCACACATCGCACACATGTTCAACAATCATCTGGATCACAAAAAATATTAAATCATCAAATTATCTAAGTCTCAGATCAATTTCGAAAATGTCGATGTCTGAAGTGGCTTTATCGAGTAATTATCGAGTCAAAGATTCTATTTTGAAGTTCAATATAATTTAAACATCGGTCAAATTATTTTTAAATGACTTATAATAATTTTAAACATTTATTATAATTTATCATAAATTTTCAAACACTGGAATCATTATTAAATGATTTGAATATTAAATAATTCTATTATCATTAATATTTAATTAATATTAAACTATTAATGAAACCCTCACAAAATAATAAAGTTATTTATAATAACTTAGATTATTTTAAAGTATTAATATAACCCTTAAATGATTTTAAAACATTTAAAATTATTTTTAAATAATTACCATTAATATTAAAATATTAATGTACTCTTCCTCAAAATATTAAAAGTCATTAAGTATAACTTAAAAATATTTTTAATTCATTTATATCCTTTTTAAATAATTTTAAATAAATAAAATCATTTTGAAATTATTTATTTAATATAATTATTAAATAAATCCAATATCATTTAATATTAATTTAATATCATTAATATTAAATCATTAATGAAATTATCCTTTAAATATTAAAAGTTATATTTTATAACTTAAAATATCTTTAAACACTTTATTTTCATTTAAAATAATTTTTATAATATTAAAATCATTTTTGAGCTAATTTATTTAATATAATTATTAAATAAATCTAACATCATTAATATTAAAATATTAATATTTTTCATAACAAAATTTCATAAGTTATATTTTATAACTTAAAAATATTTTATAACCTTTAAATCATTATTATATAATTTTTAAATCATTAATTCTATATTTTTATAATTTATTTAATACATTTATTAAATAACTTAATTATCATTAATATTTATTTATTAATGAAATTCATCACAAAATATTAAAAATAACTTAAAATATTTTTTATAACATAATATAATTTTAAATGATTTTTCAAGTATTATTAATCATTTTTTAGGTAATTTATTTAATATTATAATTAAATAAATTAAATACCATTAATATTCCAAAAATAATAAATATTAATGAAATATATTCAAAATAATTAAAAACCTATTTTTAGACTTTAAAATAATTTTTAGGAATTTATTTTGTATTTTTAATAATTAAAAAACTATTTTTCTCTATTTATTAAATAAAAATAATAATTTCCATAAATAAACTGTATTAAAGGGCCCTATAAGCATTAATCGTAAATCATTATAGGTGTTCTTCATAAACCCGAATGTTAAATGCAGTGATTGTTCAAGGTGGTAGGTTTGACCACCATTAGATCTAAGTTCTAAGTGTTTTCTGAACTTGTTAATGTTATAATGTTGTAGTACTAACGTAGTACTACAAGTCTAAACAATTTGCATGGCCATAACATATCAACTCATCAAGATCTAAGCTACAGAAAAGTGTCGTCAGATGGTTCCTGGGCTTTCTGGGTAACCCAGAAACCCAGGCAGTTTGAGGGTCGTCGTTGTGGTTCAATTTTCTTCGTGTTCTGGGCATTAAAATGTTATTCTTAAGGTCCCAATCTATAGTGCTCATGTCATAGAACCATTACATAGCATAACATCAACTTAACAACATAAACTATTTCAGATATGGGCCGGTCAAAGTAGTCAAGAAAACTGTTCTTGAACATTTCTGGGTTTCCCAGAAATGTTCTTGAGCAGTTTAGTCAACCTAGTTTAGCCATCATAATCTTCGATTCTGTTACATATTTGGGTAATCTAGAGGCATGGATAAGTAGTACTCATGTCAGTTCTACACGAATCAAACACTAACTTGGCCAAACTAATTAAGACCTGCAAGATCCGAGGCCTGCAAAACGTTGTCAGAAATTCTGAAAAATTCTAGGTTGCCCAGAATTCCAGTTTCGTGACCGGTCAACTAGGTTTGACCACCTATAACTCGAGATCTAGACATGCTATGACCCTGTTTCCAATTCCAGATCACAGTCAACATGGCATAATACACATACAAAACTTCAAACACCATAAATCATTAACACAGAAGAATCTAAAGGCCTTGACATTCATTGTCAGACCTTAGTTTTAAACTTTTTCCAGATTTTGTAAATCTTTAATTTTGAGTATATAAATGTTATGGATCCACTATTTAGAAACCCAGATCATTAAAAGGCACCCTCTAACACATATCTAACCAATCATTAACAACATCTAACATCAAATCATAAGATTTAAAAGATTAGGGTTTATACCTCCTTTTTAAGCTTGATCTTGATTCTGACTTTGATGTTTGTTCTTGGTAAGCTAAATGTTGATATTGGCTTTGCTTCTCACTCACTTTCACTCTAAAATTTCGGATGGGAGAGAGAATATGACTTTGGTGAATATGAAAAGTAAAGTGGGCATTCCCTCTCTCAATCTATATAGAATTTGATGCAAGGACTATGGCTGATCATGAGGGTAGGTTTTGGCTGATTAAAGGCTAGTACTAGACCACATGACTAGTTAGAGTTGGTCACCAACTCCTTACTAGGGCTAGATCTACACTCAACCTTAATAAAATAATAAAAAGGGTAGTTTGTTCATTTGACTTATAAAGTGAATGGCAACTGGGTAACTTCTCATAATCATTAGGTTTTAACCCTTAGGGTTTGACCCTTAGGGTTTAACCCTAGGGTTTCATAAACTTATTTTCTAGGAATGTGTATTAAGGGAAAATATAGAAATCTTAGTTTCTAAAAATGTTGATTAGGGTTCCCTAATTACACTAGGTTTCCTAACAACCTAGGATTTGTAAATTAGCCTTTATAATATATTAATTACTATTTACCTTGCTAAATTAATACCTAGGGTTTATAACTTGGCAATTAGGGTTCTAATTTAGTAATTAGGGTTTTTAGATATTAATTTGGGTTTACCTAATTAACTATAAACATAATAATGGTCATTAATTACATAACACACAACTTAACAAATCTTACAATCATAACTGACATTCTGTACTATAGTTTATCAGCAATGCTAGGGTTCGTACTATTTTACTATAACTGATCTACAAATTAATATTACACACATATTAGGCATATCTATATTACTGAAATATAAATAATTTTATATTCTCATTCCTTATTCAAAATCCAGACTTAGGGTTTTGAATTCATATCTGACATAACCTTCATACATACCATCATTAATTAAGGTAAAATAATTAACCTAACCAATATAATAAAATACATATCATAAGAATCCTAATAATCACATCATATATACCATAATCATATTTCCATGGAAAATAAATAATAAATATTTTTATTACAAAATTATTTTATTATAAGAACATATTCTATAATGATCAATAAGTCTAAAAGAAATTATTTACATCTAATAAATAATTTTATTTATCATATAGATACATATCCTTTACTTTGCAAATATTTTCACCTTTATATATATAAAAAAAATTAAATCCCAAAATTTCTTATTGAAAATATTGGGTTATTACGAGTATTGTGTAATGCCCCAGCAGTGATTAGACACTGCAGAGTGGCGTTCTGTGTATGAGAGATAAAGAGGGAACCAGTGTCGCTTGCTTGGTACGGTGCAGGCAAAATCAGAGAGGAGCTTTTAACAATGGGTTGATCGCCTACGTATGAAAGAGGTAGTTTACCTTCTGGGTGATTGTAAACTGACCGTGAAAGAAGGGTTACGGCGTCATGCTGTTAAACCTAGTAAGAGTTCATGGTCGATTTGACCCCTCAGCAAAAGTATGAAATGTTTTAAATGAATCTTTATATTCCTATTTATTCCTTCTACTTCATAATTCTTGATAAGTTACGTAGGTTAGGTAATGTTTGAAAGATAAGAACTTCTTTGAAGAGAAGTTGAGAAGAAGAGTAAGCTAAAATTTCGAAGATGAAATTCTGTGAAGAAGGGGTGAATGTGATGACCCGAGAATGGGTGTGATTTTAGAAATTCTGAGGACGGAATTTTTATAAGGGAGGAAGAATGTGACAACCCAGAAAATTGGATTGTCCAGAGTTTAAGATTAAAGAATTAGTTATTAATAAAATGAATTTTTATTAATACTATTGTGTGCTATGTATTTATTAATTGTTCTAGAGCTTAGGATGATTATTAATCAGGAGGATTCTGGCTACGAGCTAGACTGAACGAGTAAGAATTTTCAAGATGAAAATAAAATATTTCTGGGAAAAAAGACGAAATAAGCATTATTCACCCTATGAAACCCTAAGGGTTAGGGTTTGAATAACCTAAGCCTTTTTGAGAGTTCGGTATGTCGAAATGACATCCCATCGAAAGATTTGACGATAATATATCGTAAAAAGATAAGTAAGCCGATAAAAGTTTTTCTCAAAAAAGTGCAGAAATCGGACTAAATAAAAACGACGAAAAATTATTGTTATGTAGTTTTCATTCGTTTAACTACGTTAGGGGAAAACATCAAGGAAAACGCTTAATGTCAAAAAGTGTTTTTCAGTTTTTCGGATATCCAAAGAATACGTAAAAGTTAATCGGTAAAGGAAAGACGAAATATCCAAAAATATTTGGATTCCGAGAATCACAGTTTTCAAACTATCGGACGAATTCGGCAAGACTGAAGCACGAAGCTTCTAAGAGAAGCTTCGTGAATAGTAAGGAGATGTGAATAGTAGATTCAGGGGCAAAATGACTATTTTGTCCCTAGCCTTGGTTATCTATAAATAGGAAGCATAATTTCATTTCTTTAAGATTTTGAAAATCCTACAACACTTGAGAGAGAGAGAGAGAGAGGTCGGATGAGAAGGAGAAGGAGGAGGAAAAGCTTGCTTGTGTGCAAACTTTGTCCGACGAAAGAAGATTAAAGGATAAAGGTAATCTGAAACCTTGTCTCTTATAAATTTTCTTTAAGTTTTCTACATTAAAAGCATAACTTAATGAGAATATGAAGTAAAAGATGTAAGAATGATTTCATATGGTTGAAATCATGAGAAAATGAAGAAATAAGAAATTAGAAGTTTAGTTTATAAATTTCTTAAGGAAGTATAAGATTCGTAATAAATTTGAGTGATCTGAATGAATCATACGAACGATTTGGTAAAATAAGTAAGGAATGGTGTTTTATAACATCAAATTACAATAAAAAGTGAAATAGTAATCAAAATATCGATTAAAAAAGAAGAACGAACGAAGAACGCGAAGAACACGCGAAGAACGTGAAGAACGTTGTTGATGGACAAATTTAAAACCATCGTAGTGTAATTGTTATTGATGGACAAGTCTAAAACCATCGCGTATAAGTTAGTTGCTTATTTCTTGGTTAGGAACGGTAGAAACGTTCATGAAGAACGGATTAAAACTTAGCTATAACAAAGTTATGGCAAAAATTTTGTAAAAGACGAACGAGAATTAGAAAGTTAGTAAATGAACCCGAACGTGCAGGGTTTCATAAGAATGTAAGAGAACATAGAAAACTTGAGTCGTGGACTCAAGAATGAATGAGTTCCGAGTTCGGATGACCGAATTACGGACGAACGAACGAAGAACGTTAATGACGTAAAAATGAATGAAGGACAAAGATTAAGCCAATCGAAAGGCATGTTAATGGATTCAGAAGGAAGTTCTGTCTGAGGGGGATTGAAGTACGTAAGATAAGGAAGAGAAGGCTTTGGAACGACCTTTTTCTGAGTTATAATGAAGAAGTTATGAGATTGCAAAGTGAGAGTCTCAAGCATGTAAAAGACTTAGAAAATTTTTCAAGGATCAAGGCTTCAGCCTTGCAGCAATGAGCCGTGCCTTGGGAGATGAAAGCCTTGACGCTAGCCCCAAACAGTTAGACATTGCGAGTATATTGCGCAAAGACGAGAGATAAAGGGGGCTGGCGTCCACACAAGCGGTGTAGAAGGGCAAAGCCTAGAGAGGAGCTTTTAACTGCTCAGCTCTTGGGGGAAACGTAAGGGAAGATAAAGAACATAATGTTCAACTAATGTAAAACTTAATCAAGTGATTTAAACCTTTAATGAAGGTTTAATAGAAAGATTGAACGGGATTAAAAGACAGAGAATTTAAGCAGTAGACTACGAAACCGATATCCGGGGACCGTAGTCACGATAAAACGAACGTGGAGTATTGCTATGATTGTGATTCCTTAGACGTTGAGTGACGAGGGTAATGTATAAAATTTCGATGTTATGACATAGCAATGAGAGATATGCGTAAAGCGTATAGACGCTGTGAACGCAACGCAGTTGCGATGAACGATCAGTCTTAGCATACAACGAATCGTATGGCTTCGACATTAAGGAAGAATGATGAACGTGGGGTTCATGTAATGGATAACGAATGAGAGCGATTATAACCTTGGTTAAAGGTTGAATATAATTAAGAGATGAACAACGTGAGCGCGGATTACGTAAATGATCCTCGTGAATCGTATTCGCATCGAGCGAACGTTCTAAGTGTACATTGGGTGTATAACTTAGAAGTTGACGAATGTAGTGATTTATCAAGAAAGCCGTAGCGAACGGTAATAAGAGTAATGAAAGCCGAATGTGAGTCAAATGGAGAATGTTAGAATGAAATGTAAGCGTTAACACTTTAACCGACGTAAGGGTTAAAATTTGTGAACGGTGAAGAGTTAATGTTTATAACTTGAAAGACGTTCCGAGTCAAATGGACCGGACGTTATAAGATAAGAATAAGGTAACGTAAAATGCTTAATGCTGTAAATGTGTAGAATGAATATTGAATGATCGTTCTGAGTGTACAAAAGACTATACGACTTAGAAGATAAAGAATGAATCCTAAGGTATGGCATTTAGTTGCCAGAAACCCATAAGGAATAAGAATTTGACTTAACAAACATTATAGTTTAATAGTTCGGATAAGTTAAGATAAGTTTAGATTTTAGTACAATCGTAACCTTTGATAGTTGACATATGGGAGATGGGCTAAACAATTCCTTCAGAGAACGAAGGTAAATACGAAACTGGAAACCGATCTAACTCACTATTATGGGTAGTGTAGATGAGACGGAACTTGTTTGTTGATTGTTTGTGGAAAACCACTCAGAGTACTATATAGAATACTAGCAGAAACACGATGTGTGTTGAGTCCTAGGAGAGTATAAGAAGAACATAAGAATGCAAATCATCAAAGATGATGATCGTATGAGTCAGACATCAACGTATGTCATGAAGCCGTAAACCGATAAAGAAAGTTAGTCGCATAAACTTAGTTTGTAAGTCAATATACATGACTAATTGGTGTCTGTATTCCTTATGTGTTATATAAGAATTGGAATGAGCAGTTCAGCGTAAGCTGTAGCTGTGCGTAAGGCAAGTTTTCTAACTTCATTCATATTTTAAATGAATGTTAGTTTCTTAAACTTCTCAGATGTTGAACTTGAGAAGTTCTGTCTATGTGCAAATGTATGATATTTGTACAAGGTGGTAGAACGATGAGGCCTTATGCCACAATATGAACACTTTCGTTTTTTATGAGATGAACACTGTTCTGTGATTGAACTGTTCAATAAGAGAATGTTCTGTTTATACATGAACCATTATTGTTAAGTCTGTGCTATTGATTCTAGCATGCATATAATGTGTATGAAAGAGAGTAGAGAATGAAAGTATTTCAAAGTGAATGTGACTAATGTTTTAAAATGATAGGAATCGAGATTATTCCTATTATTCAAGCTGATTCATAACCTTTGTTTGGTTATCGAAGTTTTAAAGGAATGTTTGAATTCAAAATTGTTTGTTCAACTGATATGACTTGTTGGGCAATTGAATGCTCACACTTGCTTTAAATGAAAAACATTTTCAGCGAACGATGTTAGAAAGAACTTAAGGATCTCGTAAAGATCAGGTTGATCGGTATCCAGTCGAAGTGCCATTCATTAGATGAATGAGCGTGAAGATCAAGTGAAGACTTGTAATGTAGAATAATGTAATTAAACTATAGAATAGTTTAATGAATGGTTATGTATCCTTGGTGGCGGATGAAAGTCACTCTTGTAAGAAATAAAGAATAATGTAGTTATCATTATTTATAATGAACAAGGTTATAAGGTATTAGAACCTGGGATTTGAGAATGTATGTTGTTATATTTAACTATATAATGATGTATGTTTGGCAGGAGATGGGACCGTGACGTACGGAATCCGGGTGTGAAAATAGACCATATTTCGGGGCGTTACATCCATTTTACTTGAACTTAGTTGTTGTTTCTAATCATGATATTTATGAACTTATGTTAATTTTGTACCTAGCTTAAGTTGCTTCTGGTGTTTGATTTGTAAAGGTTCAAGAGTGTTATGAGCTTTCCGTTGAATATAAAGGACAGCGTGATCCTAAGAAGCTGGAGGAGCTGGGGAAGGTTTTAATATGTGCGAATTCATGATGTATGTAGTTGGTTAGGCTAATTTAATTTGGGGATCTGTTTTTATGCTCAGTTGTTTATGTTGATTTGGATATATTTATGGATCATTGCTATCTATCTAATGCATTTCAGTTTGGATTAGCCAATTAGGTTAATTTTGGTCTTTGAATGGTTAGTTTGTTTATTACTGTAACGACTGAGAAATTTGGATTTATTGTAAAATATTTTTATTTAATTAAATAATAAATAAATATTATATGTTATTATTATGTGTTAGCAAGATGAATGTCGTTCAATAACCTAGAAATGAAGGAATGTCGTAGTTTTTTGACTACGTAAAGGAATTAAAGAGTTTGAATTTCCAAGACGAAAATAAAAGTTTTTCGAGAAATTTTTTGAAAAACACGATTCACTGATTTCTGCTCGGGAATTATTTTTGAACTTCCGAGAAATATGTAACGATAGAATATCGAGGTAAGATGGATTATGTAATAATAATTCACGTATGGCAAACGCATGTTTTCGCCTGCGGACTTAATTCGAGAACGTTAGGAAAAGTAAAGCGTTAACTAGTTAAAGTGATGATCGTATAATACGTAGGTGTTATACGAGGTAATGAATACGAGTATGATACAAAGTATTATACGAGTATGTATGAATGATGGTATATCGTATATGTTGAATAAGTATACGAGTTAGAAAATGAGATTAATACGAAGATGATGAGTGAGTTTTATACCCATGAATTGAGTGCGTTTGAGCTTAATCTTTTAGAATTTTTTAAGTGTTTGTGTCTATTCATGCATTTTTATGTTGTTTTGTAGGAATTGGGACAAAAGTTACTTGGAGCGACGTTTGGGGTGGCAAGATTCGCGTTTTCGGCTTTCCATTTACATATTATCCACTTAAAAGCCAATTAGAGCATTTTTCCAGCCCTTATTTCGAAACACTCAAAGAATGAAAGTTGTAGATCTACATCTCCTCTTTCCAGAACATCTTGAATTATCAAAATCGGAGTTCAGGCGAAGAAGTTATGGTTATTTTTCCAAAGGACGTCGGAGCAAAAAATTTCAGAAAATGTTCCTGCGTCGGGGCGCCCAAATCAAGCTTATGCTCAGCGCCGGGGCCCTAGAATGCAGTGTTGCAGCGCCGTGCCCAGTGTTGGGGCGCTCGGGAAGGGATTGGTCAAGTTTGGACGCGTTTTGGGGTGAATTTTGACACTTTTTGACTCTAAATTGGATTGGATTTGTTCCTAAGCTAAAAATTGGACTTGTAACCTATAAATATATGATGTAAGGCATAAAATAAAGGGTGATTATATAGATTAGCTAAGATAAAATACTTCATTAGATTAGAACATAAACACTAGTTTATATTGGATTGTCGGAGATTGAAGCAACTTGAGGATCATTGAAGATTCAAAACAGGAGCGGAAGAGGAGTCTCAAGACTACTGACAACATATTCTATTATCTTCTCTTCTCTTACTTTTATCTTTTAATGTTTATTCAGTTGTGGATTCTTGATTTTAATTCAATGACAATGAACTAAATTTCTTTTATTAAGACTACAAATTGAACCTTTTATGTCTATGAATTAATTATTTAATTTATTCTAATTATTTATGTCAAGGTGAATTGTTTATCATGTCTTGTGCGTATTGATTAATTATTTGGTCAGTAATTACCGTGTTACTCTAGAAGGATTCGGAAGATGAAATCTAGGGTTGGAACTGGACATGATAACATGTAGGCTTAATTATTTACATGAGATGAATAATTAGGGTCGTGAATTGAATAGAAATATTTGTTCACTGCATGTAACAAATTGGGAATTGGAACTTAACGGATTTGATTTAATTATTTTGCATAGGAATATCGCAGGATTAATTGAATTGAATAAAAGTTATCTGTTTACTTGGGAAAGGGCTTTTAACAACTAGAATTCCTGTTAACAATTCAGGTGGCGTAATAATTGGGTTAATTGAATAATTGGTTTATAGTTCATAATTGGGGATATTATAGTCTTAACCTTTATTTATTTGAATTCATTTATAAAGTAATTCAGTTTAATTAGTTAATTTAGTTTGCTTAATTTTAAAAATCATAAATTGCAGCTGTTTAAATAAAATTAGTTTGGTTAAGAACTAGTACTTGGTGAATTTTAATAAATAATTCCTCGTGGGAACGATACTCTACTTTCACTTTATTACTTGTTGACCGTGTATACTTGCACGTATTCATTGATTGCAAAATCGATCAACAAGTTTTTGGCGCCGTTGTCGGGGAATTAGTTTAATAATTTTGCCAATATTAATTTTTATCAAATTAGTTTTAATTTAAAATTTCTTTTTTCTTTAATTCTCTTTCAATTTTTTTTCTTTCTTTTCAGGTACGATGGCGGAATTTAATTATCAATGACCGTATACGAGAATGACTCAGCCAAGGGGAGCAGAGATTGATGTACTCACGATACTTTCTGCATTATCAGCACAGATTGAGACACTTTCGAGGAGGTTAGACGCTTTTGCAGCACAACGTCGTCAAAGTGTGGCAGTGACTTGTGATTATTGTGCTGAAAATCATATGAGTTATCAATGCGCCATCAGTTTCGAGTTGGTACAATATGGTGGTGATTATCCCAATAATTATGTCTATCCCAACAACTATCATCAGGATTAGGGGTATCACCCAAATTTTTCATGGAGCCATACTCATCAAGATCAATTTTATGCTCCAAGTCTAATATACCCACTGGATTTCTCGTGTCCACCTCCACTATAACAGGAGGAACATTCAAATTTGGAGGAAATTTTGTCCAAGTTCATAGCTTCAAGTGAGGAGAGGAGGATTAATCAAGAGATATTGAGTCAAAATTTTACGAACCAAATGGAACAACTAATCAATGCCTCGAACATTTGTCCTCAATACACTTGGCCCTATGACATGGATTCCGAGACTGATGGAGAGCCCGAACAAAATCTGTAACTAGATGAGCCACAAGATGTTGAAAGAGAGAAAATAATTGGGAACCAAGAAAAGGAGATCGACGAAGAGTTAAGTGTAAGATTCAACGAAGATGAGCCAATTTCATTAGTATACCATGTGCCTCCTCCACCAAAGTTCAAGAATCCGGGCAATTTTGCAAAACCATGCCCAATTGACAGTCATGTCATCGGCAAAGCTTTTTGTGACATAAGAGCTAGTACAGTTGTGGAGTCATGGTGGGATGAAAAGGAGAAGATAAAGGAAGATTCTATTGTGTTTATTAAGCTTCAATGCCCTAATCTGATCATCGACATAATTGAGTAAACACCTAGTTTTTGGACGTTCTTAATAGGGAACATATCTATAAAGAGCATGTTAGGTGACTTTCATTCAAGGGTCATTACTAATGGGAACCTCCCAAAAGAGACATTGTTACTGATGGATGGAGGGTTCCTCAATTTTCGTAGAGGAATTGGATAGAGAATTGAAGAAGTCAGGCTGAGACTATAAAACAAGCGCTTATTGGAAGGCAACCCAAGTTTAATTTTTATTTTTAGTTTTTATTAGGTTTTATATTAGTATTTTTGAATTTGTATTTATTTAGAATTTAATAAAATTATTTCTATCATGGTTTACAGGTTATTCAAGTCAAATTCAAGTATGGTGCCCAATTTGTTCCATAGCCTATTCTCCAAACTTAGCAGACAAGGAGGAAGATTGCTATATTTTCAGGGAAGTCCTCTACTTTAATTTTTTTTTTCTATTTTAGCCATTGAGGACAATGTCTAGTTTAAGTTTGGGGACATTTTAGTGTCGTATTGCATATAGTTAGTTATTTACATTATAGTTCGTTATTTTTATGTGTTAGCACTATTTTTTTTAGGTTGCATATAATACATGGTAGTTATTTGCATATTCATGTATGTGTTGCATTAGTATGTGTTCATGTAGTATAATTGCATTTTTTTTTGCATGAATCTGTGTGATAGGTTAGTGTGGTCTTAGCTCGGCCTATGATAAGATTGGTTTTGCATGTTAACTTGAATAGTGTTGATAATTGATGATGAGTTCTAATTTTAATCATGATGATAATTTGAGCATGTCTTAAACTTATGTAACCGGTTAGCACTTAAAGTTTAACTGTTTTAATCCACTTAGTTCAAGGGTTGCATAATTTGTTTCTGAGGGAAAATCTTGGTTAAAATTTAAGGAAATTAGTGAACTGGTGGTAAAAGTTAGAATGACGTAAAAGCTTGAGTTTGGGGGAATCTATGGGATATATATATATATATACAAAATGAAAATGAAAAAAAAAGAAAGAAAAAAAAAGAAATGATGAAAAGAAAGAAAAAAATAGAAAATCCAGAAAAAAAATAGAAAATTCAAAAAAAAAAGAGAATAAACACCGTGGCATGCTTGTCTAGTTTTGTGGCCTTTGTTACTTGAGTAAGTAAGCCCGAGGGGATTGTCTTTACACCTAGCGCCCTAAGGTCTTAATGATCTGGGAGTCGTTGGTCGAAAGCTCATTAAGGTAGCACTGACAAGCCTAACGGAATAAGACATTACACAGCCATGAGAATTATAAAAAAAAAATACGAGAAAGAGCAAAAATGCCCTCGTTGTTGAATAAAAGTATAAATAAATCTTGTATTTATCCTTAGACTTGGTAATTGCTTAGTTTTAACTGGAGTTGTCATGTTCACAAAAGTAATTGAATTGGAACTGAAATTTTCCTTCTAAGAAGTTTGTTATGTGATTATTTTGAACTGTGGTTGGTTAGAATGGTTAACAAGCACACAAGCACAACATGTGCGATGACAGGTTTTGATTGACTAACTGGTTAGAGTTATAGACTTTGATTTGATCGGATAAATTGTTTGAGTATCATTGGTATCTTTAAGGCTTGTTGCTATATATCGTATTGATTTATTACTGGGTTCGTAGGTATATTAGGAAGTAGATCATGCATATGCATTCATGTAGTTAATTTAGTTTATTTATTTTTATTTCATTTGTGTTTTTGCTTGAGGACAAGCAAAGGTTTAAGTTTGGGGGTATTTGATGAGTGAGTTTTATACCCATGAATTGAGTGCGTTTGAGCTTAATCTTTTGGAAGTTTTTAAGTGTTTGTGTCTATTCATGCATTTTTTATGTTGTTTCGTAGGAATTGCATTTTTTCGACTTGTCATTTACATAGCAGCCATTTAAAAGCCAATTTAAGCTTTTCTCCAGCCCTTATTTCGAAAACCTCAAAGAATGAAAGTTGTAGATCTACGTCTCCTATTTCCGGAACATCTTCAACCATCAAAATTAGAGTTCGGACGAAAAAGTTATGGTCATTTTCCCAAAGGACGTCAGAGTAGAAAATTTCAAAAAATATTCCAGCGCTGGGGCGCCCAAATCAAGTTTATGCTCTCGATCTTAGGAGCGCTAGAATGCGGTGTTGCGATTATGTCGTGCCCGATGCTGTGGTGTCTTTGGGAAGGATTAAGTCAAGCTTGAACGCGTTTTGGGGCTAATTTTGACACTTTTTTGACTCCAAATTAGATTGGGTTTGTTCCTAAGCTAAAAATTGGACTTGTAACCTATAAATACATGATGTAAGGCATAAAATAAAGGGTGATTACATAGATTAGCTTAGATAAAATACTCCATTAGATTAGAACATAAACACTAGTTTATATTGGATTGTTGGAGATTGAAGCAACTTGAGGATCATTGAAGATTCAAGACAGGAGCGGAAGAGGAGTTTCAAGACTACTGACAACATATTCTATTATCTTCTCTTCTCTTACTTTTATCTTTTAATGGTTATTCAGTTGTGGATTCTTGATTTTAATTCAATGACAATGAACTAAATTTCTTTTATTAAGACTACAAATTGAACCTTTTATGTCTATGAATTAATTATTTAATTTATTCCAATTATTTATGTCAAGTTGAATTGTTTATCATGTCTTGTGCGTATTGATTAATTATTTGGACAGTAATTACTGTGTTACTCTAGAAGGATTCGAAAGATGAAATCTAGGGTTGGAACTGGACATGATAACATGTAGGCTTAATTATTTACATGAGATGAATAATTAGGGTCGTGAATTGAATAGGAATATCTATTCACTGCATGTAACAAATTGGGAATTGGAACTTAACGGGTTTGATTTAATTATTTTGCATAGGAATATCGCAGGATTAATTGAATTGAATAAAAGTTATCTGTTTACTTGGGAAAGGGCTTTTAACAACTAGAATTCCTATTAACAATTCAGGTGGCGTAATAATTCGGTTAATTGAATAATTGGTTTATATTTCATAATTGGGGATATTGTAGTCTTAACCTTTATTTATTTGAATTCATTTATAAAGTAATTCAGTTTAATTAGTTAATTTAGTTTGCTTAATTTTAAAAATCATAAATTGCGACTGTTTAAATAAAATTAGTTTGGTTAAGAACTAGTACTTGGTGAATTTTATTAAATAATTCCTCATGGGAACGATACTCTACTTTCACTTTATTACTTGTTGACCGTGTATACTTGCACGTATTCATTGAGCATTGAAATCGATCAACAGTAGACAATACGTTATAAGGCTTTAAGCCATATGTAATGGACTTGAAGGATTGTGTAGGAAATGTAAAGTCCAATTGGGATTATGATAAAGCTCAATGCAAACTAATGTTAAAGCCCAAGTGTTTGTTTAATGCAAGCCCAAAGTAAGAATCCAATGGGTAAGCATGACCCATGGGGCAACCCATGTGGGCCTCATGATCACATGGGTGATCTTGGTGGCCAAGCAAAAGATATGAGTTGTGGAGGCCAAGTAAACTTGGTGATCAAATAATGAACAGTAAGGAGGTCTAATTAAGGAGGTGGGATTGGTTTAAAGACTAAACTACCCTAAATTTTCCAATCCTATAAATAGGAAGCTTGCTAGATCATTTCTTACTTGTTAGATTTCCACCAACAACTTATAACTTATTGGTTAGAGAGAAAAAGCTAGAAAAGCTAGAAATTGTTAGTTCAAAAAGCAAGAAGAAGAACCAAGTTTGATCATCAAGGGTAAGACTCCTAGACCATTACTCTTCCATCTTTTCAACTATAGTTTGATAGAGAAGTGTTGATTAGTGGAGCATGTATTCTAAGAAGTGTTGAGTATGGCTAATCAATGGACTTAAACCTTAATAAGCCATGAATAAGTGATTCATACTTAGTTAAGTTATGAACTTATGAATAACATGTAAGAACTTGTCATATATTTACATTAATGAAGTTTGTATGATAAGAAGAAGCAAGGATGGTTGTTAGAAAACTAAAACCATGATAAATCATGTGAAGTGAAATCATAAGTATAAAAGTCATAAACTCACGAAGAACAAGTAAGAACTTATCATGTATATAAGTTAATGAAATATGTATGTTAAGATGTTAGTATAATGGAAAGAATCCATTTGAAATGATGAACAAATGTAACGGTTATAAAGAACCTGGGAAATGGTAATATTGTTTTGGAATATATATAAGACATATTCGTTCTTTTGAGGCATTTCAATTGAATGTTTGTGTGAACTGTAGCACCGTGTAGCACCATATGTCGGGTTGGAAGATACCTGGATTTGGGGGTGTCACAGGTTGGTATCAAAACATTAGGTTATAAAACTTAAGGAGGGAATTTAAACCTTAAGTCATAACCTTAAGAGAAGTCAAAGAAGTAAAAGATGAAATTAACCTTAAAAATGCATTATATATATGATATGTGTTTTTATTATTCTACTGACGTGTACTAATCAAACTAAATTGTTTTATTGTAGATGTCAGGAGAAAATGAGATGTATAGAGATATACAAGTAGAAAGTGAAGAATCGGTTAATCAAATAGAGATTATATCGAACCCAATAGCAGAAGAGCCTGAAGTGGTGGTAATTGAGTCTGGAGACTTGGATAACCAAGACCTTATGTCTGTGTTTGATGGCATGTCGGAAGAAGAGGTGGAGGTGGTGTCCTTTAACCCAGTAGAACTTGCGGAAGAGACACCTCAGGGGGAGTCGATGATGTCATTATTTATGACAGTGTTGGATAGAAACCTCGATTACTGTTAGGAGGTGAAGGAGCTAAAAGTAGAGCTTCATGCTATCTTTGAAGATAAGACGAGTATGGAGTTGATATGGGAGGAGGAACACGATCAGAGAGTTTTGGCAAAGGACAAGGTCCATGAGCTGAAATAGGAAGTCTTTGAGCTCAAGGAGGAGCTAAAGACCAAGAAACCGAAGATAGGGAGGATGACCTATATACATAGGAGTTCTCATGCGGATTTTCAGCAACAAGTAGCTGGGTATCCGATAGAGGCAGGGCAGACTCGGCATACTATCAGTCGTGATGTTTTTTGTGGTCTTGCCAATGCGGATTTTGATAATGCCTTACGACAGATATAATCTAGTATTAGCTAGAGTAGAGTTAGATATGTAAATATGATTTATCTAGTAGTGACGTAAAACTCTCTTTTGTATAACAAAGGGTAGTCTTTTGTAAATCCCAATTTTTGGAAAGCAATTGTGGGATAGTAATGTAATCAGCTTAGGCTGTGTAATGTGAACGATGTAGTATTATACTACAAGAAGCAAATCAATATAAGCCTTTTTATGGAACATATTAAGTAATGAGTTTTGAAGTTATTGTTTAATCTTGAATAATAACTAAGTAATAAAGAAAAGAGTAATAATGATGTGTTGTTTATCTTAACAGCAAAATGCCGCCAAGAAGGAGACAACGTAATCAAGATGTTAATGTTAATTAACCAGAGGGAGGTCCGGTAAACCCAATGCAAGAGTTCGTTAACTTGTTAACGACCGCGTTTAATAGGAATGGGGTTAATATCCCTGTAAATCCTGGAGTAGTACGAGCTACTACTTTTAAGGATTTTAAGAGTGTAGGTCCGCCGGAGTTCAAAGGAACTACGGACCCCATAGAAGCCCAAATGTGGGTGAAAGAGATCGAAAAGGCATTTGTCATTGAAAATGTTGATGAGGGCCAAAAGGTTACTTTTGCAACTTATATAATGAAGGGAGAGGCCAACTTTTGGTGGGAGGCTAACCAGGCTAGGGCTGGTATTAAGAACCTAACGTGGGTAAGGTTCAAGGAGATTTTCTTCGAGAACTACTTTCCCACGAGTATGCAGGGGAGGATTGAAATGCGGTTTCTAGGGTTGAAACAAGGGGAGATGACGGTTCCCTAATACGCTGATAAGTTCAATGAACTAGCAAGATTTGTTCCACATCAGGTGGACACTGAGGTGAGAAAGGCTAGGAGGTTTGAACAAGGCTTGAAACTCTGGCTCTATAGCCGAATATTTGTGTTCCAAAGTACTTCCTTTGGGACTATACTAGAGAAGACGATAATCACCGAAGGTGGGAGTGAGGCTTTAAGCCAGTATCACAAGGATAAGAAAAATTAGGGTAAGGTGGATGGGGGAGTAAAAATTGAAGGAGCCAGTGGGAGTGGCGAAGGTCAGAAGAGGAACGGGTTTAACTCTGGGAATATCGGAGTGAAACAAGGAGATCCGAAGAGGAGGATGGAGGCATGCAGAACCTGTGGAAAGACTCACTTAGGAGTCTGTCTCAAGGGGAAGGCTGTATGCTATAACTATGGACAGGAGGGGCACATTTCGTCTAACTGTCCAAGTTCGAAGAAGAACCACAGATGTTTTATATGTGGGTCAACTGACCACATAACAAAGAAATGCCCGAAGAAGGGGACGGACGGGAATACGGGCGCTAATAGTAGTAAGTTAGCTATTGGTTGTCCAGCACAGTCGGGTAGGCCGATGGCCCGCACCTTTAATATGACGATACAAAATGCAGTTGCATCCAGAGATGTAGTTTCAGGTATTATCCCGATCAACGATATAAATGTTTACGTGTTGTTTGATTTAGGTGCTACTTGTTCATTTATAGCATGTGATTTTGCTAGATGATTAGGATTACTTACCGAAAAGTTGCCTATACCTTTGAATATTAAGGTAGCAAATGAAGAGATAATTCCTGTTGAAGATATTCATAGGAGTTGTTGTGTAGACATACGAGGTTGTAAATTATCGGTAGATTTTATACCGATAAAGTTTGGAGAATTCGATGTAATTCTCTGAATGGATTGGTTGTTTAACCATGGGGCCATTATAGATTGCCAGAAGCAGTGTGTAAATATTAGAACGTTGAGACAACCTCAGGTAGTATTTTACGATAATAGATCTTCAGGGCGTTCATGTTGTCTTACTATGACACTAACTAGGAAATTAATGAGGAAGGGATGTGTAGGTTAGTTGTGCCATGTTGTTGATAAAAGTAGTATGCACACAAGCCAATCATGTTTGATGATAAAGCATATACTTTGTAACAATCTTATTCATTTATTAATAAAAAGTATTAATTTATTAAAGGCTTTTAATTATCTACATGATGCTGTTTTATAATATGTGATAAACCCATAGTTTTAAGCAATGCTTTTAGAATAATGATGATGATCATTCTAATGAGATCTAAATTCTTAGAAAGTTTAAAACTAAAATAGTTCCCAATCATTGGATTACTAAATTGGGGATTAGTGAATCCAGGATAGATTGGTACATACGTTAACTTGCTTTCGTTGGATGAGGATGATTGATCTCATGATCATTTGTGTGGAGACACTAAAGCAAGTATGTAGGTGCTTATTAGAGAATAAGTTCACTAAACATGGCTCGCTAAGGAATACCTAATGGAGTTTTACTTTTGTCAATAGGAATTCATGTAGTGATAGTAGTAACAGTGATCCTTGGACTTGAGATCATCATAGTATCTTGTGTATGATGAGTTATACTTTGACTTATTCCTTAAGACCCTTAGGGTATATCAAAGGGTATGCTTGGGTATAATAAGTTGTATATGTAGATAATGTATGATCGATAAAGAATCTACCACTTATTAAAAGAAGAGAAATGTCCTATGTGATTCGATAAATGACAACCCGGTAGTCCTTGGTTAAGGAGAATGAAATTAGAAAGGAGTTTCTAATTTGCATTATTTAGTGTTGTGCATTTAAGGATCGAAATACATATAATTAAATAAAATAAGACTTGGTGAAGAATTCCATGTCTTATATTTAATTGGGACATTGTATGGTAGAAGGATTGAATTGTCTGGTAACTATTTACTCAAAGGTTCTTTTATGATTAATGTTGAAATCTATATTATCTGGAAAGTCGTTGATCGCTAGGGGAGGCTTATCCCTATTGTAGAATAAATATTATTTATTTAAATAAATTAATTATTTAATTTATTTATTTAAATAAGATTAGAATTATTCTAATTGATTTATTCACAAGGTTTAATATGGAGAACCAAAGGGTCACACCATAAAAGGAAGAATAATTATTTAAGAAGTTAATGGCATAATCGTAATAATATGTTATGTATATTTAATTTAATCTATGGTGATAGAATAAATTAAATAGCTTAATATTTATTATTTAATATTTTAGAAATATTAAATATAAATTAATAAGAGGAGTCTTATTAATATTATTACAATTATTATTATTATTTTAATTTCTAAAAGAGTTTAGGAATTAATTTAATATAAGTACTCTCATTTATTCCTAATTGGATTAGGAAGGAAAATTAGTTAAAGGAGTTTAATTAATTATCTCTAATAAGATTAGGGAGCCCCTTTAATTAAAAGGGTTTAATTAAATAATACCTTATTTTTAATAGGGTTACTTGATATCTTTATAAGAGGAGTCTTATATCAGATATTATGACTACGTAATAATTCCAATGGTTGGAGAGTACGCTCTTTTTCTATAGAGATAGAAAAACTAGGGTTTAGCCAACCACCCATCTTCTTAAATCCTTGTTCTTCCTTGGTGGATCACCTCTAGAGGCCAAACACTTGGGTGGCTAACGTTGATCAAAGGAAGGAACCAAACCCGGTGGATTCAAGTTGAACGCGAAAAGGATTGGAGGTGAACTTGTACCTGAGGAAGCTCGATCTTCAAGGGTATGATTCTTATTCGTTATCTTTTTCGTTTAATTAATAATTTTGCATAAAGGGTGATCCGGTTTAATATGGTTTGTAAAATTTTTAAACTCTGATTTTTACACGTTTTCGCTTATTTATGCAATTTGATTGCGTTCTTGAATATTACAAACCTAACAGTTGATACCCAGAGAGTAGGAGTGGCCATGGAACAAATACCTATAGTTAAAGAATTCACAGATGTATTTCCAAGTGAATTGTCAGGTCTTCCACCGGATAGAGAGACCAAATTCGTAATAGACATTGTGCCATGAGCAGCACCAGTTTCTAGGGTACCATATCGTATGGCGCCAGTGGAGATGAAAGAGTTAATGAATGCGACAAGAAGCTGTTGAGCAGAAGGTATACATACAACCGAGTGTGTTTCACCGTAGGGAGAGAATCTAAGTCATTATTTGTAATGAAAAAGGATGGATCGTTAAGACTTTGTATCGACTATAGAGAGTTGAACAAGTTAACGATAAAGAATAAATATCCATTGTCCAAGATCGATGATCACTTTGATCAGTTAAAAGGGGCAAAGTATTTTTCTAAAATAGATTTGAGGACGGGGTATCACCAATTGAAGGTTAGGAAGGAGGATGTACCAAATACGGCATTCGGGACTCGTTATGGTCATTAGAGTTTCTGGTGATGTCATTTTGGTTGACTAATGCACCAGCTGCATTTATGGATATGATGAACAGAGTGTTCAAATAATATTTGGACAAGTTCGTCGTGGTGTTTATCGATGATATTCTAGTCTATTCTAAGACACCAGAAGATCATGTTGAACGCCTAAGAATAGTATTGGAGACACTGAGGAAGGAGAAGTTGTATGCGAAGTTCACTGAGTGTGAATTTTGTCTAGAAAGGGTACAGTTTTTAGGTTATGTTATTGACCATGAGGGGATTTCAGTAGATCCAGCGAAGGTGGAAGCCGTGATGAATTGGGAACAACCAAAAATGCCGACTGAAGTGCGGAGTTTCTTAGGGTTAGACGAATACTATCGGAGATTCATCCGAGATTTTTGAAGATAGCTACTCAGTTGACTAATTTGATGAGGAAGGCGGTGAAATACGTGTAATTTGAGAAATCGAAGTTAGTTTTCAAGAAGCTGAAGAAAAGGTTGAGTGAAGCGCCTGTTTTGTCATTACCCGATGACACAGGAAATTTTGTAGTTTATGGTGATGCTTCGCATAGAGGACTTGGCTGTGTGCTCATGCAGCATGGAAAGGTCATTGCGTATGCATTACGGCAATTGAAGGATTATGAAAAAGTTTACCCTACTCATGATCTGGAACTGGCCGCGGTAGTTTTTGCCTTAAAGATATGGAGACATTATCTTTACAAAGAGAAATATGAGATATACACAGACCATAAGAGTCTAAAATATATCTTCACATAGAAGGAGTTGAATATGATACAAAGGAGATGGCTGGAGTTGATAAAGAATTACGACTATGAAATCCTGTATCACCCTGGAAAAGCCAATGTAGTTGACGATGCCTTAAGTAGGAAGGGTCGAGAAAAGTTGTCTATGTTAACGGCTCAAACTGAGCTAATAACAGAGATGGCTAGGATGGAGTTAGAGATGAAGTTATCGAGTGAATCAGGGTAAAAACTGTTTATGACAGAGATTCAATATACTATTGTAGAGAGAGTCAAGGGGGTACATCTCAGAGATGATGAGTGTGACCAAATGAAGAAGTGGTTAACACATGAAAAAGATTTAAAGTATAGTCTCGATAACGAGGGGTTATTGATATTTGAAGGAAGAATTTGGGTTCCGAATAAGAAGGAATTAAGGGACAAAATGTTATAAGAAGCTCATAGTTCGAGGTTATCGATTCATCCTAGTAGTACTAAGATGTATCAAGACCTTCGACAGAGTTTTTGGTGGTCGAACATGAAGAGAGAAATAGCCGAGTATGTGAGTAGGTGCTTGACTTGTCAAAAAGTTAAGGCCGAACATCAATGACAAAGTCGCTTATTACAATCATTGGAGATTCTGGAGTGGGAGTGGGAGCATATCACGATGGATTTTGTGGTGGGACTTCCGATTACTCAGATGGGATATGATGTGATTTGGGTAATAGTGGACCGGTTGACAAAGTCAGCTCACTTTTTGCCAATAAGGGTTAAGTATAACTTAGACCAGTTAGCTAAGCTTTATGTTAAGGAAGTTATTTCTAAACATGGAGTACCAGTTTCGATTGTGTCAGATCGTGATCCACGATTCACATTGAACTTTTGGAGGAGTCTGCAAGAACAGTTGGGGATGCAGTTGAAGTTGAGTACGGCTTATCATCCACAAACTGATGGACAGAGCGAGAGAATAATTCAGACGTTAGAAGATATGTTATGATCTTGTGTCATGTATTTTAAGGGTAGTTGGGATTATCATCTACCGTTAGTAGAATTTGCGTATAACAATGGTTATCATGCAAGCATAGGCATGCCGCCTTATGAAGCTTTATACGAAAGGAAGTACAGAACACCATTGTCTTAGGACGAAGTGGGAGAAAGCCGAATGCTAGGGCCAGAATTGGTGCATCAGACAGCGGATGTAGTGAAATTAATACGGATCGTCCTGGCGACCTGACAAGAACATGAGAAAAAGTATGCAGACTCGCATCGAGTAAATAGGGAGTTTGAAGTAGTCTCATATGTATTTCTAAAGGTATCTCCCTGGAAAGGAAAGATACGCTTTGGAAAGAAGGAAAAGTTAAGTCCAAGGTTTATAGGACCTTTTGAAGTGTTAAAACAGGTAGGTGAGGTAGCTTATATGATAGCATTACCTCCAGACTTAGAACGAATACATAACGTGTTTCATGTATCTGTGTTACCCCCTTATAAGCTGGATTATAAGCACGTAATCGAGTATTAGCCTATTCATATCGAGAAGAACTTAACGTATGAAGAAATGTCGATTCAAATTATCGATAGAAAAGAGCAAGTTCTACGCAACAAGGTTATACCTTCAGTAAAGGTGTTATGGAAGAACCACGATGCAGAAGAAGCAACATGGGAATTGGAAGAAAAGATGAGGAAGGATTATCCTCAATTATTTGTGTAATGTAAGACGAGATTCTGGGGACAAAATCTTTATAAGGGGGGAAGAATGTAACAACCGAGAAATTCGGATTTATTGTAAAATAATTTTATTTAATTAAATAATGAATAAAATTATATTATATGTTATTATTATTATTATTATTATTATTATTATTATTATTATTATTTGTATGCAATTAGTTATGTACATTTATGTATGTACATAACAGATATAAGGAAAGGGGATCTGTTTTAATTTGAGAGAAATGATTTATCCAGTTATAAATATTAATCCTTGCGAAATAATAGTAGCTATGACCGTGGTGCTCGGGTGGTCATTGGGCCAAAGTTTCAAATTAGAGGTCTAGAGTTTGAATCTGTGCAGCAACATGTTTTTTGGGATAAAGTTCAATATTATTGTATGTCATAGCCCACGTGTAAAATTAAATAAAAATGTTCACGTCGGATCTTGGCAAATGCCACGTAGCGCCACGTGGCTGTGAGTCAGCCTTGCGTGTGGCGCTAGGCTCAAGTCAAAATTTTTAATAAAAAGGGGCTCAATTTGCATTAACCAAAATAAAAGGGCTCAATACCTAAATGGCACTAAAAAGGATTAATTAGATTTTGCATTTCTAAAAGACAAATAGGAACTGAATCTTTAAAAGGGTTTTTTTTTTCATATTCTAATCCCTGGGGTTTTTTTTCAATCTTATTGAATTAATATTTTTCCAAACATTTCTTAAGGTAAAGAAACTCCTATTATTTTTAAAAGATTTTTTTACTAAGGTTTTTAAAATAATATATTAATATATTTAATATAAAAGCACAAAGAAAGTAAAATGCCTTATTTATGTGCTTTTTCCGAAAATAACTTGAAACTTGGAATTTGTGAAGCATCAAGTATGTGCCCATGTGAGGAATAAGGCTTAAAGCTTTTTTTGCTTCTTTCATCCGTTCACTTGAAAATTGCAAAATGAAGTGCGTTAATTATATTTCTTTTTCCCATGTGTTGGATATGTATGTATGCCCATATGTCTAAGTAATACTATCTCCGTTTCTAAAAAAGTGTCGTTTAAAATTTTTGTAGATGGATTAAGAAAGTCATTTAATATTATCATTTAACAATTAAAATTTATTTGAAATTCCATCACTACCCATTTATGGGAAGTTGAAAATTATTAATACAAGGGAAAAAAATTCTTGTACAATGAGAGAAAGTAGGGGTGATATAGGAAAGAAAATAATTTATTCTCCTAAAAAGTTGTAAACGATAAATAAATTAGAAAAAAAAAATTCTTCTAAAATTACAATCTTTTAGAAACGAATGGAGTAAAATAAAAGGGGCTGAACAACCTTCATTCTCTTTGGCGGATTTGCTTGAACACGTGGCTAAGAAATACAAAACTTGGCAAAAATTTTATTAGGTCAAAAATTGAATTCGGAGGAGATAAATTTGGGCAAGTCAAAATTGTATGGGTTGAAATTTTTTCAATCTGTGCTCATCAATTGCTTCTTCCGGACCATTCATTTCAAAGTAATTTTATTTAGGCTTAAATATAATTTATTACCTTAAATTATAAACCATATTCCACTTCAGTAATTTACTTTTTAATTTTGTCAATTAGATGATTGTACTATTAATTTTTTTCAATCTCATTCAATTGAGGCTGCCATGTCAGAAATTGCTGACGTGACTATCTAGGTGGGACATAATGTGTATAAAAAAATAGTTTTTTATTTTGTGATTAAACATTTTAAATATATTAAAGGGTAAAATGGTCACAACCTTTTCTTTAATACATCTAGACCAAACAAATCAACACCCCTGCCCCCAGATTTCAACCCACACCATGTTTGCCGGCGAAGATGAAGAGCAGAGGATACCAAAACAAAATCAAAATTGATTTAAAGAACACAACCCAATTTTCAGATCCAAAATAAGATCAGAACAAATAAAGCTAAAAACATGGGAAGCAGCAACCCAATCGAAACATGAACAGAGAAAACATGAAACCCAATCGGGATAAATCATGGATCGACCAGACCAAAACAAAGAACCAGAACCCAGAAATCAAATCACCGGAAACATATAACCCAAAACCCCATTGAGGAGATGGTTGGAATGGATGTGTTTTGCAGTGACAAGACCAGAACCCTCACACTTAACATGCTTACAGTTGACAAGTCCTTGATTGAGGTCTTCTCGAAAAACAAAGATAAGGATACTGTTGTCTTGTATGTTGCTAGGGCCTCTAAGGTCGAAAACCAGGATGCAATTGATGCTTCAATCGTTAATATGTTGAGTGACCCCAAGGAGGTATGTTATCATTTCTTTCTATATTCATGTACTGTCTTCCCCAGCAACAAAACTAACAAATACACCCAAAAAATCAAAACCTTACTAAAAATTGAGTTCAGAACAACATTCTACAGTCGTTTGCAAAAGCAAGGGAAACACCAAACTACAATTTCGACGATATCCTCCAGATGGCTCGCCAAAGTGCCAAGAATCCTCCTACCGTCCTATTTGGTCCGATTCTGCAGATTCCTCCTCCTTCCTCAACGTTGTCAACGAGCTTGTCGTCACTATTCGCGATTGGACCGGCGTCCATGGCAGCCGAAAAGCTTGTCGCCGCCTCCCTCGACTGCGCTGAGGATTTGGAGAAGGAACAAGGATGAGTTTAATGATATTGGTTAGGTTTGGTTATATTTAATAATGATTTAACATATTTACCCTTGATGTTTAGAAGAGATAATTAAAATAATATTTTTTAATTACACGTAAGATTAATTAATATGCATGTTCAATGGTCGCGTCGTGATTTAATTTTCGTGGCGAACTTCAATTGAATGAAATTGAAAAAAATTAAAAGTTTAATCATCTAATTGACAAAATTAAAAGGTGAATCACCGAAGTAGAATATGGCCTATAGTTTAAGATAGTAAATTATATTTAAGTCTTTTATTTAAAGTTTTCAAAAATTATTTCCACAAATTAAAAAGGGGCAAAAAGTAATTACAAAATACGTGCAAAAAGTAAATACAAAATGTGTATGTATTCGTGTACATATATATCCATGTAAATGTATGAATATTCATATATTCGTGTGTGCTCATGTATGTGTGCATGACCGTGTGTGTGTTAGTGTGAGTAAAGAGAAATGTGAAGGCTTGATAAGTCTCCACCTTGTTAACCGAATATGCTGGAAAATAGTGCATGTGTGTAATGCCCATGTGGAGAAATTAAATGCCCAAGGCTTAAAACCTTTTTGCCTTTTACTGAATGGAAATGTTTTGTAAGGAATAAGTCACAGGCCTATTCATTAAATGCCAAAGATTTTGAAAAATTGATGTTTCTTCCCTTTCCCAATATGTGTGCTTCATTGCAAGAAAACTCATCCGGGCCTTCCAATTTTAAATCAACACATCCTAGCAGTTGAATTTCAATACAAAATACTAAATGACCTTTTTGCCCTTAACTTCAAAAATCTATAAATAGGAGGCTTTATGATGTGTTAAAAATATGTAACTGCAAGTGCATAGTGTCAGAAGAACTGACACGTACAGGTTGAATCACATAAACTAGATTAACTTTAATGTATCCTTAATATTTAATTTAGGCGAATTAGAAATAAAGATTGAAGATTGATTAACTAGAATATGAAAATGAATATTGAGGAAACAATTTAGGAATCTGAATTCATTAAACAATAAACATAATAAGTAATTCAATCTTATCTATTTTTATAAGTTAATTATGATTTTGACCTCCCTTCCCTTTAA
The DNA here is from genome assembly GCA_020205615.1 of Panax quinquefolius. NCBI lineage: Eukaryota > Viridiplantae > Streptophyta > Magnoliopsida > Apiales > Araliaceae > Panax > Panax quinquefolius. Next base: position 54,755,358 of record CM035163.1, read on the forward strand.
TTTAGCAATTTTATAATTAACGTGAGCACGCTTAGACTATGAAAGTTTAAGGATCAACTATAACCCATCAAAACTTTTTTGAGCAAGCATGGATTATGAAACACTCATATCTTAACAATAATCTATCAAAACCTCTTAATTAATTTAAAATCACTTAAAAACTATAAAACGAAGGTTTTTCAGTAACAAAACATGAAGGAGAAATTAATAAAAATAAAAACATAAATAATAGAAGAGATGAAAAATATTATCATGAATAATTATTTAATTTCATCTCCATCTTAGATGTAAAAAATTAACTAGACATGATGTAAGACCCCAACTTATTATAAATGAAATTAAACTTCCTCTATTTATTATTGTGAAATAGTAAAGGTTGATTTGATTAATGTGGTTAGTTATGGGTAAAATGCGCAAATATTTCAAATAAGCAAGTGGTTATAAAATATTCATTGTTGTCGGAGAATATTCGTTTGGTCGTGGAATATTCTTGCGCCAGGGAATATTAAATGCGGCTTTTGACCTTGTGTGGGCCCCATAACGGAAAGCGATTGGATGAAGAAAGCAACAAATATAAGTTGTTTATAAATAGCTTGGCGTAGTTATTTCAGATTAATCTTGTTAAAATACCCGGGTGGCTAAAACACACGAACTTGCGGTATTACACGATTATTGATTCTTGCGTGAAAGGCACTACTTAATAATTATTTACGGTGAATTCTTATTCAATATTTTATTATATTGATTGATAATTGCTACGTTGATATTTTATATTATTGTTGTTTGATAATTGTCCTTACTACTGATATTTTCATTATCGGATCGATAATTCATAATATTTGAATAATATTATTAGATAACATTATTGGCAATGTCTAGAAAGTTACATCAAGGAGAGGTTTGGTCACTAATTGCTCGCCTTAGTAAGGAGAAATCCTTATTGGAAAGCCCCTCTTTCCTGAGAACAGCGTGGTTGCCAGTATTGTGATTCTGTAATATTATTTGTGAATAATTAATTTTGATTTATATGATAAGGAAAATATTTATTTATGTGGATATAGATGGAGAAAATTTTTAATGTGACAATTGTTGAAAATTGATATTTTATCTTTTTCGATAAAATAATTCATTTAAATATATTATTATATTTTAATAATATAATAATGATGATATTTTTACAATGAATGTGGGATATATGAATATATGAGGAGGAAGAGTATTTTTGTTACAAAAGTTGTTTTAAAACATGTTAAACATGTCGTGGGCCTATTTCTTGAATTGAAATTTGATTATAGCACGTAAAATTATGCATTTGTGGATTTGGTTCGATTTACATTTGGAATTTGGAAAAAGTTTCTTACGCAAAGTTGTAGAGAATGAAATTTGTAATGGAAAAGACATATGGTTTGAATTTTTTACGACAAAAAAGGGCTATTTATTATGAATTATTGAAGTTAGAAATTAGAAATAATTGATTTTGGAAGTTTTAATTATTTTAATATGAAAAACGTTTTTGTCATTAATTGTGGGTCTTGCATGTGATGTAAATGCTTTGAATTCAAATCTAAGAAAGTGGGCGTAAGAAATTTGTTAATTATATTATTATTTTATTAAATTTTACGCTTTGGTGTTCAAGCATTTTCTATAAATAGGGTGTTTAGGTTAGAATTGAAAATCACACACGAAGCTGAAGTTTTTTCTCTCTCTATATTATCGGCGTATTCTTGTGAGTGTTTTGATACTTTGAGTGTTCTTTATCTGGTGCAAAGTTCTTCAAACGCTTATATCGATATTCGACCCGAAATCTTATTCTTTTTCGAGGTAAGGGATGTTATTTTTTTTTAAATGATATTATTTCTTTCAATATCATTATCGGAAGTATTGGTAAGATTTTTCTTGTGAAATTCTTGTCTTTTAGTTCAGGAGTTCTTATTCACATATCGACCTTATTCACGTATCTGACACTATTCACGAATCAAGACTTATTCATTCACGAAAAAAAATTAAATTTTCGTTTTTATCCAAAATATCTATTATGGATACTAGCTTTGATTGTATTCATGTTTTGATCATTCTTGAATTTTACTTCACTATGGTTATTTATGAAGTATTTTTGAACTTGGATTTGTTTTAAAGTACGAATCCTTAATATTTGTTTTTTGTTTCCTTTGGATTCATTTTTTTTAAATATTTTCATCATCCTCGGTCTTAAAAGATGATATTCTTGAATATCTTTGGCACATGTAGTGCAAAGATGGTTGATTTTCTTATGAATATCTTTGGCCCGTAGTGCAAAGATGTACAGTGTTGAGATGAACATAATGGTGATGAATATCTTTGGCCTGTAGTGCAAAGATGAATATTTGATTCAAGATATATATTGATTGATGTTACAGGGATAAAATATTGATGATGGACTTTTAAATTCATAGATTATAGTAGATTTCATTCTCTCACGTAACTCATCTATGAATTATTATTTCATCTGCGAATATTGATCTGAAACTTGTTGTCTATTGTATTTTATCAGATTTTTCCATGTTGAAGACTAACGATAATTTTTTCTATATTATCTTAGTCATTATATTCTTTACTGGGCTAGTTGAGCTCACCCTTTTCCTTTTTGTTCCATTTTTTTCTCAAGAGGCGAGAATGTAGCGAGTTACTGAGTAAAGGGGTGTGGAATGATGGTTCTAGAGAGTTGTTTTAGTAGTCCTCACCATTTTGTAAAATAATGTATCAATAATTGTAATGAGGACTTATTTGGGTGTGAATATTGTCTAGATGGAAATATTTGTATTTAAACTCATGAGTTTTATGTTGTATTAATAAAGTTGTAGTTGTTTACATACCGTGTTATTGACGACTCAAAATGGGTGATGTATACCTATTTTGGGGGCGTCATTGATTAATATCGAGCTTAGGGATATGATCTCTGGCGGAGATGGGGAATAGAACTAGGAAGGAGAGAGCGAGTAAAACCTTAGCTAGTGTGTCTTACCTAAGCTTATTTGTTGGTTGGTCAGTATATAAGGATATTATGTGATATGATGATTTCTTTAATTAACCCTTGTTTTATGGCAGTATTTGAGAATGTCGACTGAGAATGTTAACAGTGGAGTACGTGAGACTGTGGAGACACCTTTACTCACCAACGAGGAGAACGTGCAAGAGGTTGGCAATGTTCCTCCTGTGAACAACACCATTGGCGAGATGATGAGCAGCGGGATGTTTAGAAGCTTTTTGCGGTTCATGCAAAATCGAGACAAGGAGACTTCGTGAACAAAATAATTGGTGGAAATGATAACAACGCATACGGTTTGTCCAATGGCAAGCATTTCGAAAAGTTGGAACCACGAGAGTGGGGAAAGCGAGATCAATTAAAGCGAAGCGTGGGCAAATCACCAAGATATTCGATGTCTTGGGATGCACGAAGGAACAGAAGGTTCCATTCTCCACCTTTATGTTCCGTAATGAGGAAGATTACTAGTGGGAATCTGTGAAGCGTACCCATCCAGCTGCACTCAACATGTCTTAGGAGACGTTTCAGAAACTATTCAATCATAAGTACTTTCCTGAAAGTATTAAATCATATGAAGGAAGTGGAGTTTATTAGATTGGAACAAAACAAATGGCGGTGTCCCGAGTCGAGGCAAAGTTTGCAAAGTTATCGAGGTTTGCACCTCATTTGATGGAGAATGAGGAGCGTATGCGCGGATATTTACGAGAGGTTTGAAACCCGGCGTACGTCGATATCTCATTTCTCGTAAATTTTCTCTCTATAGGATGTTGTCAACAAGGCTCAATTATTAGGCGAGATAACGAAATGCGTTCAATGAGGGACCACAACCGAGGATCATCTGGGTGATAGCGATCATCGAACAACGATAACCGGCGGAAAAAAAAATACGGATAAAAGCGTAACCACTCTGGTGGTAATCATGGCCGTGAGGATAAAAAAGAAGCGAGTCGGGAGGAGATTTTAAAAAGAGGAGATTCAACAACGACCATGTGAAAGCGTCGATTGCGGTGAAAGAATGGTTCTAAGGGAGAGAAGCGACCACCGGTCGTATGCTATAAATGTGGAAAAGAGGGACATATTAGCCCAAACTGCCCACAACAGTTCAAGGTATGTTATAATTATGGAAAGGAAGGACATATCGCTCAAGATTGTACGGTAGCGAAACCAAGTCCAATGGGGATGGTGACTCAAAAGGCTGTCCCAGAAAAAGGCAAAGTCAACGGTTCCTGGAAGAGCGTTTGTTGTGACTGGTCAAAATGCGAGGAACCCAAACGAGGTGATCACGGGTAAGTTAATCATAAATTCTTGCGAAGTTTATACCTTACTAGATACCGGTGCTATCCATTCATTTATCTCTCCTGCTTGTGCTCAACGTTTAAACTTGACTCTAGAGAAATTAGACTTTGATTTATCTGTGGAAACTCCGTTAGGAGAAACTTTCATTACATCCACTGTTTATAAATCTTGTTTGATCCAAGTTGGCACCATCACATTACCTGTTGACCTTATCTCTTTAAAGATACTTGCTTTTGATGTGTTTTTAGAGATTGATTGGTTAACTACTCATCATGCCAAAATTGATTATTTTCGTAAGGTTGTTAGTTTTCATATTCCTAACCAACCTGTTGTACGAATTTTAGCAACTAAACCACTAAAATCAATCACTGTCATATCAAGTCATAAAGCTATTCGTTTATTGAAAAATGGATGTCAAGCTTTCTTAGCTCATGTTATGGATTTGAATAAAGACACGTCAGATTTGAATAATATTCTTGTTGTTAGTAAATTTTCTGACGTATTTCCTGAAGAACTTCCCGGTCTACCCTAAGAACGTGAAGTTGAATTCTTTATTGATCTTGAACCTAGTACAAAGCCCATTTCTAAAATCCCATATCGAATGGCTCCTATTGAACTTCAGGAGTTAAAAGTCCAACTACGAGGAATTGTTGGACATCGGTTTCATTAGATCTAGTACATCTCCTTGGGGTGCTCCTATTTTATTTGTAAAGAAGAAAAGGCGGGAGTATGCGACTTTGTATTGACTAAGGAATTGAACCATGTCACCATCAAGAATAGGTATCCTCTACCTCGCATTGATATTTTGTTTGACCGATTTAAGGAGCACAATTCTTTTCAAAGATCGATCTTCATTTCGGATATCATCATTTGAAGATTAGAACTAAGGATATTCCAAAGCGCCTTGAACTCGATGCGGGCATTATGAATTCTTAGTCATGTCTTTTGGATTGACTAATGCTCCTGCGGCTTTCATGGATATGATGAACCAAGTATTCAAGGATTATTTGGATCAATTCGTTGTTGTCTTTATTAATGACATCCTCATATATTCCAAAAGCCGTGAAGATAATGAGCACCATTTGAAGCTGGTACTCCAAAGGCTTCGTGAAAACAAACTATATGCCAAGTTGAAGAAATGCAAATTCTGGCTTGAGGAAGTAGCATTCCTTGGGCACGTAGTGTCAAAACATGGAGTATCTGTCGACTCGGCGAAGATTGAAGCAATACAAAGCTGGGAGCAACCAAAGTCGGTGACCGAAGTACATAGCTCTCTGGGCTTAGCTGGTTATTATCGGATATTTGTGGAAGGATTTTCTCGAATCGCTACTCCGTTAACTCAGTTGACTCGGAAAGATACAAAATTCGTATGGAGTGAGGAATGCGAGAAGAGTTTCCAAGAACTTAAGAGGAGACTTATTTCAAAGACTGTTCTAACAACAATACAAATGCTGGTTTGGATGGATTTGTTATCTACAATGAATGCTTGAGCAAAGGGTTAGGATGTGTTCTCATGCAACATGGGAAAGTCATAGCCTATGCCTTGCGACAACTTAAAGAGTATGAGAGGAATTATCCTACTCATGATCTAGAGTTAGCGTGATCGTTTTTCGCTTAAAGATCTGGAGGCACTATCTATATGGAGAGAAAGTGGAGATATATTCAGACCATAAAAGCCTCAAATATTTCTTCACCCAAAAAGAACTCAACATGCGGCAACGACGTTGGCTCGAGTTGTTGAAAGATTACAACCATACAAGATTATTGAGTTAGAACTGGATGAGATAGCCGAAGACTTAACGTACGAGGAGGTACCTGTCAAGATCTTGGATAGGAAGGAGCATGTCTTACGTCTACAAAGGTCGTACCACAAGTCGAAAATTTTGTGGAGGAACCATGCTATTGAGGAAATGACACGGGAGTTGGAAAGCGGAAATGAAAGCGAGGTATCCTCACCTTTTGAAACATCAGTCGTCGTCGATTTCGAGGATGAAATTTCATAAGGAGGGGAGGTTGTAAGACCCCAACTTATTATAAATGAAATTAAACTTCCTCTATTTATTATTTTGAAATAGTAAGGGTTGATTTGATTAATGTGGTTAGTTATGGGTAAAATACGCAAATATCTTAAATAAGCAAGTGGTTATAAAATAATCATTGTTGTCGGGGAATATTCGTTTGGTCGTGGAATATTCTAACTGTCGGAGAATATTCATACGACGGTAGTGACCTTATGTGGGCCCCATGGAAGCGATTGGATGAAGAAAGCGACAAATATAAGTTATTTATAAATAATGGCGTAGTTATTCACAATTATTATCTTGTTAAATAAATTGGTTAAAACACGTAGTTATTACGGTATTACACCAATTATTGATTCTTGCGTAAGAAGGCACTACTTAATAATTATTACGGTGAATTCTTTATTCAATATTTTATTATATTGATTGATAATTGCTACGTTGATATTTTATATTATTGTTGTTTCAATAATTGTCACTACACGATATTTTCATTATCGGATCAATAATTCATATTATTTGAATAATATTATTAGATAACATTATTGGCAATGTCTAGAAAGTTACGTCTAAGGAGAGGTTTGGTGTGACACCCCAAAATAGGTCCATTCCATCCAACCCATTCTCGAGTCACCAAATACATGATACGAAATAACTACAACCTTATTAATACATTTGTCGCGTGCAAAATACGACAACATATATATAATGAGTTTAAATACAATTATTATCTTACAAAACAATATCCACACGCAAATAAATCCCCATCACAATTATTGATACATTATTTTATAAAAATGGTGAGGACTACTAAACAACTCTCTAGAACCTTCATTCCATTACCCCGACTAGTACTACTTTACATTCTCGTCTCACGAGAAGAAAAATGGAACAAAAGGAAAAGGGTGAGCTCAACTAGCCCGATAAAGAATATTATGACTAAGATAATATACAACAAATTATCGTTAGTCTTCAACGAGGAAAAATCTAATAGAATACAATAGATGACCGGTTTTTAAATCAATCTTCGCGTGAAATAATAATTCATTAAAAGAGTTAAGTAGAGAATGCAAACTACTATCTTTATATATGAATTTAAAAGTTCATCGTCGATATTTTATCCTGTAACATCAATCGATATATATATCGGAATCAAATATTCATCTTGCACTCTGAGCCAAAGATATTAATCGATTAAGTCGTGTTCATCTCAACTTTTGTTCATCTTTACACTACGGGCCAAAGATATTCATCAAGAAATCATTCATCTTTACTACGGGCCAAAGATATTTAAATAATATCATCATTTAGGACCGAGGATGATGAAAAATATTTTAAAGGAAGCGAATCCGATTGAAACAAAAGAACAAATATTAAGATTAGTATTTTAAACAATCAAGTTCAAAAATACTTCATAAGTAATCGAGTGGAGTAAAATTCAAGAATGATCAAAACATGGATACAATCAAAGCTAGTATCCGAATAGATATTTTGGACAAAAAGAAGAAATTTCATTTTTGGTGAATAGTGCCGTGTATTAAGTGAATAGTCTTGAGTATCGTGAATAGTCAGTATCGTGAATAGTAACTCCGATACCAAAAGATAGAAATTTCCCAAAAAACATCATCACACTTCGTGAATAGTACTCGTGAATAGTAACTCGTGAATAGTAACTCGTGAATAGTAACCCCGACATGAAAAAGTTCTAAATTTGATAAAAATTTCCAACCAATATTTCGGCATAATGATATTGAAGAAATAATATCATTTTCGAATAAAATAACATCCCTTACCTCGAAAGACAATACTTCTAGTTGAAACAGGATATAGGCTATGTGACTTGAACGCACGTAGTATAGCAACACTCAAGGTATACTCAAAATACTCACAAGAATATTTCGATAATATAGGAGAGAAAACTTGATTTGGTGTGTGATTTTCAATTCTCACCTAAGCACCCTATTTATAGGAAAATGCTTAGAACACCAAAGTAGAAAATTTAATATAATATTAATATATATTTTCCAAAACCTCATACGCACACTTGCCAACTGAATTCAGCTCCTACACATGTTAAATGAGGCCACCTAAACATTCCAAAAACGTTTTCCTATTTTAAATATTTTAAACTTCAAAAAATTAATTATTTCGGAGCTTCGGAACTTCAATAATTCATAATAAATAGCCATTTTATCAGAAAATTCGAATCTTGCGATTTTTTATAGGAAATCCAATTCTCTACAACTTTACTGGAAGAAAGTTTTCCCAAATTCCAAAGCAGAAATTGACCAAATCTATAAGCGAAGCGATTTTACAAAATTTATAATCAAATTTTTGGTCAATAATTGTGTCCACCAACACACAAAATATGTGTTAAACATTTAATGCTACAAAAATACTCTTCCTTCTCATATACTCATATATCCCACATTCATTATAAAAATATCACCGTTAATATATTATTAAAATAATATATTTAAATGAATTATTTTATCAGAAAAAGATAAAATATTAATTTTCAACAATTGTCTCATTAAAAATTTTCTCCATCTATATCCACATAAAATCAATATTTTTCTTATCATATAAATCAATAATTAATTATTCACAAATAATATTACAGAATCACAGTATTGGTAATCAGGCCGTTCCCAGGAAAGAGGGGGCTTTCCAATAAGGATCTCTCACTCTGGCGCCTTGATTAGGTGACCAAACCTCTCCTTAGAGCAGAACTTTCTAGACATTGCCAATAATGTTATCCAATAATATTATTAGGATAATATGAATTATTGTCTAGATAATGGAAACTCTCGTGTAATGACAATTTATTGAAACAACGGTAATATAAAATATCAATGCAGCAATTATTGAATCAATAAAATAAAATACTGAACAGTAATTACTGTAACAATTATTGAGTAGTGTCTTCTTACGTAAGAATCAATAATTGGTGCAATACCGTGTGTTACTGTTCAACAACGCGTATTAGTGTGTTTTAACCTTTGGGTATTCCAATAGTATTACTTGCAATAACTACGCTGTAGTTATTTATAAACAACTTATATTTGTCGTTTTCTTCATCCAATCGCTTTCAGTTATGGGGCCCACAAAAGGCTGCGTTTTGCATACGAATATTCCCGAAGCGATTGAATATTCCACGACCAAAACGAATATTCCCAGACAATAATGAATATTTTATAACCATTTGCTTATTCGAAATATTTGCGTATTTTACCCATAACTATCCACATTAATCAAATCAACCCTTACTATTTCAAAATAATAAATAGAGAAAAATAAATTTCATTTATTAATAATTTGGGGTCTTACATTTGGTCACCTAATTGCGCGCCAGTAAGGAAAAATCCTTATTGGAAAGCCCCCTCTTTCATGGGAACAGTCTGGTTGCCAGTATTGTGATTCTGTAATATTATTTGTGAATAATTAATTATTGATTTATACGATAAGGAAAATATTCATTTTATGTGGATATAGATGGAGAAAATTTTTAATGTGACAATTGTTGAAAATTGATATTTTATCTTTTTCGATAAAATAATTCATTTAAATATATTATTATATTTTAATAATATAATAATGATGATATTTTTATAATGAATGTGGGATATATGAATATATGAGGAGGAAGAGTATTTTTGTTGCAAAAGTTGTTTAAAACATGTTAAACATGTCTATGGGTCCATTTCTTGACTGAAATTTGATTATAGCCTGTAAAATCGCCCGTTTGTGGATTTCAGTCAGTTTCTGTTTGGAATTTAGAAAAACTTTCTTCTGCAAAGTTGTATAGAATGAAATTTCCTATGGAATAGATATAAGGTTTGAATTTTTCTGATAAAATGGCTATTTATTATGAATTATTGAAGTTCTGAAGTTCCGAAATAATTAATTTTTGGAAGTTTTAATTATTTTTAATATGAAAAACGTTTTTGTCATTAATTGTAGGTCTTGCATGTGATGTAAATTGCTGAATTCAGATCTAAGAAAGTGGGCGTAAGAAATTTGTTAATTATATTATTATTTTATTAAATTTTCTGCTTTGGTGTTCTAAGCATTTTTTATAAAAAAGGTGCTTAGGTTAGAATTAAAAATCAATGTAAATCAAGTTTTCTCTATATTATCGAGCGTATTCTTGTGAGTGTTTTGATACTTTGAGCGTTGCTATACGGTGCAAGTTCTTTCAGCGTTATATCTGATATTCCAGCCAGAAGTACTATTCTTTTCAAGCTTAGGATGTTATTTTTTTTATAAATGATATTATTTCTTTCAATATTATTATGCCGAAGTATTGATAAGATTTTTCTTGTGAAATTCTTGTCTTTTAGTGTCGGGGTTACTATTCACGTATACGGCACTATTCACGTATACGACACTATTCACAGAAAAATTAAATTTTTGTTTTTGTCCAAAATATCTATTATGGATACTAGCTTTGATTGTAGCCATATTTTGATCATTCTTGAATTTTACTTTACTATGGTTATTTATGAAGTATTTTTGAACTTGGACTGTTTAAAGTGCGAATCCTTAATATTTGTTCTTTAGTTTCACTGGATTCATTTTCTTTAAAATATTTTTCATCATCCTCAGTCCTAAAAGATGATATTACTAAATATCTTTGGCCTGTAGTGAAAAGATGGTTGATTTTCTTATGAATATCTTTGGCCCGTAGTGCAAAGATGTACAGGTGTTGAGATGAACATGACCGACTGATGAATATCTTTGGCCTGTAGTGCAAAGATGAATATTTGATTCAAGATGTGTATTGATTGATGTTACAGGGATAAATATATTGATGATGGACTTTTAAATTCATAGATTATAGTAGATTTTATTCCCTACGTAACTCATCTATGAAATATTATTTCTTCTGCGAATATTGATCTGAAACTTGTTGTCTATTGTATTTTATCAGATTTTTCCATGTTGAAGACTAAGGATAATTTGTTCTATATTATCTTAGTCATAATATTCTTTACTGGGCTAGTTGAGCTCACCCTTTTCCTTTTTGTTCCATTTTTCTTCTCAGAAGGCGAGAATGTAGCGAGTTCTAGTCGAGGTGTGGAATGATGGTTCTAGAGAGTTGTTTTAGTAGTCCTCACCATTTTTGTAAAATAATATATCAATAATTGTAATGAGGACTTATTTGGGTATGAATATTGTCTAGATGGCAATATTTGTATTTAAACTCACAGTTTTTATGTTGTATTAATAAAGTTGTAGTTGTTTCTGTACCATGTTATTGACGACTCAAAATGGGTGATGTATACCTATTTTGGGGGCGTCATACATGAAAATAAATAAACTAACTAACATAGAAGAGAAGAAGATTAAAAATAAATAAGAAAACTTCCTTTAATTAGCGATCATCCAACAAATATACAATGAATAGGTAATTTATTCCTACTCCTACTTCTATCCTAAATTAATACAAAAATACTCCTCAATCTCTCTAAAACAAGAGGCTTATTTATAGAAAAAATAAATTTGAACCATAATTTAGATTCATTAAACTTGGACACTTCTATTCTTTTTTTCCCTCTTCTTTTAATTCCTTCTTGACTTCAATCTCTATATGGTAATCCTCCAACTCCAAGAGTCATTTTCCATCTTTTAAAGTTGTATATAAATCGTTTATTTGCTCCCCAAGAAAAATAAATGTTATTTCCTAAAAAATAAAATAAAATGTATTAGTTATATAAAATAATAAATATGGAAATATTAAAATGTATTAATTATGTGTCTATCAAATACTCCCATACCTAACTTTTACTCGTTCTCGAGTAAAATAAAAATAAAACAAAAATTATACTACCCCATTTTCATAGGAAACACGATTGTACATAGCATGTGCAACAAGCCTTTAAGCCTCAATGTTGCCCCAAGTGGACGAGTTGTGTCTCGTGAGGGTTTGCAATAAATATACCCACAAAATTCAAAATTATTTTTCGGTTCAACAAGTTATGAAATTGAAAGAAAAACTTCTAAATATGCATAGACATTATACATAAGCAAAATTAAATTTAAAATCATATTTTCACCTTATCAAAAATATTTTATCTTCATTTTAGACACCATCCTTCATAAAATTAATTTCATGCGATGCTTGCATTGTGTATGTGATATAACTCTTAGTAGGGATTTTTACTATGAAAATCAAGTAAACTCATTTTTTTCTTCTTTTTTTTTTAATTTTTTTTATTCTTTTTTTTTTACTTGCGCAATGTCTCTTTTTTTAAGCTTTTCAGAGTTACTCATGTAGCCAATGTTGGACCAATGACTCGCAAACCAATTGGCTTTAGGACACTAGATGTAAATACACCCCTAGGAGCTTACTAACTAGAGTAATAAAGGCCACAAAACTAAACTAGTCAAGCTACTTTTATTCACCACACTTTTTAGCGTGAATATCGATGCTTTCTGAAGCTTGGATAGCCAATTATGTAGTTTAATGGATATTGAAACAATTATTTATTTCTTTTTCATTTTCAACTTTTTTTTTCTTTTTTTCTTTTCATTTTTTTTGAAATTACTCAAATCATAGTTTATACACCACAACTAAGAATTAGTGTAAACGTGAAGTACAAAAATGCTTATGAAATCAATTTTATTCCAAATGGTATTTCAAACTAATATTTCGTATCTAATCAAATGTTCAAGAGGTTTAAATCTTTTAATCTTACTCTTGAGTTTTGCTCCATAGACACTTATTAGAATTAATTCAATCCATAAAAAATCAAACAAAATTTTTGATTTTTAATTTTTTTTTCTATATTTTCCAAAAAAAAATTAATACAACAATACAAACAAAATCCCCCATACCTAAATCATGCATTGTCCTCTATGTATACAAATGACAAATAGAGAAAAAAGAAATGAAAGATTTGTACCTTGTGTAAGACCCCAACTTATTATAAATGAAATTGAATTTTTTCTATTTATTCTTTTAAAATAGTAAGGGTTGATTTGATTAATGTGGTAAGTTATGAGTAAAATACGCAAATATCTTAAATAAGCAAGTGGTTATAAAATAATCATTGTTGTCGGGGAATATTCGTTTGGTCGTGGAATATTCTAACTGTCGGAGAATATTCATACGACGGCACAGCCTTGTGTGGGCCCCATAACGGAAAGCGATTGGATGAAGAAAACGACAAGTATAAGTTTTTATAAATAACAACGTAGTTGTTACCGTTAACACTATTGGAATACCCGATGGTTTAAATACAGTAGCACACGGTATTGCACCAATTATTGATTCTTACGTAAGAAGGCACTACTCAATAATTGTTACAGTAATTATTGTTCAATATTTTATTTTATTGATTCAATAATTGCTACGTTGATATTTTATATTATTGTTATTTCAATAATTGTCACTACACAGTATTTTCCATTATCAGATAAATAATTCATATTATTTGAATAATATTATTAGATAACATTATTGGCAATGTCTAAAAAGTTCTGTCTAAGGAGAGGTTTGGTCACCTAATTGCACGCCAATAAGGAGAAATCTTTATTGAAAGCCCTCTTTCACGAGAAGCAGCTTGGTTGTCGATGATTGTGATTCTGTAATATTGTTTGTGAATAATTAATTATTGATTTATATAATAAGAAAAATATTCATTTTATGTGGATATAGATGGAGAAATTTTTAATGTGACAATTGTTGAAAATTGATATTTTATCTTTTTCGATAAAATAATTCATTTAAATATATTATTATATTATATTATAATAATATAATAATGGTAATATTTTTACAATGAATGTGTGATATATGAAAAAAATGAGGAGGAAGAGTATTTTTGTTACAAAAAATGTTTAACACATGTTTCGTGTGTTGGTGGGCCCCATTTTGTGACTGAAATTGGATTATAGCCCGTAAAATCGTCCGTATGTGGATTTCGGTCAATTTTTGCTTGGAATTTGAAAAAACTTAAACTTACAAAGTTGTAGAGAATTTAATTTCCTATGGAATGGACATAAGATTTGAATTTTTCTGATAAAAGGGCTATTTATTATGAATTATTGGAGTTCCGGAATAATTGATTTTTGAAGTTTTAATTATTTTTTTTAAGAAAAACATTTTTTTTATTTTGGTGAGGTGGGCCCCACTTGGTGGCTGATGTTTTGGATCAAAAGAGGTGTGCGTAGGAAATTTTATTAAATTTTTTACTTTGGTGTTCTAAGCATTTTTCTATAAATAGGGTGCTTAGGTTAGAATTAAAAATCACACCAGAAACTAAAGTTTTCTCTCTCTGTATTATTAAGCATATTCTTGTGAGTATTTTGATACTTTGAGTGATGCTATACGGTGCAAGTTCCCTTCAACGTTATATCTGATATTCCAGCCAGAAATACTATTCTTTTGAGTCATAATATTCTTTATTAGGCTAGTTGAGCTCACCCTTTTCCTTTTTGTTCTATTTTTTCTTCTCAGGAGGCGAGAATGTAGCGAGTACTACTCGGGGTATAGAGTGATGGTTCTAGAAGTTGTTTAAGTAGTCCTCACTATTTTTATAAAATAATGTATCAATAATTGTAATGAGGACTTATTTGGGTGTGGATATTATCTAGATGACAATATTTGTATTTAAACTCAGAGTTTATGTGTTGTCATATTTTGCACGACAATTGTATTAATAAAGTTGTAGTTGTTTCTGTACCATATTTTTGGCGACTCAAAATGGGATATGTATACCTATTTTGGGGGCGTCACAGTTGGTATCAAAGCTTAGGGATATGGTCTCTGGCGGAGATCGGGGAATAAAACTAGGCGAGGAGAGACGAGTAAATCCTTCGCGAGTGTGTCCTACCTAAGCTTATTTGTTGGTTAGTCAGAATATAGGGATATTATGTGATATGTTAAATTCTTAAATTAACCCTTGTTTTATGGTAGTATTTGAGAATGGCAAGTGAGAATGTTAACATTGGAGTAAATGAGACCGTGGAGACACCTTTACTCATCAATCAGGAGAACGTGCAATAGGATGACAATGTTTCTCCTATAAATAACACCACTGATCAAACGATGAACGATGGGATGTTTAGAAGCTTTTTACAGTTCATGCAAAATCAGACGAAGGAGACTCGTGTACAAAATACCGGTGGAAATGATAGCAATGCATGGTTTGTCACAGCCAAGCAGTTCAAAGAGTTGGGACCACCAGAATTCTGGGGAAAGCCGAATCTGATTAAGGCAGAAATGTGGGTCAAGCAAATTACCAAGATATTTGATGTCTTGGGATGCACGGAGGAACAGAAGGTTCCATTCGCCACCTTTATGTTCCATAATGAGGTGACATTGGTGGGAATCGTGAAGCGTATCCATCGGTACCGCACTTAGCATGTCTTGGGAGACATTTCAGAAACTGTTCAATGACAAGTACTTTCCTGAAAGTATTCGTCATATGAAGGAGGTGGAGTTTATTAGACTGGAATAGAACAACATGACAGTGTCCCAGTACGAGGTGAAGTTTGGAGAGTTATCCAGGTTTGCACCTCATTTGGTGGAAAATGAGAAACATATGACGCGGATGTTTCTGAGAGGTCTGAAACCCGATATACGTCAATATCTCATTTCTCATAAATTTTCTCTATATTCAGATGTTGTCAACAAGGCTCAATTATTAGAGCGAGATAATGAGTACGTTCAACCGAGGGACAACAACCAGGGTCAGACCGGTGGCAGCAGTCATCGGAGCAATGATAACCAGCGGGGAGGAAAGAATACGGACAAAAGCGGTAACCACTCTGGTGGTAATCATGGCCATGATAATAGAAGAAGCGAGTCGGGAGGAGATTTTAAAAAGAGAAGGTACAACAACGAGAATGTGAAGACGTCAGCACCAGCATCAACTATTTCTAAGGGAGGAGAACGACCACTGATTATATGTTATAAGTGCGGGAAAGAGGGACATATAAACCCAAACTGCCCACGATAGTTCAAGGTATGTTATAATTGTGGAAAGGAAGGACATATCGCTCGAGATTGTACTATAGCAAAACCAAGTCCAGCGGGGATGGTGACTCAAAAGGCTGTCCCAAAAAAAGGCAAAGTCGGCGGTTCCTAGAAGAGCATTTGTCGTGACTGGCCAAAATGTGAGGAACCCAAACGAGGTGATCACGGGTAAGCCAATCATAAATTCATGCAAAGTTTATACTTTACTAGATACCGGTTCTACCCATTCATTTATCTCTCCTGCTTGTGCTCAACGTTTAAACTTAACTCCGGAGAAATTAGACTTTGACTTATCTGTGGAGACTCCATTAGGAGTAAATTTCATTACATCCACTTTTTATAAATCTTGTTTGATCCAAGTTGGCACCATCACATTACCTATTGATCTTATCTCTTTAAAGATACTTGATTTTGATGTGATTTTAGGGATTGATTGATTAACTACTCATCATGCCAAAATTGATTGTTATCGTAAGGTTGTTAGTTTTCATATTCCTAATCAACCTGTTATTCAAATTCAAGCAACTAAACCGCTAAAATCAATCACAGTCATATCAAGACATAAAGCCATTCGTTTATTAAAAAATGGATGTTAAGCTTTCTTAGTCTATGTTATGGATTTGAATAAAGACACTTCAGATTTGAATAATATTCCTGTTGTTAGTGACCTTCCTGACGTATTTTCTGAAGAACTTCCCGGTCTACCCCCAGAACGTGAAGTTGAATTCTTTATTGATCTTGAACCTGGTACAAAGCCCATTTCTAAAACCCCATATCGAATGGCTCATATTGAACTTTAGGAGTTAAAGGTCCAACTACAGGAGTTCTTGGACATCGGTTTCATTCATCCTAGTACATCTTCTTGGGGGGTGCTCTGTTTTTATTAAGTAAAGAAGAAAGGCGGGAGTATGCGATTTTGTATTGACTACTAGGGAATTGAACCATGTCACCATCAAGAATAGGTATCCGCTACCTCGTATTGATGACCTGTTTGACCGATTATAAGGAGCACAATTCTATTGAAGATCGATCTTTGTTACGGATATCATCGGTGAAGATTAGAGGCGAGGATATTCAAAAGCGCCTTTAGAACTCGATGCGTGCATTATGAATTCTTAGTCATGTCTTTCGGATTGACTAATGCTCATGCGGCTTTCATGGATATGATGAACCAAAGTATTCAAGGAATATTTGGATCAGTTCGTTGTTGTCTTTATTGATGACATCCTCATATATTCCAAAATTCGTGAAGATCATGAGCACCATTTGAAGCTGGTACTTCAAAGGTTTCGTGAAAACAAGTTATATGTCAAGTTGAAGAAATATGAGTTCTGGCTTGAGGAAGTAGCATTCCTTGGGCACGTGGTGTCAAAACATGGAGTATCTATTGACCCGACGAAGATTGAAGCAATACAAAGTTGGGAGCAACCTAAGACGATGAAGAAAAGCACGTAGCTTTACGGGTTTAAATTTGGTTATTATCGGAGATTTGTGGAAGGATTTTCTTGAATCGCTACTCCGTTAACTCAGTTGACTCGGAAAGATACAAAATTCTTATGGAGCGAAGAATGTGAGAAAAGTTTTCAAGAACTTAAGAGGAGACTTATTTTGGCACCTGTTTTGACAATACCATCTGGTTCGGATGGATTTGTTATCTACAAAGATGCTTCAAGCAAAGGGTTAGGATGTGTTCTCATGCAACATGGGAAAGTCATAGCCTATGTTTCGTGACAACTTAAAGAATATGAGAGGAATTATCCTACTCATGATCTAGAGTTGGCAGCAGTCATTTTTGCGCTAAAGATCTTGAGGCACTATCTATATGGGGAGAAAATGGAGATATATTCAGATCATAAAAGCCTCAAATATTTCTTCACCCAAAAGGAACTCAACATGTGGCAACGACGTTGGCTCAAGTTGTTGAAAGATTACAACCATACTATTCAATACCATCCTGGAAAAGTGAATGTGGTAGCTGACGCGTTGAGTAGAAGATCATATGTGGGAACGAGTGCGATGTTGTTAACACGAAGGCCTATTTTGTGTGATTTACAAAAGATGAAGATAGAATTCAAGATTCTGGGGACCCATGCGATGATGTCAAGTATATGCATAGAACCAACTTTAATCGATGAAGTTAATGTTGCTCAAGCCACAGACCCAGAGCTGATGCGTATGAAGAAGAAAGTACAAGAAGGTGTTATTCCAGAAGCAAGAATCGATGAAGAAGGAGTACTTCAAGTCAACTCCAGACTTTGTATTCATAACGAATCTGATTTGAAGTACAAGATCATGATGGAGGCACGTAATACGCCATTTGCAATCCATCCTGGAAGTACCAAAATGTATCGTGATCTTCGACATACATTTTATTGGAACAATATGAAGAGAGAGATCACGAAGTTTATCTCGAGGTGTTTAACTTGTCAACGTGTAAAGGTGGAGCATCAAGTGCCAAAGGGTCCATTGCAACCACTTGAGATTCCAAAATGGAAGTGGGAACACATTACCATGGATTTCGTTACTGGTCTTCCCAAGGTTTCTCAAGGCATAGATGCAATTTGGGTTATTGTTGATAGATTAACTAAGTCTGCTCATTTCTTGCCGATACGGGAGACTTATTCCCTTGAACGTCTTGCTCGTATGTACGTGAATGAGATTGTGAAGTTGCATGGCATGCAAGTATCCATAGTTTCGGATCATGAACCAAGATTCACTTCACGATTTTGGGTTAGCTTATAAAAAGCTATGGGCACGGATTTATGATTCAGTTCGGCATACCATCCTCAAATGGATGAACAATCAGAGAGGATTATTCAAACTCTTGAAGATCTATTAAGACTCTATGTCTTAGACTTCAAAGGGAGTTGGGATAAGTATTTACCATTGGTGGAATTCTCCTATAACAATAGTTATCAGGCAAGTATAGGTGTGGCTCCATTCGAAGCATTGTATGGACGAAAGTGTCGCTCTCCAGTATGTTGGGATGAGGTGGGTGAAACAACATTGTTGGGACCAGAGTTGGTACGTATGACTACAAAAAAGATCCAAATGATTCGACAACGTATACAAACGCCACAGGATCGACAAAAGAGTTATGCAGATCTTCATCGAAAGGACGTGGAATTTAGTATTGGGGATCATGTATTGTTGCGTGTTTCTCCATGGAAGGGAGTTACAAGATTTCGGAAAAGAGGAAAGCTCAATCCACGATTTATTGGTCCATTTTAGATTTTTGACCGAGTAGGAAATGTAGCCTATAGACTCGCGTTACCACCAAGTATGTCTCGTGTTCATAATGTTTTTCACATATCTGTGCTTCATAAATATGTGAAAGACCTGAACCACATTATTGAGTTAGAACCAGACGAAATAGCTGAAGATTTAACGTACGAGGAGGTACCTGTAAAGATCTTGGATAGGAAAGAGCATGTCCCTACGCGACAAAGGTCATACCACAAGTCAAAGTTTTCTTGGAGGAATAGTGTTATTGAGGAAATGAAGCGGGAGTTGGAAAGCAGAAATGAAAGCGAGGTATCCTCACCTTTTCGAAACACCAGATACGTACGTCAATTTCGAGGATGAAATTTCATAAGGAGGGGAGGTTGTAAGACCCCAACTTATTATAAATGAAATTAAATTTTCTCTATTTATTATTTTAAAATAGTAAGGGTTGATTTTATTAATGTGGTTAGTTATGGGTAAAAACATAAATATCTTAAATAAGCAAGTGGTTATAAAATATTCATTGTTATTAGGGAATATTCGTTTGGTCGTGGAATATTCTACTGCTCGGAGAATATATTAAATGCAACTGTAGCGAAATTGTGTGTGGGCCCCATAACGGAAAGGGATTGGATGAAAAAAATGACAAGTATAAGTTTTTATAAATAACGACGTAGTTGTTACCGTTAACACTATTGGAATACCCGGTGGTTTAAACACAGTAACACACGGTATTGCACCAATTATTGATTCTTACATAAGAAGGCACTACTCAATAATTGTTACAGTAATTATTGTTCAATATTTTATTTTATTGATTCAGTAATTGCTACGTTGATATTTTATATTATTGTTGTTTCAATAATTGTCACTACACAGTATTTTCCATTATCAGATCAATAATTCATATTATTTGAATAATATTATTAGATAGCATTATTGATAATGTCTAGAAAGTTCTGTCTAAGGAGAGGTTTGGTCACCTAATTGCGTGCCAGTAAGGAGAAATCTTTATTGGAAAGCCCCCTCTTTCCTGGGAACGGCCTGGTTGTTAGTATTGTGATTCTGTAATATTGTTTGTGAATAATTAATTATTGATTTATATAATAAGGAAAATATTCATTTTATGTGGATATAGATAGAGAAAATTTTTAATGTGACAATTGTTGAAAATTGATATTTTATCTTTTCTGATAAAATAATTTATTTAAATATATTATTATATTATAATAATATAATAATAATGATATTTTTACAATGAATCTGTGATATATGAATAAATGAGGAGGAAGAGTATTTTTGTTACAAAAAATGTTTAACACATGTTTCGCGTGTTGGTGGGCCCCATTTTGTGACTGAAATTGGATTATTGCCCGTAAAATCATCCATATGTGGATTTCGGTCAATTTCTGCTTGGAATTTGGAAAAACTTAAACTTACAAAGTTGTAGATAATTGAATTTCCTATGGAATGGACATAAGATTCGAATTTTTCTGATAAAAGGCTATTTATTATGAATTATTGGAGTTCCGGAATAATTGATTTTTGAAGTTTTAATTATTTTTTTTAACATTTTTTTATTTTGGTGAGGTGGGCCCCACTTGGTGGCTGATATTTTGGATCAAAAGAGGTATGCGTAGAAAATTTTAAAAAAATATATTAATATTTTATTAAATTTTCTGCTTTGGTGTTCTAAGCATTTTCCTATAAATAGGGTGCATAGGTTAGAATTGAAAATCACACCAGAAACTAAAGTTTTCTCTCTCTATATTATCGAGCGTATTCTTGTGAGTATTTTGATACTTTGAGTGTTGCTATCTGATTGCAAGTTTCCTTGACGTATATCTCGATATTCCATCCGAAGTCTTTATTCTTTTGAGTCATAATATTCTTTACTGGGCTAGTTGAGCTCACCTTTTTCCTTTTTGTTCCATTTTTCTTCTTAGGAGGCGAGAATGTAGCGAGTACTAGTAGGGGTATGGAGTGATGGTTCTAGAAGTTGTTTTAGTAGTCCTCATTATTTTTGTAAAATAATGTATCAATAATTGTAATGAGGACTTATTTGGGTGTGGATATTGTCTAGATGACAATATTTGTATTTAAACTCACAGTTTATGTGTTATCGTATTTTGCATGACAATTGTATTAATAAAGTTGTAGTTGTTTCTGTTTCATGTTTTTGGCGACTCAAAATGGGTGATGTATACCTATTTTGGGGGCGTCACACCTTGTATGCGGAGCAATTGTTCTGCAAGAAAATGTGATGAGAAAGAAAACAAATGTACATACCTACGAAGTTCATATATCCTAAAAAGTATGTGACTAGAAAAGAATGATATTATTTTCAGGAGGTCTAGAAAATTGAAAATAGTCAGTATTTTTATCAGAATTATACTTAAAGTTTACCTCAGGAAAATTTTCACTAACATGTTCAAAAGATGGAAGAATTGGCTCAAATACATGTTTTTAGTTTAGTTGTCTTATTTGTAGTGGATCTCAACAGCTCATTAACCTTATCTAAATATTCAGATTCATTATAATTTTGGGCAAGATGATTTAAGAAAAAATCAATTGGATCTTTTTCAATCAAGAGTCTATTTTCAATTATTTCTTGGGTCATTGACAACTCTTGAATCATGTTCACTTTAATGGGTTGGTCTAAAAAAATCACTAGGTGGTTTTTTAGGAATAAGTCCTTCAGGGTATGGAGCTTTAGGCTTATGGACTTTTTCAACCGACTTATTAAATTTGACATGATCAATTTTAAGCATAAACTCATAATTTTTAAATTCTTCAAATTCACTTTACTCAAATTGTGTAAAATTGAATACAAAATTTTAATTTTCTTCATAATTTTCATAACTATCAAGATTTTCAAAATTAACATCAGAGTTACTAGAAAAATCACCCACCTCTTGTTCATTTATTATGGTGGCTAATCGTTTCATTTGAATTTCTAGACGAGATATACTGCTAAATTGATTTATCATTAAAATTTTCATTGTTTTCTCTAAGGTGTTGAATCTTTCCCTCTTCTTCATTTGATAATTCTTGTGGATATTAAGGTTTTGGATCCAACTATGGATATGGATATGAACTTAGATAAGGATTTTCATAAGTTGGAAAAAATTGATTTACTTGGTGTGCATTAAAATTTCCATAAGGTTCTTGAGGTCAAGTAAAATTATTATTCAAACTATAATAAGAGTCCATCTTTCCACCAATCACAAAACAAATATGCAATTAACAATGAAAGTCACAAAAAAATATAAATAAAAAAAAAATAAAAAAAATCCTAATTTTATGTTTAACCTAAATAAAATTTAGACAGCTCCTAACTGTTCCAAGTTACACCGCAAGGTCCACCAAATTCGAAATTAATCACACCACTAGTTAGGTAAGTGTAAGAAAGGTAGGAGTCTCTTCATAGGTATGATGACTAATTGAATAACCACATATTTTTTAGGCGTTTGCCTTTTGAATCACTTGCCTAGACACCAGTAATTTGATTAATTTAAAATTTAGACTCCTCTTAGAGTTTCTTGTCTTAATTGAGCTCGAGAGTCCTAGGGGCCAAGGCAAAATTATGAAAAATGAATTGGTGATTTGTGGGCTAAGGAAGGGTGATAAAATCCCCACCTTGTCTTGTTATAGGTTGTGTTTTTAATGTTAGATTAAATATGAAAATGCACAAATAAAAAAAAAATTATAAACAAATAAAATATCCTAAAACAATGTGAATTACAAAAAAATGAGAAATTTGACGTACCTCAATCCTCCAGCAATCACCAGAGTTTATATTTGACAAAAAATAAAAACATAAAAAAGATGTGCTCTACGTGAGTAAATGCATGAATGCAACAATTAGTTTTGTAACTAACAATAAAAACTAAGCTAATATTTTTTTTGAGTTAATATAGAAAATACCAGGAAAAACACAGCAATAATATTATCTTTTTGCACCGTTGATCCGCTTCGATAATCCTGAAAAAATATAAAAAGTAAAAAAACTAATTTGAATAAATAAAAATTAAGGAATTAATAAAATTAATTCTAGTTCCTAGCAATGACGCCAAAAATTTGATGTGTTAAAAATATGTAACTGTAAGTGCACAATGTCAAATTGAAGAACTGACAAGTACATGTCAAACAACATAGACTAGATTAACTTTAATGTATCCTTAATATTTATTTTAGGCGAATTAGAAATAAATATTGGAGATTGATTAACTAGAATATGAAAACTAATATTGAGGAAGCAACATAGGAATCCAAATCCATTAAACAATAAACATAATAAGTAATTCAATCTCTTCTATCTTTATAACTTAATTATGATTTTGATCTGATTTTCCTTTAATTTAGCAATTTTACAATTAACGTGGGCAAGTATAGACTATAAAAATTTAAGGATTAACTATAACCCATCAAAACTTTTTTGAGCAAGCATGAATTATGAAAAACTCATATCTTAACAATAATATATCAAAACCTCTTAATTAATTTAAAATCACTAAGAACTATAAAACGAAGGTATTTCAGTAACGAAACATGAATGCAAAATTAATTAAATATAAAAGCATAAATAATAGAGGAGATAAAAAATATTACTATGAATAATTATTTAATTTCATCTTCATCCTAGATGTAAAAAATTAACTAGACATGAAAATAAATAAACTAACTAAAATAAAGAAGAGAAGAATATTAAAAATAAATAAGAAAACTCCCTTTAATTAACGATCATCCAACAAACGTACAATGAAGAAGTAATTTATTCCCTACTTCTACTTCTATCCTAAACTAATACAAAAATCCGCATCCTTCTCTCTAAAACAAGAGGCCTATTTATAGGAAAAATAAATTTGAACCCTACTTTAGATTCATTGAACTTAGACACTTCTGTTCTTTTTTTCCCTCTTCTTTTCTTATTGACTTCAATCTCTATATGGTAATCTTCTAAGAGACGGAAAATTATGTGTATCACTTTTTCATTCATTTCATTTTGCCAATTCACAAGAAAAGAAAAACTCATTTCTTGCCTACATTCTCTCTCTTTAAAAAGCTTTCTCTCTCTTTTTATCAAAAGTTCTAATCAATTGACAAGAGGAAATTGGTCTAAGTATTTGAGATACGTTATTTGATTTGATTTATTTAAATTATTTCTTGCTTATTTAGATTTATAGATATACAAATATAAATTTTTATACACAATTATATATATATATATACACACACATACACACATATTTAATCTATTTATCAAATAAAAAGTCAGTACTCAGACACCGAGATTATAGCGGAGATATTCATCTTAAGTGATGGAATTAGCCGAACGAGTGCGCAAAGTTCTAAGTGGTCTTTTATTGATCATATTATTTATATAAATATCGTAAAGTAGATCAACACTTGATCGTTCAAAACAACCCCGAGATATTCTTCTTACAAAGTGAATTATCGAACCATATTCGAAGTTCTAAGTGATTTATCAAAAATATTTATATAAGTATTAATTGTGAAACTATAAATTTGGTCAGTACTTAGATACTGATACAATTTGAATTTATTCACTCTTGAGCAAATGATAGTGTGAATTATTCAAACGGTATTTAAAATCCTAAGTGGCCTTATTTATAATTATTCACATAATAGATAAAATATTATTATATATACTTTGAGTTAAACAAATATATTTGTTATATCAAGTATTATGGCGATTAATTTATTATACTTGATATTCATCATTGCAATTATTTGATCATAAATTTATTTATTCATAAAATACTTATTACATAATATAAGAGTTATTTAAACTTTTATATCACAAACTTAGGTGAATATATCTCGCTAAATGCGAACACACCACTCGCTATAAAAGTTATTTAAACTTTTATATTTGAAATCAAAGTCTTATCTCATTTAACATAGGAAGAAATTTTTTTATAAAGAATAAATAATTCTTTATAAGTACGCATAAAAATTAAATATCTACTTATATAGAAACATATTTGATTCAAAGCTTAAAACAACTTATATGCTTACTCGTAAATATTTTCACTCTAAATATAAAAATTATTTAAACTTTTATATTTGACCTTAAAGTTATATTTGTTTAACCCATTGAAAAACATTTTTGTTATAAAGAATAAATAATTCTTTATAAATTTACATTAAACTATATACATATCTCGCTTATACATGAGTATTTTTTGAGCTAAGCTAAAATTAATCTACCTTCTTAATCAAGAATTTTATTATACAAGTATAAAAGTTATATTTACTTGTATAATAGAAAGCATAAATATAAATCTTCTTACACATAAGCACATTTCACATATATATAAAGGTCATTGAACTTTTATATAATTACTTGATTTTTAATTGTTATCGCTTATTTGAGAAGTATCGAATATAAAAGTTAAACTTTTATATATATTTGTACTAAATTCTATCTGCTTATTTGAGAAGCATATCTTTGTTAAATCTTTTGTAAAAGAAAAAAGGGTAGAGTTAGTTTATTTTATGTAACTGTGAGAAAAATGAGTAATTCTTTGACCAAGACCAGAGTCTTAGAGAGATTAGCTAGGAGTTGGGTCTCTAGTGTACTTTTGAGATGAGTAAGAGACTGTCGTTTCAAGACCAGATCATAGAATAGAACTGAACTCAAAAGAAAAGTATAACTAAGCTTGAGGAGTGAGCTGAGAGCTTGTTGTCTAAGATAGATTAGTTAAGAATAATTAAAAATTTGTCTATAAAAACTTTGTAAAGGTTTCTCCGCTTGTTGAAGGAGTTTTTATTACAAGAAGTAATAGGATCTCAAGTCCTAGAGAGTAGCTTAAGACTGGACGTAGCAACATACCCGTGATGTATGTTGTGAACTAGACAAATCTCTGTGCATTGGGTGATTGAATTTTTACTATCTTGTATATTAATTTTTAACACTTCAAATTAATTATCCAAAAAATTTAAAAATGCCTAAGATAAATTTTTAATCTGTAATAATCTATTCAACCCCCTTCTAGATTATTATTGGACTTTCACATTCTACGATCCAATAAGTGTTCAAAGTTGCTAAGTACCAGAAGATGTCAAGCCATATTGCAAAGCTTAGCAGGACATCAAGGATTATCATGAGTAATTGCTAAGAACCAGAAGAAGTCAAATATCAATGACAAAGATCAACAACACCGAGAAGATGATCACAATCAAGCTGTTAAGTACTAGAAGATGAAAGAGCTTAAACACCATCTTAACAGCATATCCAACACATCAACATAGGTTTGAGTGACCTAGTCTTAGTAACCGAATTGGGTTTGAGTGACCTGATCTTCGTGATCGAATTGGATCTGAATGACCTGATCTTAGTGACTCGATGTCAAGACTAAGTAACTTGAAGGAACCTTAGTAGTTCAGTTGTAAATGGTCGGAGTGACCTTATCCTTAATGGATATGCTGCTCGTTAGAGTAGAAGAGTGAATTAGGAGTTATTCAGTCTGCAAATCACTTAAAACATCTTGTGTCGTTTATTTTAACTCATTTACATTTTGTCTATATATATTGTTATATCTGCTATGTATGTTCCAACCACAAGACTACATTTAATTAGATCTTTGATTTCCATAATCTTTAAGGGGGATTTTTCAAAGAATATTCCGCTGTGCATAATTAATACTGATTAAATAATTACTTGATAATACATCTTTAAATAATCAAAAAATTTAAAAAATATATTCAACCTCCCTTCTAATTACATCTTTAATTAATCAATTTTTTTAAAAAAGTTATTTGTTCTTCTACATTTGGTATTTAGTTTGTTAACGTGTGAGTACTTACGTTATTTCCATTTTATTTTGGTATTATATTAGAGCATTAACAACAGTTTCCCTAATCAACTTTCTATTCTCAATTTTGAAGAATACATCAACAAATTATTATCCAACAGTTTTTTTATCCTTATTTAACTCTCTATTTTAATCTCTATAAAGGATTTTACTCCCCAGTATGAGGGAGTCAAAAGACCGTTCTCTATATATACAAAATGACATTTCACACCCTCATTTAAGTGGACAACTCATCAATCATATATCTTGACATTTTTTACTACTTTATTTTCAAATTATAAACTTAATATTGACTTATTTTTTAAAAATTAATTTCAAACGTATTCAAATTTAAAATTGATATAAATTTATTTAATTTATGTCAATATAATTATAAATATTATAAAAGTACTATTAATTATAAAATTTAATATTTTCAAAATTTAAATGTATCATATTAAATTTAAATTTAAAAATATCACAAATTAACTTTTAAAAGTTAATATTGATACATTTGCAACTACAATCCATTCAATATTTACTCCATAAATTACTTCAAATTTAAAATAAAATAAAAAATTATTTAAAAGTGGAATATAATTGATAAATTATGCTCCCTCTTTTATAAATTATAAGATTATTATTAATTTGATGTTTTGATTGTTGGAACTTTTAAATTTTAACTTTTAACTTTTAAATTTTATTATTTAAGGAAACAATATAAGGAACCTGTTGGGTACATAATGAAAAAATTGAATCCCTATTTTGCAGAATGACCCAATAACACTACAGAGTAGGGATAAATATAAGGAAACTGTTGTGAATGCTCTTACATATTTATATACAAGTATGATAAATCAATCTTAACACGCAACTACAAAATAAAAATTTACAAATGTGACTATTTTATTTTATATAAAGATAATATAATTAAAATAAGAAAAATAATTTATATATCGATTAATTTTATGTCAAACGTGAACATTGACTAACGTAGAACTGTACGAAATTAAATATAACAGTAATATGTAGATCTCTTTTTCACATCATCTTATTCAATGTATTTATATATGTCTATATTTAATATTAACATAAATTTCACGTCATATATAAAAATATTCTTGAAACAATAAGTCAACATTTTGATTTAAAGAAAACAAATAACAAAACACATACAAGTACACAAGCAAATTAAACCAAACAAAAGGAAAAACCCAAACATCTCCATTCTCCACACTTTGAGCAACTAATTTGAAGAGTCAGTTATAGTGCCCATCCATGCTGGTGGTAGCATTCCTGTTTGCTCATGAACAGTCTTGAACAATGGTGGCAACATCTTATAAATCCCAGCAACTTCCTTCATACCATTTCCACCACAAATTCCACTCCCATCCACACTTTCTCCACTCCCGTTAGACCAAATACTAATCTTTGGCTGCAGTCCACGCACTGCATCGCCATTAATCTTGGCGATTTCTTGATACATACCACCATTAATCATTAAGTAATCCCTTAACGCCGCATAATTTCCTCCCAAAGAACTTAAAAGGGTGCTTAAATAAGTGCCTTGAGCTTGTGCTAGTGCTACAAGACCTTCGGCTTCTTTCTGTTTTGCGTATAATTCTCCATCGGCTACTTGTTGACGAGCGTAAAATGCTGCCTCGGCGATTGCCTTTTGTGCCTGGGCTTCTTTTTCTTTCTGGTAGAGAATCGCTTCTGCGGCTTTTTGTTTCTTGTAGAACTCCCAGTTTGCTTCTTGTACCTGTGTTTTAAAAAAAGTTGAAAAAAGAAAAAAAAAGCAGTAGCTCAATGAGGTTGTTCATTGTTTGCTAAACTATGAGAGGGGCAAGGGGAATTATTTTCAGAACCCCTTCCAATGATATATCATTAAATCGTCCTTCCGCAAAAAAGAAAAGAACGGGAAAGCTTAAGTTTTTTAATGGATAAAATAATTGTCCAATTTTTGTTGAGAAAATTTTCGTTCAAAAATAGACGAATTTAGACGAATAAATTAAGCAAATCTTTTATAATTCTTATTATATCCTTATATATACTACAAACCAATATTTTTAGAGTCGGACCTGTTATTAAGCCGAAAAAATTATTGGGTGAATGAGTCATCGGTTCAACTAGTGGTTGAACCATTATTGAACCGATAACATCATAAATATATAAAAATATATATTATTAATAATTAATAAAAATTTAAAATATCTTATTTTTGATAAACTAAAATATAATGAATTTAAATTACAATAGTACTAAAATTGGTTAAATTTAATATTAAAATGTTTTGGTATAAAAAAATATTAAAAATTGAGTCGCTGGGTTAATTTAATCGATTTTACCAGTTGAATTATCGGTTCGACCGGTGGTCAGCCAATTCAATTTGGGTTTTGACTAAACTGGTCCAATTGACCAAACACACCAAAATCAACCGGCTGGGCCAGTATGGGTTTCAAAACATGGCTAGAAACACATCAAAATAAATATAAAGATAAAGAAGGTGGACTAGGATATATAATCTCCATTTCAAATGAAATGGAGATTCTCAATTCTTTATATATTTTCTATAATCATTTCTCTCTCCCATCATCATGATGTCATATTCCAACACTTTTTAAATCTGGACTATGAAATGGAGACTCTCCAATTCATTTAAAATGGAGAGGATCCTAATTCAAAGAAGGTTGATAATATTATTCTACCATGGAGAGAGATCCGAAGGTGGGGACACGAAACTAGCCGGTATTATCGCACAATGGTTAGAGAGACAAAGATATGTAGGACGTTAAGTGTGTGATCGATTCTGACGAGGACGTTGAAATTTAAGTGGAAAAATTTGTAACGCTCTAGTACCACATCCTAACATGTGGGATATTTGAATGTGTATATAAAGACTCAAATTTGCATGCTATCATTACTACACATTTAATCATTATTTTTTATCTGAGTCTGTGATGAGTTAAAATGACCTAAGAAAATATGTGATTTAAGATTTTGTTTGAATGAATATGCATGATTCGATTCAAATTTAGATTCGGAATTTACTAAATAGGTACTATTTACTCTTTTTTCCATTAAAGAGATTTATCAAACATTTTTATGCATTAAAAAAAAATGTTTTGAGTTTACAACTCGCCCTATATCATTCCCCTTTATTGTTAGACCATTTGAACGGGTATATTACATATACATACACAAACATGTATGACTTAATTGTGATAAATTACTCATAACTTGCAAAGAAAGAAGCCATGCATTTTTTTCCTCCTACAATTAAAAATTCTATTATTAGATGATTATAAAGAGGCTATGACTTTATTTAATTTTGTATATAGTCAACGTCTAAGTAGGCAACAAACATGGCTGAATAAGTTGACAATTGGAAAAACCCTAGCAGATACCAAAGTTGCTACTTGGTCATCGAAACTATACATTTCTGGACTATACTATTCTAAATATCTTGGTATCATTTAATTTTGCTTGATAGGTCCTGTAATCCTTTTCTTAATTTGGCCAAATGTCTACCATAACCTAAAATAAATCAAATATATATATGATGATCAGTTATATCCAATATATTATTTGATTATATCTTTTATAAGTGTTTAAATAAGATATGCTGTTAATTTAATTGAGTAGAGTACATATTAATAATATTATACTTGATTTTAGTCAACACTCACATACTCTTTTTTTTTTGCAAGTAGTTAATTGACTAATCCCTTGAGTATTCCATGGACATGATTCAATATAATTAACTTTTCTCACCATTATAATTATTTTGGGCTTACAATTTCATATCAATATTCATGATGTCAGACTAAAAATATATATTTAACAACATTTATATATTTATTTAAACAATAGTAATATTTATTTTTAATTAATGACACTTGTTACTCTATCATATATACCTATAATATTATTTTGTGTAATAAAATTACATGTACTCAGTGTATACACAAACACTATTAAAATCATCACACTTCATTAATAAAATATTAACGTTTAATTAATAACGCTTTAACACTGCTTTATTTACTGTTATATAATTAAGTGAGTAATGTAAGGTTGTGTAGTATAATTTTTGTTTTACCTTAGTTTCATACTCCACACTAGCCTTGCTCAAAAACTCCGCCTTAAGCTTCTCCGTCTGCGTCAACGCATTCATCCTCTCCACCTCCTTCTGCAGCTCCGCCGCCCTCAACTGCACCGCCTTGGCCGCCTCCACCTCCGCCACCTCCGCCTCCTTCGCCCACCCAGCCTTCCTCTTCGCCAACTCCGCGTTCGCCTCCGCCACCTCCGCCTCCCTCTCATTCTCAAACACCTTCACCTCACTCCTCACCCTAATCTCCTCCTTCTTCCCTTCCCCTTGCCTCTTTACCGCTATAATCTTCGTCTCCGCGTCAATTTTCGCCGCGTTCTGCAGCGTCTGCCCATCCCTCAGCTTCGATCCAATTTCCCCCTTCATCCTCGCCTCGGCCACATCCACCCTCGCCTGATTCGCCGCCTCCATCTGCGTCTTTTGCCCTAAATACGAGAAATACTCATGCCCCGGCACATCCACAAGTTGTTTCACATTCGCGTTATAAATTAACAAACCGAATTGATTCAGCTCGAGCTGAACTTTCTCGAACACCTCTTGTTTAAAATCTTTAGTTCCTTTAAAAACCTCCTCCATAGTCATCGAGGCGGCTAAAACTCGCGTTTCGCCTTCAATAATCCCTTGCACGAGCTCTTTCACATGGTGGGAGAGTTTATCGTGGGGAGAAATGAGCTTGGCGTATTTTAGCAGGCTGTCGGGGTCGTCGAGGCGGGGCCCGATGGTGAAGACGGCGGGGAGGACGAAGGGGAGTTTTTCGGCGCTCATGGCTTGGACTTCGAAGGTGTAGTTGACCGGAGAAACGTCGAAAATCGCGTAGGATTGGCCGGGGAGAATCCATGCTTTTTTGGCAATCTTTATGTCGGTTATTCCGACGCCGGTGATGACTAGGTATTCGGAGGCGCTAGCAACTCTATACATGACTAAAGCTTTGAGGCAGAAGGGAGGGAAAATATGGAAGAGAGGGTTAATTTGGGAGGTGGAGGATATATGTTGGTAAGTTTAGTGTGCGACTGTGTATTTATAGAAAAGAAGCCATGAGTGGGAATAGAATATTGAGTTGATTTATGTGGTAGTTTGGACATTACAATGGATTTGTTTGTCCTTTTATTTTAGTCTAAAAAATAGGAGGTATATTTTTAAAATGAATATTATTATACCGAATTGAGTCATGTTATATATTGTTAAAAACTTTTACAGAATTAAGATTACGATACATTTTAACCCATAATAATGGATATATATGATTATAAGATTGACTTACTGCAATATCCAATGTATGGTTAAAATATTATCAACAATAGTTTTTCAATTTTCATGTAACTCGCAATACAAAATTTAATATATAAAATTGTAAGATATATTATTTTTCTAACATATTTTTGTCTTTTAATTATCTGTTCCAAAATTATAAATAAACTTTTAAATAGATTTTTAAGGAAAAATTATACTCGTATCAGTATGATATCAAGTGTTATCACCAAGAACCTTCAAAATAGTAATTTATTCCTCCAATATATAAGATCAAAATTGATTTTTGAAGTCAGTTTAAGAAAATTTCAAATTCAGAATTTACATAAATTTATTTAATTTAGTAAATGTAATGATAAATATTTAAACTATTTAAAAATAATGCTATTAATTATAATATTTATTATTTCATAATTTTTGTTAAATTATAACAATTTTTTGATTAAAAGTATCTCAAATGGACTTTTAAAAGTCAATAATATTGAACTTATTATTTGGAATTGAAAGAGTATATCTCTATAATGTCCATAATAAATAATAACTGACGAAATTTTCTACCCATTTATTTTGGATGACTTTATTTCCGATCAAATTGTCGACAAAAAATAATTAATTCGGATGAAAAATTCATGGGAATTAATCTTTTTTTTTTTAGTGGTGGCATATATATGATATATAGTATTCAATATACCTAGAATATAAATAATGTTAAGAGATTTATGTCATTTTACAATTTAAATTGAGAACGAATTAAAAAAGAAAATGTTTGTCGGAGAGAGTATAGATGTTGCTTTACGTTTTATCATACGGTGCTGTCAATGAAACTACAAGGAATTTGCATATAGACAAAACTGAATTGATTGGCAATGTACATGATCTTTACAGAATTGACTTATAAAGTCGGTAAAATAATGAAATGTTTTGCAGTTTTCTTTTGGATTTTTCTATGAAAAGAGATAAATAATTATTGTAAAAGAAAAATGACAAATTGTTATTGAACAACTTAACCGTACAATGTCTAGTACATCGAAATAAAATATAGATAGATAGGTAGGATAATCCTAAGATTCAACAAGGTGATAGATTTGGCAGCTGTTGATTTTGTTTTGTTTTGGTTTTTTTAAAGCACTACAAGAAAAAGATTTTTTTGCGACCGCATGCAGTTGTTAATAGGTCGTACATAGTTTGATTGTTGTGTAGACATCTGCGATCATCTTTAGCGATCGTCATATCAGCGACCACCAAATAGCAACCGATTTCGTCGCTGAGCTGAGTCATCGCGGGTCAGATATCAGAGGTGACGTGGTCCACGTGTCAGCGACCAACAATAGCGACCGACGCGGTCGCTAACACCTTCGAGTCATATACGATCGCTGAAAAGTATTAGTGACCGAATGCGGTCGCTGATGTGTAATATTTTTTTAAAAAAATTGTCTGTTTTGTGGATTTCCTAAATTTTTTTACCTGTTTTGTACGTGTTTTATATCCCAACACAATAATATATATAAATAAACTAACATCCATACAAATTCATCGATGTATATCCGTCGATATCCATATATACAAGTACCGTCCGAGTAAAATTTATATATAAATGTCATAACGTACAATAAAAACACGTATTCAATTCACTACAACAAAAAGGTTTATTTCCGACAGAATATTCCGTCGGAATTAAGCATAATATGTCGAGTTTATGTTAATTCCAACAGAATATTCGGTCAGAAATGCAGTCGGATATAAGCACATCGAAATTATGTTCGTCCATATTTCAGTCGGAGATATATATCCTCAACCGAACTAACCTCGACGGAATATTCGGTCAAGATTAAGATATGGTCGACTGAATGTCATCCGTCGAGAATAGTCGGTTGATACTAAACATGACACGTGTTTAGAAGTGGCTTAATCTTGGCGGAATTCCGTCGAGCTAGGATAGTGCTATTCCGTCGACGTTAGCCCTTTTTTAAAAAAATATTTTTTTTTTGTTTTGGCAATATCCAGGGTAATAATACCCACATTTTTTGTACCTGTAAACCTATTTTTTTTCCAATAGCACATAACACACAAATATAATTCAAGGCCAACAATAATGACCAACATGAATATTAATTACCAAGGTCAACTTGAATATGACATTAAACTAAAGTTCTAATCAACTAAAGTATATCAAATATGCATTTAAACTAACGTAAATATGTCAAACTAAAGTAATGGTAAATAAAAGCTACAATACGTCAAAAATCAGCTAAACTATTAAAATTTACATCACATTAAGCTAAAAACTAAGTAAATATATACAAATCATATACAAAAACTATATATGTCATGGGCCGCCATCGTCGTCCAACTGCTCAGCATCGTCAGCCTGATTGTCACCCTGTTGAGACAATATAATGTAACTTATTAGTCCATATATATAATACAGTTAAAGATAACTAATTAAATGAAAATTACATAACATGCAAAATATATACTTGAATTATATTATGAATAGTATACCTTAGTAGTCGAGGGCTGACTTAGCAACGACCCAAACGCATCCAGTAGTAAGGTAACAACCATTCGAACAATCTCGTCTCGTAAAGCGGCGAACTGCTCCGGAGGGATACCCGTACTCTCGACGGTGGCACCAGCTGCAATGTCCTGCGCAAGCTGATAGAGGCGAGAACTGCTAGGTAGGTCCCGATGACGGAATAGCGGATTCGTCTCAAACCTCTCTGAGCAGGCAGCCACAACCCGCTATAACAAAGCATTATCTAAGCCAACGCCCGTATGTGATAGTCCTACGGGGGCTCTCAGATGCAGACGCTGGCTAGAGCCTACAAAAATAAATATAACGTGAATAATATTATAATTAAGTTTACTTTATTCATAAACAAGAAATAAACTAAAATATTATACGTCTAAGCGATAGGTATAAGGTTGGTATCTTTAAGAACCCCAAAGACTCGATAATTCTAGGTAGTGCTAGTGGGAGTATCCTGAGATGCGACCCAAAGAGTCGTCTCCTTATCTTGAGATAAACTAATCTCACAGGCGGAGGACGGTGGGATCGGTAGATCTCAAGATCGCCCCTAGCGATCAAGCAACTCTATATCTATTTGGGTGCAAGCTTCTAAACAGGTCTGTAATATAATATATATGTACATGTGAGGTAACTTTGTATCATCCTATAAATTACGTAATATGATCCTAAAGTACAGAGATTATAGTAAATGTATTACCCGTATAGCGAGTGTTGCTGGAGACATCATCGATCCCGAAGTAGAATCCTTCAGCGTATAGACTATATCCCAAAACTCCATCATAGTAGGAGGTCGGCCCAAGCTACTCCGCATGGCCTAAATCATGTACATTAATTAATATTATCTTACTTTACTATAGTTGTAGTTTAATATTAAATTAAACTAAATATAAATACATACCGACTTAAACTCTTGAAACGACTGCGAGCCAGAAGTATGTACAACCCGTAGCTGGCCTCGATTCTTCTTCATCTACTCAATCTTGGTCTTGAAGGCAGCATCATCCCAATACGTACACATGGCATCCCATGCTGCATTTGATACTGCCCGACTGATGCTGGCGTATAGTAGTCCCAGGTGATTCTTCTACTGCTCGGACTGCCCTCATACACATCTTATATAGTCAGTTGGAATAGTTCTTTGATATGTGCACAATAATAATGGCATCACCATCTGCCTCAGTGATGCTGGGATCGTATCTATAATACCTCTATCAAATGGACATAACGTACGTATAATTAATTATTTGAAAAATATGTAAATAACTTGAACCTTGATTTAATATATGTAATTCGACTTACGTGAAACTCCCGCAACATTGTCACCATAAAGCTAGAATCGTAACGCGAGTACTTGCTAAATCGTATGTAGCCAGTCGGGAGATGCGCCAGACATATAGCATATACGTTCTGCTTAGCGACCGAATCCATAATACTAGAAAACAAAATTTGTATGGAATATTTTAATTTATTAATCACATAATAATATCATTCTAATTGAACATAAGTGATATATTAAAGTTGAAACCTAGTGTAAGACCCCAAATTTTATGAATAAAGATTAATTTTCTCGAAATATTTTTTTGAGTATTAAGATGTGGATTTGATATATTGTTATAGTTGTGGGTAGTATTTATAAATTTTGCAAAGTATGCAAGTTGTTATAAAATATTCGAATGGTCGGGGAATATTCATTTTATTAGAGAATATTCATACAACGGCGTAATTATTGGTGGACCCCATAACAGAATTACTGTCGGAACGAGAAAACGACAAAAATATATTTATATAAAAATAACGGCGAAAGTTTTACCGTTAAACTATTTAAATACCCGGTGGTAAAAGTACAGTAATACGCGTGGTTGCATAGTACCACACGGTATTGATTATTGATGCTTATGTGAAAAGTCACTCAATTTTATTCAATTATTGTCATAGTAATTGATGCATAGCATCTCTCATATTATTGATTCAATTATTGTCACAGTATCATCTGCATAATATTTTATATTTTTAAATCAATAATTGAGACGACAAAGTTATTCATATTATTATTTGTAATATTGACGATGTCTAGAAAGTTCTGTCGAGGAAAGGGCTTTGGTCACCTAATTGTGTGCCAATAGAGAGAAATCCTTATTCGAAAGCCCACTCTTTCTTGGGAATAATCTGGTTGTTAAATACTGTGAGTTATAATATTAATGATGAATAAGTTGTGTGGATTAAAGATGAAATTGATATTTCTATTGTGTTGGGATTATTACTATTAGTGGAAATAGATATTTATTTGGATAATAATTGATTTCTGGAGATTAAATTGACCAATCAGGTAATTAATTGCTATTAGTTCACATGCATATAACTATTTGTTCACATGAATGGAACTATTAATTCACATGCATGTACTATTGATTCACATGCATGTACTATTAGGGGAGGTGGTGCAAGTTTGATAATACTTGTAGGACTAAATAAAAAATAGAGGAAAAGATGAAGGTAATATACTATAATAATTCGAGCCCCAAAATGTGAAATTATTGAAACTATGTTTTCCTATAAATAGAAGCTCATTCTTCTTTCATTCTTATCAATTCACTAAGACTCACAAGAGCAATTATAGAGAGAGAAGCTATAGAGAGAAAGAAGAAGAGTATTCTGCTACTTCACTATTGCAGTATCCATTCTTCTACTAAGGTAAGAGATATTATTTCTTTCGTATTCGTAAGGGATATTATTTTTGTTCAATATTCGTATAGCATAATATTTTCTTCTATACTCTGTAGTATGTAAGTAATATTATTTCATTTCGTATCCCTAATTCTACACTCATTTTGTTGAAGTATTGCTTCTATACTCCGTGAAATTAGTAGAATATCCTTAAAATTTGCGCTTCATCTAGTATCGTTTCACAAGGATATTTTTCTGAACATTCTTGTTAAAATTTTAAGCTTTTCATGCTAGAGTACTATTCATGGGTATTATTCATTTATACGGCACTATTCATATGTACGGTACAATTCATAAATATGGTACTATTCACAAAGTACTATTCATAGGCACTATTCATAAATACGGTACTATCCATAAAGTACTATTCACGGGATACTATTCACAAATTACTATTTATGGGGTACTATTCACAGAGTACTATTCTCGAAGTACTATTCACTCGGGTACTATTCACCCGGGGTACTATTCACGATGAAAAATTGATTCTTTTCTGTTCAAAATTATTTTTGATACGTGAATATTATTCTTGAATTTTACTCCACAAAGCAGTATCATGTTGACCATTTTGAACGTTTTTAAACTTTGGATAAATTTAAAGTCTTTAATATTTATCTTTGATCTCGTTTGATTGAATTTTTATATCATTGTCATCATCATCATGCTTATATTGTGATGAAAGTCATCTTCAGCCAAGGGTGCAAAGATGAACTGTTGATCGGTATGATTATGACCAGGGATTATTCAATGTAATCACGACCTGTAATGTTACAAGTGAGGTGGATTATTAAGATGAGTCTCAGCGACAGTTATTGGTATAATCATGACCAAGCGTTCTCTTCGGCCAAAGGTGCAAAGATGAATTGTTGTTTGGCATGTTCATGACCATTGGTGAAAACACGAATATCCTTGGCCCATAGTGCATGTGTAAGAACCCGAATTTTTAGAAAATATTAAAATAAGAATTTAGTGAATAAAATTCTTAAGGCATGTGAAAGGTTCAAATAAAAATGTATAATGTGTTACGAGGTATGTGGTATTGTGTTACATAGGGTATTATGCGCTATGTAATAATTGAGGTTGTGTTTAATAAATATATATCATTATTATGTATTTATTATGAATTGTAGAGATGAATTAGTAAGAAGATGGATAAGATTTATCTATTGATATTAAATAATTTATGTGAAATTATTTTATTATGGTAAGTTGGTGACATTAAAATATCTTTGATAATCACCAATTTCTTGAGTATTTGTATGAGTGAATATCAAGTCTAAGGTAGTGCAATCATACTCTTTAATGGTTGATGTATAGTAGCTGGGCTAAACGATTCCTTCAGAGAGCGGAGGTATATACGAATTGGTAACCGATCTAACTCACTATGAAAATAGTGTAGACGAGACGAAAACTAATTTGTTGGTTGTTTGTCGGAAACCACTCAGTGTACTATATTGAATACTATTAAAGACTCGATGTGTGTTAGGTTTGGACATGTATATATGTACGTTGACGAGAGAAGAGAATCGATATACCTTTGAAGTAGTTAGAGAATTATTAAGTAAATTGATACACGGCGAGAAGTGATGCATGTATGTGTTATATTTGAGTATGGTGTTATTGGTGGTATGAAACCGTAAAGGAGATGTATAGTTGGTTAAACTAATAAGGGAGATAGAGTTTTAAAACTCGAAGCGTAATCCTTGAATTGTTAAGGAAAATAGTAATCGATGATGCGAAACCAAATAGAGGATTGATGTTAGTTGAGTTAATTCTTAAGGAGGATGTGTAAAGTGTTTAGAAGTGTAAGGTTTCAGTTCTGCTAATGCAAAACTTATGCACTTTGCAAATTTGGTATGGTATAATCGCACCATTACCAAACTATGACTAAGTAATTTGCTTAGTCTGTGAAAACTCTAAGTCAATTTATGAAATGTGATTTGCAAGCCATGTATACTAATAACTCTTATAAGGTCATGAATGGTGACTTAGTGTTCATGAAGAAACTTAGTTAGCAAAACATGACTTGAATAAAGATTTCATTAATTAGCCCGGAATAAATATGGGTAATTAAGTAATATTATAGAATATTATATTATGAAGCTTTGCGTGGTAGTGACATGATATTAGTTCACTTATATAAGATGGTGAATTAACATATATGTTTAGCATAAGAGGATGAAAGAAATATGTTAATTAATATTGATATTTTAATATATTACATAGTATTGTAATATATAAAAAGGGTTGATATTTGAAAGGTAAATGATTAAAAGAACCGATATAGTTATAAGTAATTATTGGTTAGAGATTTATGCATAAGGTTAATATTGTATGTGGTGGTTAAAGAAAATTGTTTTGGGACAATTTATGGAAGAAATGAAATGAAAGAATTATATTAATTAGTGTTGTACATACTAATTATTGTGAGATAATAAATGATTAATACTAATTAACCGTTGTGATATTAAAATGTGATTTTGGGGTTGGGAATACCCAATTGAATTAAACTTAGCCCAATTAAAATATTAATGTGGACATTATCATTAAAAAGTATTATTATGTGTAATATGGAAAATGTGGATAGTAGTATATAAAATATCTATGGCCTAAGAATATATGAAGTGTGACATTTAATTGGGACTAATGATGTAAGGTACCAAGTAGTACGGCGAAGTCATATGTAACTTTAATACACCAATGATTAAATATCTGTGTATTCTAGAAACTGAGAAAGGAAATCAATGTTTTAAATAAATATTAATATTAAATAAGGTGTAATGTGATTATGTGAATAATAGAAATGATTATGGAACTACTCGGATAATAATACCTGACTGCGATATTTTATTACATGTATTTAATGTACATGGATTATATGATGTAAGTACATAAATAATCCCTAAATTTTCCTAATATAGTAACAATTGTACATTAAAATTACATTTGGGAGTTAAAATAACTAACTGATCAAAATGGAAACATATTGCCGAGATATAAGATTTATCAGTTAAGCAACTAGTACATGAACAGTGCCCTAAGGCTAAAATACGTAACTTCTAAGCAAGAAATCATTAGCTAAGAAGATGGCTGGTGGTGGGTTGTTGAACAACTCTCAAATAACCAATGTTTTCTTCCATTACACCATGAATTCAACCTTAGTGTAATGAAATTGCCCAGTCCAAGTTTTCTCTATAAATATAGTCTCCTTCTTCTATTTCACGTTTATTAAGTTGCTGAGAATTTGGTTATGGAAGTTCAGTAGTATTGAGATCAAGTAGAGGTTTGGAGTGCTATAGATAGAAGATTAAAGCCATAAAGAGGTAATGAATCTAATGTTCGTGTTTTGATTTCTAAGTCTTAAATTCCTTAGAAATAACAAGAAAAAATCACTTTTTGAGTTATAAATTTGATGGCTAAGTTTTGTTGTAATCCATGAATTATTGTTAGATGTTGTTAATATAGTCAAATGAGAAAACAATGAAAGTTAAACGGACCAAATTGGTTAAGAAACGAATCCGTAGTAGTGCAATTCGCTAAATATGTGAAATTATAGAAAAATGGCAATAATCTTGAATTAAAGTAATCAAGTTGTTTTTTTACGAGTTAAAGGTTGCTATCATGTTAGTTAAGGGTTACAAGCATGTAAATAAGTATTGTAGTTGAGTTTAAGTATGTGGCATGAAGAAATTGTGTTTGGGTTTTGAGCTCTGCAGAATCAGAGACTCTTACGAGCAAGTGTCAGGGAAGGCGCAATGCGCCCATTTCTAGCGATTCATTTCGGTAGCAATTGCTTGGCAGTATAATTTATCTATATATGTTTGTTTTGGGATAGGTAGCGATTCTTGTGCCGATCCCACAATACAGACAACTGGCTCGCTGCCTGTGCCTTTGGTGATCGCTTGAGGTTGTCTGCTACAATCTGTTAAGCCATGACATGATTGGTAGAGCTTAATTAGGCATGAATACAGGTTTAGCATGTGGTCTAAAGTTCCCTTGCCTATATGTGTTGCATTGGTTTATGTTAATATATGTTTCGAAAAGAAACTTAAAGATTTTGAAAACAAACTTTGATGAATTTGTGTACCTTTAATTCCGACCTTGATAGTATATATATGAGGTCTAATTATGCATGATAAAAGATTCAAAGTTGGATCGTATGTGTGATAGATAACTTGTTTTGGTTAAAATGATTTCAAAGGCAACCTCGAGCATGTTTTCGAACTTAAGCGGTATTACATATGAGTATTTAGATTTTAAAAGCTTGAGATGCCATGTTATGTTTCATTATGTCACTAAACATAAGTCTTATATGTTAAACATAATGGAAGTATACCAAGCACGAGGTTAAAGCATGTTTTAAAGTGTTAAACAATGCTAGTTATGAGTAAAAGATATGAATATGTACGAGCATATGTAGTAAAGATTATGTGACCTCTTTATGAGAACATAAGGCTAATTAGTACACCTTGCGATTGCATAACCCTATTTGGTTTTGATTCGTGAAAATCCTAAACTAAAGTCCCTAACATATAAGGATGAACTTGAAGTGGTCATACAAGTATGCAAAGACCTCTAGCGTGTATGCATGTTAAGTGTAAGTGTCTAAGTGTATTAAAGTATGGACTGAAAATAGGAAGTGAAAAGCTCAGTCTTGGTTTGGCGGGGGGACACGCAATGTGCTGTAGATCCCTAAGCTTCTAGACATGGGCGTGCTGCGCGCCATCCTGCAGTTTGGAATAAGTTCTATTTTTGATCTGATGTTTGCAGCATGCCTATATGAATAATTTAACTTGTAATATATGATCAATACGCTATGTAATATGTTAAGAAGCATGCTATGTGATAAAGATGAATGTTAAGCAGGGCTTTCGAATGTAAAGTCCAAAAGAATGTTTTCAAGATATAAAACAACGATACGTTGTTTAAATTCCTGATCTGATTTGTGCTATGAATATATAGGATAGCTGATGTGGTATGGAATTACAACTAAGTTAAACGTTTATGTATACGTTTGAACTTACCTATATGAGTTTTAAATGTGTCGAACAATTAGCAAGTCAAGTGTGTGAGACCCCAGATTTTATCAATAAAGATTAAAATGTTGTCGAAATAATTTTTTAATATTATGGTGTGAATTTGAGATAATATTATAGTTGTGGGTAGTATTTATAAATTTTGCAAAGTATGCAAGTGGTTATATTATATTCGATTGGTGGGGAATATTCGGTTTAGCGGGGAATATAAATACAACTACTCAATCATTGGTGGACCCCTATAATGAAATTATTGTCGGATTGAGAAAACGCATACAAAAATATTATATTGAAATAACGGCGGAAGTTTTACTGGTTGATCTTTGTTGAACTACTCGGTAGTAAAAGTATAGTAATACGTGTGGTTGCATAGTAGCACACGGTATTGATTATTGATGCTTATGTGAGAAGTCACTCAGTTTGATTCCATTATTGTCGATTAATAATATGAATTATTATAACGATAATGACGTTTTGTTTTATTCGTATTATTAACGTAATAAAACAGAAACATCTTTTTATATAAAACAGAATACTTTATTAAAGTTATTCTATAAATAGAATATATTATATTTTATTATGCATAGTGTTGCATAGTATTTTGCATAGTGTTTTGCATAGTGTTGCATAGTATTTGCATAGTAAAATATTTTATATAAATAGAAT
Source organism: Panax quinquefolius (assembly GCA_020205615.1). NCBI lineage: Eukaryota > Viridiplantae > Streptophyta > Magnoliopsida > Apiales > Araliaceae > Panax > Panax quinquefolius. The sequence goes on from CM035163.1 coordinate 54,799,042, forward strand.
ATATGATATTTTATTTAAAAGATTTTGCTTTAAATATGGACCGTCAGATTAAAGTAAATCAATACGGGACCGATTCATGGATTAATTACTATGCATTCTATTTTCCTATAAATAGAAGCTCATTCCTTCATTATTTTCTTACGAATTCTTTGAAACTCAGAGAGAGAAATTATAGAGAGAAGCTATGAGAGAAAATCTATAGAGAGAAAGAAGAAGAGTATTACGGTACTTCACTACTTTGATATCCGGTGTCTTTTTACGGTGAAGGGATATTATTTGTTGTACCGTAAAAGGGTGTTATTCTTTCTTATTCATGTAGAGAACTTACATTATTCCATTCATTATTATTCTGTTGGAATAACTTCGTAAAAGTGGCATACCCTATACATGACACGTGATATGCGGAATACCCTATACTTGGTGAAATCCTTATATTATTCCATTCTTATTTATTACATTGGAATAAACATGTATCTGTGAATTCCCTATACTTGGTGACATTCTTCTATTATTTTATTATTCCGTTGGAACATCCATGTATCTGCTTTACGGGATTCGGTTCCATTTTTTATTATTCCGTCTTTATTATTACGCCGGAATATCACCGTCTGCTTATTATGGGACTGGTTCCATCATTTATTATTTCGCATTTATTATTTTGTTGGAACATCCTATCGGTGTGAATTTCACGACTGGTTCCGTTATTATTATTACATTGGAATAACAAATCATGCCAAGTACCGCATACATGGTGATATCTTTTGTTATTCCATTAAATTATTATACCTAGTTGGTTAAAACTTTGACTTCTATACTCCATGAAATTAGTAGAATATTCTTGATATTTTTGCGTTTCATCCAATATCTTTCATGGAAATATTCTTCCGATCATTCTTGAAATTTACTCTCTAAAGCACAAGATCTTGTTGACAATTTGGGACGTTAATAATTCCCGGATAAAATAATTCTTGAACTTGTTTTATTGAATTATTATGTCATTATCATCATCCTCATGTTATATTATGTTATCTTTGGCTTACGTGCATAGATGAACTTAGTATGATTATGACGAGGATCATTCGGTATAATCATGGCTTGTTATAAATGATGTGACAAAAGTCCTCGGTGGCTGTAATGCGATGATGGATAGTTTTGGTATGATTATGACCGGGGTGATTTGGTATAGTCATGACCATTGATAATTTGATGAAAATCCTTGGCCAGTGGTACGGGGATGATTAGATATTGTGGTTTATTCATTAAAGCTGAGTCTTAGTGATAAAAATTGATGAAAACCTTTTAAAACCTAAAAGATAGTAGACTTTATTTTCTACTTGACTCTTTTAATGGATTAAGATATTCTAATCGCAGATTAAAGCGGTTGTCTATTGTATTTTATCGGTTTTAACATTGTTGAAGACTATTGATAATTTATTCGCATTATCTTAGTCATAATATTTCTTCTTTGGGCTAGTTGAGCTCACCCTTTCTTTCTTTGTTCTCTTGTGAAATGAGAATATATTTGGACGACGAGTTGGGGGAAGCAGTGATGGTCCTGAAGATAGCATTAGTAGTCCCTCACTATTCTGTAAAATAGTGTGATAATAATTGTAATGAGGACTCCTTGAGTATGGATATTGTCTAAATGACAATATTCCTATTAGAACTCTCAGTTTATGTATTGTCATATGTTACACGACAGATGTATAATTAAGTTTGTATTTGAATTTATGTACCATGTAAAAGTGGCGACCCAAGATGGGTGACGTATACCTAATTTTGGGGGCGTCACAGTTGGTATCAGAGCTTAGGGATATGATCCCTGGCTGAGATGTGAGATAAGAACTAGGAGGGGAGAGACGGGGAATTCCTTCGCTAATATGACCTACCTAAATTTATTTGGTATTTAATTGGTCGGTCAGAGTATAGGGATAATATGTGATACGTTAATTAACCTTTGTTTTGTGACAGTATTTGAGAATGGCATCTGAAAATGCTTAGATAAGCAATGAAGCACATGAGAGTGTTGATTCAGCTCAAACAAAAGGTAACGACCAACAACACGATAATAATCATCATTGGTGGTGGCGGCTTATCGAATAATGATAACCATCGGGGAAATTATCATGCCAAGAATGGTAACCACTTGATTGGTAATCATGGCAAAGATAATAGAAGTGGAAATTGCAAGAAGAGAAGGTCATTTAGCACAATTTTGTTTGTGCACCAAAGTCAAGTCTAGGCTGGACAAGTGGCACCCAAGGTGGATATGGATAAAACAAAGTCGTTGGTTTTAGGAAGTGCATTTTCATGACTTCTCAAAAGCGAGTAAAACCGAACGAAGTTAGCACGGGTTAGTTAATTATAAATTCATAAGTCTATACCTTATAAGATACCGGTTCTACCCATTATTTTATCTCTCTTGCTTTGCGTTCAACGTTTAAATTTGACTCAGGAGAAGTTAGACTTTGACTTATTGGTTGAAACTTTGTTAGTAGGAGCCTTCGTTCGGTATTATTTTTAAATCTTGTTTGATTCAAATAAACACTTTCACGTTACTGTCGATCTTATCTTTTGAAAATACTTGCCTTTGATGTGATTTTAGGAATCAATTGGTTAACTACTCATCATGCTTTTCGTAAGGTTGTTAGCTTTTATATTCATAACCAACTTTGTTGTGCGAATTCAAGTAACCAAACTACTAAAGTCAATTATTGTCATATCAAGCCATAAGTAAAGAGCCCCGATCCTTTCGTTGTTGACTTCCTTGTGTGGAATGCACCGCCGAAGCCGGACTTTACGTAGGCGACATCGTGAATGAAGATGGAAAGTTTATAGGTATCATTGTGAGGTGCTATCTAGGTTAAGGGATAGAAGTCACGGTTGGTATCAATGTGACGTACTATCCAAGTCTTGGATGAGAGTCACGGTTTTGAATGATATTTCTATTATTAATAAATTTCTGGCGTATTCTTGAAGACTTCTTAGCCTACTTAGAGCGTGAAATCGAATTTTGTATTGATTCCAAAGATACAAAAACCCATTTCTTAAACCCTCAAATATTTCTTCAACTAAAATGAGCAATTTACGTGGTTTATGATGAAAGTCATAATAAAAGCATTGGACTAATGAAAATCATGGGTATTCATGGTATTAGTAAGTGTTATGATGAGTTATGTTGGTTAGTATGTGAAAACATGAAAGTTTCTTAGAAATCACAAAGAGTTGAAAATCGATTTTGGTGAAAACGTAACATAAAATTCAATTGACCAAATCTCTTATTATATTTTGAATTTTTGAGTGTGGTCAAGTCCTAGAGTTAGATCTATGAGTTACCTAACTAATCCAAGTGGAATTAATGGAAAAGGTGTTGTAGATTTTGTGTGGATTGATTTTAGCAAAGGAGTGCAAAGCTGCAAAAAACAGAAAAATTTGCTGCCATGATTTTAGAGGGCTGTTTCGGACACTTAAATTATGAGAAAAATTCTGGCCTTTTGGGACATGAAGGTATATGGTATAAAGTACCTCCTGTCCAAAAATGAGCTCATTCGACTTAAAATGAGCAAGTTATGACTATTTCAATATTTAGGTTTTTTAGGCGAAAAATGGTATAAACAGGAGTTCTATAACTCCAGATGACCATGAAATTTAAACTAGAAGCTCACGTTAACATGTGTAAGGTCCTGCCAAGATTTGGGAATTTTGGAGTTAAACTTGAGGTAGCTAATTTCTTAAGGAATTAATTAGAAATTGATTTTGAAAAATAGTAAATGAATTTTAAAAATTCGAGAAAAATATATTTTCATTATGGGACTATATTATGCTAAATCCAAGAAAAGAAATATTTTTGGGACTAATTTGGTATTTTTCATGAAAATAGTTTAGTTATGAACATATGAGTTAAATATGTTATGTGAAGTAACAAAGTTGAAAATAGGATTTTATGGCTAGAGAATCCTATATAGAGTATATGCATATTTTTGATGAGGATTTGATAATTGGTGATGATATCTTATGAGTATGGCATTTTTGAATGATTAAATGCATTATATGGTAAAGCGTAAACAATTGAGATAAATTGTTTATAAATTTAAGAAGTGATTAAAATATTGTTATAATATTAATGATATTAGATTATGAGATTATTAAGTGATTGATAACATGGGGATATTCTTGAATCCTGGATAAATTATATTATAAATGTTTAATATTTATCCTTTATCTCATTTGATTGATTCTTTATATCATTATCCTCATGCTTATATTATGTTGAAAGTCATCATGGCTGTGTAGTACATAGATGGACTTGGTATGATTATGACCAGGGATTGTTCGGTATAATCATAACCGTAATTGAAAACACGATTATCTTTGGTCGTAGTGCATGGATAATTTGTGGTCGTGATACTAATGAATACACGATTATCTTTGGTAGTAGTGCATGGATAATATGTGGTGATGATACTAATGAATACACGATTATCTTCGGTAGTAGTGCATGGATAATTTGTGGTCGTGATACTAATGAATACACGATTATCTTTGGTCGTAGTGCATGGATAATTTGTGGACGTGATACTAATGAATACACGATTATCTTTGGCCGTAGTGCATGGATAATTGTGGTCGTGATACTAAAGAATATCCTTGGCCGTAGTGCAGGGATTATTCGATGATATGGATTAATTATTGAGTGAGTCTGAAAGAATGAAATATTAATTCATAGATGTGGTAAAAGTCATCTTTAGTAGTAGTGCATTGATAGACTTGGTATGATTATGACCAAGGATTATTCGGTATAATCATGATCAGTAATTGAAAACACGAATATCCTTGGCGATTGGTGCATGGATAATTCGTGGTCGTGATACTATTAAAGCTGCGTCTCAAAGATTATTGGTTTTTGAGTTGTATATCTTTGGCACATGTAGTGCAAAAGATGAATTGTTAATGAATATCTTTGGTGGGATTGCAAAGATGAATTTAATGTTTTCAACGATAAAGGTATTCAAGGTATCCTCACCTCTTTATCATACCAGGTACGTACCCTAATTTCGAGGGCAAAATTCCATAAGGAGGGGAGATTGTGAGACCCCAGATTTTATCAATAAAGAGTTAAATGTTGTCGAAATAATTTTTTAATATTATGGTGTGAATTTGAGATAATATTATAGTTGTGGGTAGTATTTATAAATTTTGCAAAGTATGCAAGTGGTTATATTATATTCGATTAGTCGGGGAATATTCGGTTTAGCAGGGAATATCCGTACAACGGCTCAATCATTGGTGGACCCCTAGCAATGTAATTATTGTCGGATTGAGAAAGCGACAAAAATATTTTATTGAAATAACGGCGGAAGTTTTACCGTTGATCTTGTTGAACTACTCAGTAGTAAAAATACAAGAATGTCAAATGTGGTTGCATAGTAGCACTGCGGTATTGATTATTGATGCTTATGTGAGAAGTCACTCGGTTTGATTCCATTATCACGATTAATAATATGAATTATTATAACGATAATGACGTTTTGTTTTATTCAGTATTATTAACGTAATAAAAGCGCGAAACATCTTTTTATATAAAATGAATACTTTATTAAAGTTATTCATAAATAGAATATATTATATTTTATTATGCATAGTGTTGCGTAGTGTTTTTGCATAGTGTTTTGTATAGTGTTGCATAGTGTTTGCATAGTAAAATATTTTTATATAAATAGAATATATGATATTTTATTTAAAAGATTTTGCTTTAAATATGGACCGTCCGATTAAAGTAAATCAATCTGGACCGTTCATGGATTAATTACTATGCATTCTATTTTCCTATAAATGAAGCTCATTCCTTCATTATTTTCTTACTTAATTCTTTGAAACTCTAGAGAGAGAAATTATAGAGAGAAGCTATAGAGAGAAAATCTATAGAGAGAAAGAAGAAGAGTATTCGGTACTTCACTATTTTGATATCAAAGTTGTCTTTTACGGTAAGGGATATTATTTGTTGTACCCGTAAGGGTGTTATTCTTTCTTATTCATGTAGAGAACTTCGTTATTCCATTCATTATTATTACATTAGAATAACTTTTGTAAAAGTGGCATACCCTATACTATGATGACTGTATATGCGGAATACCCTATACTTGGTGAAATCCTTATATTATTCCATTCTTATTTATTACATTGGAATAAACTTGTATATGGAATCCCCTATACTTGGTGACATTCTTCTATTATTTTATTATTCCGTTGGAACATCCCGTCATGCGTGCTTTCTGTGGGACTGGTTCCATTTTATTATTCCGTCTTTATTATTCCGGAATATCACATGCATGCTATCTGTGGGACATTGGGTCCATCATTTATTATTTCGCATTTATTATTTTGTTGGAACATCCTATCGGTGTGAATTTCACCTGACCTGGTTTCGTTATTATTATTCTGTTGGAATAACCGTCTATGAGAAGTACCGCATACATGGTGATATCTTTTGTTATTCCATTCGGTATTATACCCAGTTGGTTAAAACTTTGACTTCTATACTCCATGAAATTAGTAGAATATTCTTGATATTTACGTTTCATCCAGTATCTTTTCATGGAAATATTCTTCTGATCATTCTTGAATTTTACTCTACAAAACAGTATCTTGTTGACAATTTGGACGTTAATAATTCCTGGATAAAATAATTCTTGAACTTGTTTTATTGAATTATTATGTCATTGTCATCATCCTCATGTTATATTATGTTATCTTTGGCTTACGTGCATAGATGAACTTAGTATGATTATGACCAGGGATCATTCGGTATAATCATGGCTTGTTATAAATGATGTGACAAAAGTCCTCGGTGGTTCGTGTAATGCGTTGATGGATAGTTTTGGTATGATTATGACCGGGGTGATTTGGTATAGTCATGTGACCATTGATAATTTGATGAAAATCCTTGACCGTGTAATGCGAGGATGATTAGATATTGTGGTTTATTCATTAAAGCGAGTCTTAGTGATAAAATTGATGAAAACCTTTTAAAACCTAAAAGATAGTAGACTTTATTTTCTACTTGACTCTTTTAATGGATTCAGATATTCATTCTGATTAAAGCTGGTTGTCTATTGTATTTTACCGGTTTAACATTGTTGAAGACTATTGATAATTTATTACGCATTATCTTAGTCATAATATTTCTTCTTTGGGCTAGTTGAGCTCACCCTTTCTTTCTTTATTCTCTTGAAATGAGAATATAGCCGGGCGAGTTGGGGAAGCAGTGATGGTCCCTGAAGATAGCATTAGTAGTCCTCACTATTCTGTGAAATAGTGTGATAATAATTGTAATGAGGACTCCTTGAGTATGGATATTGTCTAAATGACAATATTCCTATTAGAACTCTCAGTTTATGTATTGTCGTATGTTACACGACAGATGTATAATTAAGTTTGTATTTGAATTTATGTACCATGTAAAAGTGGCAACCCAAGATGGGTGACGTATACCTAATTTTGGGGGCGTCACAAAGTGTGTGATAGCTATGTTGATGTCAAGTGCGAGTGGTTAGGGTATACCTATACATACCTAGCTATTCTAAGAGTGATGAGAAAGTGAAGTGTAGGTTTTACGAACCTAGTTGGGAAACAGTGTAACATTGTTATTACATTGAGAATGCATGAAATATGTTACTGATGGATATGAATCCATGATTATATGACTGTGTAGGAATACACGAAGTGCAGATAAGCGTTAAGCAGTTAAGTCATAGTTTCTAAACTACGAATCAAACAAGTCTTTCAGTTCCTATTTGTTATATGAATTCGATAACTATTGGTTGAGCTATATTATGCTATGTAAATGTTGTTATATATATGAAATGCATATGAGATATGTATGAAATGTGAAAGTTGATCTTTGATGATATACTTGTGATATAAACCTCTATGTCTGTTATGTGAGAAGTAACATGTGTATTAAATATTAATCAATTTTGAATGCATGAACTAAATATGATGTTATATTCTATGTGCTGCATGAAAACTATTAGAATTGCTGGGCTGTCGAGCTCACCCTTGCAAATAACCACTTTTGTAGGTTAAGGATATACGGTAAAGGTTACGTGCTATTTGATTGATAAAGTTCAATGGTATCGAAGGAGATTGATTTATTATTTAACTAGATGCTCTTGAACCATGTTTAGGTTCTAGTAGATGTATATGATAGTAGTTTACTATGCGTAATACATGCTAAGCTATAAAGTTGTACTAGGCGGTACATAGTGAAATTTGAATCGAGATGTAAATCTTTATACAGTAATTCGAATAGAAGGAATCATAACATAATTTGATTCAAGGATTTGTAATTGATTCAAGTTAAGATATCAATAAAAGATTTATTTTCAAAGGAGATTGAAAATGTTTAAATTGTTCCACATATTTATATAATATCGAATGTGATGTAATACAGGAATAGTAAATGACCAAGATTAGAAACATATAAAAGTTTGGGGTCATTGTGCAGATCCTGGTAATGGAAAGAATTTATATTCTAAATTGTAATAAGCAAGGTTATATTCATTTAAGTTATGAATAAAAGATATAATAGTTTGACGATAGTAGTATCGTGGCGGACCAAATTCGAGGTTTGAAGGGACCCAAATTTGGGTGCGTCACAGATTGGTATCAAAGCTGTAGGTTATAAACTTAGGTAAGTATACCTTAGGCTATAACCTGGGAGAGAGAAAGATAAAGATTAAAATTTATTTAAAAGTGAAGATTCAAAGAAGAATCTTGAAGTATCTAGAGAATGAGGATTCAAGAGTTTCCCAACTCTGGTAATAAAAATGATAAGATAATGTCTATAAGATAAATATGACACAGATAATGAGAATGAACTCGAGTGGAGTTTTGTTGATACTGGGAAAGAACCCTAAGTTAACTTATGATCACGACGTGATCGGATTAAGCTATGAAGTGATAAATAGTCTATAATGACTAAGTGTGTATAACTTGATGCTATTAGTGAATGTACTATGAAATGGTACGATATTAACTCATGAGGAGTTGTATGTGATGAGATACGAAGAATTCGTATCAAGAAAAGTGTAAGATAGAGTTAAGTGGTCGTTGAAATGTTTGTGTCTCGCTATTTGCTATATACCCGTTGAGAAGGTGATTCTTTTCTCATGTGTATAACAGATAGATAGGTTATAGTTAGAGAATACAAGGTTAAGTTGCGAGTTCTTAAAATTCATACTTATGGTACGTTTGTGACTTATAATTATACGAAATATTTTTGAACCCCTCAGCAAATGGACGCCTATGGTCTGAGACTAGGGTAAGTTCTTAAACTCATATAATTGTGGCAAGTTCCTGAATTTCCAAAGTGTGGTAAGTTTGATGAACTATATCGGATATATATGAGTTATGAAGTTAGAAATTTTGGTATAGTAAGCATTGATGGTGTTAGAGATTGATAGAATGAAGCAATGGAGTAAAGTTGATGGAGAAACATGGATTTTCTAAATCTTCTAGCTCTGCTAGATTTTCAAAATTTATTGACTTCGTGCTAATGTTGGCATTTCTGTTTTTTCAAAAACTTTGGATCATGTGATTGAACCAATGATGTTTTAAAAACAATACCGTTATCCATATGTCTATGCTAATTGTTTCGGCTAAGACAAAATGATTTGAAAATTTCCAAAACGTATTTTTGACCATTTACATCATTTGGTATGGTGTAGAAATGGTAAACGATGGAGTCTTCAATGCAGTTGAACTTAGTGTTGGTTGTGATCGAAAGATCGTCAGCCAATTTTGGTACGGTGTAATATGACAAAGTCACATAATGACAAAATTCTCAACGTACTACTAATCTAGTACAGTGTCATGATGTCATAAAAGAATTTTGGTTTTCCTTTAAATTATGAAGAAGGTTAATTAAGTTAGCCAAATTATTTCGATTGATGTCCTAGTTGTTGATAAAAGTCTAAGCTATTTGATTCGGCTAAACGACTGTTGAAAAATAATTGTGGAATTTAAGCGTTCTTGAGTATTTATGCCAAACTAGAATGATCTGGTGCGGATTCAGATGTGGAAAAACTGAGGTAAACAACCCTATAAGGGGACATGTTTTCGGAGACAATAGTTCCGAGCGTAACGCATATAGTTGTTACAAAACACTACGTTGCGGCCCAACGTAATGGTACAATAGGCTGGCCACCTAGCGTACGTGTGGAGGGTGTTTTCAGTCCTTGTGATTGATAAACACTCTGGTTTGTAGTGCGAAGGATTGTGATGAAGCACTAGTTCACGGTCTAGTGTGACCCCCAGCATAATTTGGAATCTGAGTTATTCATACTACTTCCCGATTATTGAAAAATCATGGAAGACTCTTATTCTTCTGTGTGATGAATGTAGTGAGTAGAGTGTTCCTTAGAAAGGAGAATGTGGTAGAATGCAAGTGAGCAAGTTATAATAAGACTTTCGAAAAGAGAATGAATAAAAATTATTCAAAAGAATATGTAATATTCAAAATAGCACCGAGTAGAGGAGGTTTCGGTGATTCCGAGGACGGAATCCTTATAAGGAGGAGAGGATGTAAGAACCCGAATTTTTAGAAAATATTAAAGTAAGAATTTAGTGAATAAAATTCTTAAGGCATGTGAAGGGTTCAAATAAAAATGTATAATGTGTTACGAGGTATGTGGTATTGTGTTACATGGTGGTATATGCTGTTATGTAATAATTGAGGTTGTGTTTAATAAATATATATCATTATTATGTATTTATTATGAATTTTAGAGATGAATTAGTAAGAAGATGGATAAGATTTATCTATTGATATTAAATAATTTATGTGAAATTATTTTATTATGGTAAGTTGGTGACATTAAAATATCTTTGATAATCACCAATTTCTTGAGTATTTGTATGAGTGAATATCAAGTCTAAGGTAGTGCAATCATACTCTTTAATGGTTGATGTATAATAGCTGGGCTAAACGATTCCTTTAGAGAGCGGAGGTATATATGAATTGGTAACCGATCTAACTCACTATGAAAACAGTGTAGACGAGACGAAAACTAATTTGTTGGTTGTTTGTGGGAAACCACTCAGTGTACTATATTGAATACTATTAAAGACTCGATGTGTGTTAGGTTTGGACTTGTATATATGTACGTTGTTGACGAGAGAAGAGAATCGAAATACCTTTGAAGTGGTTAAAGAATTATTGAGTTAATTGATACACAACGAGAAGTTGTAAGACCCCAACTTTTATGAATAAAGATGAATTTTCTAAAATTATCATTTTTTAAATATTATGGAATGAATTTGATATAATGTTATAGTTGTGGGTAATAGTTATAAATTTTGCAAAGTACGCAAGTTGTTATATAATATTCGATTGGTCGGGGAATATTCATTTTATCAGGGAATATTCGTACGACGGCACAATCATTGGTGGAACCCACAATGGAATTATTGTCGGATTGAGAAAATGACAAAAATATTTTATGAAAATAACGGCGGAAGTTTTATCGTTAACTGTTGAAACACCCGGTGTTAAAAGTACATGAATACGCGTGGTTGCATAGTAGCACACGGTATTGATTATTGATGCTTACATGAGAAGTCACTCAGTTTTGTTCAATTATTGCTTCAGTAATTGTTGCATAGTATCTCACGTTAATTGATTCAATTATTGTCGATATTTTATATATTATTAAATCAATAATTGAGACGACGAAGTTATTAATATTATTATTTGCAATATTAACGATGTCTAGAAGTTCTGCTAAGGAGAGGTTTGTTCACCTAATTTATGCGCGATAGGAGAAATTCTTATTGGAAAAGCCCTCTTTCCGAGGAACGACACTGGTCGATTAATAGTGTGAATTATAATAATAATGATGATGAAGTTTTTGTTTTATTAGTATTATTAATGTAATAAAAGCAGAAAAGCTTTTATCTAAAAGCAGAATACTTTTATAAAGTTATTCGTTTTATTAGACTATAAATAAAATATATTATATTTTATTATGCATAGTGTTTTCATAGTAAAATCTTTTTATATAAAATAGAATACTTTTATAAAGTTATTCGTTTTATTAGATTATAAATAAAATATATTATATTTTAGTATGCATAGTGTTTGCATAGTGCATGCATAGTATTTTCATAGTAAAATCTTTTTATATAAAACAAAATACTTTTATAAAGTTATTCGCTTTATTAGATTATAAATAGAATATATTATATTTTATTTAAAAGATTTTGTTTTATTAGAATATTTTATAGTAAACCAATACGGACCAAATCTGCTTTAAAAGTAAATCAATACTGACCGATTTAGAAATTAGTTACTATTCAGGTCCATTCTCATATAAATAGAAGCTCATTCCTTCATTATTTACTTAATTCACTAAAACTTTAGAGAGAGAAACTATAGAGAGAAAAAAGAAAAGTATTCGCTACTTCACTACTCCTATATCCGGTTTGTTCTAAGGTAAGGTATTATTATTTCTTTCGTAATCATGAAGAGAACTTACATTATTCCAATTTTTTTATTTTGTTGGAATAACTTTTTGTATCTGTGCTCTACCTATACTTGGTGACATTCTTACATTATTCCATTCTTTATCATTATGTTGGAATAACTAATCTCATCTCAAGCACCGCATACATGGTGAAATTCTTCTATTATTCCATTCTTTATTATTTTGTTGGAACATCACATAAATGCGTTTTCGCATGATACAGTTCCGTTATTTATTATTACATTGGAACATCCTGTCGGGTGTAATTTTACTTTAACTTTGGTTCCGTTATTTATTATTACATTGGAATATCACATGCGTGCGCGCTTACGCATGACACAGGTTCATTATTTATTATTCATTGGAATAACACATGCATCTTTGTCTATCGCATGCACTGGTGATTTCTTTTGTTATTCCATTCTTTATTATACTCGGTTGGTTAAAGTTTTGACTTTATACTCCATGAAATTAGTGGAATATCCTTGATATTTGCGCTTCATCCGATATCTTTTCATGGAAATATTCTTACGAGCATTCTTGAATTTTTTACTCTACAAAGAAGTATCATGTTGACAATTTGGATGTTGTTAGTTCTGGATAAATTAATTCTTGAACTTGTTTTATTGAATTCTTATATCATTGTCATCATCCTCATGTTTATATTATGTTGAAAGTCATCGTCGTGGCACATGGTGCATAGATGGAGTGCATTAGATGGACTTGGTATGATTATGACCATGGATTAATCGGCATGATCATGACCATTGATGAATACACGAATATCCTTGGCCCGTAGTGCATGGATAATTTGTGGTTGTGATACTAATGAATATCCTTGGCCGTAGTGTATGGATGATGTGAATTATTTATTAAGTTGAGTCCCAGCGATAAAAGTGATGAAAAACCTTTTAAATCATAAAAGATAGTAGATTTTATTCTCCACTTGACTCTTTTAATGGATTGCTTGTTCCACTGCAGTTAAACTTGATGTTTGTTATATTGTATCATTTTAACACTGTTGAAGGCTAACGATAATTTATTCTGTATTATCTTAGTCATAATATTTCTAACTGGGCTAGTCGAGCTCACCCTTTTACTTTCATTGTTCTCTTCAGGAAATGAGAACGTAGCAGGGACTAGTCGAGGAACGGAGTGACGGTCCATATAATAGCATTAGTAGCCCTCACTATTCTGTTAAATAGTGTGATAATAAATGTAACGAGGACTCAATTGAGTGTGGATATTGTCTAGATGATAATATTTGTATTAAAACTCACAACATATGTTTTATCGTATTTTACACGACTGTTGTATAATTAAGTTGTATTTGAATTTTGTACCATGTATTTGGCGACTCAAGATAGGTGATGTATACCTATTTTGGGGCGTCATGATTAGTATCAAAGCTTAGGATATGATCCCTAGCTAAGATGTGAGACAAGAACTAGGAGGGGGAAGAAGGGGGATTCCTTCACACTAGTATGACCTACAAAGTTTTTTTGGTATTTAATTGGTTGGTCGAGTATAGGGATAATATGTGATATGTTAATTAACCCTTGTTTTGTGGCAGTATTTGAAAATGACATCCGAGAATGTTGAGAACATCAATGGAGCACAGGAGACCGTTGAGTCTCCACAGATTAATAATCAGGATAATGTGCATTAGGAAGGCGACAATCCTCAGGCAAACAACAACATCGACCGGATAATGAGCGATGGAATGTTCGGAGGCTTTATGCAATTCATGCAACATCGTGCAAGAGCGGCTCCTGACAAAATGCAGGTGGAAACACTGGCAACTCTCGGACGGTCACCGTTAAGCAGTTCAAGGAACTGGGACCACCAAAGTTTTTTGGAGAGCCAAAACCACTTAAGGCGGAGACGTGGATAAAGAAGATATTCAAGATATTTGATGTCCTGGGATGCTCCGAGGAGCAAAAGGTTCCCTTTGCCACCTTCACGTTATTGCGTGAGAGAGGTGATTCTTGGTGGGAATCAGCAAGCGTACTCAACCTGCCGCACTAAAGATGACTTGGGAGAAGTTCCATGAATTGTTCAACGACAAGTACTTTCCCGAAAGTATTCGTCACATGAAAGAGGTAGAGTTCATCAAGCTGGAGGAAAACAACATGACTGTGTCGCAGTATGAAGCTAAGTTTGCCGAGTTATCCCGGTTTGCGTCCCATTTGGTTGATAATCAGGAGAGAATGACGCGAATGTTTCTAAGAGGTTTAAAACCCGAGATACGTCAATATCTTATCTCTCATAAAGCGTGTTTGTATTAGGATGTTGTTAATATGGGCTCGGTTATTGGAGCGCGATAATGAGTCAACCCAACCAAAAGAGAAGCGGTGACAAAATGATAATACTAGTGATACTTGATCATCGAAGCGGTGACAATAAGCGTGGAGGAATCAATATGCGAAATGGTAACTACTTACGGTGGTAATCATGGCCAAAACAATAAGAATGGACATTTCAAGAAGAGGAGATTCAACAATGATGGAAAGACGTCGGCACCAAATTTTTTTAGTTGTTAAGGAAGGAGAGCGACCACCTATCATATGCTTCAAATGTGGAGGGAGGGACACATCGGTCAAAGCTGCGTGATGCTTGGTCAAACATGTTATAATTATGGAAGAGAAGGTCACCTAGCTTGGATTTTGTCATTCACAGAAGATAAGTTCAAGCTAGGATGGAGGCACCAAAGGGCGTCCCGGAAAAGTCAAAGCCAGTAATGCAAGGGAGAGCGTTTGTCGTGACCTCTTAGAAAGCAAGGAACCCGAATGAGGTCATCACGGGTAAGTTTATCATAAACTCTAGCGAAGTCTATACCTTATTTGATACCGGTTCTACCCATTCTTTTATTTTTCCTACTTGCGCTCAACGTTTAATTTTGACTCCGAAGAAATTGGACTTTATCTTATCTGTTGAAACTCCGTTGGGAGAAACCTTCATTACATCCACTGTTTATAAGTCTTGTTTGGTTCAAATCGGTACCCTCACATTACCTGTCGATCTTATTTCATTGAAAATACTTGCATTTGACGTAATTCTAGGGATTGATTGGTTAACTACTCATCATGCAAAAATTGATTGTTTTCATAAGGTTGTTAGCTTTCATATTCCTAAACAAACTATTATGCGAATTCAAGCAACCAAACCATTAAAATCAATCACTGTCATCTCAAGCCATAAAGCTATTCATTTATTGAAAAATGGATGTCAAGCTTTCTTAGCTCATGTCACGGATCTAAACAAAAATACGTCAGTTTTGAATGATATTTCTATTGTTAATGAATTTCTTGACGTATTCCCTGAAGAACTTCTTGGCCTACCCCAGAGCGTAAAATTGAATTTTGTATCGACCTTGAACTCGGTATAAAACCTATTTCCAAAGCCCCATATCGAATGGCTCCTATTGAACTTCAGGAGTTAAAGACCCAACTGCAGGAATTGTTAGACATCAGTTTTATTCATCCTAGTACGTCTCCTTGGGTTGCTCCTGTTCTATTTGTGAAAAAGAAAGACGGGAGTATGCGATTTTGTATTGATTATCAGGAGTTGAATCATGTCACCATCAAAAATAGGTACCCATTTCCACGTATTGATGACCTGTTTGACCAGTTGCAAGGCGCCAAATTCTTTTCAAAGATTGATCTTTGTTCCAGATATCACTAATTGAAGATTAGAACCGATGACATTCCAAAGACGGCTTTCAGAACTCGGTACGGGCATTATAAATTCCTAGTCATGTCTTTTGGATTGACTAATGCTCCTGCTGCCTTCATGGATATGATGAACCGAGTATTCAAGGAATATTTGGATCACTTTGTGGTCGTCTTTATTGATGACATCCTTATTTATTCCAAAAGCCGTGAAGATCATGAGCAACACTTGAGGCTGATACTTCAAAAGCTTCGTGAATATAAGCTTTATGCCAAGTTGAAGAAATGAGAGTTCTGGCTTGAGGAAGTAGCATTCCTTGGGCACGTGGTATCAAGTCATGGAATATCTATTAACCCAACAAAGATTGAAGCTATTCAAAGCTGGGAGCAACCTAAATTAGTGACCAAAGTACGTAGCTTTCTCGGCTTAGCTAGTTATTATCGGAGATTCGTAGAAGGGTTTTCTCGAATCGCTACTCCCTTAACTTAGCTGACTCGAAAAGATACAAAATTCGGTTGGAACGAGGAATGTGAGAAGAGTTTTCAAGAACTCGAGGAGACTCATTTCAAGACTGTTCGACAATACCATCTCGGCTCGGAGGATTTGTCATCTCTGGTGATGCTTGTGCAAAAAGGGTTAGGATGTGTTCTCATACAACATGGGAAAGTCATAGCCTATGCCTCTCGACAACTCAAAGAATATGAGAGGAATTATCCTACTCATGATCTAGAGTTGGCAGCTATTGTTTTTGCACTAAAGATTTGGAGGCATTACTTGTATGGGGAGAGAGTGGAGATCTTTACGGATCATAAAAGCCTCAAATATTTCTTCACTCAAAAGGAACTCAACATGCGACAGCGAAGTTGGCTTGAACTGTTGAAAGATTATGATCATACCATCCAATACCATCCTGGAAAATCAAAGCGTGGTAGGCGGTGATTGATTGAGTAGAAGATCATATGCGGAATGCGAGTGCGATATTGTCAATATGAGAGGCCCATTTTGTATGACTTGCAAAGGATGGAGATAGAGATAAAGACTCCAGGGACCCACGTGATGATGGTGAATATACGAGTAGAACCGACTTTAATCGATAAAGTTAAAGCTGCTCAAGCTATAGACCTGGAGCTGATGCATATGAGGAAGAAAGTACAAGAAGGTGCTATGCCGGAAGTAAGAATCGATGAAGAAGGAATACTTTGAGTCAACTTCAGACTTTTTGCTCCTAACGATCCTAAGTTAAAGTATAAAATCATGATGGAGGAGCACAACACACCGTTTGCAATCCATCTTGGGAGTACCAAAATGTATCATGATCTTTGACATATATTTTGGTGGGGCAATATGAAGAGAGAGATAGCGCTGTTTATCTCAAGGTGCTTAACTTGTCAACCAGTTAAGGCAGAGCATCAAGTACCAAAAGGTCCATTGCAACCACTTGAATTCTAGAATGGAAGTGGGAGTACATTACCATGGATTTTGTTACTGGTCTTCCCAAGGTTTCTCAAGGCATAGATGTAATTTGGGTCATTGTTGATAGATTCACCAAGTCTGCTCATTTCTTACCAATACGAGAAACTTATACACTTGAACGTCTTGCTCGTATGTACATAAACGAGATTGTAAGACTGCAATGTATGCCAGTTTTCATTAGTTTCGATCGAGACCCAAGATTCACTTCACGATTTTGGGTTAGTTTACAAAAAGCTATGGGCACGGATTTACGATTTAGTTTGGCATATCATCCTTAGACGGACGGACAATCAAAGAGGACTATTCAAACTCTTAAAGATTTATTAAGACTCTATGTCCTTGACTTTAAGGGAAGTTAGGACAAGTTCTTACCCTTGGTGGAGTTTTCTTACAACAGTTATCAAACAAGTATTGGTATGGCTCCATTCGAGGCGTTGTATGGAAGAAAGTGTCGTTCTCCAGTATGCTGGGATGAGGTGGGTGAAGCAACATTGTTGGGACCGGAGTTGGTACGTATGACTACGAAAAAGATTCAAACGATTCGACAACGTATAAAAATCTCACAAGACCGACAAAAGAGTTATGCTGATCTTCATCGAAAGGACGTGGAATTTGATATTGGAGATCATATGTTGTTACATGTTGCTCCATGGAAAGGAGTTACGAGATTTGGAAAGAGAGAAAAGCTCAATCCTCGATTCATTGGCCCATTTTTAATCCTCGACCGAGTAGGGACTGTAGGTTATAGACTCGCTTTACTGCCAAGTATGTCTAGTGTTTATAATGTTTTTCATATATCCATGTTACGTAAATATGTGAAAGACCATAACCACATTATTGAGTTAGAACCGGATGAAATAGCGGATGATTTAACGTATGAAGAGGTTCCTATTCAAATCTAGGATAAGAAGGAACATATTCTCCGCTCCAAGGTTATACCTCAAGTCAAAGTTTTATGGAGGAACCATGATGTTGAGAAAATAACCTGGGGGTTAGAATATGAAATGTAATCAAGGTATCCTTACCTCTTCGACATACCAGGTACGTACTCTAATTTAGAGGACGAAATTTCATAAGAAAGGGAGATTGTAAGACCCCAACTTTTATGAAAAAAGATGAATTTTCTATAATTATCATTTTTTGAATATTATAGAATGAATTTGATATAATGTTATAGTTGTGGGTAATAGTTATAAATTTTGCAAAGTACGCAAGTTGTTATATAATATTTGATTGGTCAGGGAATATTCATTTCATTAGGGAATATTCGTACGATGACACAATCATTTGTGGACCCTACAACGAAATTATTGTCGGATTGAGAAAACGACAAAAATATTTTATAAAAATAACGGTGGAAGTTTTATCGTTAACTGTTGAAACACCCAATGTTAAAAGTACACGAATACGCGTGGTTGCATAGTAGCACACGGTATTGATTATTGATGCTTACATGAGAAGTCACTCAGTTTTGTTCAATTATTGCTTCAATAATTGTTGCATAGTATCTTACGTTAATTGATTCAATTATTGTCGATATTTTATATATTATTAAATCAATAATTGAGACGACGAAGTTATTAATATTATTATTTGCAATATTAATGATGTCTAGAAGTTCTGCCAAGGAGAGATTTGGTCACCTAATTACGCGCCAATAGGGAGAAATCCTTATTGGAAAGCCCCCTCTTCCCTGGGAACGACCTGGTCGATTAATAGTGTGAATTATAATAATGATGATGATGTTTTGTTTTATTAGTTATATTAATGTAATAAAACAAAAAAACTTTTTATATAAAACAAAATACTTTTATAAAGTTATTCGTTTTATTAGACTATAAATCAAATATATTATATTCTATTATGCATAGTGTTTTGCGATAGTAAAATCTTTTATATAAAGCATAATACTTTTATAAAGTTATTCGTTTTATTAGACTATAAATAAAATATATTATATTTTATTACGCATAGTGTTTGCATAGTGCTGCGATAAGTGTTTGCAGTATAGTAAAATCTTTTTATATAAAATGAATACTTTTATAAATTTATTCGTTTTATTAGATTATAAATAGAATATATTATATTTTATTTAAAAGATTTTATTTTATTAGAATATTTTATAGTAAACCAACTGACCGTCCGTTTAAAAAGTAAATCAATTTGGAATAGTTCAGAATTAGTTACTATTCAATCCATTCTCCTATAAATAGAAGCTCATTCCTTCATTATTTTTACTTAATTCATTTGAAACTCTAGAGAGAAACTATAGAGAGAAAAAGAAAAGTATTACGCTACTTCACTACTCCTATATCCGGTTGTTCTAAGGTAAGGGTATTATTTCTTTTTCGTATTCATGAAGAGAACTTGATTATTCCATTTTTTTTTATTCGTTGGAATAACTCATATATCTGTGATCTACCCTATACTTGGTGAAATTCTTATGTTATTCCATTCTTTATCATTATGTTGGAATAACTCATCACATACATCTGAAGAACCGCATACATGGTGAAATTCTTCTCATTATTCCATTCTTTATTATTCTGTTGGAACATCACATGCGTGCGTATTTCGCATGACTGGTTCCGATTATTTATTATTCTGTTAGAATAACTCGTCATGCAATGCGATCTATTGCATGCCTGGTGATTTCTTTTGTTATTCCATTCTTTATTATACTCAGTTGGTTAAAGTTTTGACTTCTATACTCCATGAAATTAGTAGAATATCCTTGATATTTGCGCTTCATCCAGTATCTTTTCATGTAAATATTCTTTTGAGCATTCTTGAATTTTACTCTACAAAGAAGTATCATGTTGACAATTTGGACGTTGTTAGTTCCTGGATAAATTAATTCTTGAACTTGTTTTATTGAATTCTTATATCATTGTCATCATCCTCATGTTTATATTATGTTGAAAGTTATTTGTGGCCTGTAGTGTATAGATGGACTTGGTATGATTATGACCAGGGATTAATCAGTATAATCATGACCGTAATGTTACAAATGATGCAGTAAAAGTCCTCATTGGCCCGTAGTGCATTGATGGACAGTTGTTGGCATGATCATGACCATTGATGAATACACGAATATCCTTGGCCCATAGTGCATGGATAATTTGTGGTTGTGATACTAATGAATATCCTTGGCCGTAATGCAGGGATGATGTGAATTATTTATTAAGCTGAGTCCCAGCGATAAAAGTGATGAAAAACCTTTTAAATCATAAAAGATAATAGATTTTATTCTCTACTTGACTCTTTTAATGGATTGCTTGTTCCACTGCAGTTAAACTTGATGTTTGTTATATTGTATCATTTTAACACTGTTGAAGGCTAACGATAATTTATTCTGTATTATCTTAGTCATAATATTTCTTACTGGGCTAGTTGAGCTCACCCTTTTACTTTCATTATTCTATTCAGGAAATGAGAATGTAGCAGGGACTAGTCGGGGAACGGAGTGACGGTCCAGATAATAGCATTAGTAGCCCTCACTATTCTGTTAAATAGCGTGATAATAAATGTAATGAGGACTCAATTGAGTGTAGATATTGTCTAGATGACAATATTTGTATTAAAACTCACAACATATGTTTTGTCGTATTTTACACGACTGTTGTATAATTAAGTTGTATTTGAATTTTGTACCATGTATTTGGCGACTCAAGATAGGTGATGTATACCTATTTGGGGGCGTCATAATGCATGTATATGTTATATTTGAGTGTGGTGTTATTGGTGGTATGAAACCGTAAAGGAGATGTATAGTTGGTTAAACTAATAAGGGAGATAGAGTTTTAAAACTCGAAGCGTAATCCTTTAATTGTTAAGGAAAATAATAATCGATGATGCGAAACCAAATAGAGGATTGATGTTAATCGAGTTAACGCTTAAAGAGGATGTGTAAAGTGTTTAGAAGTGTAAGGTTTCAGTTCTACTAATGCATAACTTATCTGCCTGCAAATTTGGTATGGTAGCATTTGCTTATTATTAATGACCTCCGACCAAACAGAAAGGCTGCGTCGGTCTGTTGAAAACTCTGAGTCAGTTTATGAAATGTGATTTGCAAGCCATGTATACTAATAACTCTTATAAGGTCATGAATGGTGACTTGGTGTTCATGAAGAAACTTAGTTAGCAAAACATGACTTGAAT
This sequence comes from Panax quinquefolius, assembly GCA_020205615.1. Taxonomy (NCBI): domain Eukaryota; kingdom Viridiplantae; phylum Streptophyta; class Magnoliopsida; order Apiales; family Araliaceae; genus Panax; species Panax quinquefolius. The sequence continues at coordinate 54,820,872 of CM035163.1, forward strand.
AAAATTTCATTAATTAGCCTGAAATAAATATGGGTAATTAAGTAATATTATAGAATATTACATTATGAAGCTTTACGTGGTAGTGGCATGATATTAGTTCACTTGTATAAGACGGTGAATTAACATATATGTTTAGCATAAGATGATGAAAGAAATATGTTAATTAATATTGATATTTTAATATATTACATAGTATTGTAATATATAAAAAGGTTGATATTTGAAAGGTAAATGATTAAAAGAACCAATATTGTTATAAGTAATTATTGGTTAGAGATTTATGCATAAGGTTAATATTGTATGTGGTGGTTAAAGAAAATAATTTTGGGACAATTTATGGAAGAAATGAAATGAAAGAATTATATTAATTAGTGTTGTACATACTAATTATTGTGAGATAATAAATGATTAATACTAATTAATCGTTGTGATATTAAAATGTGATTTTAGGGTTGGGAATACCCAATTGAATTAAACTTAGCCCAATTAAAAATATTAATGTGGACATTATCATTAAAAAGTATTATTATGTGTAATATAGAAAATGTGGGTAGTAGTATATAAAATATCTATGGCCTAAGAATATATGAAGTGTGACATTTAATTGGGACTAATGATGTAAGGTACCAAGTAGTACGGCGAAGTCATATATAACTTTAATACACCAATGATTAAATATCTGTGTATTCTAGAAACTGAGAAAGGAAATCAATGTTTTAAATAAATATTAATATTAAATAAGGTGTAATGTGATTATGTGAATAGTAGAAATGATTATGGAACTACTCGGATAATAATACCTGACTACGATATTTTATTACATGTATTTAATGTACATGGATTATATGATGTAAGTACATAAATAATCCCTAAATTTTCCTAATATAGTAACAATTGTACATTAAAATTACATTTGGGAGTTAAAATAACTAACTGATCAAAATGGAAACACGTTGCTGAGATATAAGATTTATCAGTTAAGCAACTAGTACATGAACAGTGCCCTAAGGCTAAAATACGTAACTTCCAAGCAAGAAATCATTAGTTATGAAGATGGCTGGTGGTGGGTTGTTGAACAACTCTCAAATAACCAATGTTTTCTTCCATTACACCATGAATTCAACCTCAGTGTAATGAAATTGCCCAGTCCAAGTTTTCTCTATAAATATAGTCTCCTTCTTCTATTTCACGTTTATTAAGTTGTTGAGAATTTGGTTATGGAAGTTCAGTTTTATTGAGATCAAGTAGAGGTTTGGAGTGCTATAGATAGAAGATTAAAGCCATAAAGAGGTAATGAATCTAATGTTCGTGTTTTGATTTCTAAGTCTTGAATTCCTTAGAAATAACAAGAAAAAATCACTTTTGAGTCACAAATTTGATGGCTAAGTGTTGTTGTAAACCATGAATTATTGTTAGATGTTGTTAATATAGTCAAATGAGAAAACAACGAAAGTTAAACGGACCAAATTGGTTAAGAAACTAATCCGTAGTAGTGAAATTCGCTAAATATGTGAAATTATAGAAAAATGGCAATAATCTTGAATTAAAGTAATCAAGTTATTGTTTTTACGAGTTAAAGGTTGCTATCATGTTAGTTAAGGGTTACAAGCATGTAAAGAAGTATTGTAGTTGAGTTTAAGCATGTGGCATGAAGAAATTGTGTTTGGGTTTTGAGCTCTGCAGAAGCAGAGACTCTTCCGAGCTGTCCAGAAAGGTGTACATTGCGCCCATCTCTGCAGATTCATTTGGACGCTTATTGCTTATATATCTTTGTCTATGTGTTTGTTTTGGGATATGACAATTGCGCGATCCCATTAATATATATAACAAAGACAATTGCGTCGGCAGTACCTTTGGTGATCTTTGAGGTTGTCTGCTACAATCTGTTAAGCCATGACATGATTGGTAGAGCTTAATTAGGCATGAAGACAGGTTTAGCATGTGGTCTAAAGTTCCCTTGCATATATGTGTTGCATTGGTTTATGTTAATATATGTTTCGAAAAGAAACTTAAAGATTTTAAAAACAAACTTTGATGAATTTGTGTACCTTTAATTCTGACCTTGACGCTTACGTAAGAAGTCACTCAGTTATACTCAATTATTGCTATGGTAATTGCTGCATCATATATCTCATATTATTGATTCTATTATTGTCACAGTATCATCTGCATAATATTTATTATTATTAAATCAATAATTGAGACGACAAAGTTATTCATATTATTGTTTGCAATATTGACAATGTCTAGAAGTTCTGTCAAGGAGAGGTTTGGTCACCTAATTGCGCGCCAATAAGGAGAAATTCTTATCGGAAAGCCCCCTCTTTCCTGAGAATGACCTGGTTGTTAAATATTATGAGTTATAATATCAATGATGAATAAGTTTGTGTTGATTAAAGATAAAATTGATAGTTCCATTGTGTTGGGATTATTAGTGTTAGTGGAAATTAACATTTATTTCGATAATAATTGATGTCCGGAAGTTATATTGACCAATCAGGTGATTAATCGGATAAATGAGCAATTAGTTGCTATTAATTCACATGCTTATAACTATTTGTTCACATGTGTGCACTATTGATTCACATGTATGTACTATTAGAGGAGGTGGTGCAAGATTGATAATACTTGCATGATTAAATTAAAAATGGAGGTTTAGATGAAGGTACTATACTATAATTAATTTTTTTACATGTTTAGAACTATTGAGTCACATGATTTACTATTGATTCACATGATTTACTATTAGGGGAGGTGGTGCAAGTTTGATAATACTTGTATGACTAAATTAAAAATGAAGGAAAAGATAAAGGTATTATACTGTAATATTTCGAGCCCCAAAATGTGCAATTATGGAAAGTATATTTTCTTATAAATAGAAGCTCATTCCTTCATTATTCTTCACCAATTCACTAAAGCTATAGAGCAATTATTATAGAGAGAAATTATAGAGAGAAAGAAAAAGAGAAGTCTGCTACCTCACTATTCCAGTATCCAGTTTTCTTCTAAGGTAAGGGATATCATTATTATGGTAAGGGATATTATTATTATAGTAAGGGGTATTATTCTTTCATATTCATGAAGAGAGTTATTTTCTTTCAATACTCGTAAGGGTTGTTATTCCATTCTTTATTATTATGTTGGAATAACACATGCATACGCCAAGTACCTCATATATGGTGAAATTCTTACATTATTCTATTATTCTTTATTATTCGTTGGAATAACATGCATGCATGCGATCTATCGCATGCACAGTGAATTCTATTTTTATTCCATTCTTTAATATTCATTGGAATATCCGATGCAAGTGATTACGCATTTGACCTAGTTCCGATTCTTTATTATTCGTTGGAATATCCACATGCATGAGGTCTATCGCATGCACGGTGAATTCTTACATTATTCCATTCTTTATTATTACATTGGAATAACTTGTCTATGTGGATTATCGCATGCATGGTGAATGATCCTTCATATTCATTCTTTATTAAATTGTGGAAATGATGCATCTACGTGGATTACCGCATGGGGCGGTGAAAATCCATTTAGTTTTGTATATTCTATTATACTCGCCCCGAGATATCATTTCTTTTGTACTCGTCATGGAACATCATTTTCTTTGGTATTTTTTTTATGAGTTACTATTCACGGGTTACTATTCACCCATTAACTATTCACTCTGGTATTATTCACTCGGGTATTTGGGGCACTTATCGTGCCGGAATACTATTCACAAGTTACTATTCATAGGGTACTATTCACACGATTACTATTCACTCTAGTATCATTCACTCAGTATTCGGGACACTTTTCGTATTGAAGTACTATTTCACGGGTACTATTCACCGAAAAATATATTTCTTTTCTGTCCAAATTATTTTTGGTACATGAATATTATTCTTGAATTTTACTCCACAAAGCAGTATTATGTTGACAATTTGGACGTTATTGATTCCTGGATAAATTAAATTATTAATCTTTAAAATTTATCCTTGAACTTTTTTTATTGAATTATTATGTCATTGTCATTATTCTCATGCTTATATTGTGATGAAAGTCATCTTTGGCTTACGTGCATAGATGGACTTGGTATGATTATGACCAGGGATTATTCGGTATAATCATGACCGTAATGTGACGAATGATGTGGTAAAAGTCCTCGGTGGCTGTAGTTCATTGATGGATGAGTTGTTGGTATGATTATGACTGAGGATTATTCGGTATAATCATGACCATTGATGATTACATGAATATCATTGGCCGTGGTGCAGGGATGATTCGATTTTATTTATTAAGCTGAGTCTCGGCGATAAAGTTGATGAAAACTTTTTAAATCATAGAATATAGTAGATTTTATGCTCTACTTGACTCTTCTAATGGATTGCTTATTTCCGCTGCAGTTGGTGATCTAAAACTTGTTGTCTATTGTATTCTATCAGTTATTATAATGTTGAAGGCTAAGGATAATTTATTCTGCATTATCTTAGTCATAATATTTCTTACTGGGCTACTTGAGCTCACCCTTTCTTTCATTGTTCTCTTCAGGAAATGAGAATATAGCTGGGGCGAGTCGGGAAATGGAGTGATGGTCCAGGATAAGTGGCTTTAGTAGTCTTCACTATTATGTGAAATAGTGTGATAATAATTGTAATGAGGACTCCATTGAGAGTGGATATTGTCTAGAAGGCAATATTCTTGTTTAAACTCTCAGCTTATGTTTTGTCCTATTTTACACGACAGTTGTATAATTAAGTTTGTATTTGAATTTTGTACCATGTATCTGGCGACTCAAGATGGGTGATGTATACCTGTTTTGGGGGCGTCACAGTTGGTATCAGAGCTTAGGGATATGATCCCTGGTTGAGATGTGAGACTAGAACTAGGAGGGGAGAGACGGGTAATTCCTTCTCTAGTATGACCTACCTAACTTTATTGGTTATTTAATTAGTTGGTCAGAGTATAGGGATAATATGTGGCATGTCAAATAACCTTTATTTTGAAACTATATTCTAGAATGATATCTGAAATACAGGAGATGAGAAATGGAAAAATCATGATAGAAAGGAAATAACCGGGATGGTACAATCCGAAAAGAAAGCAAGGTATTCTCATCTCTTCGAACTATCAGGTACGTAAATTTTGAGGGCGAAATTTCAAAATGAGGGGAGATTGTGAGACCCCGAATTTTATGAAATGAAAGTATTTAATTTTCTTATAATTATTCTATTTAGTAAATGGTTAAATTGATAAAAGGTTAAAGTTAAGGGTGATATGTAAAAAATTTTCAAAGTAAACAAGTTGTCATAAAATAATTGGTGATAAAAGTATAGTAATACGCGTGGTTGCATAGTAGCACACAATATTTATTATTGACGCTTACGTAAGAAGTCACTCAGTTATACTCAATTATTGCTATGGTAATTGCTGCATCATATATCTCATATTATTGATTCTATTATTGTCACAGTATCATCTGCATAATATTTATTATTATTAAATCAATAATTGAGACGACAAAGTTATTCATATTATTGTTTGCAATATTGACAATGTCTAGAAGTTCTGTCAAGGAGAGGTTTGGTCACCTAATTGCACGCCAATAAGGAGAAATTCTTATCGGAAAGCCCCCTCTTTCTTGGAATGACCTGGTTGTTAAATATTGTGAGTTATAATATTAATGATGAATAAGTTCGTGTTGATTAAAGATGAAATTGATAGTTCCATTGTGTTGGGTTTATTAGTGTTAGTGGAAATCGACATTTATTTCGATAATAATTGATGTCTGGAAGTTATATTGACCAATCGGGTGATTAATCGGATAAATGAACAATTAATTGCTATTAATTCACATGCTTATAACTATTTGTTCACATGTGTGTACTATTGATTCACATGTATGTACTATTAGGGGAGGTGGTGCAAGATTGATAATACTTGCATGATTAAATTAAAAATGGAGGTTTAGATGAATGTACTATACTATAATTAATTTTTTTACATGTTTAGAACTATTGAGTCACATGATTTACTATTGATTCACATGATTTACTATTAGGGGAGGTGGTGCAAGTTTGATAATACTTGCATGACTAAATTAAAAATGATGGAAAAGATAAAGGTATTATACTGTAATATTTCGAGCCCCAAAATGTGCAGTTATGGAAAGTATATTTTCCTATAAATAGAAGCTCATTCCTTCATTATTCTTCACCAATTCACTAAAGCTATAGAGCAATTATTGTAGAGAGAAATTATAGAGAGAAAGAAGAAGAGAAGTCTGCTACCTCACTATTCCAGTATTCAGTTTTTCTTCTAAGGTAAGGGATATCATTATTGTGGTAAGGGATATTATTATTATAGTAAGGGGTATTATTCTTTCATATTCATGAAGAAAGTTATTTTCTTTCAATACTCGTAAGGGTTGTTATTCCATTCTTTATTATTATGTTGGAATAAACTGCATACATGCAAGTACTCATATATGGTGAAATTCTTACGTTATTCCATTCTTTATTATTACATTGGAATAACACATGCTCGGCGATCTCATCACATGCCCGGTGAATTTCGTTGTTATTCCATTCTTTATTATTCATTTGAATATCTTGTTCGTGCGGATTACGCATGACCGGTTCCGATTCTTTATTATTTTGTTGGAATATCCGTTCTGCATGCGGATTACGCATGAACCGGTTCCATTCTTTATTATTACATTGGAATAACTCATGCATGCGGTCTATCGCATGCCTGGTGAATTCTTCTGTTATTCCATTATTTATTATTTTGTTGGAATAACCTGTCTATGTGGATTACCGCATGCATGGTGAATGATACTTCGTATTCATTCTTTAATAAATTGTGGAAATGATCTGTCTACGTGGATTACCGCATGGCGGGTGAAAATCCATTTCCAATTTTGTATATTCTATTATACTCGTCTGAGATATCATTTCTTTGTACTCGTCATGGAAAATCATTTTCTTTGGTATTTTTTTGACGAGTTACTATTCACGGATTACTATTCACCTAGTTACTATTCACTCTGGTATTATTCACTCGGGTATTCGGCACACTTTTCATGCCAGAGTACTATTCACGAGTTACTATTCATGGGGAACTATTCACCTAATTACTATTCACTCTAATATCATTCACTCGGGTATTCGGAACACTTTTCGTGTCGGGGTACTATTCCCGAAGTACTATTCACGGGATACTATTCATCCGAAAAATATATTTCTTTTCTGTCCAAATTATTTTTGGTACATGAATATTATTCTTAACTTTTACTCTACAAAGCAGTACCATGTTGACAATTTGGACGTTATTGATTCCCGGATAAATTAAATTATAAATCTTTAAAATTTATCCTTGAACTTGTTTTATTGAATTATTATGTCATTGTCATCATCCTCATGCTTTTATTGTGATGAAAGTCATCTTTGGCTTACGTGCATAGATGGACTTGATATGATTATTACCAGGGATTATTTTGTATAATCATGACCGTAATGTGACGAATGATGTGGTAAAAGTCCTCAGTGGCCTGTAGTTAGTTGATGGACAGTTGTTGGTATGATTATGACCAGGGATTATTCGGTATAATCATGACCATTGATGATTACATGAATATCCTTGGCCGTGGTGCAGGGATGATTCGATTTTATTTATTAAGCTGAGTCTCAGCGATAAAGTTGATGAAAACTTTTTAAATCATAGAAGATAGAGATTTTATGCTCTACTTGACTCTTCTAATGGATTGCTTGTTTTCGCTGCAGTTGTTGATCTAAAACTTGTTGTCTATTTTATTCTATCAGTTGTTATACTGTTGAAGGCTAAGGATAATTTATTCCGCATTATCTTAGTCATAATATTTCTTACTGGGCTAGTTGAGCTCACCTTTTTTTTTCATTGTTCTCTTCAGGAAATAAGAATATAGCTGGGTCGAGTCGGGAAATGGAGTAATGGTCCAGGATAAGTTGCTGTAGTAGTCCTCACTATTCTGTGAAATAGCATGATAATAATTGTAATGAGGACTCCATTGAGAGTGGATATTGTCTAGAAGGCAATATTCTTATTTAAACTCTCAGCTTATGTTTTGTCCTATTTTACACGACAGTTGTATAATTAAGTTTGTATTTGAATTTTGTACCATGTATCTGGCGACTCAAGATGGGTGATATATACCTGTTTTGGGGGCGTCACAAATACGTTATGTAATGTGTTAAGAAGCATGCTATGTGATAAAGATGAATGTTAAGCAGGGCTTTCGAATGTAAAGTCCAAAGGAATGTTTTCAAGATATAAATCAATGATACGTTCTTTGAATTCGTGATCTGATTTGTGCTATGAATATATAAGATAGCTGATGTGGTATGGAATTACAACTAAGTTAAACGTTTATGTGTACGTTTGAACTTACCTATATGAGTTTTAAATGTGTCGAACACTTAGCGAGTCAAGTGCGTGATAGCTATGTTGATGTCAAGTGCGAGTGGTTAGGGTATACCTATACATACCTAGCTATTCTAAGAGTGATGAGAAAGTGAAGTGTAGGTTTTACGAACCTAGTTGGGAAATAGTGTAACATTGTTATTACATTGAGAATGCATGAAATATGTTACTGATGGATATGAATCCATGATTATATGACTGTGTAGGAATACACGAAGTACAGATAAGAGGTAAGCAATTAAGTCATAGTTTCTAAACTACGAATCAGGCAAGTCTTTCAGTTTCTATTTGTTATATGAATTCGATAATTGTTAGTTGAGCTATATTATGCTATGAAAATGTTGTTATATATATGAAATGCGTATGAGATATGTATGAAATGTGAAAGTTGATCTTTGATGATATACTTGTGATATAAACCTCTATGTCTGTTATGTGAGAAGTAACATGTGTATTAAATATTAATCGATTGTAAATGCATGAACTGAATATGCTGTTATATGCTATGTGCTGCATTAAAACTGTTAGAATTGCTGGGCTGTCGAGCTCACCCTTGCAAATAACCACTTTTGCAGGTTAAGGATACACGGTAAAGGTTACATGCTATTTGATTGATAAAGTTAAATGGTATCGAAGGAGATTGATTTATTATTTAACTAGATGCTCTTGAACCATGTTTAGGTTCTAGTAGATGTATATGATAGTAGTTTACTATGTGTAATACATGCTAAACTATAAAGTTGTACTAGGCGGTACATAGTGAAATTCGAACCGAGATGTAAATCTTTATATAGTAATTCGAATAGAAGGAATCATAACATAATTTGATTCAAGGATTTGTAATTGATTCAAGTTAAGATATCAATAAAAGATTTATTTTCAAAGGAGATTAAAAAAGTTTAAATTGTTCCGCATATTTATATAACATCGAATGTGATGTAATACATAAATAGTAAATGACTAAGATTAGAAACTTATAAAAGTTTGGGGTCATTGTGCAGATCCTGGTAATGGAAAGAATTTATATTCTAAATTGTAATAAGCAAGGTTATATTCATTTAAGTTATGAATAAAAGATATAATAGTTTGACGATAGTAGTATCGTGGCGGACCGAATTCAAGGTTCGAAGGGACCCGAATTTGGGGGCGTCACAACATGGATAATTCGTGGTCGTGATACTAATGAATATCCTTGGCCCGTAGTGCATGGATAATTCAGTGATGTGGATTATTTATTAAGCTGAGTCTCAGCGATAAAATTAATGGTAAACTTTTAAATCATAGAAGATAGTAGATATCATACTCTACTTGACTCTTCTAATGGATTGCTTATTCCGCTGCAGTTGTTGATCTAAAACTTGTTGTCTATTGTATTCTATTAGTTGTTATACTATTGAAGGCTAAGGATAATTTATTCTGCATTATCTTAGTCATAATATTTCTTACTGGGCCAGTTGAGCTCACCCTTTTTCTTTCACTGTTCTTTTTAGGAAATGAGAATATAGCTGGGACTAGTCGGGGAATGGATTGATGGTCCAGATGGTTGTTTTAGTAGTCCTCACTATTCTGTGAAATAGTGTGATAATAATTGTAATGAGATTGAATTTGAGTGTGGATATTGTCTAGGAGACAATATCCGTGTTAAAACACTCAGCTATGTTTTGTCGTATTCTACACGAAGGTTGTATATTTAAGTTGTAGTTGTATTATGTATCATGTATTTGGCAACTCAGAATGGGTGATGTATACCTATTTTGGGGGCATCACAGTTGGTATCCAAGCTTAGAGATATGATCCCTGGCTGAGATGTGAGACTAGAACTAGGAGGGGAGAGACGGGTAATCCTTCGCTAGTATGACTTACCTAAGTTATTTGTTATTTAATTAGTCGGTCAGAGTATAGGGATAATATGTGGTATGTCAATTAACCCTTGTTTTGTGATAGTGTTTGAGAATGGCATCTGAAAATGTTGAGATAAGCAATGAAGCACATGAGATCATTGAGTCACTAACGATCAATAACCAGGATAATGTGCATAAGGAAGGCAATAATCCTCATGTAAACAACAACAACGAGCAAATGTCGAACGATGGTATGTTTAAGAACTTTTTAGAATTTATGCAAAACCAAACGAGAGAGACTCCTGTTCAAAATGTAGGTGGAAACACTGGCAACTCATGGCTGATCACCACTAAGCAGTTCAAGGAGCTGGTACCACTGGAGTTTTTGGGAAAGCCAGAACCACTTAAGGCAGAGACGTGGATAAAGCAGATCACCAAGATATTTGATGTCTTGGAATGCTCAGAGGATCAAAAGGTTCTCTTTGCCACCTTTATGTTGCGTGAAGAAGTAGATTACTGGTGGGAATCTATAAAACGTATTCATCTTTCCGCACTAAAGATGTCTTGGGAGCAGTTTCAAGAATTGTTCAACGACAAGTACTTTTCTGAAAGTATTCGTCACATGAAGAAGGTAGAATTCATCAAGCTGGAGCAAAGAAATATGACTGTATCGCAATACGAAGCAAAGTTTGCGGAGTTATCCCGGTTTGCATCCCATTTGGTTGATAATGAGGAGCGAATGACGCGAATATTTCTAAGAGGTTTGAAACCCGAAATACGTTATTACCTCATTTCTCACAAACTTTGTTTATATTCAGATGTTGTTAATAGGGGTCAGTTATTAGAACACGATTATGAGTTAGCTCAACCAAAAGGCAATGACCAACAACACGATAATAATCGTACCGGTGGCAACGGCCATCGGAACAACGATAACCATCGTGGAGGAAATTATCAGGCAAGAAATGGTAACCACTTCGGAAGTAATCATGGCCAAGATAATAGGAAAGATGAACTAAGTGGGAACAATTTTAAGAAGAGAAGATTCAACAATGACAGAAAGACATCGGTAGTAGCACCAGCACCCGTTTCAAAGGAAGAAGAACGACAACTGGTTGTATGTTTCCAATACAGACAAGAGGGACACATCCGTCCAAACTGTACGTAGCAACCCAAAGCGTGTTTTAATTACAGAAGAGATGGTCACCTAGCTCGATTTTGTCATGTAGTGAAGTCAAGTCCAGCTGGAATAGTGATGCCAAAGGATGTCCTAGATAAGTCAAAGCCGGTAGTTTAAGTGAGAGCATTTATTGAGGAACCCGAACGAAGTTATCACGGGTAAGTTAATTATAAACTCTTGCGAAGTCTATACCTTATTCGATATCGGTTCTACCCATTCTTTTATTTCTCCTACTTGCGCTCAATGTTTAAAATTGATTCCAGAGAAATTAGACTTTGACTCATTTTTTGAAACTTCATTGGGAGAAACCTTCATTACATCCACTGTTCATAAATCTTGTTTGGTTCAAATCGGCACCCTCACGTTACCTGTTGATTTTATCTCTTTAAAAATACTTGCCTTTGATGTAGTTAACTACCCATCATGCAAAAATTGATTATTTTTGTAAGGTTGTTAGTTTTCATATTCCTAACCAACCCGTTATACGAAATCAAGTATCCAAACCACTAAAGTCAATCACTGTCATATCAAGCCATAAGTAAAGAGCTTTGAGCCTTTCTCTGGTGACTTCCAAGTCTTGGAATGAACCGAAGCCAGACTTTTCATAGGGGACGCTGTGAATAACGGTGGCAAGTTGATAAGTATCAATGTGACGTGATATCCAAGTCTTGGATTAGAGTCACTATTTTGAATGATATTTCTATCGTTAATAAATTTTTTGAAGTATTCCCCGAAGAACTTTCTAGCCTACCCCTAGAGCGTGAAATCGAATTTTTTATTGACGCAGGTAGAAAACCCATTTCTAAAACCTCAAATATTTCTTCAAATAAAACGAACGTATCATGCGCCAAAGACGTTGGTTTGAGCTGTTGAAAGATTGTGATAATACCATTCAATACCATCGTGGTAAAAGCGAACGTGGTAGCTGACGCAGATCGTATGCGGTTACGAGTGCGACGTCGTTAACACAAAGACCCATTTTGTACGACTTACAAAATATGGAGATAGAGTTAAAGACTCCAAGAACCTACGTGAAGATAGCAAATATACGATTAGAATCGACTTTAATCGATAAAGTTAAAGCCGCTCAAGCTACAGACTCAGAGCTGATGAATGTGAAGAAGAAGGTGCAAGAAGGAGTTATTTTAGAAGCAAGAATCGAGGAAGAGAGAAAATCTCAACCCTCAATTTAATTAGTCTATTTGAAATTCTCGATTGAGTAGGAACTGTGGCCTATAGACTCGCTTTACCGCCAAGTATGTCGCATGTTCATAACGTTTTTCACGTATCAATGTTACGTAAATATGTGGACGACCCGAACCACATTATTGAATTAGAAATAGACGAGATAGCAGAAGATTTAACGTATGAGGATATACTTGTAAAAATCTTGGAGAAGAAGGATCATATTCTACGCTCAAAGGTTATACCTCAAGAGTTAGAATCTGACGAGGTATCCTCATCTCTTCGACATACCAAGTACGTACGTCAATTTTGAGGATGAAATTTCATAAGGAGGGGAGGTTGTAAGACCCCAAATTTTATGAATAAAGATTAATTTTCTCGAAATATTTTTTTGAGTATTAAGGTATGGATTTGATATAATGTTATAGTTGTGGGTACTATTTAAACTTTTTGCAAAGTATGCAAGTTGTTATAAAATATTCGATTAGTCGGGGAATATTTGTTTTATCAGAGAATATTCGCTCAACGGCGCAATCATTAGTGGACCCTCCAACTAAATTACTGTCGGAATGAGAAAATGACAGAAATATGTTTTTATATGACAAAATTTTTACCGTTAAACTGTTTAAATACCCAGTGGTAATAGTACAGTAATACGCGTGGTTGCATAGTAGAACACGGTATTGATTATTGATGTTTACGTGAGAAGTCACTCAGTTTTATTCAATTATTGCCACAGTAATTACTACATTGCATCTCTCATATTGATTAAATTATTGTCACAGTATCATCTGCACAATATTTTATATTTTTAAATCAATAATTGAGATGACAAAGTTATTCATATTATTATTTGCAATATTGATGATGTCTAGAAAGTTTTGTCGAGAAAAGGGGTTTGGTCACCTAATTGCGCGCCAATAGGGAGAAATTCTTATCAGAAAGCCCCCTCTTTCCTGGGAATGATCTGGTTGTTAAATACTATGAGTTATAATATTAATGATAAATAAGTTTGTGTTGATTAAAGATGAAATTGATATTTCCATTGTGTTGGGATTATTAGTATTAGTGGAAATCAACATTTATTTTGATAATAATTGATTTCTGGAGATTAAATTGACCAATCGGGTAATTAATCGGATAAATGAGAAATTAATTGCTATTAGTTCACATGCATATAACTATTTGTTCACATGAATGGAACTATGAATTCACATGCATGTACTATTGATTCACATGGATGTACTATTAGTCAAGGTGGTGCAAGTTTGATAATATTTGTAGGACTAAATAAAAAATAGAGGAAAAGATGAAGGTACTATACTGTAATAATTTGAGTCCCAAAATGTGCAATTATCAAAACTATGTTTTCCTATAAATAGAAGCTCATTCTTCTTTCATTCTCACCAATTCACTAAAACTCACAAGAGCAATTATAGAGAGAAAAGCTATAGAGAGAAATAAGAAGAGTATTCTGCTACTTCACTATTGCAGTATCCAGTCTTCTACCAAGGAAAGGGGTATTATTTCTTTCGTATTCGTAAGGGATATTATATTTGTTCAATATTCGTATGAAATAATAATTTCTTCTATACTCTGTAGTATGTAAGTAATATTATTTCGTTTCGTATCCCTAATTCTACACTCATTTTGTTCAAGTATTACTTCTATACTCCGTGAAATTAGTAGAATATCCTTAAAATTTGTGCTTCATCTAGTATCGTTTCACAAGGATATTTTTCTGAACATTCTTGTTAAAATTTTAAGCTTTTCATGCCGGAGTACTATTCATGAGTACTATTCATTTATACGACACTATTCATACGTACGAAACTATTCATGCATACGGTACTATTTATAAATATGGTACTATTCACAAAGTACTATTCATGGGCAGTATTCATAAATACGGTACTATTTACGAAGTACTATTCATGGGATACTATTCATAAAGTACTATTCACGAGGTACTATTCATAGAGTACTATTCCCGAAGTACTATTCACTCGAGTACTATTCATGACGAAAAATTGATTCTTTTCTGTTCAAAATTATTTTTGATACGTGAATATTATTCTTGAATTTTACTCCACAAAGCAGTATCATGTTGACCATTTAAACGTTTTTAAACTTTAGATAAATTTAAAGTCTTTAATATTTATCCTTGATCTCGTTTAATTGAATTTTTATATCATTGTCATCATCCTCATGCTTATATTGTGATGAAAGTCATCTTCGGCCGAGGGTGCAAAGATGAACTGTTGATTGGTATGATTATGACCAGAGATTATTCGGTGTAATCATGACCTGTAATGTTACAAGTGATGTGGATTATTAAGATAAGTCTCAGCGACAGTTATTGGTATGATCATGACCATGCGTTCTCTTCTGCCAAGGGTGCAAAGATGAATTGTTGTTTGGCATGTTCATGGCCATTGGTGAAAACACGAATATCCTTGGCACATAGTGCATGGATAATTCGTGGTCGTGATACTAATGAATATCCTTGGCCCGTAGTGCATGCATAATTCAGTGATATGAATTATTTATTAACTGAGTCTCAACAATAAAATTGATGGTAAACTTTTAAATCATAGAAGATAGTAGATATCATGCTCTACTTGACTCTTCTAATGGATTGTTTGTTCCGCTGTAGTTGTTAATCTAAAACTTGTTGTCTATTGTATTCTATCAGTTGTTATACTGTTGAAGGCTAAGGAAAATTTATTCTGCATTATCTTAGTCATAATATTTCTTACTGGGCTAGTTGAGCTTACCCTTTCCTTTCACTATTCTCTTCAGTAAATGAGAATATAGTTGGGATTAGTTGGGGAATGGATTGATGGTCCAGATGGTTGTTTTAGTAGTCCTCACTATTCTGTAAAATAGTGTGATAATAATTGTAATGAGATTGAATTTGAATGTGGATATTGTCTAGGAGACAATAGACGTGTTAAAACTCTCAGCTATATTTTGTCATATTTTACACGACGGTTGTATATTTAAGTTGTAGTTGTATTCTGTACCATATATTTGGAGACTTAGAATGGGTGATGTATACCTATTTTGGGGACGTCACAATTGGTATAAAAGCTTAGGGATATGATCCCTGGCTGAGGTGTGAGACTAGAACTAGGAGGAGAGAGACGAGTAATTTTTCGTTAGTATGACCTACCTAAGTTATTTGGTATTTAATTGTTCAATCAGAGTATAGGGATAATATGTGGTATGTCAATTAACCCTTGTTTTATGACAATGTTTGAGAATGACATCTGAAAATGTTGAGATAAGCAATGAAGCACATGAGACCGTTGAGTCATTAACGATCAATAACCAGGATAATGTGCATCAAGAAGGCAATAATCCTCGTGTAAATAACAACACCGACCAAATGACGAACGATGGTAGGTTTAGGAACTTTTTAGAATTTATGCAAAACTAAACAAGAGGGACTCTTGTTCAAAATGGAGGTGGAAACACTGGCAACTCACGGCTGGTCACCGCTAAGCAGTTCAAGGAGCTGGGACCACTGGAGTTTTGGGGAAAGCCAGAACAACTTAAGGCAGAGATGTGGATAAAGCAGATCACCAAGATATTTGATGTCTTGGAATGCTCAAAGGAGCAAAAGGTTCCCTTTGCCACCTTTATGTTGCGTAAAGAAGCAAATTACTGGTGGGAATCTGTAAAATGTACTCATCTTTCCGCACTAAAGATGTCTACATTCCTGAAAGTATTCGTCATATGAAGGAGGTAGAATTCATCGAGCTACAGCAAAAAAATATGACCGTATTGCAATACGAGGCAAAGTTTATGGAGTTATCCCGGTTTGCATCCCATTTGGTTGATAATGAGGAGTGAATGACGCGAATGTTTCTAAGAGGTTTAAAACCCGAAATGCTTCAGTACCTCATTTCTCACAAACTTTATTTATATTCAGATGTTGTGAATATGGCTTAGTTATTAGAACGCGATTATGAGTCAGCTCAACCAAAAGGTAACAACCAACAACACGATAATAATTGTACCAGTGGCAATGACCATTGAAACAACGATAACCATCGTGGAGGAAATTATCAGGCAAGAAATGGTAACCACTTTGGTGGTAATCATGGCTAAGATAATAGGAAAGGTGAACTAAGTGGGAACAATTTTAAGAAGAGAAGATTCAACAATGACGAAAAGACATCGGTAGCAGCACCAACACTCATTTCAAAGGAAGAAGAACGACCACCGGTTGTATATTTCAAATGCAAACAAGAGGGACACATGCATCCAAATAGTACGCAACAACCCAAATCGTGTTTCAATTGCAGAAGAGAAGGTCACCTAGCTCGATTTTGTCGTGTAGTGAAGTCAAGTCCAGCTGGGATAGTGACGCCAAAGGATGTCCCAGACAAGTCAAAGTCGGTAGTTTAAGTGAGAGCATTTGTCGAGGAACCCAAACGAAGTTATCACGGGTGAGTTAATTATAAACTCTTACAAAGTTTATACCTTATTCGATACCGGTTCTACCCATTCTTTTATTTCTCCTACTTGCGCTCAACGTTTAAAATTGACTCTAGAGAAATTAGACTTTGACTTTTTTGTTGAAACTCCATTGGGAGAAACCTTCATTACATCCACTATTTATAAATCTTGTTTGATTCAAATCGGCACTCTCACGTTACCTGTTGATTTTATCTCTTTCAAAATAATTGTCTTTGATGTGATTTTAGGAATCTACTAGTTAACTACTCATCATGCAAAAGTTGAATTTTTTTGTAAGGTTGTTAGTTTTCATATTCCTAACCAACCTGTTATGCGAATTCAAGTAACCAAACCACTAAAGTCAATCACTGTCATATCAAGCCATAAGTAAAGAACCCTGAGCCTTTCTCTGGTGACTTCCAAGTCTTGGAATACACCGAAGCCAGACTTTCCATAGTGGATGTCGTGAATAACGGTGGCAAGTTGATAGGTATTGATAAGTAGATTTTATACCTACTTATCCGATATTTATTACTTGAATTAGTTGTATAAACCTATATTTTGTAGTTAATTTGCATGCATTGTGTGTTCATTTCATATATTTTATGTTATTTTGTAGGCTATGACATGACATTGGCATGAAGAAATAAGGAAAAGTAATTTGGACATCTTTTGGACTAAAATATATAAGTAGGTACAAAAACGGAAGATTGCAGGGTTTTTAACACCAAGTTGGATGCATATTCTTGGCTTGGAACTTAGATTTTATTGTAGATCTACTTCTTAGCTTTCCGTAACATCTTGAATCATCCCAATCGGAGCTCGGATACGAGAGTTATGGCCTTTTTATCAATAAAGATCAAAACTAAGAGTTGTCATGCTCGCCATTTACATAGCATCTACTTCAAGCCCAATTTCGACCTTTATCCGGCCAGAATATGTCAAATCTCAAAGCATAAAGTTGTAGATCTCGTCGATATCTTCGATTTGATAGGTGTTAGGCCCCGTAACTCCTAGCGGATCAAAAGTTATGCCTATTTTACCAAAGGATGTCAATGAGAAAAGAAAGGCGGTGGGCGCGCGCCGTGCCATCAATTTCTCGCTACAAGATGGCGCTGGGCATGCCAAAATTGGCCTACGAAAAGCATCTTTGGTAGCGCAAGGGAGTTAAATTGGGTGTTATTTTGTCCAATTTGAGCTAGAATAGGATTCTTAGTTGCCTAACTTGCTAAGGTGTCCATTAGAACTATAAATAGTTGATTTTAACTTGGATTGGGAGGCTAGTTTTGGAGGATTCCATTAGATTAGATTAGAGTAGATTAGGAGCAAAACCCTAGTTCTTATAAGATTTCGAGATTGAAGCAACTTGGAAGCCATTGGAGATCCAGATCAAGAGCGAGACGGAGGACGAATTTGCCGTCAACAGATTCACTTCTTTTCCTTAATCTTATTCTTATCTTTTAATGTGTATTCAAGTGTGGATTCTTAGTTTTAATTCAATGAACTAATTCTTTGTTTGAGATTACAATGGATCTTATTGTGTAGTTTATTTTAATATGCTTCGCTATCAATTACTATGTTCTATTGTGAGGATTGTCTATTGTGATTTGGACTTAATTGTTTAATTAATTGGTCATCAATTACCGTGATAATCTATATGAACTCGAGAGATGAAGTATAGGTTTAGATCTGATCATGATGGCATGTGTTAGTGATTTCTGTATAGATGGAATTCATGATTCATGTTTAGGATAGAGATATGCCTTTACGCCATATGTAATCTTATAGAGAACTTGTGCTTTAAATCCTTTTTAATTGTAATTCACATAGAGATATAGTGGATTAGTTAATTAGGGTGTCTTGCTTAATTCTATCATCTATGGATTTAAGTGAGTATGAGTATTATGCATCGAGAGGTGGTTTTATCTACTTTAGTGTTCTTGATTAACAATTTTGGATAGAGAATAATTGATGAGAAGTGTGTTAACTTAAATGAAGCAATAAGTGAAGTTGTGATCTTAAATCTCTGTAATCATAATTTAACTAGTGGAATTTAATAGTAGATTAATTATATAATTTGAAATTCATTCGTTTAAATAAGAATGAGTTGGTTACGGGTTAGTACTTGGTGATTTTTATTAAACAATTCCTCGTGAGAACGATACTCTACTTACACTTTATTACGTGTTGACCACGTATACTTGTGTGTTGTGCGTAATTAGATTTTACCCAACAGGTATCAATGTGACGTGCTATCCAAGTCTTGGATGAGAGTCACTATTTTTGAATGATATTTCAAAACAACTCATTTCGACTTAAGTGAATACAACCAACTCATCATCAGCACGACCAGACGGATCGGCGACCTCATTTCGACTAAAACGGTTGTGCTTCGTTGCGACTACATCGTCAAAGTACAATGAGCAGAATTTGATAAGCTCTTCCTCCGTATAGCATTCAGCAATAGAACCCTCTACACGAGCTTTGTTTTTAAATTTCTGCTTTAATCGACGCATATACCTGAAATATGACAGTATGTGATATTACCTGATAAGTTAATTGTGAGATCCCAAATTTTATGAAATGAAAGTATTCTATTTTCTTATAATTATTATTCTATTTAGTAAATGGTTAAATTGATAAAAGGTTAAAGTTAAGGGTGATATGTGAAAATATTTCAAAGTAAGCAAGTTGTCATAAAATAATCGGTGATAAAAGTACAATAATACGTGTGGTTGTATAGTAGCACATGGTATTTGTGACGCCCCCAAAACAGGTATACATCACCCATCTTGGGACGCCAAATACATGATATATAAATCAAATACAAACTTAATTATACAACTGTCGTGTACAATACGACAAAACATAGCTAAGAGTTTAAACAAGAATATTGCCTTCTAGATAATATCCACTCTCAATGGAGTTCTCATTACAATTATTATCACACTATTTCACAGAATAGTGAGGACTACTAAAACAACCATTTGGACCGTCAATCCGTTCCCCGACCAGTCCCAGCTATATTCTCATTTCCTAAAGAGAATAGTGAAAGAAAATGGTGAGCTCAACTAGCCCAGTAAGAAATATTATGACTAAGATAATGCAGAATAAATTATCCTTATCCTTCAACAGTATAACAACTGATAGAATACAATAGACAACAAGTTTTAGATCAACAACTGCAGCGAAAATAAACAATCTATTAGAAGAGTCAAGTAGAGCATAAAATCTACTATCTTCTATGATTTAAAAAGTTTTTCATCAACTTTATCGTTGGGACTCAGCTTAATAAATAATCCACATCATCCCTGCACAACGGCCAAGGATATTCATGTAATCATCAATGGTCATGATTATACCGAATAATCCTCGGTCATAATCATACCAACAAATCGCCCATCAATGAACTATGTGTCAATGAGGACTTTTACCACATCATTCGTCACATTACGCTCATGATTATACCGAAGAATCCCTGGTCATAATCATACCAAGTCCATCTATGCACGTAAGCCAAAGATGACTTTCATCACAATATAAGCATGAGGATGATGACAATGACATAATAATTCAATAAAACAAGTTCAAGGATAAATTTTGAAGATTTATAATTTAATTTATCCAGAAATCAATAACGTCCAAATTGTCAACATGATACTGCTTTGTAGAGTAAAATTCAAGAATGCTCAGAAGAATATTTTCATGAAAAGATACTAGAAGAAGCGCAAATATCAAGGATATTCCACTAATTTCATGGAGTATAGAAGCCAAAACTTTAACCAACTGAGTATAATAGAATATATGAATCTGCAAATGGATTTTCGCCCGCCATGCAGTAATCCACGTAGACAGATCATTTCCATAATTTAATAAGGAATGAATACGAATTATTATTCACCATGCATGCAGTAATCCACATGTATGCTTTATTCCAATGTAATAATAAAGAATGTAATAACAAAAGAATTCACCTGTGCATGCGATATAATCGCATGCATGTGATATTCCAAATGTAATAATAAAGTATGGAACCGTGTCATGCGTAATCGCATGCATGTGATATTCCAATGTAATAATAAAGTATGGAACCGTGTCATGTAATCCGCATGCACAAGATATTCCAACATAATAATAAAGAATGGAATGACAAATGTAATTCACCAGCATGCGATAGACCTCACGAGATAGGTTATTCCAATGTAATAATAAAGAATGGAATAACAAAAGAATTTCACCATGTATGCGGTATCAGATGACAAAGTTATTCCAACATAATAATAAAGAATGGAATAACAACCCTTACGAGTATTGAAAGAAAATAACTCTCTTCATGAATACGAAAGAATAATACCCCTTACCTCAAAAGAAGACTGGATACTAGAATAGTGAGGTAGCAGACTTCTCTTCTTCTTTCTCTCTATAATTTCTCTCTATAATAATTGCTCTATAGCTTTAGTGAATTGGTGAAGAATAATGAAGGAATGAGCTTCTATTTATAGGAAAATATACTTTCCATAATTGCACATTTTGGGGCTCGAAATATTACAGTATAATACCTTCCTCTTTTCCTTCATTTTTAATTTAGTCCTACAAGTATTATCAAACTTGCACCATCTCCCCTAATAGTAAATCATATGAATCAATAGTAAATCATGTGAATCAATAGTTCTAGAGATGTGAAAATACGAATTATAGTATAGTACCTCTATCTATACCTCCATTTTTAACTTAGTTATGCAAGTATTATCAAACTTGCACCAACTCCCCTAATAGTAAATGAATGTGAATCAATAGTACACACATGTGAACAAATAGTTATAACCATGTGAATTAATAGCAATTAATTGCTCATTTATCCAGTTAATTACCCGATTGGTCAATATAACCTCCAGACATCAATTATTATCTAAATAAATGTTAATTTTCACTAACACTAATAATTCCAACACAATGGAACTATCAATTTCATCTTTAATCAACACGAACTTATTCATCATTAATATTATAATTCACAATATTTAACAACCAGGTCGTTCCCAGGAAAGAGGGGGCTTTCCGATAAGGATTTCTCCTTATTAGTGCGCAATTAGGTGACCAAACCTCTCATTGACAGAACTTCTAGACATTGTCAATATTGCAAATAATAATATGAATAACTTTGCCGTCTCAATTATTGATTTAATAATATAACATATTATACAAATGATACTGTAATAACAATTGAATCAATAATATGAGAGATATGATGCAGCAATTACTGTAGCAATAATTGGGTATAACTAAGTGATTTCTCACATAAACATCAATAATCAATACCGTGTGCTACTATGCAACCACGCGTATTACTATATTTTTACTACCGAGTAGTTCAACAGTTTAATGGTAAAACTTTCGTTGTTATTTTTAATAAAAGATAATTCTGTCGTTTTGTTACTACAACAATACTTCCATTGTGGGGTCCACCAATGATTGTGTCGTCGTACGAATATTCCCTGTTAAAACGAATATTCTTCGACCAATCGAATATTATATAACCACTTGTTTACTTTGCAAAATTTTTAAATATTACCCACAACTATAACATTATATCAAATCCACACCATAATATTCAAAAAAATATTTCGAGAAATTTAAATCTTTATTCATAAAATCTGGGGTCTCACAGTATTGTATAGTATCTTTGATTATTGATGCTTACGTGAGAAGTCACTCAGTTTTATTCAATTATTGTCACAGTTTCATTTATATAATATTTATTATTATTAAATCAATAATTGAGATGACAAGTTATTCATATTATTATTTGCATAATTAACAATGTCTAGAAGTTCTGTCGAGGAAAGGGGTTAGGTCATCTAATTGCGTGTCAATAGGGAGAAATCCTTATCGGAAAGCCCCCTCTTTCTTGGGAACGATCTGATTGTTAATATTTTTAGTTATAATATTAATGATGAATGTTATTAAAAATTAAATTTGAGTTTGGAGTTGAATTTGGAGACGCGGATATGATATTTGAGTCCGGAACAATGAAATTAGTAGAAATAGACTATAAACACAAAATTTACCGGGGTTGACTTTTTGGTCAAAAAGTCAACAATTGACTTTTTCAGAAAAAGTCAAACTTCAAAAATTCAAAAATGAAATTGTTGATAAAAATATTTTCATTGTGTTGGGATTATTAGTGTTGGTGAAAATCGACAATTATTTCGATAATAATTGATTTTTGGAGGTTAAATTGACTAATCGGGTAATTAATCGGATAAATGAGCAATTAATTGCTATTAATTCACATGCTTATAACTATTTGTTCACATGTGTGTACTATTGATTCACATGTATGTACTATTAGGAGAGGTGGTGCAAGATTGATAATACTTGCATGACTAAATTAAAAATGGAGGTATAGATGAATGTACTATACTATAACTATTTTTTTCACATGTATAGAACTATTGATTCACATGAATGTACTATTAATTCACACGATATACTATTAGGGGAGGTGGTGCAAGTTTGATAATACTTGTAGGACTAAATTAAAAATGAAGGAAAAGATGAAGGTATTATACTGTAATATTTCGAGCCCCAAAACGTGCAATTATCGAAACTATATTTTCCTATAAATAGAAGCTCATTCTTCCTTCATTCTCACCAATTCACTGATACTCACAAGAGCAATTATAGAGAGAGAAGGTATAGAGAGAAAGAAGAAGAGAAGTTTGCTACTTCATTATTTCAGTATTCAGTCTTCTTCTGAGGTAATGGGTATTATTTATTTCATATTCTGAAGAGATATTATTTTTCGTATCAGTATGAATTTTATTTTCGTTCAATATTCATAAAGAATATTATCTTCGTTCAATATTCGTAGGAGTATTATCTTCGTTAAATATTCGTTGGAATATTATTTTCGTTCAACATTTGTAAGGGATGTTATTTTTGTTCAATATTCGCTTGAAATAATATTTTCTTCCATACTCTGTAGTATGTAAGTAATATTATTTCGTTTCAGATTTCGAATTCTATACTCATTTTGTTAAAGTTTTGGCTTCTATACTCAGTGAAATTAATAGAATATTCTTGATATTTGCGTTTCATCTAGTATCTTTTCATAAAAATATTATTCTGAGCTTTCTTGATAATTATGGATCTTTTCATATCGGAATACTATTCATGAGTTACTATTTAGGGGTTACTATTCACCTGAATATTATTCACTCGGGTATTTGGGGCACTTTTCATGCCAGTGTTTTATTCCTGAAGTACTATTCATAAGGTACTATTCACGGGGTACTATTCACCCAAAAAATATATTTCTTTTCTGTCCAAATTATTTTTGATACATGAATATTATTCTTGAATTTTACTCCACAAAGCAGTATCATGTTGACAATTTGGATATTTTTAAACTCTGGATAAATTTAAAGTCTTTAATATTTATCCTTGATTTCGTTTGATTAATTCTTATATTATTGTCATCATCCTTATGCTTATATTGTGATGAAAGTCATCTTTGGCTTACGTGCATAGATGGACTGTTGATTGGTATGATTATGACCAGGGATCATTCAGTATAATCATTGCTCGTAATGTTACAAATAATGTGGTAAAAGTCCTAATTGGCCCGTAGTGCATTGATGGAAAGTTGTTGGTATGATTATGACCAGGGATTATTCGGTATAATTATGACCATTAGTGATTACATGAATATCCTTGGCCCGTATTGCAGGGATGATTCGATGATGTGGTTTATTTATTAAGATGAGTCTCAGCGATAAAATTGATGAAAAACTTTTTAAATCATAGAAGATAGAAGATATCATGCTCTACTTGACTCTTCTAATGGATTGGTTATTTCCTTGCAGTTAAACTTGTTGTCTATTGTATTCTATCAGTTGTTATATAGTTGAAGGCTAAGGATAATTTATTCTGCATTATCTTAGTCATAATATTTCTTACTGGGCTAGTTGAGCTCACCCTTTTCTTTCACCGTTCTCTTCAGGAAATGAAAATATAGCTGGAATGAGTCAGGGAATGGAGTGATGGTCCAAGATGGTGGCTATAGTAGTCCTCACTATTTTTATAAAATAGTGTGATAATAATTGTAATGAGAACTCCATTGAGTGTGGATATTGTCTAGAATGCAATATTCGTGTTTAAACACTCAGCTATGTTTTGTTGTATTTTGCATGACAGTTGTATAATTAAGTTTGTAGTTAAGATCTGTACCATGTATCTGGCGACTCAAGATGGGTGATGTATACCTATTTTGGGGGCGTCACAGTTGGTATCAGAGCCATAGAAAAGAGCCCCGAGCCTTTATCTGGTGACTTCCAAGTCTTGGGATTCTACGAAGCCAGACTTTCCGTAGGGGACACCGTGAGTAACAGTGGCAAGTTGATAGGTATCATTGTGAGGTGCTATCAAAGTCTTAGATGCGGGTCACAGTTGGTATCAAAGCTTAGGGATATGATCCCGGCTGAGATGTGAGACAAGAACTAGGAGGGGAGAGATGGGAAATTCCTTCGCTAGTATGACCTACCTAAGCTTTCTTGTTATTTAATTGGTCGGTCAGAGTATATGGATAATATGTGTCATGTCAATTAACCTTTGTTTTGAAGATGTATTCTAGAATGATATCTGAAAAACAGGAGATGGGCAATGGGAAAATCATGATATAGAGGAAATAACCGGGGATGTACAATCCGAAAAGAAAGCAAGGTATTCTCATCTATTCGAACTACCAGGTACGTAAATTTCGAGGGCAAAATTTCATAAGGAGGGGAGATTGTTAGATCCCGAATTTTATGAAATGAAAGTATTCTATTTTCTTTTAATTATTATTCTATTTAGTAAATGGTTAAATTGATAAAAGGTAAAGTTAAGGGTGATATGTGAAATTTTTTTAAAGTAAGCAAGTTGTCATAAAATAATCGGTGATAAAAGTATAATAATACGCGTGGTTGCATAGTAACACACGATATTGTATAATATCTTTGATTATTGATGCTTACGTGAGAAGTCACTCAGTTTTATTTAATTATTATCATAGTATCATGTGCATAATATTTATTATTATTAAATCAATAATTGAGATGACACGTTATTCATATTATTATTTGTATAATTAACAATGTCTAGAAGTTTTGTCGAGGAAAGGGGTTAGGTCATCTAATCAAGGCTACCAATAGGAGAAATCCTTATCTGAAAGCCCCTCTTTCCTGAACGATCCGTTGTTAATATTGAGAGTTATAATATTAATGATGAATGTTATTAAAAATTGAATTTGAGTTCGGAGTTGAATTTGTAGACGCAGACATGATATTTGAGTCCGGAATGATGAAATTAGTAGAAATAAACTATAAACACAAAATTTATCAGGGTTAACTTTTTGGTCAAAAAGTCAACAGTTGACTTTTTTAGAAAAAGTCAAACTTTGAAAATTCAAAAATGAAATTGTTGATAAAAATATTTTCATTGTGTTGGGATTATTATTGTTGGTGGAAATCGGCAATTATTTCGATAATAATTGATTTCTGG
Source organism: Panax quinquefolius (assembly GCA_020205615.1). Lineage (NCBI taxonomy): Eukaryota > Viridiplantae > Streptophyta > Magnoliopsida > Apiales > Araliaceae > Panax > Panax quinquefolius. The sequence goes on from CM035163.1 coordinate 54,847,545, forward strand.
AGGTTAAATTAACCAATCGGGTAATTCATCGGATAAATGAGCAATTAATTGCTATTAATTCACATGCTTATAACTATTTGTTCACATGTATGTACTATTGATTCACATGCATGTACTATTAGGGGAGGTGGTGCAAGATTGATAATACTTGTATGACTAAATTAAAAATAGAGGTATAGATGAAGGTACTATACTGTAACTATTTTTTTCGCATGTATAGAACTATTGATTCACATGAATGTACTATTAATTCACATGATATACTATTAGGGGAGGTGGTGCAAGTTTGATAATACTTGCAGGACTAAATTAAAAATAAAGGAAAAGATGAAGGTATTATACTGTAATATTTTGAGCCCCAAAACAAGCAATTATCGAAACTATATTTTCTTATAAATAGAAGCTCATTCTTCCTTCATTCTCACCAATTCACTAAGACTCAGAAGAGCAATTATAGAGAGAGAAGCTATAGACAAAAAGAAGAAGAGAAGTCTGCTACTTCACTATTCCAGTATCCAATATTCTTCTGATGTAAAGGGTGTTATTTATTTCATATTCTGAAGAGATATTATTTTTTGTATCTGTATGAATATTATTTTCGTTCAATATTCATAAAGAATATTATCTTCGTTAAATATTCGTTGAAATATTATTTTCGTTCAACAGTTGTAAGGCATGTTATTATTGTTCAATATTCGCTTGAAATAATATTTTCTTCCATACTCTGTAGTATGTAAGTAATATTATTTCGTTTTAGATTTCGAATTCTATACTCATTTTGTTAAAGTTTTGGCTTCTATACTCCGTGAAATTAGTAGAATATCCTTGATATTTGCGTTTCATCTAGTATCTTTTCATGGAAATATTATTATGAACTTTCTTGATAATTACAGATCTTTTCATACCAGAATACTATTCATGAGTTACTATTTATGGGTTACTATTCACCTGGTTACTATTCACCCAAATATTATTCACTCGGGTATTTAGGGCACTTTTCATGCCGGGGTACTATCCACGAGATACTATTCCCGAAGTACTATTCATAGGGTACTATTCATGGGGTACTATTCACCCAAAAAATATATTTCTTTTCTGTCCAAATTATTTTTGATACATGAATATTATTCTTGAATTTTACTCCACAAAGAAGTATCATGTTGACAATTTGGATATTTTTTAACTCTGGATAAATTTAAAGTCTTTAATATTTATCCTTGATTTCGTTTGATTAATTCTTATATTATTGTCATCATCCTTATGCTTATATTGTGATGAAAGTCATCTTCGCTTACGCGTAGATGGATCGTTGATTGGTATGATTATGACCGAGGATCATTCAAAGATAATCATTGCTCGTAATGTTACAAATAATGTGGTAAAAGTCCTCATTGGCTCGTAGTGCATTGATGGACAGTTGTTGGTATGATTATGACCAGGGATTATTCGGTATAATTATGACCATTAGTGATTACATGAATATCCTTGGCCCGTATTGCAAGGATGATTCGATGATGTGGTTTATTTATTAAGATGAGTCTCAGCGATAAAATTGATGAAAAACTTTTTAAATCATAGAAGATAGAAGATATCATGCTCTACTTGACTCTTCTAATGGATTGCTTATTTCCTTGCAGTTAAACTTGTTGTCTATTGTATTCTATCAGTTGTTATATAGTTGAAGGCTAAGGATAATTTATTCTGCATTATCTTAGTCATAATATTTCTTACTGGGCTAGTTGAGCTCACCCTTTTCTTTCACCGTTCTCTTCAGGAAATGAAAATATAGCTGGAACGATTCGGGGAATGGAGTGATGGTGCGAGATGGTGGCTATAGTAGTCCTCGCCATTTTTATAAAATAGTGTGATAATAATTGTAATGAGAACTCCATTGAGTGTGGATATTGTCTAGAAGGCAATATTCGTGTTTAAACTCTCAGCTATATTTTGTCGTATTTTGTACGATAATTGTATAATTAAGTTTGTAGTTGAGTTCTGTACCATGTATCTGGTGACTTAAGATGGGTGATGTATACCTATTTTGGGGGCGTCACATTAATTATAAAGATGACGAATATTGCATAATGTATATGATATTACCTCCCAAATGGATACATCCATCGATATTGCACCGGTCCTCCAAGCTTAAGTTCATATGACAGATGAATAGGCAAATGTTCCATGCTGTCAAAGAACCCCGGTGGTAAAATCATTTCGAGCTTGCACATTGTCAACACTATGTTTTTCTCCATCTGCTCCACATCACTATACCTTATAACAGTTGAGCAAATATCCCGAAAGATATTTGAAAGTGCGGTAAAAGTATCATTAATATTCCTGGGTAACACCTCATGAAATGCAATTGGCATTAACTTCTGCATGAATACATGATAGTCGTGACTTTTGAACCCAGTAATTTTCAAATGTTAAACCTTAGTACAACGAGATATGTTAGAAGCATATCCATCTAGGAGCTTCAATGCGCTAAGCCACTTGCAAATGTTTTCAACCTATTGCTTGGTAAGACAAAATGGAGCTTTTGGTTTTTTGTTGTTAGGTCAGAGCCACAATTCCCGCCTGATATTCCTTTCTCCAAGTCTTTACGTGCTTTATCATTGTCTTTTGTTTTACCACTCATATCTAGTACGGTGTAAAACAAGTTCTCGAATACATTCTTTTCTGTATGCATGACATCTATACAATGACGAAGTGCTAGTGTGACCCAGTATGGCAACTCAAGCCAAATTGGCGAGTGTGTCCAGTTATGACTTTTCCCATATCCTATAGCTCTCAACTTACCATGCTCTTTCCCAGGCGGTGGAAATGTTAGATCATTTAACCAACCCAATAGGTCGCTTCCCGACAAGTGACCAATAACCCCCTTCTTTTCTGTCTTTCTGTTGAACTGTGTAGACATTTTTCTATAACTGTGCTCAGTAGGAAAGAATATACGAGCAGTTCCAAAGAAACTAGTTTTTCGGCCATGACGTAGTTGAGTGCCTTGCACATCCCCCATACAGACTGGAAATAAAAACTTACCATGAGTCGACCAACCACTAATCATCCCTAGTGCCAGAAAGTCAGTGATAGTCCACAACAAGGCTGCCTTCATCACAAAATTCTGCCTGACAAATTTATCAAAAGTCTGAACACCTGTTTCCCATAGCATCTTAAGTTCATCGACTAACAGCCTAAGGTACACGTTAATGTCTTTTGTAGGACTCTTATCCCCTAGTATAAGTAAGGTCAAGAAAAGATACGGATCCCTCATGCACATTGACGGTGGAAGATTGTAAGCTACCATAATCACTGGCCAATCAGAGTAAGGCTGACTAAAATTATTAAATAGACATAAGCCATTTGTAGCCATGCCAAGTTTGACATTCCTAACTTCGTCGGCAAATTGTGGAAAATTGGCATCAAAATTCTTCCATTCATCTCCATCTGCTGGGTGAGTCAGTTAACCAGGCACGACATCCCTTTTTTTATGTCAATTCATATGCTGAGCAGTGTGCGCAGACATAAATAGCCGCTGCAACCTCAGCGCAAGAGGAAAGTACCGTACAATCTTCTTTAGAACATGTTTCTCCTTCCCCCCACGTTTTGTGATCTTGTACCTTAGCGAGTTGTAGATATCACATTGCACCTTATCTTTGTCCTCCCCATAGTATAACATGCAATTCTTCTCACAAGCATCGATCTTCTCATGCCCGAGATTCAACCCCTTAACCATCTTCTTCACTTCATAGTAATTCGCGGGCAAAGTATTATTCCTAGGTAAGAACTCGCTGAGAATATCAAGCAAATCATTGAATCCTCTCTCACTGCAGTCATGCTCATTCTTGAAATGTAAAAGCTTCAGAATCGCAGTAAAAGCCCTCGTGTGTGCTTGTCATTTCAGGATACAATGCAACACCCGATTCAGAGATAGCAACTTTTAGAAAGCATTTCTTTAATCATTTGGCTTTTTGCCGAAACCTTGCGCTGACGATGCTCGCTTTTCAACCCAAATAATATTGGTAGGGCCATACGATCAACCAACATCAAAGACGACATTATAGTTATCTCGATTGTAAATCCTCGTGAACCGATTGGTCTACAAAGATTACTACCGTCTGCTCTCTAAAATCAGTTGATTCCCGTGATGAATCCATACCGAATACCCATCCACAAACCCACGTGAATATAAGTCAAATTTAACTTCATCGGCAGTCTTCCATATCATGTTCTTACACTTGAAACACGGGCATCTCATCTTTCTGTTTGGATCATCAACATGTTCGATTGCTTTGTTCATAAAATTGGACATCCCTTCATGGTACGCATCAAGTAATACCCTCCCATCAATCTTAATCCTACGGTACATCCAACTCCGGTCGTCTGACATCTTTAATTAAAGAAAATACTCAATTAGATCAAGAATAATCATGAACGTGGTCCATGCATGTATTTAGTTTACCTAGTATATATCTCCACTCTACAGGGGTTAGGCTTCTATCCCGTTCCTGGATGTGTCTCCTCACTAGTGCCAATCTTGAGCACGTTTCTTATATTTTAAGAAAATTTTAACAGCACCTCCCCATGGTCTCCAAGTACACAAAATAGACCAAGACAACTTAGTCTAAGTATGCACTCGAAGAACATGTAGATGTAAGGTTTTGTGAAAATCAAAGAAGCAATCAAATTGCAAAAAAATAGCGGAAGCATAATAAAATCAGATTTTAAAATTTTTCACAAACCAATTACCCGGATCATTCTTTATGCATATTATTAATTAAACGAAGAATAAGAAATAATGAAATCATACCCTTGTAGAAACGAGCTTCCTCAGGTACGAGTTCACCTCCTACTTCTCCGCGATCTCCTGGAATCTCCGGGTAGATTCCTTCCTTTGATCAATGTAAGCCACCCAAGTGTATGGCCTCTAGATGTGATCTACCAAGGAAGAAGAATTTTCAAGAAGAAGGGTGTATTGGCTAAAACCCTAGTTTTTCCTATCTGTATAGAAAAAGGGGGCGTACTCTCCAACTCTTGGAATTACGTATATCTAATATCTGATATAAGACTCATCTTATAAAGATATCAGGTAACCCCATTTTAATTAAAATAAGGTATTATTCATTTAATTAAACTCTTTTAATTAAATGGGCTCCCTAATCTTATTAGGGATAATTAATTAAACTCCTTTAACTAATTTTTCCCTCCTAATCCAATTAAGAATAAATGAGAGTACTTATATTAAATTAATTCCTAAACTCTTTTAGAAATTAAAATAATAATAATTGTAATAATATTAATAAGACTCCTCTTATTAATTTATATTTAATATTTCTAAAATATTAAATAATAAATATTAAGTTACTTAATTTATTCTATCACCATAGATTAAATTAAATATAATTAATATATTATTACGATTATTCCATTAACTTCTTAAATAATTATTCTTCCTTTTATGGTGTGACCCTTTAGGTTCTCCATATTAAACTGTTATGTGAATAAATCAATTATAATAATTTAATCTTATTTAAATAAATAAATTAAACTAATAATTTATTTAAATAAATAATATTTATTCTACAATAGGATAAGCCTCCTAGCGATCAATGACTTTCCAGATAATATAGATTTCAACATTAATCATAAAAGAACCTTTGAGTAAATAGTTACCGTACAATTCAATCCTTCCACCATACAATGTCCCAATTAAATATAAGACATGGAATTACTGTCAAGTCTTATTTTATTTAATTATATGTATTTCGATTCCTAAATGCACAACTCCTAATGAATGCAAATTAGAAACTACTTTCTAATTTCATTCCACCTTGGCAAAGGATTCATGGGTTGTCATTTATCGAATCACATAGGACATTTCTCTACTTTTACTAGAAGTGATAGATTCTTTATTGATCATTCATTATCTTCATATATAACTTATTACACCCAAACATACCCTTTGATATACTCTAAGAGTCTTAAGGATTAAGTCAAAGTGTAATTCATTATATATAAGATATTATGATGATCTCAAGTCTAAGGATCATTTGTACTACTATCACTACAAGAATTCCTATTGATAGGCAAGTAAAACTCCATTAGGTATTCCTTAGCGAGTCACGTTCAGTGAACTTATTCTCTAATAAGCAACTATCATACCGTACATTATAGATTCTATTGCTGAAGCATAAGGAATCTTACTCATACGGTCTCTCTCCTTAGGTGTCTTTGGGGCCTATTTCTTGGAGAGATGTATTCCATGGCTCATCGGCATGAGACCTTTTTTGGAATCTTCCATGTTAAACCTCTTTAGCATCGAGTCAATGTACGTTCCTTGGGACAAGCCAAGCATCCTTTTAGATCTATCTCTATAGATCTTTATCCCCAAAATATAGGATGTTTCTCCCAAGTCCTTCATGGAGAAGTGTTTAGATAACCAGATTTTAATTGATTGTAGCATAGGAATATCATTCTCTATCAGTAATATATCATCAACATATAATACAAGGAATGAAACAGCGCTCCCACTAACCTTCTTGTACACACATGGTTCATCCTCATTTTGATAAAATCAAACTCTTTGATTGTCTCATCAAAACGGATGTTCCACCTACGAGAAGCTTGCTTCAATCCATAAATGGATCGTTGTAGCTTACAGACTTGATTTATTCCAACCTTTGAAACAAATCCCTCTGGATGTGTCATATACACATCCTCCTCAAGTTTCCCATTGAGGAAGGCCGTCTTCACGTCCATCTGCCAGATTTCGTAGTCATGGTAAGCTGCAATTGCAAGCAAAATCCGAATGGACTTAAGCATCGCTACTGGTGAAAAGGTTTTGTCATAGTCAACTCCTTGTCTTTGTTTGAAACCTTTTGAGACCAGTCGGGCCTTATAGGTCTCTACCTTGCCGTCTGCTCCAGTCTTTCTTTTAAAGACCCATTTACACTCAATAGGCTTAATGCCTTCAGGTGGTGAAACCAAAGTCCATACTTGGTTCTCATACATGGAGTCCATCTCGGATTTCATGGCTTCTTGCCACTTCTCTGAGTCTTTATTACTCATAGCCTGTTCGTAATTCAATGGGTCATCATCATCTATGATGCGTACCTCATCGTCATCCTCTATGACAAGTCCATACCTCTCAGGTATCTTTGGTACTCTTCCAGATTTATGAATAGGGTGTGGCATGTATGAATCTCTACTTGGACAAAGTTCATCCATTTGATCTCAGAGTGGTTTGTGGTTCTTGAATTTCTTCAAGATCTATTTTCCTCCCACTGACCCCTTCAAGGATAAACTCCTTTTCTAAGAAGGCAGCATGTTTGGCAACAAACACCTTTTGTTCAGTAGGATTGTAGAAATAATATCCTAAACTTTCTTTAGGATATCCCACAAAAGTACATTTATCAGATCTTGTCCCAAGCTTATCATTTTGAAACCTTTTCACATAAGCTGGACATCCCCAAATCTTAACATGCTTAAGACTAGGCTTCCTCCCTGTCCACATCTCAGTCTTAGGGACGGATTTCGAGGGAACCTTATTTAGTAGATATGTAGCCGCTTCTAGGGCATATCCCGTAATGACACCTAAGATCGATAAAACTCATCATGGAATGAACCATGTCCAACAAGTGTTCGATTTCTCCTTTCAGATACACCCATTCACCGTGGCATGCACGGTGGAGTCCATTGTGAGATTATACCATTTTTTTGAGACAATTGAGAAACTCACCGCTAAGTATTCACCACCTCGATATGATCGAAGAATCTTAATACTTTTGCCCGTTTGTTTCTCTACTTCACTTCTGAACTCTTTGAACTTTTCAAATGATTCAGATTTGTATTTCATTAAATACACACATCCAAATCTTGAGTGATCATCAGTGAATGTAATAAAATAAAAATACCCTCCTCGTGCATTCGTTGTCATAGGTCCACATACATCCGTGTGTACCAACACTAACAATTCTGTAACTCTTTCTCCTTTTCCACTAAAAGGAGATTAAGTCATTTTTCCCATGAGACAAGATTCACAAGTTGGATATGATTCATAATCTGATAGCTCTAAGAGACCATCTTTATACAACTTAGATAATCTTGTTTCATTAATATGACCAAGTCTCTACAGAAGTACCATATAGGTATAATTAACATCATCTCTTTTCCTTTTCTTAGTTTGTTCAATTTGAAGTATATTTTCATGCAAGTCAAGAATGTAAAGTCCATTTCAGAAATTACCAACACCATATAAAACATTATTATTATAAATAGAACAACTATTGTTCTTTATTATAATGTCAAAACCATCCATATCCAATATGATATTGAAATAATGTTTCTAATAAGTGATGTAACAAAATAACAATTATTTAAACTAATGGACTTGCTTCAGTAGGCAAGATTAAACAATAAGTCCCTACAACTAATGCAAAGAACCTTTGCTCCATTTCCCACTCGTAGACTAACCTCATCCTTGCTCAAACTTTCTACTTCGACTAGTCCCCGCGATATTATTACATATGTGAGAACCACAGGTAGGATCCAATACCCAAGTAGAAGATCGACTTTCGTAAAATTAATTTCAATTATAAACAAACCTTGATTAGGATTCGAAGCTTCTCCAAGCTTCTTCTGTTTTGGTTCTGCAAGATAATCCTTGCAGTTCCTCTTCTAGTGACCCGACTTATTGCAATGGAAGCAAATTCCTTTGCTAGCTGGATCAGGTTTCTTTTGATCCTTCACTTTCGCCTTTCCCTTAGCCTTCTTGGATTTCTTCTTTTCAGAAGATACCTTGGGCCTCTTCCTTTTCTTGGAAGAATCATCCACCAGTAAGACATGGTTTTTTTGGATGGGAAGTGACCTTCAGTAGTTTTCAACATGTTAAGTAACTTAGGCAAGCTGACGTCCAACTTATTCATGTGAAAATTCACAACAAATTGTGAGAAGGTGTCCGGGAGTGACTGCAAGACTAAATCTTGACTCAACTCCCCATCCATGATGAACCCAAGTCGCCCAAGATGTTCAATCAGATTGATCATCTTTAAGACATGAGTCTCAACGGTAGTGCCCTTGGTCATCCGAGATCGGAAGAGCTCCTTAAATATCTCATATCTAGCAGTCCTACTTTGCTCACCATACAACTCTTGCAGGTGCAGCAGTATAGTAGAAGCATCCATGTTTTCATGCTGATGCTGAAGCTCGTTACTCATGGTTGCGAGTATGATGCATTGAGCCACAGATGCATCATTTTGCCATTGTTTAAAAGTAGCAATCTCTTCCTCGAGGTCGCCTCTCGCAACTTTTGCAGGTGTATGGTAAAGAATTTAGGACATAAGAAATCTTTTCAAAGAAGTTGAGAACAATTCTCAGATTCCTTAACCAAATCGTAGTGTAATTGATCCCCAATTCGGTTTGTTAAGATCAAGTATGCTACGCAGTTGAAATTAGTGAATGTGACATTTTCAAAATTCTGCATGTAAAAAGACAATATTTTAGCAAACATTTATTTAATTAATTACCAAAATAAATTAGGTCTTATTTTATATTGGTATCTCCCACTATTTTCTTCAAACTATATTACCCTCATGAATATAGTTCGACAATATCTAATTAAAGATTTGCTAGTGGGAATACGAATCCAATTTCAAATGTATATAGCCTTGTGTGTGCACAATAAACTATATATAAATAAATAGGTAGACAACTCTTGTCAATTACATCATCATGTAACTCCTTATATTTTGCCTCTTAAATCATAATGGTCAAGTGTGTGCACATCCGAACTAAAATGATTTAAGTTAAGTCATACCTAGCATTTTCATATAAGTGAAGAGAAAACTACAGCCCTTGTGTATGCACAACAAAGCAGTAATGTTCAATTCCTCATAAACATCAAATGTAATAAAAATAACATCTCAAATATTTAATACTCGCCTTGTGTGTGCACAACAAACTCATATTAAATATTCAATGCTCTATTATTTTTATCATACTAGAAGGCGACGTTCGATATTCCAAATATCTTTGAACGTTACAACTTAATATAATTTCATAAAGGGGTTTGTTATTATTAGTCTCATCTTGTTTAGTGCGCATGCAAATATATATATAAAATACGCGTCATATTATTAAACATGCGAAGTATGTTTGCATAATATATAATATATATAATACTAGCATGAACATATAGAATACTATATTTTATCCGGATTGATTATGGACTTTTATTCTAGTTTGGTTCACTAGAGCCACCAAGTGAACCAAAAGGTCAAACCCTAGGGTGCAAGAATAAATATTTAAATATAACTATTACATTTAAATCTGGGCTCCATTACAAACGGATCTTCAAACGCTCCTTGCTCCTTGATCTCTGGTTCTTTGAAAAATTCTAACTAATCCTATACAATTAAACTATTTAATTTAAATAGAAACCTTGATCAGCAGTCAAGGGGAAGTATATAGGAGAGAGATATAATTTACATCAAGAAGAAAACCAGAAAAGACGAGGTACGCAGACCCCAGTTAATAAAACTCATTCATTCAAACATTCAACTAAAATAAATCCAATCACATTGGTCAATAGTCCATAATCAATCCCATTTATTATCATACATATCATCATATGTATCAATAAATTAAATCATTTCATATATATATGAATATCATTTAATGGGCATTTTTAAATTGCATGAAATCCAATTTCAAAATTAAAATAAACTCTTTATTTTAATTATAAAATAATTAAAAAAAATTATATAATCCGTTAATATAACCGTACGGTTATAATATATATAATAAATATATTACGGATATAATCATATCCACATATGATTCACGGTTTATTATTTAAAAAAAATGCGTGTTCCGTGATTTCCTTTATTTTCTAATTCACGTGACCATGGGCAGGACAGGAGGAAGGATATAACTAATCATTATACATATATATAAGGTTCCTGAATCAAATTGTAATGTAAATCCATGATAACAAATAAGTTATATATCCTGATTCATACCACTAAGTCATATAAATTAGGATGAAAAGTTTTTTAGAAAAAATCACCCATGGAATGCATTAAAAAAAACGTTATCTGAATTTTTATTTTTTTTTCGGCAATTTTATACAACATATGCCCAATAAATTATTCAAAATATATACTCATACATATATGCAATCAAAATAATTAATAATTCGTATAAAATTTGGCTTTGATACCACTATAAGGTTTTGTGAAAATCAAAGAAGCAATCAAATTGCAAAAAAATAGCGGAAGCGTAATAAAATCATATTTTAAAATTTTTCACAAACCAATTACCCGGATCATTCTTTATGCATATTATTAATTAAATGAAGAATAAGAAATAATGAAATCATACCCTTGTAGAAACGAGCTTCCTCAGGTACGAGTTCACCTCCTACTTCTTCGCGATCTCCTTGAATCTCTGGGTAGATTCCTTCCTTTGATCAATGTAAGCCACCCAAGTGTATGGCCTCTAGAGGTGATCCACCAAGGAAGTAGAATTTTCAAGAAGAAGGGTGTATTGGCTCAAACCCCAGTTTTTCCTATCTGTATAGAAAAAGGGGGCGTACTCTCTAACTCTTGGAATTACATATATCTAATATCTGATATAGGACTCCTCTTATAAAGATATCAGGTAACCCTATTTTAATTAAAATAAGGTATTATTCATTTAATTAAACTCTTTTAATTAAATGGGCTCCCTAATCTTATTAGGGATAATTAATTAAACTCCTTTAACTAATTTTTCCCACCTAATCCAATTAGGAATAAATGAGAGTACTTATATTAAATTAATTCCTAAACTCTTTTAGAAATTAAAATAATAATAATTATAATAATATTAATAAGACTCCTCTTATTAATTTATATTTAATATTTCTAAAATATTAAATAATAAATATTAAGCTACTTAATTTATTCTATCACCATAGATTAAATTAAATATACTTAACATATTATTACGATTATGCCATTAACTTCTTAAATAATTATTCTTCCTTTTATGGTGTGACCCTTTAGGTTCTCCATATTAAACCGGTTGTGAATAAATCAATTAGAACAATTTAATCTTATTTAAATAAATAAATTAAACTAATAATTTATTTAAATAAATAATATTTATTCTACAATAGGGATAAGTTCTCCCTAGCGATCAACGACTTTTCAAATAATATAGATTTCAACATTAATCATAAAAAACCTTTGAGTAAATAGTTACTCAGACAATTCAATCTTTCCACCATACAATGTCCCAATTAAATATAAGACATGGAATTATCACAAGTCTTGTTTTATTTAATTATATGTATTTCGATTCCTAAATGCACAACTCTCGATGAATGCAAATTAGAAACTACTTTCTAATTTCATTCCACCTTAGCCAAGGATTCCTGGGTTGTCATTTATCGAATCACATAGGACATTTCTCTTCTTTTGCTAGAAGTGATAGATTCTTTATTGATCATTCATTATCTTCATATATAACTTATTACACCCAAGCATACCCTTTGATATACTTTAAGAGTCTTAAGGAATAAGTCAAAGTGTAATTCATTATATATAAGATATTATGATGATCTCAAGTCTAAGGATCATTTGTACTACTATCACTACAAGAATTCCTATTGACAAGCAAGTAAAACTCCATTAGGTATTCCTCAATGAAGTCACGCTCAATTGAACTTATTCTTTAATAAGCACCTACATACTTGCTTTTAGTGTCTCTACACAAATGATTATGAGATCAATCATCCTCATCCAATGAGCAAGCAACGACGTATGCATCAATCTATCCAGATTCACTAATCCCCTTTTAGTAATCCATTGATTGGGAACATTTTAGTTTTAAGCTATCTAAGAATTTAGATCTCATTAGCATGATCTCATCATGATTCTAAAAGCATTCTTTAAACTATGGGTTTATCACATATTATTAAAAAAAAGACCATGTAGATAATAAATGCCTTTAATAAATAATTCTTTTATTAATAAATAAATAAGATTGATTACAAAGTATATGCTTTATCATCATACATGATTGGCTTATATGCATAATACTTTCAGTAGAGACAGCAGCTGAAAAATTCTCAAAAGTTTATAAAAACGCACCTTGCGAATTAGCACCTACCTAAGTGAGAGACATAACATCCAGTAACAATCCCAAACTGGGGACTATTCGACATTCACTCCTAATGAGTGAATGTCAAACGTGTTTCTAAGCTCCTACCTATAATAAATATTTACAGGTTAATAGAATGATATATGTACTATAAAGTGTATAATCGTAATTGATTGTCAATTGAGTGTATTGAAGATTTAACACATGACATTATTGAGTTTATTGAAAATTGTGGCAAAATAAGCAAATGCTACTTAGTTTATTTTACCAATGAAAAACTAGGTAAATGCTACCCAGTCAACATGTATTTTGTTTTATTTATTGAATATGTAGACAACTTATTATTTAGTTACTTTTAATTGTAGAAAACTAAGCAAATTCTACTCAGTTTATTATTTTATTTGATGTAAATTTATTTCAACTATATTATGTTATTTTAATTTATGTTTATTTAATTTATTAGCTTTGATTTTATTTAATTTCGGATATTTTTATGTAATGGAAAACTAAGCAAATGCTACTTAGTCTAAGATAATTATTTTATTTTATTTTATTTTATTTTATTTATTTTTATTATATTATATTTTTAAATTAATTAATTTACATTTAATGATATTAAATTAAATTTTAAAATTTTAATTTATTCTAGTTCATTATTAATTTTATTTTATTTATTTTAAATTTAATTTATTAATTTATTTTTATTTATTTATGTATTTTTATTTATTTTATATTATATTATTTTATTTTATTTACTTTAATTTAATTTAATTTTGTTAAATTAAATTAAATTTATTTATTTAGATTTATTTTATTTTATTTTTTTATTATATTATATTAAATAATAAAGTAAATTAATTTTATTATATTAAATTAAATTAAATTTATTTTATTTTATTTTTATTATATTATATTAAATAATAAAGTAAATTTATTTTATTTTATTAAATTTATTTTATGTTATTAAATTTATTTTATTTTAATGTTTATTATATTATATAATTTATTAAAGTTATTTAAATCTCCTAGTATTTTATTTTGTATTAATTTATTAATTTATTTAATTTTTCTAGTATTACTACTTAGTTTTTAGTGGTAAACTAAGTCCAAATTGTCTTTTATATAGTTAATTAAATAATTATTTATTACCATCTATAACTTCCATAGAAATTTCGTCGAAAATTTCGTCGAAAATAATATTCAACACCTAAATAAGAGAAGTCTTTAATTGATTCACAAATTGAAATTCACAATGCTGGAAAAGGCAGAAATCACAACACTGCAAATTATAAGTCTTCAATTTGATGACAATAACATTGCATTTCACTTCATATGGCAGCAAAAGGCATAAAAATGATATGCTATAACCAAATTAATATATATAATAACTGAACCAAATTCAGATACATCAAATTCACTATAACATAACCAAATTAGATACAATATTGCAATTAAACTGTTGACCCCAAATTAGAACCAAATCAGATGCAATTAAACTACTGACCCCAAATTAGAACCAAATCAAATCAGATGCAATTGTAACTTTAAACCAATTCTAAATTGAAAATTAACTCAAGCTACCATAATAATAAATTAACCCTATAACTCAAACTAAATTTCAGTCAAAATCAGTAGCATATATATTAACCCTAGCTAAAAAAATTTATGAATTTCAGTATGTACCTTGAATTACAAGGCGAGAAATGAGGAGGGAAAGAGAGAATCGGAGGGCGAGCTAGCTGCTGATGCCGGTATGCCAAGCCTATCACCGACGGTTTGGTGGTGGCAGGACAGGGGGTGAGAATGGAGGTGGCGGAGGTGTGGTGGTGGCAGGGAAGGAAGGTTCGGCTGAGAGAGAGGGCGAGGGGAGTTAATCGCGGCTGAGAAAGAGAGAGAGATCAACGTCTGAAATGAATCTGCAGATCTGTTTTTATTTAATTATTTCTGACGAAATTCCGTCGGTATTATGTTTGTTGAGGATAAGTTAAGGCCGATGCACATTCTGTCGACAATACTAGTATTCCGTCGAGAAAATAATCAGCGCTGGCGGGCTTTTTTGGTACCTTTACTAGCGCTTATTTTCGACCGAATTCGGTCGTATTTATGCTATTTTTGAGGGAATTAGTGCCGATAGAATATTCCTTTGGGAATATTCTAAGCCCGACTGAATTGCTTCCGTCGAAAATATATCCGTCAGAATTAACCTCTTTTTTGTAGTGATTATTCAGTGGGTAAAAATAATAATCAAATGTCGATTAACAAAGACAAAGAAGGAAAACAAATGCCTTCACGAGCAATATCGTCCAAATGGGGTTGTAACAAAAGAATAAAACATGTATTATTGAATGTACGTAAAGTTACAGTAAACATGCAAAGTAGTACATAAAGCTAAAGTACATAAAGTTAAACAATGACAAGATTACCTCGAGCTCATCCTGCTACTGTTCTGCTCTCGCCAATGCATCTACTAACTTCTCAGGACTCAGAGACAGCAGATCATGCCCGCTAAGTATGAGAAGAAGATTTTGATCCTAACATATTGCTCTCACACAGTCAGTAGGAGTGTGCGACATTAGATGGCAAGAGGACTAAGTAGACTAACTAGCAGAGCTGCCTGTGCCACTGATAGTCGGTCGTCATTGTTGTCCTTGGATTTTTACATAGTTCTTCTTCATAACTGATGCCCTCTCCCATAATTTTTGATCAATAGACGGCCGCAAGGTGCGTTCAGGATAACGCTCATTCATTAGGCTCTTATAAGTGTCCTGTCATTAGGTTAGGAATTAAATAGTTAACAATAAATATAAAACGCTTAAGAATGATGTAAAAAATTATAAGCATATCAAAGTATATCGCACTACCTGGATAGCCTCAGGCAAACCATCGCGGGTGGCCGCATATACATTTAGCTAGTGGATAGGTTGACCCTGAGATGATGCCTCTTAAAAAATTAATATGCTCATATATTAATAAGTAAACATGTGCATGTGATATACTAAAACTAAAATTGAAACACTGCAAAATGAGTACCTTGGCAATAATATGTTGCAACTGTGATATAATGCCGCCTTTATAGGTGCATTTTGCCTTCAGGTACACCTGAGGATCTGTTCAAGGTGGCAATCTTGCGTCTCTTGACCCATCTCTCAGTTCTCCAATGGGCACACATCTCATCCCATATGGTCTGTGCGCACCACCAGGGGCAATGCTCATGCATGAATTGGTCACCTTGTCCTGGATGGTCGATCTCTGCATTATGTAGGGCTTTCTGTCTTTCCTTGTTTCAATTATGTTTGGTTCGGACGGCGCACTTCTGCCAGAACAATGTCTGAATAACTGATGCCTACGCGTTGTCCCATGTATTCCTTTTCTGCAAATAAAAAAACAATAATAATACTAAAATAATTATATTAACATAATCCATCTATAAGACCCCAACTTTTTGAATAAAGATGAATTTTCTATAAATATCATTTTTGAATATTATGGAGTGAATTTGATATAATATTGTAGTTGTGGGTAATATTTATAAATTTTGCGAAGTACACAAGTTGTTATATAATATTCTATTGGTCGGGGAATATTCGTATTAAACAGGGAATATTCGTACGACGACACAATCATTTGTGGGCCCCATAACAGAATAACTGTCAGATGAAAAAAACGACAAGTTTGAGTTTTTATAAATAACGACGTAGTTGTTACCGTTAATACTGTTGGAATACCTGGTGGTTAAAATACTGAATACGCGCTATCGCATTAAAAGAAGCACCGTGTATTGCACAAGATTTTTGAATTATTGATTCTTACGTAAAGAAAGCACTACTCAATAATTGTTACGTAATTAATCGCATTCAATATTTTATTTTATTGATTCAATAATTGTGCGTTGATATTTTATATTATTGTTGTTTCAATAATTGTCAACGCTTAAAGATTTTCCATTATCAAATCAATAATTCATATTATTTGAATAATATTATTAGATAGCATTATTGGAAATGTCTAGAAAGTTACATCAAGAGAGGTTTGGTCACCTAATTCAAGCGCCATCATGTAAGGAGAAATCCTTATCGTAAAGCCCCTCTTCTTGGGAACTACTGGTTGTCATTATTGTGATTACGTAATATTATTTGTGAATAATTAATTATTGATTTATATGATAAAGAAATATTTATTTTATGTGGACATAAATGATAGGTAGAAAAATATTTATTTTATGTGGTTATAATTGAAGGAATTAATGTTGAGGTGTTTTATCAGTATTTTTGTCTGAAGGGATGTATTAAAAATCAAATCGGTGTTCTTAAAGCTCTATTGCGTGAGTTATAATTTTGATCCGACCGTCGGATCATTGTGATTTTTGAATATGTTATACATATATATGTGGAGTATATGTCCACAAATTTTGAACCGTTAAAAATTAACAAATGATTTGTTATAAATTTTATGAGGTATTGAAAATCATCCGTTTGTGGATTTTGGATATTTGTGGTTTGGAATTTGGAAAAACTTAAAGCTACAAAGTTGTAGAGAATTCGATTTTGTGTAGAATGGATATAAAATTCGTATTTTTTTTGATAAAAGGGCTATTTATTATGAATTGTTGAAGTTTCAAAAATTAAAATGTTTTTTATTAAATTTGGGCGGGACCCACTTTTGTTTGAAAACATGTGGGCTGCAAATTTGTGTCCAAGATGGCTGGGTTGTTATTCAACAAAGTTAGCATAGAAGAAAAATGAATAAATAATATTATTATATTATTTTAGTCTCCTATGACGTTCTAGCATTTTCCTATAAATAGGCGCTTAAGTTAAAATTGAAAATCACACCAGAATCAGAGAATTCTTTTTCTATAATCTTGAGCGTATTTCTTTCGAGTTTTAGAAAGCTTTGAGCGTAGAAAATAGTGAAAGTTTTCTTCAAGAATATCCCCGCTATACCAGTTGGAATACTCTTATTTTCAAGGTAAGTGATGTTATTTTTGTTCAATATTCATTGAAATAATATTTTCTTCCATACCGTAGTATGTAAGTAATATTATTTCGCTTTTGATTTTAAATTCTATACTCGTTTTGTTAAACTTTTGGCTTCTATACTCCATGAAATTAGTAGAATATCCTTGATATTTTGCGCTTCATCCGAAGATCTTTCATGAAAATATTATTCTCGAGCATTCTTGATAAGTTTTAACTTTTCATGCGTTGAGTACTATTCAAGGTGTTACTATTCGAAGAAGTATTATTCACGGGAACTATTCACTTGAGTACTATTCACCCGGTACTATTCATGATAAAATTGATTCGTTTTCGGGTCCAATTATTTTTGGTACAATATTATACTTGAATTTTATTCCAAAGCGAAGATCATGTTGACAATTTGGACGTTATTGATTTTGGATAAATTAAATTATAAATCTTTAAAAATTTATCCTTGAACTTGTTTTATTGAATTCTTATATCATTGTTATCATCCTCATGTTTATATTATGTTGAAAGTCAATCGTGGCCTGTAGTGTATAGATAGACTTGGTATGATTATGACTGAGGATTATTCGGTATAATCATGGCCGTAATGTTATAAATGATGTGGTAAAAGTCCTCATTGGCCCGTAGTGCATTGATGGATGCGATTGTTGGCATGATCATGACCATTGATGAATACACAAATATCCTTCGCCCGTAGTGCATGGATAATTTGTGGTCGTGATACTTAAAGAATATCCTTGGCCATAGTGCAGGGTTGATTCGATGATGTGGATTATTTATTAAGCTGAGTCTCAGCGATAAAAGTGATGAACAACCTTTTAAATCATAGAAGATAGTAGATTTTATTCTCTACTTGACTCTTCTAATGGATTGCTTGTTCATCGCAGATTAAACTTGATGTTTGTTATATTTTATCAGTTTAACACTATTGAAGGCTAACGGTAAACTATTACGCATTATCTTAGTCATTATATTTCTTCTTTTGGGCTAGTTGAGCTCACCTTTTGCTTTCATTGTCCTCTTCAGGAAATGAGAACGTAAGCGGGACTAGTCGGGAACGGAGCGGAGTGGCCGGTCGAGATGATAGCATTAGTAGTCATCACTATTCTATGAAATAGTGTGATAATAAATGTATTGAGGACTCCATTTGAGTTGAATACTGTCTCGAAGATAATATTCATTTTAAAACTCTCAGTTTATGTTTTGTTGTATTTTACACGACAGTTGTATTATTAAGTTGTATTTGAATTTTGTACCATGTATTTGGCGACTCAAGATGGGTGATGTATACCTATTTTGGGGGTGTCACACCAACCATACTAAACAATATTAGTTTATAAATTATATTATCTTTTAGAATTAAAAAAAATATATATATATACTTAAAATTTAGTCCAAATTTTATCCTTGTGGGCGATAGGTGTGCTCACCCACGTAATCACTAGTGTAGGCCAGTTCTGTAAGCAAAATTGTGAAATGCATTTCCCAGTTTATGTGATGCCCCCAAAATAGGTATACATCACCCATCTTGGGTCGCCAAATACATGGTACTGAATACAAATACAAACTTAATTATACAACATGAGATGAGAGTTTTTGCACGAATATTGTCTTCTAGACAATATCCAAACTCAAATGGAGTCCTCATTACATTTATTGTTACACTATTTTATAGAATAGTGAGGACTACTATAACACCATCTCGGACCATCACTCCGTTCCCCGACTAGTTCCGGCTACGTTCTCATTTCCTGAAGAGAACAATGGAAGTAAAAGGGTGAGCTCAACAAGCCCAGTAAGAAATATTATGACTAAGATAATGCAGAATAAGTTATCATTAGCCTTCAACAATGTTAAATTGATAGAATATAATAGACAACAAGTTTAACTACAGCAGAATAAGAAATCCATTAGAAGAGTCAAGTAGAGCATGATATCTACTATCTTCTATGATTTAAAAAGTTTATCATTAACTTTATCGCTGGGACTCAGCTTAATAAATAAATCACATCATCGAATCATCCCTACACTACGGGCCAAGGATATTCATTAGTATCACGTCCACAAATTATTTCGCGTCTACTATGAGCCAAGAATATTCGTGTAATCATCAATGGTCATGATCATACCGAATTATCCCTGGTCATAATCATACCAATCAATAGTCCATCTATGCACGTAAGCCAAAGATGACTTTCATCATAATATAAGCATGAGGATGATGACAATGATATAAGAATTCAATTAAAAGAAAGTAAAGGATAAATTTTTAAAGATTTATATTTTAATTTATCCAGAATTCAATAATGTCCAAATTGTCAACATGATACTGCTTTGTGGAGTAAAATTCAAGAATAATATCCATGTATCAAAAATAATTTGGACAGAAAAGAAATAAATTTTTTGGTGAATAGTACCCCGTGAATAGTACTTCGGGAATAGTACCCCATGAATAGTACCCTGACATGAAAAGTGCCCCGAATACCTGAGTGAATAATATTTGAGTGAATAGTAATCGGGTGAATAGTAACTCGTGAATAGTATCCCGGTATAAAAAGTGCCCCAATTACCCGAGTGAATAATATTCTAGTGAATAGTAACCCGTGAATAGTACCCCAGGTGAAAATATTGATATTTAATAAGAAAGTTCATATCAATATTTCAATGAAACGATACTGGATGAAGCGCAAAACTCAAGGATATTCCACTAATTTCAAGGATTATAGAAGCAATATTTACCATAGTAAGTTTAGATTTAAGAATATGAAAAGAAGTAACATACAAAACTGTAAATGGATTTTCCCCTGTCATACGATACGTAATCCGCGTAGACAGGTTATTCCTACATATTAAAGGATGAATACGAAAAATAGTATTCCTTATGAATACGAAAGAAATAATACTCCTTACCTTAGTAGAAGGCTGGATACTGCAATAGTGAAGTAGCAAAATACTCTTCTTCTTACTCTCTATAGTTTCTCTCTCTATAGTGTCTCTTGTGAATCTCAGTGAATTGGTGAGAATGAAAGAAGAATTAAGCTTCTATTTATAGGAGAATGGACTAAATAAGTAATCGATTCATGAACGGTCTAGATTGATTTACTATTAGAACGGACGGTTCAGATTGATTTACTTTTAAAACCACCACCGACTGTCCAGATTGATTTACTTTTAAAACCACCATCGACGGTCCATATTGATTTACTATTAAAAGCACCACCGATGGTCCAGATTGATTTACTATTAAAATCACCATCAATGGTCCAGATTGATTTACTATTAGAACCACCATCAATGGTCCAGATTGATTTACTATTACAGCCACCATCAATGGTCCAGATTGATTAACTATTAAAACCACCATCAATGGTCTAGATTGGTTATCTATTAAAACCACCATCTACGGTCCATAAAATAAGTAAATCTTCCCACGGAATACTAAGTCAAACTTACAAAAAATGCCTCATAACAATCCCTATATTTATATCAAAAATAGAATAAATATTTACCATAAATTATTTATCTTTAATAAACATATTTTTAATTTATTAACAATTATTCATCATTAATATTATAACTCACAATATTTAACAACCAGATCATTCACAGGAAAGAAGGGGCTTTCCGATAAGGATTTCTCCCTATTGGCGCGTAATTAGGTGACCAATTCTCTCCTCGACAAAACATTCTAGGCATCGTCAATATTACAAATAATAATATGAATAACTTTGTCATCTCAATTATTGATTTAATAATATAAAATATTAATACTGTGACAATAATTTAATCAATAATATGAGAGATATTATGCATCAATTACTGTAGCAATAATTGAGTATAACTGAGTGACTTCTCACGTAAGCATCAATAATCAATACCGTGTGCTACTATGCAACCACGCTTATTACTGTACTTTTACCATCGGTTAGTTCAACAGTTTAACGGTAAAACTTTCGCCATTATTTTTATAAAAAGATAATTCTATCATTTTCTAACTACGACAATACTTTCGTTGTGGGGTCCACCAATGATTGTGCCGTCGTACGAATATTCCCTGTTAAAATGAATATTTCCCGACCAATCGAATATTTCCCGACACAGTGAATATTTTATATCAACTTGCTTACTTTGAAATTTTTTCAAATATTACCCACAACTATAACATTATATCATATCCACACCATAATATTCAAAAATATATTTCGAGAAAAATTATTCTTTTTTCATAAAAGTTACGGTCTTACAACCTTACCTTCTTATAGAATTTCGTCCTCGAAATTAGGGTACATACATGATATGTCGAAGAGGTGAGGATACCTTGATTTCATTTCAGATTGTAACTCCCAGGTCATTTCCCCCACATCATGATTTTTTCACAAAACTTTAACTTGAGGTATAACCTTGGAGTGTAGAATATGATCCTTCTTATCCAAGATTTTAATAGGTACCTCTTTATACATTAAATCTTCTGCTATCTCATCCAGTTTTAATTTAATAATATGATTCGGGTCTTTCAGATATTTACGTAACATAGATATGTGAAAAATGTTATGAACACGAGACATACTTGGCGGTAAGGCGAGTCTAAAGGCCACAGTTCCTACTCGATCGAGGATTACAAATGTTCCAATGAATCGAGGATTGAGCTTTTCTCTCTTTCCAAATCTTGTAACTCCTTTCCATGGAGCAACACGTAACAACACGTGATCTCCAATATTGAATTCCAGGTCCTTTCGATGAAGATCAACATAACTCTTTTGTCGATCTTGTGAGGTTTTTATACGTTGTTGGATCGTTTGAATCTTTTCCGTAGTCATACATACCAACTCTGATCCCAACAACATTCTTTCACCCATCTCATCCTAGCATACAGGAGAATGACACTTTCTTCCATACAACTCCTCAAATGGAGCCATGTCAATACTTGCTTGATAACTATTTTTGTAGGAAAACTCTACCAATGGTAAAAACTTGTCCTAACTTCCTTTAAATTCAAGGACACAGAGTCTTAATAAATCCTCAAGAGTTTGAATAGTCCTCTCCGACTGCCATTTCATTTGAGGATGATATGCCGAACTGAATCGTAAATCTGTGCCCATAGCTTTTTGCAAACTAACCCAAAATCGTGCAGTGAATCTTGGGTCTCGATCAGAAACTATGGATACTGGCATACCGTGCAATCTTACAATCTCATTTATGTACATACGAGCAAGACGTTCAAGTGTATAAGCTTCTCGTATCGACAAGAAATGAGCAGGCTTGTTCAATCTATCAATAATGACCCAAATCGCATCTATGCATTGAGAAACCTTGGGAAGACTAGTAACGAAATCCATGGTAATGTGCTCCCACTTCCATTCTGGAATTTCAAGTGGTTGCAATGGACCTTTTGGCACTTGATGCTCCGCCTTGACTCGTTGACAAGTTAGACACCTTGAGATAAATCCCGCTATCTCTCTCTTTATATTGCTCTACCAAAATGTATGTCGAAGATCATGATACATTTTGGTACTCCCAGGATGGATTGCAAACGGTGTGTTGTGCGCTTCCATCATGATTTTATACTTTAATTCAGAATCATTAGGAACACAAAGTCTGGAGTTGACTTGAAGTATTCCTTCTTCATTGATTCTTGCTTCCAGAATAGCACCTTCTTGCACTTTCTTCCTCATATGCATCAGCTCCAGGTCTGTAGCTTGAGTAACGTTATCTTTATCGATTAAGGTCGGTTCTACTCGTATATTTGCCATCATCACATGGGTCCCTGGAGTCTTTAAATCTATCTCCATCCTTTGTAAGTCATACAAAATGGGCCTTTGCATTGACAATATCGCACTCGTACCCACATATGATCTTTTACTCAATGCATTAGCTACCACGTTCGCTTTTCCAGGATGGTATTGAATGGTATGATCATAATCTTTCAACAGCTCAAGCCATCGTCGTTGCTGCATACTGAGTTCTTTTTGAGTGGAGAAATATTTGAGGCTTTTATGATCTGTATAGATCTCCATCTTCTCTAATGCCTCCAAATCTTAAGTGCAAAAACGACAGCTGCCAACTCTAGATCATGAGTAGGATAATTCCTCTCATATTCTTTGAGTTATTGTGAGGCATAGGCTATGAATTTCCCATGTTACATGAGAACACATCCTAAACATTTGCCTGAAGAATCACTGTAGATGATAAATCCCTCTGAACCAGATGGTATTGTCAAAATAGGTGCTGAAATGAGTCTCCTCTTGAGTTCCTGAAAACTCTTCTCACAATCCTCTCTCCAACCGAATTTTGTATCTTTCCGATTTAGCTGATATAACGCCCCAAAATCCGGTCTATTTTCACATCTGGATTCCGTAAGTCACAATCCCATCTTCTTCCAAACATACATCATTATATATCTAAATATAACAACATACATTTTCAAATCCCAGGTTCTAATACCTTATAACCTTTTTCATTACAAATAATGATAATTACATTATTCTTTACATCTTGCACGAGTGACTTTCATCCGCTACCAAGGATACATAATCGTTCATTAAACTATTCTATAGTTTAATTCTATCATTCTATATTACAAGTCTTCGCTTGATTTTCACGCTTATTCATCTAATGAATGACACTTCTTCTGGATACCGATCAGCTTAATCTTTACGGGATCCTTAAATTCTTTCTAACATCGTTCACTGAAAATGTTTTTATTTAAAGCAAGTGTGAGCATTCAATTGCTTAGCAAGTCATAACCGTTGAACAAACAACTTTAAGAATTCAAACATTCTTTTAAGACTTTAATAACCGAACAAAGGTTATGAAGCAGCTTGAATAATAGGAATAATATGGATTCCTATCATTTTAAAACATTAGTCACATTCACTTTGAAATACTTTCATTTTTCTACCTTCTTTCATTCACATCCTGTCTGGCTAGAGTCAATAGCACAGACTTAACAATAATGGTTCACGTATAAAAAGAACATTTTTTTATTGAACAGTTCAATCACAGAATAATTCATCTCATAAAAACACCGAAGTGTTCACATTATGGTACAAGGCCTCATGTGAGACCCCAAATTTTATGAATAAAGGTTTAAATTTCTCAAAATATTTTTTTTGAATATTATGGTATGGATTTGATATAATGTTATAGTTGTGGGTAATATTTATAAATTTTGCAAAGTACGCAAGTTGTTATATAATATTCGGCTGGTCGGGGAATATTCTTTTTGTTGGGGAATATTCGGACGATGACATAATCATTGGTGGACCCCACAATGTAAATCTTGTCATAGTTAGAAAATGACAAAATATTTTATGAAAATAACTACGGAGGTTTTAATTATTATCGTTGAACTACCCTTAGTAGTAAAAATGCGATGTACGCGTGATTGCATAGTACCACACGGTATTGATTATTGATGCTTACGTGATAAGTCACTCAGTTATACTCCATTATTGCTACAATAATTGCTGCATCATATCTCTCATATTATTGATTCGATTATTGTCACAGTATCATCTACACAATATTTTATATTATTAAATCAATAATTGAGACGACAAAGTTGTTCATATTATTAAATTGCAAAATTTAAAATGTCTAGAAGTTACATCGAGGAGAGGTTTGGTCACCTAATTGCGCTTGATAGGAGAAATCCTTATTGGAAAGCCCCCCTCTCCAGGAATGACCTGGTTGTTAAATATTGTGAGTTATAATATTAATGATGAATAAGTTCGTGTTGATTAAAGATGAATTTGATAGTTCCATTGTGTTGGGATTATTTATGTTAGTAGAAATCGACATTTATTTTGATAATAATTGATGTCTGGAGATTATATTGTTCAATCAGGTATTCAGGGCACTTTTCATGTTGGAGTACTATTCACGAGTTACTATTCATGAGTTACTATTCACGAGTTACTATTGAGTCACATTCATTTACTATTAGGGGAGTTGGTGCAAGATTGATGATACTTGCATGACTAAGTTAAAAATGGAGGTATAGATGGAGGTACTATACTGTAATTAATTTTTTCACATGTTTAGAACTATTGAGTCGCATGATTTACTATTGATTCACATGATTTACTATTAGGGGAGGTGGTGCAAGTTTGATAATACTTGCAGGACTAAATTAAAAATGAAAGAAAAGTTGGAGGTATTGTACTGTAATTTTTGAGCCTCAAAATGTGCAATTATCGAAACTATGTTTTCCTATAAATAAAAGCTCATTCTTCTTTCATTTCTCACCAATTCATTAAAGCTTTAGTGTAAGACCCTGATTTTTTTTTTTTTAAATAAATGGAAATTCCTTTATTTATTATGTTAAAATAGTAAGGGTTGATTTGATTAATGTGGAAAGTTATGGGTAAAATACGCATATATTTTGAATAAGCAAATGGTTATAAAATATTCATTATTGTCGGGGAATATTCGTTTGGTCGTGGAATATTAAATGATCTGTTTGGGAATATTAAATGCGACAGCTGCGATCTTTTTGTGGGCCCCATGCTTGAAAGCGATTGGATGAAGAAAACGACAAATATAAGTTGTTTATAAATAACGGCGTAGTTATTACCATTAATCTTTGTTGGAATACTCGGTGGTTAAAACACACTAATACAGCGTTGTTGAGCGATAGCATACGGTATTGCACCAATTATTGATTCTTACGTAAGAAGGCACTACTCAATAATTATTACGATAATTCTTATTCGATTATTTTATTTTATTGATTCAATAATTGCTACATTGATATTTTATATTCTTTGTTGTTTCAATAAATTGTCATTACACGTATTTTCCATTATCGAGCAATAATTCATATTATCCGAATAATATTATTGGATAACATTATTGGCAATGTCTAGAAAGTTACGTCATAAGGAGAGGTTTGGTCACCTAATTGCGCCCGATAAGGAGAGATCCTTATTAGAAAGCCCCTCTTTCAGGGAGCTACACGGTTGCAAGATCTTGTGATTCTGTAATATTATTTGTGAATAATTAATTATTGATTTATATGATGAGGGAAATATTGATTTTATGTGGATACATATGGAGAAAATTTTTAATGTGATAATTGTTGAAAATTAATATTTTATCTTTTTTCGATAAAATAATTCATTTAAATATATTATTATATTTTAATAATACAATAATGGTGATATTTTTATAATGAATGTGCGATATGTGAGTATATGAGGAGGAAGAGTATTTTGTGGCATTAAATGATTAACACATGTTTTGTGTGTTGGTGGACACAATTATTGAATAGAAATTTGATTATAGCTTGTAAAATCGCATGGTTTATGGATTTGGTCAATTTCTGTTTGGAATTTGGAAAAACTTTCTTACGCAAAGTTGTAGAGAATTAAATTTCCTATAAAAAGTCATGAGATTCAAATTTTTGATGATAAAGGGCTATTTATTATGAATTATTGAAGTTCCGAAGTTCCGAAATAATTGATTTTTGAAAGTTTTAATTATTTTTATTTACAAAAACGTGTTTTTCATTTTGTTTCCCTCATTTAACATGTGATAGGGGCTGAGTTCAGATGGTAAAGAATGCGTATGAAGTTTTGGAAAAAATATAATAATATTTAATAAATTTTTTACTTTGGTGTTCTAAGCATTTTCCTATAAATAGGGTGCTTAGGTTAGAATTGAAAATCACACCAGAAACTGAAGTTTTCTCTCTCTATATTATCGAGCGTATTCTTGTGAGTATTTTGAGTATACTTTGAGTATTGCTATACGGTGCAAGTTCAAGTCATTGCCTATATCCGGTGTTTCAACTAGAAGTACTGTCTTTCGAGGTAAGGGATATTATTTTTTTCGTAATGATATTATTTCTTCAATATCATTATGCCGAAGTATTGATCTGAACTTTTTAATCAAATTTGGAACTTTTAGTGTATGGTTACTTATTCACGATATCGACTTTATCCACGTATCTGATCTTATTCTTAATACGGCCAGACTATTCATCGAAAAATGAAAATTTTCCTTTTTCGTCCAAAATATCTATTGTGGATACTAGCTTTTGATTATATCCATGTTTTGATCATTCTTGAATTTTACTCCACTACGATTACTTATGAAGTATTTTGAACTTGGATTGTTTAAAATACTGAATCCTTAATAATTGTTCTTTTGTTTCACTGGATTTGTTTCCTTTAAAATATTTTTCATCATCCTCAGTCCTAAATGATGATATTACTGAATATCTTTGGCCTGTAGTGCAAAAATGAATGATTTCTTGATGAATATCTTTGGCCCGTAGTGCAAGGATAACCAGTGTTG
Organism: Panax quinquefolius; assembly: GCA_020205615.1. Lineage (NCBI taxonomy): Eukaryota > Viridiplantae > Streptophyta > Magnoliopsida > Apiales > Araliaceae > Panax > Panax quinquefolius. The sequence goes on from CM035163.1 coordinate 54,875,972, forward strand.
AGATGAACATGACCGATCGATTAATATCTTTGGCCCGTAGTGCAAAGATGAACAGGTGTTTAGATGAACATGACCAACTAATGAATATCTTTGGTCTGTAGTGCAAAGATGAATATTTGATTTCAGATATATATTGATTGATGTTACAAGGATAAATGATAGACGATGAACTTTTAAATTCATACATAGAAGATAGTAGTTTGCATTCTCTACTTAACTCTTCTAATGAATTGTTGTTTTCCGCTATGATTGTTGATTTAAAACTGGTTGTCTATTGTATTCTATTAGATTTTTCCCTGTTGAAGACTAACGATAATTTGTTGTATATTATCTTAATCATAATATTCTTTACTGGGCTAGTTGAGCTCACCCTTTTCCTTTTTGTTACATTTTTCTTCTCAGGAGGTGAGAATGTAGCGAGTACTAGTCGGGGTATGGAATGAAGGTTCTAGAGAGAGTTGTTTAGTAGTCCTCACCATTTTTGTAAAATAATGTATCAATAATTGTGATGGGGATTTATTTACGTGTGGATATTGTCTAGAAGACAATAATTGTATTTAAACTCACAGTATATATGTTGTCGAATTTTGCACGACAAATGTATTAATAAAGTTGTAGTTATTTTTGTACCATGTATTTGGCAACTCAGAATGGGTTGGATGGAATGGACCTATTTTGGGGGCGTCACAGTTGGTATCATAGCTTAGGGATATGATCTCTGGCGGAGATCGGGGAATAGAACTAGGAGGGGAGAGACGAGTAAATCCTTCGCTAGTGTGTCCTACCTAAGCTTATTTGTTAGTTGGTTAGTATATAGGGATATTATGTGATATATTGATTTCCTTAATTAACCCTTGTTTTATGGCGATATTTGAGAATGTCGTGAGAATATTAATGATGGAGTAAATGAGACCAGTGGAGATACACATTTACCAACGAGGAGAGCGTGCAACAGTGGCAATGTACCTCCTGTGAACAACACCACCGAAAGCGAGATGATGAGCGAGGGGATGTTTAGAAGCTTTTTGCAGTTCATGCAAAATCAGACGAGGAGACTTCGTGTTCAAAAAATACAGGAGGAAATGATAGTAATTCACGGGTGGTCACAGCCCAAGCGGTTTAAAGAGTTGGGACCACCGAGTGCAGGGAAAGCCGGATCCGATTAAAGCGAGAGGCGTGGGTCAAACAAATTACCAAGATATTCGATGTCTTGGGATGCACGGAGGAAGAAAGTTCCATTCGCTACTTTTATGTTAAGTAATGAGGCGGATTCTTTGGTGGGAATATGTGAAGCGTACCCATCCAAATTTGCACTTCGGCATGTCATGGGAGATATTTTAAAAGCAGTTCAATGACAAGTAATTCCACGAAAGTATTCGTCATATGAAGGAAGTGGAGTTTATTAGACGGGCGAGAATAACATGGCGGTGTCCGAGACGAGGAGAAGTTCGGCGGAGTTATCCGAGTTTGCACCTCATTTGGTGGAGAATGAGAACGTATGGCGGATGTTTACGAGAGGTTTGAAACCCGGCGTCGTCGGTATCTCATTTCTCATAAATTTTCTCTCTATTCGAGATGTTGTCAACAGGGCTCAGTTGTTAGAGCGAGATAACGAGTACGTTCAACCGAGGGACCATAACCATGATCATACCGAAGATAGCAGTCATCAGAATAACGATAACCAGCGGAGAAAGAAGAATACGGACAAAGGCGGTAACCACTCTGGTGGTAATCATGGCCATGAAAATAGAAGAAGCGAGTTAGGAGGAGATTTTAAAAAGAGGAGATTTAACAACGACCATGTGAAGACAGCGGCGATGGCGAAAGAATCGGTTCTAAGGGAGGAAAACGACCATCGGTCGTATGTTACAAATGCGGGAAAGAGGGACATATCAGCCCAAACTGCCCACAACAGTTTAAGGTATGCTATAATTGTGGAAAAGAAGGACATATCGCTCGAGATTATATGGTATCGAAACCCAGTCCAGCGGGAATGGTGACTCAAAAGACTGTCCCAGAAAAGTCAAAGTCAACGATTCCTGGAAGAGCATTTGTCGTGACCGGTCAAAATGCGAGGAACCCGAACGAAGTTAGCACGGGTTAGTTAATTATAAATTCTTGCGAAGTTTATACCTTACTAGATACCGGTTCTACCCATTCTTTTATCTCTCTTGCTTGCGCTCAACGTTTGAACTTGACTACGAAGAAATTAGACTTTGACCTATTTATGGAGACTCCGTTAAGAGAAACTTTCATTACATCCGTTGTTTAGAAATCTTGCTTGATTCAGGTTGGCACTATCACATTACCTTTTAACCTTATTTCTATAGAGATATTTTCTTTTGATGTGATTTTAAGGTTAACTACTCATCATGCTTAGAAATTGATTACTTTTCGTAAGGTTGTTAGTTTTCATATTCTTAAGCAACTTTGTTATTGAATTCAAGCAATCAAACTATTGTAGTCAAACATTTTCATATCAAGCCATGAAGTCGTTCGTTTATTACGGATGTCAAGTTTTCTTAGTCCATGTTATGGATTTGAATAAAGACACGTCAGATTTGAATAATATTCCTGTTGTTATTGATTTTTCCTGACGTATTTCCTGAAGAATTTCTTGGCTTACTCCCAAAGCCTGATATTAAATTTTGTATCGACTTTGACCCCGGTACAAAACTCATTTCTAAAATCTCATATCGAATGGCTCCTATTGAACTTCAGGAGTTAAAAATTCAACTATAGAATTTGGTACCTGAGCCTTTATCTGGTGACTTCCTTTGTGGAATGCACCGAAGCCAGACTCTCCGTAGGGGACACCATATTCGTGCGATAGTAAACTGATAGGTGTCATTGTAACGTGCTATCCAAGGTTGGGATATGAGTCACAATTGAGAACAACCTAAGTCGGTAATCAAAAAATCGTAGCTTTCTGAAGCTTAGTTGGTTATTATCGGAGATTCGTTGAAGGATATTCTCGAATCGCTATTCCATTAACGGTGACTCGTAGAGATACAAAATTCGAATGGAGCAAGGAATGTGGGAAGAGCTTGAAGAACTCAAGAGGAGACTCATTTCAAAGACATATTTCGACAATGCCATCCGGAAAAGCGAGCGTGGTAGGCGGCGTGTTGAGTAGAAGATCGTGATACAAGTACGAGTACGATATTGTCAAAGACTAATTTCAGTATAATTTACAAATAATAGAGATGGAGATGAAAACTCTAGGTACCCACATTGATGATATCTGAGTATAATCGACTTTAATCGATAAAGTTAAAGTCGTTCAAGCTACACACCGGAAATGATGAATTTGAAGAAGGAGGCAAGAAGTTGTTATTTCAAAAGCAAGAATCGGTGAGGTGAGGAAAGCTCAAACCTTCGATTTATTAATCCATTTGAAATTCTCGATCGAATAGGAGCGTGGCCTATAGACTCGTTTTACCGCCAAGTAATGGCGTGTTCATAACGTTTTTCACGTATCGATGTTACGTAAATATGTGGACGACGAACTACATCATTGAGTTAGACCAGGACGAGATAGCCAGAAGAATTAACGTCGAGGAGGTACTATCAAGATCTTGGATAGGAAAGAACATGTCCTATGTACCGAGGTTATACCAAAGTTAAAGTTTTGTGGAGAAACCATGCTTTATTGAGGAAATGACCTAGGAGTTGGAAACGAAAATGAAAGCGAGGTATTCTCATCTTTTCGAACACCAGGTACGTACGTCAATTTCGAGGACGAAATTTCATAAGGAGGGGAGGTTGTAAGACCCCGATTTTTTTTTAAATAAATGGAATTTCCTTTATTTATTATGTTGAAATAGTAAGGGTTGATTTGATTAATGTGGAAAGTTATGGGTAAAATACGCAAATATTTCAAATAAGCAAATAGTTATAAAATATTCATTATTGTCGGGGAATATTCGTTTGGTCGTGGAATATTAATGCCGCTGGGAATATTAAATGCGACGGTATGATCTTTGTGGGCCCCATAACTGGAAAGCGATTGGATGAAGAAAGCGACAAATATAAGTTGTTTATAAATAATTGGCGAAGTTATTACACAATTATCATTGTTGGAATACCCGGTGGTTAAAACACACTAATACGCGTTGTTGAACAGTAGCACACGGTATTGCACCAATTATTGATTCTTACGTAAGAAGGCACTACTCAATAATTGTTACAGTAATTCTTGTTCGATATTTTATTTTATTGATTCAATAATTCTTTGCATTGATATTTTATATTCTTGTTGTTTCAATAAATTGTCATTACACGATATTTTCCATTATCGAGACAATAATTCATATTATATGAATAATATTATTAGATAACATTATTGGCAATGTCTAGAAAGTTCTGTCTAAGGAGAGGTTTGGTCACCTAATTGCGTGCTAGTAAGGAGAGATCCTTATTGGAAAGCCCCCTCTTTCGTAGGGAATGCAGTTCATTGAGATTGTGATTCTGTAATATTATTTGTGAATAATTAATTATTGATTTATATGATGAGGGAAATATTGATTTTATGTGGATATATATGGAGAAAATTTTTAATGTGATAATTATTGAAAATTAATATTTTATCTTTTTCTGATAAAATAATTCATTTAAATATATTATTATATTTTAATAATATAATAATGGTGATATTTTTACAATGAATTTGCGATATGTGAGTATATGAGGAGGAAGAGCATTTTTGTGGCATTAAATGATTAACACATGTTTTGTGCGTTGGTGGACACAATTATTGACCGAAATTTGATTATAGACTGTAAAATCGTCCGTTTATGGATTACAGTCAATTTCTGTTTGAAATTTGGAAAAACTTTCTTATGCAAAGTTGTAGAGAATTGAATTTCCTATAAGAAGTCGCGAGACTCGAATTTTCTGATAAAAGCGATATTTATTATGAATTATTGAAGTTCCGAAGTTCCGAAATAATTGATTTTTAAAAGTTTTAATTATTTTTATTTACAAAAACATGTTTTTCATTTTGTTTCCCTCATTTAACATGTGATAGGGGCTGAGTTCAGATGGTAAAGCATGCGTGTGAAGTTTTGGAAAAAATATAATAATATTTAATAAATTTTCTACTTTGGTGTTCTAAGCATTTTCCTATAAATAGGGTGCTTAGGTTAGAATTGAAAATCACACGTAAGCTGAAGTTTCTCTCTCTATATTATCGGAGTATTCTTGTGAGTATTTTGAGTATACTTTGAGTATTGCTATACTGGTGCAAGTTCAAGTCATAGCTTTATATCCGGTGTTTCAACTAGAAATCTTGTCTTTCGAGGTAAGGGATATTATTTTTTCAGTAATGATATTATTTCTTCAATATCATTATCTTCAAGTATTGATCTGAACTTTTTAATCAAATTTGGAACTTTTAGTGTGGGGGTTACTATTCACGATATCTGACTTTATCCACGATATCTGATCTTATTCACGAATACGGCACTATTCATCAAAAATAAAATTTTTCTTTTAGGTCAAAATATCTATTGTGGATACTAGCTTTGATTGTATCCATGTTTTGATCATTCTTGAATTTTACTCCACTCGATTACTTATGAAGTATTTTGAACTTGGATTGTTTAAAATACGAATCCTTAATAATTGTTCTTTTGTTTCTTTGGATTCGTTTCCTTTAAAATATTTTTCATCATCCTCGGTCCTAAATGATGATATTCTTGAATATCTTTGGCTCTGTAGTGCAAAGATGAATGATTTCTTGAATTATATCTTTTGGCAGTAGTGCAAAGATGAGCAGTGTTGAGATGAACATGACCGATCGATTAATATCTTTGGCCGTAGTGCAAAGATGAGCAGTGTTTAGATGAACATGACCGGTGATGAATATCTTTGGTGCATGAGTGCAAAGATGAATATTTGATTTCGAGATATATATTGATTGATGTTACTGAGGATAAAAGATGAGCGATGAACTTTTAAATTCATACATAGAAGATAGTAGTTTGCATTCTCTACTTAACTCTTCTAATGAATTGTTGTTTCATTGCAGATTGTTGATTTAAAACTGGTTGTCTATTGTATTCTATTAGATTTTTCCCTGTTGAAGACTAAAGATAATTTGTTGTATATTATCTTAGTCATAATAGTTTTTACTGGGCTAGTTGAGCTCACCCTTTTCCTTTTTGTTACATTTTTCTTCTCAGGAGGTGAGAATGTAGCGAGTACTAGTCGGGGTATGGAATGAAGGTTCTAGAGAGAGTTGTTTAGTAGTCCTCACTATTTTTGTAAAATAATGTATCAATAATTATGATGGGGATTTATTTGCGTGTGGATATTGTCTAGAAGACAATAATTGTATTTAAACTCACATTATATATGTTGTCGTATTTTGCACGACAAATGTATTAATAAAGTTGTAGTTATTTCTGTACCATGTATTTGGCGACTCAGAATGGGTTGGATGGAATGAACCTATTTTGGGGGCATCACATTTAGAGCCATTATTATAGAGAGAAATTATAGAGAGAAAGAAGAAGAGAAGTCTACTACCTCACTATTCCAGTATCCAGTCTTCTTTTGAGGTAAGGGGTATTATTCTTTTGTATTCATGAAGAGAATTATTTCTTTCAATACTCGTAAGAGTTGTTATTCCATTCTTTGTTATTACATTGGAATAACTTTGTTTATCACAATCGCATACATAGTGAACTTCTTCTGTTATCCATTCTTTATTATTATGTTGGAATAACCTGTATATGCAAAGTACTGCGTACATGGTGAAATTCTTCTATTATTCTGTTCTTTATTATTCATCTAAATATCACATCATGCATTTTCATGGGACTGGTTCCATTATTTATTATTACATTGGAATATCTCACCGGTCTTGATTTCGCATGATTGGTTCCATTCTTTATTATTACATTAGGAATAACTCACATCATCAAGGTCTCTATCGCATGCATGGTGAATCCTTCTATTATTCCATTCTTTATTATTCTGTTGGAATAACCTGTTTATGTGGATTACCACATGCATGGTGATTGACCCTTTATATTCATTCCTTATTAAATTGTGGAAATGATCTGTCTACGTGAATTATGAAGAAAGTCATAATAAAAGCAATGGATTGATGAAAAACATGGGTATATGTAGTATTAGCAAGTGTTATGATAAGTTATTTTGGTTATTATGTGAAAACATGAAAGTTTCTTAGAAATCACAAAAAGTTGAAAAATCAGATTTTGGTGAAAATGGAACATGAAATTCAATCGACCATATCTCCTATTATATTTCGAATTTTTGAGTGTGGTCAAGTCCTATAGTTAGATCTATGAGTTTACTAACTTATCCAAGTGGAATCACTAGAAAAGGTGTTGTAGATATTCGTGTGGACTATTTTTAGCAAAGGAGTCAAAAGCTGGAAAATAGCAAAAAGCTACTGTCCATAATTTTGTAAGGGCATTTTCGGCCACTTAATTTTTGAGAAAAATTTTGGCCTTTTGGGACATGAAAGTATATGGTATAAAGAACCTCCTGTCCAAAAATGAGCTCATTCCGACTTAAAATGAGCAAGTTATGACCATTTCAATATTTAGGTTTTTTCGACGAAAAACGCTATAACTGGAGTTTTATAACTCTGATGACAATGAAATTTAAACTGGAAGCTCACATTAATATGTGTAAGATCCTGCCAAGATTTGGAATTTTTTGGAGTTAATCTTGAGGTAGTAATTTCTTAAGGAATTAATTAGAAATTAATTTTTGAAAAATAGTAAATGAATTTTAAAAATTACGAGAAAAATATATGTTCATTATGGGACTATATTCTGCTAAATTCCAGAAAAGAAATATTTTTGGGACTGATTTGGTATTTTTCATGAAAGTGGTTTAGTTACGAACATATCAGTTAAATATGTTATGTGAAGTAACAAAGTTGGAAAAATAGGATTTTATGGCTTGGAAATCCTATATAAGGTATATCTGATTTTGATGAGGATTTGATCATTGGTGATGAAATCTTATGAGTATGACATTTTTGAATGATTAAATGCATTATGTGGTAAAGTGTAAACAATTGAAATAAATTATTTATAAGTTTAAAAAGTGATTAAATTATTGTTATAATATTAACAATATTAGATTATGAGTTATTTAAGTGATGGATAATATTTGGATAAATTTAAAGTCTTTAATATTTATCCTTGTTTTCGTTTGAGTAATGCTTATATCATTGTCATCATCCTCATGCTTATATGGCGATGAAAGTTATCTTTGGCTTACGTGCAAAGATGGACTGTTGATTATTGAATTGTATATCTTTGGCTTACTTGCAAAGATGGATTGTTGATTATTGGTTTTATTGTTGTATATCTTTGGCTTACGTGCAGAGATGGACTTGGTATGATTATGACCAGAGATTATTCGGTATAGTCATGACCATTGATGATTTAATGAATATCATTGACCCGTAGTACAGGGATGATTCGATGATGTGGTTTATTTATTAAGCTGAGTCTCAACGATAAAAATTGATGAAAACTTTTTAAATCATAGAAGATAGAAGATTTTATTCTTTACTTGACTCTTCTAATGGATTGCTTGTTCCGCTGTAGTTAAACTTGATGTCTATTATATTTTATCAGTTTAACATTGTTGAAGACTAATGATAATTTATTCTGCATTATCTTAGTCATAATATTTCATACTGGGATAGTTGAGCTCACCCTTTCCTTCACTGTTCTCTTCAGGAAATGAGAATATAGCTGGGACGAGTCGGGGAACGGAGTGACGGTCCAGATGATAGCATTAGTAGTCCTCACTATTCTGTTAAATAGCATGACAATAAATGTAATAAGGACTTATTCTGAGAGTGGATATTGTCTAGAAGACAATATTTGTATTAAAACTCACAGCTCTCTTGTTGTATATTAAAGATTGTATTTGTATTCTGTACCATTGGCAACTCAGAATAGGTTATGTATACCTATTTTGGGGGCGTCACATCTCATACGTTATACCACCTTGTACAAATATCACACATTCGCACATAGACAGAACTTCTCAAGTTCAACATCTGAGAAGTTTAAGAAACTAACATTTATTTAGAATATGAATGAAGTTAGGAAACTTGCCTTATGCACAGCTACAGCTTATAGTTTACGTTAAACTGCTCATTCCAATTCCTATGTAGCACATAAGGAAATAACACATACACCAATTAGTCATATACTTGACTTGACACATTGGTTTACTTAACTTTACTTCTTAGGGTTCGCGTTCTTACAAACTAAGTTTATGCGACCAACTTTCTCTACTGGTCTACAGCTTCATGACATACGGAGATGTCTTACTTAAACGTTCATCATCTTTGATGACTTACATTCTTATCTTCTTCTTATAACTTCTCTAGGACTCAGCACACATCGTTTCTCTACTAGTAGTCAATATGGTACTCTGAGTGGTTTCCCACAAACAACCAACAAACAAGACTTCGTCTCATCTACACTGCCCACAACAGTGAGTTAGATCGGTTGCCAGTTTTGTATATACCTTTTCTCTCTTAAGGAATTGTTTAGCCTAGCTCCCATATGTCAACCATCAAAGATTACGATTGTACTACCACCTAAACGCATCTTAACTTATACGAACTATTAAACTATAATGTTCGTTAAGTCAATTTCTCATTCCTTATGGCTTTCTGGAAACTAAATGCCATACCTCAGGGTTTATTCTTTATCGTCTAAGTCATATAGTCTTTTGTATACTCAGAACGATCATTCCATTACCTTATCGTTTATTCTTTATTCTTTATGGTCTACACATTTATAGCGTTAAGCATTTTACGTTACCTTATTCTTATCTTACAACGTCTGATTAATTTGACTCGAAATGTCATCCAAGTTATAAACATTAACTCGGTTTCTTTACGTTATATGTACTTGTCCTTAATTCAGCTTCTTCACCATTCACAAGTTTAATCATTGGTCTTCATTATCTTATGGTCAAACCATACACGGGGTGTAGGTTCTACCCGTTTAATATTCTCATACACTTAACCTTCACGTCGGTTCAAGTGTTCAACGCTTATATTTCATTCTAACATTCTCCATCTGACTCACATTCAGCTTTCATTACTCTTATTACCATTCACTACGGCTTTCTTGATGAATCATATCTTACTTACTACCTTCGTCAACATCTAAGTCATACAACCAATGTATACTTAGAACATTCGCCTAACGTGAATACGATTCACGGGAATTGTTTACGTTGTTCATCCCTTAATCTCTCATTCAACCTCTACCTAAAGTTTTAATCGCTTTCATTCATTACCCAACACCTGAACCCCATGTTCAATATTCTTTCCTAATGTCAAAGCCATACGATTCACTGTATGCTAAGACCGATCGTTCATCGCAATAATGTTGCGTTCACAACATTTATACGCTTTACATTCATCTCTCATTACCATGTCATAACATCAAAATGTTATAAATTACCCTCGTTACTCAATGTTTATGGAATCACAATCATAGCAATTCCCCATGTTCGTTTTATTGCGACTACGGTCCCCGGATATCAGTTCTGTAACCCACGTTCACATTCTTTGTCTTTTAATCTCGTTTAATCTTTCCGTTCAACCTTCATTAAAGGTTTAATACACTTGATTAAGTGTTACATTAGTTGAACTACATGTTCATATTTCTTTCTTACACATCCCCCAGTAATTGAGCACATAAAAGCTCATCACTGGCTTTTTCCTTGCAATGGCGCTGCGGCGTCGGGCCCCTTCATTTACCTCATGACTTAGCCATTTCCTCTGTGATGTCAAAGCACGAAGGTCAAGGCCTGGCGACACTTTCTTCCCTATCTCTTACTATTTGCGGTGCCACTCAGTGATGGTCGATGGCTTTGGGCCTTGTCTTTGCACCACCGCCTCCCAAGGCTTAGCTGGCGTTGCGGTGCCGAGCACAAAGCCTAATTTTTTTTTCTAAGTCTTGTATAATGTTTGAGATGCGTACTTTGAAATCTCATATCTTATTTGTTATAACTTAGAATGAGGTCGTTTAATGCCATTTTCTTCCTTATCTTATGTACTTCGATTACCCATGGACAGAACTTCGTTCTGAATCTGTTAACATGCCATTCAATTGGCTTAATCTTCGTCCTTAGTTCATTTTACGTTTTTAACGTTCTTCGTTTGTTCGTCTATAATTCGGTCATTCGAACTCGGAACTCGTTCGTTCTTGAGTCTACAACTCATGTTTTCTACATTCTCTTACATTTTTATGAAACCCTACACATTCGGGTTCGTTTACTAACTTTCTAATTCTCGTTCATCTTTTACGAAATTTTCGCCATAACTTCATTATAGCTAAGTTTTAATTCGTTCTTCATGAACGTTTCTACCGTTTCTAACTAAGAAATAAGCAACTAACTTATACGCAATGGTTTTAAACTTGTCCATCAACAACAATTACACTACGATGGTTTTAAATTTGTCCATCAACAACGTTTTTCACGTTCGTCGCGTGTTCTTCATTTTTAATCGATATTTTGATTACGATTTTACTTTTTCTTGGAATTTGATGTTATAGAACACCATTCCTTACTTATTTCACCTAATCATTCATACGATCCACTCGGATTGTTCTAATTTATTACGAATCTTACACTTCCTTAAGAAATTTATAAAATAAACTTCAGATTCTTATTTCTTCTTTTATCAATGATTTCAACCATATGAAATCATTCATAACATCATTTAATTTGTATTCTCATTAAGCTATGTTTTTAACATAAAAACTTAAAGAAAAATTATCTAGAAGTTAGGTTTTCGGATTACCTTTCTTCTTTAATCTCCTTCCGTCGAACAAAGTTTGCTCACGAGCAAGCTTTTCCTCCTTCTTCTCCTTCTCATCTGACCTCTCTCTCTTTCTCTCTCTCTCAAGTGTTATAGTATTTTTCAAAATTCTAAACAAATGAAATAAGCTTCCTATTTATAGAAAACCAAGGCTAGGGCATTTTAGTCATTTTTCCCAACCTCCTTACTATTCACACCTCCTCAATAGACCTCCTTACTATTCACGAAGCTTCCAAGGGAAGCTTCGTTCTTCCGTCTTGCGGAATTCGTCCGACAGTTCGAAAACTGAGATTCTTAAAATCCAAATATTTTTGGATATTTCGTCTTTCCTTTACCGATCAACTTTTAATTAATTTTTGGATCTCTGAAAAACTGAAAAACACATTTTGGTGTTAAGCGTTTTCCTTCACATTTTCCCCTAACGTAGTTAAACGAATGAAAAGTACATAACAATACTTTTCGTCATTTTTATTTTGTCCGATTTCTGCACGTTTTTTGAGAAAAACTTTTATTAGCTTACTTAACTTTTGATGATATATTATCGTCAAATCTTTCGACGGAATGTCATTTCGACATACCGAACTCTCAGAAAGGCTTAGGTTATTCAAACCCTAACCCTTAGGGTTTTGTCGGGTGAATAGTGCCTATTTCGTCTTTTTCCCCTAAAATATTTTGTTCCCGGAAAATTTTTATTTTCATCTTAAAAATTCTTACTCGTTCAGTCTAGCTCGTAGCCAGAATCCTCCTGATTAATAATCATTCTAGGTTCTAGAGCGATTAATAAACACATAGCACAGAATAGTATTAATAAAAATGTATTTTATTAATAACTAATTCTTTAAATCTTAAATTCAGGATAATCTGATTTTTCGGGTTGTCACAACTGAGTTAATGGAGTAGAAATTCAAGAAAACCCTTCTACGAATCTCCGATAATAACCAGCTAAGCCGAGAAAGCTACGTACTTCGTTCACTAACTTAGGTTGCTCCCAGCTTTGAATTGCTTCAATCTTTGCCGGGTCAACAGATATTCCAAGATTTGATATTACGTGCCCAAGGAATTCTACTTCCTCAAGCCAGAACTCATATTTCTTTAACTTGGCGTATAACTTGTTCTCACGAAGCTTTTAGAGTAACAGTCTCAAGTGTTGCTCATGATCTTCACGGCTTTTGGAGTAAATAAGGATGTCATCAATAAAGACGACCACAAAGTGATCCAAATATTCCTTGAATACTCGGTTCATCATATCCATGAAGGCAGCAAGAGCATTAGTCAATCCAAAAGACATGACTAGGAATTCGTAATGCCCGTCATCGAGTTTAAAGCGATCTTTGGGATGTCATCGGTTTTAATTTTTAACTGATGATATCCGGAATGAAGATCAATCTTTGAAAAGAATTGCGCTCGTTGTAACTGGTCAAATAGGTCATCAATACGAGGTAACGGGTACCTATTTTTGATGGTGACATGATTCAACTCCCGATAATCAATTAAAAGTCACATACTTCCATCTTTCTTCTTCATGAATAGAACAAGAGCACCCCAAGGAGACGTACTAGGACGAATGAAACCGATGTCTAACAATTCCTGTAGTTGGGTTTTTAACTCCTAAAGTTCAATAGGAGCCATTCGATATGGGGCTTTGGAAATGGGTTTTGTACCGGATTCAAGGTCGATACAAAATTCAATTTCACGCTCTGGGGGTAGACCAGGAATTTCTTCAGGGAATACGTCAGGAAATTTATTAACAATAGAAATATCATTTAAGACTGACGTATTTTTGTTTAAATCCTTGACATGAGATAAGAAAGCTTGACATCCGTTTTTCAATAAACGAATACCTTTATGGCTTGAGATGACAGTGATTGACTTTAATGGTTTGGTTGTTTGAATTCGCATAATAGGTTTGTTAGGAATATGAAAGCTAACAACCTTACAAAAATAATAAATTTTAGCATGATGAGTAGTCAACCAATCAATTCTTAAAATCACATCAAATGCAAGTATTTTTAAAGAGATAAGATCGACAGGTAACATGTGGTTACCGATTTGAATTAAACAAGACTTATAAACAGTGAATGTAATGAAGGTTTATCCCAACGGAGTTTCAACAGATAAATTAAAGTCTAATTTCTCCGGAGTTAAATTTAAACGTTGAGCGCAAGTAGGAGAAACAAAAAAATGGGTAGAACCGGTATCAAATAAGGTATAGATTTCGCTAGAGTTTATGATTAGCTAACCCGTGATCACCTCATTCGGATTCCTCACTTTTTTGGAGGTTACGACAAACGCTCTCCCTTGAACTACCGGTTTTATCTTGTCTGGGATGGCCTTTGATGCTTCTATCCCAGCTGGACTTGTCTTTGGTGCGTGACAAAATCGGGCTATGTGACCTTCTCTTCCATAATTGTAACATTCTTTGGACTGCTGCGTACAGTTTGGACTGATGTGTCCCTCCCCTCCGTATTTGTAACATACGACCGACAGTCGTTCTCCTTCCTTAACAATAGGTGCTGGTGCTGACGTCTTTCCATCATTATGGAATCTCCTCTTCTTGAAATTTCCTCTTTTATTATCTTGGCCATGATTACCACCGAAGTGGTTACCATTTATGGCATGTTGATTCCCTCCACGTTTGTTGTCACCGCTTCGATGACTGCTACCACTGGTATTATCGACTTGCCGATTGCTCTCTATTGGTTGGGTTGACTCATTATTGCGCTCCAATAACTGAGCCCTATTTACAACATCTGAATACAAACACAGTTTGTGAGAAATGAGGTATTGACGTATTTCGAGTAACAAACCTTGTAGAAACATTCACGTCATTCTTTCCTCATTATCAACCAAATGGGATGCAAATCGGGACAACTCGGCAAACTTAGCCTCGTACTGCGACACGGTCATATTGTTTTACTCCAACTTGATAAACTCCACCTCCTTCATATGACGAATACTTTTGGGAAAGTACTTATCATTGAACAATTCTTGGAACTTTTCCCAAGACATTTTGAGTGCAGCAAGCTAAGTACATTTTACTGATTCCCACCAGTAATCTGCCTCTCCTCTCAACATGAAGGTGGAAAAGGGATCCTTTTCTCCTCGGAGCATCCCAAGACATCAAATATCTTGGTGATCTGCTTTATCCACGTCTCTGGCTTAAGTGGTTTTGGCTCTCCCAAAAACTCCGGTGGTCCCAGCTCCTTAAACTGCTTAGCAGTGACCATCCGAGAGTTGCCAGTGTTTCCACCTATATTTTGAACAAGAGCCGCTCTCTCCTGATGTTGCATGTATTGCATAAAGCCTCTGAACACCCCATCGTACATCATTTGATCGGTGTTGTTGTTTACCTGAGGATTATTGTCTTCCTGTTGCACATTATACTGGATATCTATTGTTGGTGACTCAACGGTCTCATGTGCTTCATTGCTTATCTCGACATTTTCAGATGCCATTTTTAAACACTGCCACAAAACAAGGGTTAATTGATATGCCACATATTATCCCTATACTTTGACCAACCAATTAAATACCAAATACACTTAGGTAGGTCATACTAGTGAAGGAATTTCCCGTCTCTCCCCTCCTAGTTCTTGTCTCACATCTCAGCAAAGGATCATATCCCTAAGCTTTTATACCAACTGTGACGCCCCCAAAATAGGTATACATCCCCCATCTTGGGTCGCCAAATACATGGTACTGAATACAAATATAAACTTAATTATACAACACGAGCTGAGAGTTTTTACACGAATATTATCTTCTAGACAATATCCAAACTCAAATGGAGTCCTCATTACATTTATTATCACACTATTTTATAGAATAGTGAGGACTACTATAACACCATCTCAGACCATCACTCCGTTCCCCGACTAGTTCCGGCTATGTTCTCATTTCCTGAAGAGAACAATGAAAGTAAAAGGGTGAGCTCAACTAGCTCAGTAAGAAATATTATGACTAAGATAATGCAAAATAAGTTATCATTAGCCTTCAACAATGTTAAACTGATAGAATATAATAGACAACAATTTTAACTACAATGGAACAAGCAATCCATTAGAAGAGTCAAATAGAACATGATATCTACTATCTTCTATGATTTAAAAAGTTTATCATTAACTTTATCGTTGGGACTCAGCTTAATAAATAAATCACATCATCGAATCATCCCTACACTACGGGCCAAGGATATTCATTAGTATCACACCCACAAATTATTCATGCACTACGGGCCAAGAATATTCGTGTAATCATCAATGGTCATGATTATACCGAATTATCCCTAGTCATAATCATACCAATCAACAGTCCATCTATGGACGTAAGCCAAATATGACTTTCATCACAATATAAGCATGAGGATTATGACAATGATATAAGAGTTCAATTAAAAGAAAGCAAATGATAAATTTTTAAAGATTTATAATTTAATTTATCCAGAATTCAATAATGTCCAAATTGTCAGCATAATACTGCTTTGTGGAGTAAAATTCAAGAATAATATCTATGTATCAAAAATAATTTGGGCAGAAAAGAAATAAATTTTTCAGTGAATAGTACCCCGTGAATAGTACCTTGTGAATAGTACTTCATGAATAGTACCCCATGAATAGTACCCCGACATGAAAAGTGCCCCGAATACCTGAGTGAATAATATTTAAGTGAATAGTAATCGGGTGAATAGTAACTCGTGAATAGTACCCCAACATGAAAAGTGCCCCGAATACCCGAGTGAATAATATTTTAGTGAATAGTAACCGAGTGAATTACTACCTGTGAATAGTACCCTGGGTGAAAATATTGATATTTAATAAGAAAGTTCAAATCAATATTTCAATGAAACGATACTGGATGAAGTGCAAAAATCAAGGATATTCCACTAATTTCAAGGATTATAGAAGCAATACTTACCATAGTAAGTTTAGATTTAAGAATATGAAAAGAAATAACATACGAAATTGTAAATGGATTTTCACATGTCATACGGTACTTAATTCGCGTAGATAGGTTATTCCAACATATTAAAAGATGAATACAAAAAATAGTATTCCTTATGAATACGAAAGAAATAATACCCCTTACGTTAGTAGAAGGGTGGATACTGCAATAGTGAAGTAGTAGAATACTCTTCTTCTTGCTCTCTATAGTTTCTCTCTCTATAGTGTCTCTTGTGAATCTCAGTGAATTGGTGAGAATGAATGAAGAATTAAGCTTCTATTTTTAGGAGAATGGACTAAATAGTAACTGATTCAAGAACGGTCCAGATTGATTTACTATTAGAACGGACGGTTCATATTGATTACTATTAAAACCACAACCGATGGTCCAGATTGATTTACTTTTAAAACCACCACCGACGGTCCAGATTGATTTACTATTAAAAGCACCATCAATGGTCCAGATTGATTAACTATTAATGTGACGCCCCCAAAATAGTTATACATCACCTAGTCTGAGTCGCCAAATACATGGATATGTAATACAAATACAATCTTAAATATCTAACATGAAACGTGAGTTTTAATACAAATATTGTCTTCAAGCGATGATTAAAACTCAAAATAAGTCCTCAATACATTTATTAACACACTATTTCATAGAATAGTGAGGACTACTAATGCTATATCGTGCGGACCGTGACTCGTTCCCGATTAGTCCCCGCTACGTTCTCATTTCCTGAAGAGAACAATGAAAGTAAAAGGGTGAGCTCAACTAGCCCGAGAAGAAATATTATGACTAAGATAATGCATAATAAATTATCATTAGCCTTCAACAATGTTAAAGCGATAAAATACAATAGACATCAAGTTTAAGCTGCGGTAAACAAGCAATCCATTAAAAGAGTTAAGTAGAGAATAAAATCTACTATCTTTTATGATTTAAAAAGGTTTTCATCACTTTTATCATTTGAGACTCGATTTTAATAAATAATCCACATCATTTACACTTTTCTGACCGAGGATATTCATTAGTATCATAACCACAAATTATCCATGCACTCTGACCCGAGGATATTCGTGTGTATTCATCAATGGTCATGATCATGCCAACAACTATCCATCAATGCACTTCACGGGCCAATGATGACTTTTACCACATCATTTGTAACATTACGGTCATGATTATACCTAGAATAATCCTCGGTCATAATCATACCAAGTCCATCTATCATACTCACAGGCCACGGATGACTTTCAACATAATATAAACATGAGGATGATGACAATGATATCTGAATTCAATAAAACAAGTTAAAGAATTAATTTATCCAAGAACCAATAACGTCTAAATTTTCAACATGATACTGCTTGGTGGAGTAAAATTCAAGAATGCTCAGAAGAATATTTACACGAAAAGATACTGGATGAAGCGCAAATATCAAAGATATTCCACAAATTTCATGGAGTATAAAAGCCAAAACTTTAACCAACTGAGTATAGTAAAGAATGGAATAACAAAAGAAATCACCGTGCATACGATGAGCCGCACAGATAGGTTATTCAGCGAGAATAATAAATAATGGAACCAGTCATGTTTAAGCGCGCACATACGAGGATATTCCAAGCAGAATAATAAATAATGGAACTAAAGTCGTGCAGAAACGCATGCACGAGGATATTCCAACAAAATAATAAAGAGTGGAACGGTCGTGCGTACGCACGCAGCGAGATGGGATATTCCAACAGAATAATAAAGAATGGAATAATAGAAGAATTTCACCACGTATGCGGTACTTCACATAGACAGGTTATTCCAACATAATAATAAAGAATGGAATAACAGAAGAATTTTACCATGTATGCGGTACTTCGCATAAACAGGTTATTCCAACATAATAATGAAGAATGGAATAACAAAAGAATTTCACCATGTATGCGGTACTTCGCATAAACAGGTTATTCCAACATAATAATGAAGAATGGAATAATAGAAGCTCTCTTCATGAATACGAAAGAAATAATACCCCTTACCGTAAAAGAAGAGTATTTCGACGGGTAGGGCGAGGATTTTCTTGAAGAAAACTTGGACTACGCTCAAAGCTTCTTAAAACTCTGAAGAAATACGCTCAAGATTATAGAAGAATTCTCTGAACTTCTGGTGTGGTTTTCAATTCTAACTAAGCATCCTATTTATAGGAAAATAGAAAGGATCTTATCTTTTGCACTATCTGATAAAATATAATATATTTTATTTATCATCAAATAAAATAAAACTTTATAAAAAGTATTACATTTTATATAAAGCAGATTTTACTATATAAACACTATGCGAGCACTATGCAAATACTATGCATAATAAAATTTAATATATTATAATTATTGTCTAATAAAACAAATAACTTTATAAAAGTATTCTGTTTTATATAAAACGATTTTACTATGAAAAACACTATGCATTATAGAATATAATATATTCTAATTATTGTCTAATAAAATAAATAACTTTATAAAAGTATTACATTTTATATAAAAGCTTTTCTGTTTTTTATTACATTAATAATACTAATAAAACAAAATTTATATATATATGAACTTTCGTGACTTCATAAAAAGACACCTCAATATATCTAACAACATTTATCATTATTATTATAATTCACAATATTAATCGACCAGGTCGTTCCCAGGAAAGAGGGGGCTTTATAATAAGGATTTGTCCCTATTGGAACGCAATTAGGTGACCAAACCTCTCCTTGGCAGAACTTGTAGACATCGTTAATATTGCAAATAATAATATTAATAACTCTGTCATCTCAATTATTGATTTAATAATATATAAAATATCGACAATAATTGAATCAAATAACGTGAGATACTATGCAACAATTCTTTGAAGCAATAATTGAACAAAGCTGGTGACTTCTCACGTAAGCATTAATAATCAATCTTGTGTGCTCTTATGCAACCACGTGTATTCTTGTGCTTTTTTACTAATGAGTAGTTCAATAGTTTTAAGCTGTAAAACTTTCGTAGTTATTTTCATAAAAATATTTTTGTGCGTTTTTCAATCAAACAATAATTTCGCGTTGTGAGGTCCAACAATGATTGTTCCGCATCTGAATATTCCCTGTTAGAGCGAGTATTCCCCACCAATTGAATATTATATAACAACTTGCGTACTTTTGCAAAATTTATAAATATTACCCACAACTATAACATTATATCAAATTCATTCCATAATATTTAAAATGATATTTATAGAGAAATCATCTTTATTAAAAAGTTGGGGTCTTACAACCTCCCCTTCTTATGAAATTTCGCCCTCGAAATTAGGGCACGTGTGACGCCCCCAAAATAGGTATACATCACCTATTCTGAGTTGTCAATACATGGTGCGAAACAACTACAACTTTATTATTACAACAAGAAAGCTGTGAGTTTGAATACAAATATTATCTTCTTACAGACAATATCTATACTCAAATAAATCCTCATCACATTTATTGATACATTATTTTACAAAATGGTGAGGACTACTAAACAATCCTTTCTAAAACCTTCATTCCATACCCCAGGCTCGTACTCGCTTATATTCTCGCCTCCACGAAAAATGGAACAAAAAGGAAAAGGGTGAGCTCAACTAGCTCAAGTAAAGAATATTATGACTAAGATAATATACAACAAATTATCGTTAGTCTTCAACGAGGAAAAATCTAATACAATACAATAGACAACAAATTTTAAATCAATATTAGCAATGAAATAATAATTCATTAGAAGAGTTAAGTAGAGAATGCAAACTACTATCTTCTATGTATGAATTTAAAAGTTCATAAATCATCTTTTATCCTGTAACATCAATCAATATACATACGGAATCAAATATTCATCTTTGCACTACTGAGGCCAAAGATATTCATCGATTGGTCATGTTCATTTAAACACTGTTCATCTTTGCACTACGGGCCAAAGATATTCTTGAAATCATTCATCTTTGCACTCTGAGCCAAAGATATTCTTAAGAAATCATTCATCTTTGCACTACTGAGGCCAAAGATATTCTATAATATCATCATTTAAGACTTAGGATGATGAAAATATTTTTTTAAAGAAAGCGAATCCGGTGAAACAAAATGACAAGGATTAAGGATTAAGGATTCGTACTTGGTTTTATCCCGTCCAAAAATACATCAAAAATAATCATAGTGGTGTAAAATTCAAGAATGATCAAAACATGGATACAATCGAGTTAGTATCCGAATATATATTTTAGACGAAAAGAAGAAATTTTATTTTTAATTGAATAGTACCTGAGTATCGTGAATAATGCCAGATATCGTGAATAGTGCCTTAGTATCGTGAATAGTAACTCCAGACACCAAAAGATAGAAATTCCACAAAAACATCTTCACGCTTCATGAATAGTACTTGTGAATAGTAACTTCGTGAATAGTAACTCATGAATAGTAACTTCGTGAATAGTAACTCATGAATAGTAACCCATGAATAGTAACCCAGAGCATGAAAAAGTTCCAAATTTGATAAAAACTTCAGATCAACATTTCAACATAATGATATTGAAGAAATAATATCATTACTGAAAAAAAAATAATATCCCTTACCTCGAAAGATCAAGACTTTCTAGCTAGAATAAGGGTATAGTCTTTGAAGGAACTTGCAAATCTAGCAATACTCAAAGTATACTCAAAATACTCACAAGAATAAACTCGATAATATAGAGAGAAAACTTTGATTTTCGGTGTGATTTTCAATTCTAACCTAAGTACCCTATTTATAGGAAAATGCTTAGAACACAAAAGAGAAAATTTAATAAAATAATAATATTTCTTAAAAATATTCAAGCCCACCTTAGAAATCTGATTTCAGATCATTTATAACACATGTGAGCCACTCAATTGCAACAAAAAACGTTTTTCTTACAAAAATATTTTAAACTCCAAAAATTAATTATTTTGAACTTGAACTTCAATAATTCATAATAAATAGCCCTTTCATCAGAAAATTCGAATCTCATGAGTTTTATAGGAATTTCAATTCTCTACAACTTTGCAGAAGAAAGTTTTCCAAATTCCAAATAGAAATTGACCGAAATCCACAAGCGGGCGATTTTACGGTATAATCAAATTTCAAATCAATAAATGGGGTCCACAGACATGTTTAACATGTTTTAAACATTTATTGCAACAAAAATACTCTTCCTCCTCGTATACTCATATATCCCACATTCGTTGTAAAATATCACATAGTTAATATATTATTAAAATAATATATTTAAATGAATTATTTTATCGAAAAAGATAAAATATTAATTTTCAACAATTGTCATTTAAAAAATTTCTCCATCTATATCCACATAAAATCAATATTTTCCTCATCATATAAATCAATAATTAATTATTCACAAATAATATTACGAGAATCACAATATTGACAACGAAGGCGATTTCAGGAAGAGGGGCTTTCAATATAGAATTTCTTCTTCTTGGTAGCTTGATTAGGTGACCAAACCTCTCCTTAGATGAGAACTTTCTAGACATTGCCAAAAATGTTATCTAATAATATTATTGAGATAATATGAATTATTGCTTCGATAATGAAAAATCTTTGTGTAATGACAAATTATTGAAACAACGATAATATAAAATATCAACGCAAAGAATTATTGAATCAATAAAATAAAATCTTTGAGCGATAATTCTCGTAACAATTATTGAGTAGTGCCTTCTTACGTAAGAATCAATAATTGGTGCAATACTGGTATCTTCTTGTTCAACAACGGCGTATTAGTGTGTTTTAACCACCGGGTATTCCAACGGTGATTACTTGGTAACAACTACGCCAAGTTATTTAAAAATAACTTATATTTGTCGTTTTCTTCATCCAATAGCTTTTAGTTATGGGGCCCACATGCATTGCTTGTCGTAAATGCGAATATTCCCGACAAGATCTGAATATTCCACGACCAAACGAATATTCCCGACGATAATGAATATTTTATAACCACTTGCTTATTTTGAAATATTTGCGTATTTAACCCTTAACTATCCACATTAATCAAATCAACCCTTACTATTTCAAAATAATAAATAAAGGAAATTCCTTTTTATTTAAAAATTTGAGGTCTTACAACCTCCCTCCTTATGAAATTTCGTCCTCGAAATTGGCGTCACGTACTGGTGTTTGAAAAGGTGAGGATACCTCGCTTTCATTTCCGTTTCCAATTCCCGGTCATTTCCTATATAGCATGATTCCTCCACAAAACTTTAACTTGTGGTATGACCTTTCTTGGCGTGGGACATGCTCCCTCCTATCCAAGATCTTGGCGGTACCTCCTCATACTTTAAGTCTTGACTATCTAAATGGGTTCTAACTCAATAACGTGGTTCGGGTCTTTCACATATTTCTGAAATACGGATATGTGAAACACATTATGAACACGAGACATACTCGGAGGTGCTTGCAAGTCTATAGGCTACATTTCCTACTCGGTCAAGAATTTGAAATGGACCGATAAATCGTGGATTGAGCTTTCCTCTCTTCCCAAATCTTGTAACTCCCTTCCATGGAGCAACTCGCAACAATACATGATCCCCTACATTAAATTCCACGTCCTTTCGATGAAGATCCGCATAACTCTTTTGTCGATCTTGTGCTTGGTTTGTATATCGTTGTCGAATCATTTGGATCTTTTCGGTGAGTCATACGTACTAACTTTCGGGTCCCAACAATGTTGCTTCACCCACCTCATCCCAACATATTGAGAAGCGACATTTTCGTCCATATAATGCTTCAAATGGAGCCACACCTATACTTGCACGATAAGCTGTTGTTGTAGGAGAATTCCACCAATGGTAAATACTTATCCCAACTACCCTTGAAGTCTAGGACACGAGTCTTAATAGATCTTCAAGAGTTTGAATAGTCCTCTCGATTGTCCGTCCGTTTGGGGATGGTATGCGAACTAAATCGCAAATCCGTGCCCATAGCTTTTTTGCAAGATAACCCAAAATCTTGAAGTGAATCTTGGGTCACGATCCAAAACTATGGATACTGGGCATGCCATGGAACCTCACAATCTCATTCACGTACATACTAGCAAGACGTTCAAGGAATAAGTCTCCGTATCGGCAAGAAATGAAGCAGACTTGGTTAATCTATCAACAATAACCCAAATAGCATTGATGCCTTGAGAAACCGTAGGAAGACCGTGAAATCCATAGTAATGTGTTCCCACTTCCATTACGGAATCTCAAGTGGTTGCAACGGACCCTTAGGTACAAGATGCTCCGCCTTTACACGTTGGCAAGTTAAACACATCGAGATAAACTTTGCAATCTCTCTCTTCATATTGTTCCACCAAAATGTATGTCGAAGATCACAATACATTTTAGTACTTCCAGGATGGATTGCAAATGGCGTATTGTGTGCCTCCATCATAATCTTGTACTTCAAATCAGAGTCGTTAGGAACACAAAGTCTAGAGTAGACTCGAAGTATTCCTTCTTCATCAATTCTCGCTTAGGAATAGCTCCTTCTTGTACTTTCTTCTTCATACGCATCGACATTCCGGATTCGGTGGCTTGAGCAACCTTAACTTTTCTATTAAAGTTGGCTCTGTCGTATACTTGACATCATCCTTTTCGTTCCGCATATGATCTTCTACTCAATCGTCGCTACCTACCACGCTCGCTTTACCAAGATGGTATTGAATAGTGTGGTCGTAGTCTTTCAATAGCTCGAGCCAAGCGTCGTCATTGCCGCATGTTGAGTTCTTTTTGAGTGAAGAAATATTTAAGGCTTTTATGGTGCGAATATATCTCCACTTTCTCCCCATATAGATAGTGCCTCCATATTTTAAGCAGAAAACGATTGCGCTAACTCTAGATCATGAGTAGGATAATTCCTCTCATACTCTTTAAGTTGTCGCGAGGCATAGGCTATATGATTTCCCCGTTGCATGAGAACACATCCTAACCCTTTGCACGAAGCATCGTTGTAGATAACAAATCCATCCGAACCGGATGGTATTGTTAGAACAGTGCGAAATAAGTCTCCTCTTAAGCTCTTGGAAACTTTTCTCGCATTCTTCGCTCCAAAGCGAATTTTGTATCCTCCGAGTTATTTGAGTTAATGGAGTAGCGATTCGAAGAAAAAACCTTCCACGAATCTCGATAATAACCCGGCTAAGCCCAAAAAGCTACGTTACTTCACCATCCCAGACTTGGTTGCTCCCAACTTTGTATTGCTTCAATCTTGGCCGGATCAACAGATACTCCATGTTTGACACCACGTGCCCAAGGAATGCTACTTCCTCAAGCCGAACTCACATTTCTTCAATTTGGCATATAGTTGGTTTTCACGAAGCCTTTGGAGTACCAAACTTTCAAATGGTGCTCATGATCTTCACGACTTTTGGAATATATGAGAATGTCATCAATAAAGACAACAACGAATTGATCCAAATATTCCTTGAATACTCGGTTCATCATATCCATGAAAGCCTTGAAGAGCATTAGTTAGTCAGAAAGACATGACTAAGAATTCATAATGCCCATACCAGGGAGTTACGAAGGCGGTCTTTGGAATATCCTCGATTTTAATCTTGGTGATGATATCGGAAGCGAAGATCGATTTTGAAAAGAATTGTGCCCCTTGCAATCGGTCAAACAAGTCATCAATACGAGGTAGAGGATACCTATTCTTGATGGTGACATGGTTCAATTCCGATAGTCAATACAAAGTCGCATAATCCCGTCTTTCTTCTTTACAAATAAAACAGGGGAGCACCCCGAGGAGATGTACTTGGGACGAATGAAACCGATGTCCAACAATTCGTAGTTGGACCTTTAACTCTGAAGTTCAATAGGAGCCATTCGATATGGGGTTTTAGAAATGGGCTTTGCACCGGGTTCAAGATCAATAAAGAATTCAACTTCACGTTACGGGGGTAGGCCAGGAAGTTCTTCGAGAAATCGTCGGGAAAGTCAATAACAACAGGAATATTATTCAAATTTGGCGTGTCTTTATTCAAATCCATAATATGGGCTAAGAAAGCTTGACATCCGTTTTTTAATAAGCGAATAGCTTTATGATTAGATATGACGGTGATCGATTTTAATGGTTTAGTTGCTTGAATTGCGTACAACGGGTTGGTTAGGAATATGAAGACTAACAACCTTACGAAAACAATCAATTTTGGCATGATGAGTAGTTAAACAATCAATCCCTAAAATCACATCAAAAGCAAGTATCTTTAAAGAGATAAGGTCAACGAGGTAAGGTAATGGTGCCAACTTGAATCAAACAAGATTTATAAGCGGTGGATGTGATGAAAGTTTCTCTAGCGGAGTTTCCACAGATAGGTCAAAGTCTAATTTCTCCGAGTCAAGTTTAAGCGTTGAGCACATGCAGAGAGATAAATGAATGGGTAACACCGGTATCAAGTAAGGTATAAACTTCGCAAGAATTTATAAATAGCTTACCCGTGATCACCTCGTTTGGGTTCCTCGCATTATGACCGATCACAACAAACGCTCTTCCGGAATCGTTGACTTTGACTTTTTCGGGACGATCTTTTGAGTCACCGTCCCCATTGAACTAGGTTTCGCTCTTGTCTACAATCTCGAAGCGATATGTCCTTCCTTTCCACAATTATAGCATACCTTGAGCTGTTGTGGGCGGTTTGGTGATATGTCCCTCTTTTCCGCATTTGTAGCATATGACGGTGGTCGTTCTCCTCCCTTAGAACCGATTCTTTGCTTAAGCACCTTTGTCATCTTCACATGGTCGTTGTTAAATCTCCTCTTTTTAAAATCTCCTCGATTTCGCTTCTTCTATTTTCATGGCCATGATTACCACCGAGTGGTTACCATTTCTGTCCGTCTGTTTCTTTCTCATGAGTTATCATTATTCTATTGATCGCTATCTACGATACGATCCTGGTTGTGGTCCCTCGGTTGGTAGTACTCATTATCTCGCTCTAATAATTGAGCCTGTTTACAACATCCGAATAAAAGAAAATTTATGAGAAATGAGATCTTGGCGTATCTTGGGTTTCAAACCTCTAAGAAACATCCGCGTCATCGTTCCTCATTCTCCACCAAATGAGGTGCAAACACGGATAACTCTGCAAACTTTGCCTCGTCTTTGAGACACCGCGTCGTGTTGTTTTGTTCAATCGATGAACTCCACTTCCTTCATATGAGCGAACACTTTTGGAAAGTATTTGTCATTAAATAGCTTCAAAGCGTCTCCCAAGACATCTTTGAGTGCTTGGTGGATGGGTACGCTTCACTGAACTCCCACCGATGAGTCGCCTCACCACGGAACATAAAGGTGGCGAATGGAACTTACATTTCTCCGTGCATCCCAAGACATCGAATATCTTGGTAATTTGTTTGACCCATGTTTCCGCCATGATCGGATCGGATCCGCCCTTAAATTACGGTGGTCCCAACTCTTTGAAGCGCTTGCATTTGTGACAACCCGTGAATTGCTATCATTTCCTCCCGTATTTTGAACACGAGTCTCCTCTAAATGCGATTTTGAATGAGCGCAAAAACTTCTAAACATCCCCTCGTTCATCATCTCGCTCGATGGTGTTGTTCATGGGGAGGAACATTGCCGACTGTTGCACGTTCTCCTCGTTGGTGAGTCTGAGCATCTCCACGGTCTCATTTCCATTGTTAATATTCTCGATCGACATTCTCAATCATCGTCATAAAACAAGGGTTAATTAAGGAAATCAATATATCACATAATATCCCTATATCTTGACCAACTAACAAATAAGCTTAGGTAGGACACACTAGCGAAGGATTTACTCGTCTCTCCCTCCTAGTTCTATTCCCTAGATCTCATGGAGATCATATCCCTAAGCTCGATACCAAGCTGTGACGCCCCCAAAATAGGTATACATCACCTATTACGAGTTGTCAATACATGGTACGAAACAACTACAACTTTATTATTACAACAAGAAAGCGTGAGTTTGAATACAAATATTATCTTCTGAGACAATATCTATACTCAAATAAATCCTCATCACATTTATTGATACATTATTTTACAAAATGGTGAGGACTACTAAACAATCCTTTCTAAAACCTTCATTCCATACCCCAGGCTAACGTACTATTTATATTCTCGCCTCACGAGAAAAATGGAATAAAAAGGAAAAGGGTGAGCTCAACTAGCTCGAGTAAAGAATATTATGACTAAGATAATATTCAACAAATCATCGTTAGTCTTCAACGAGGAAAAATCTAATAGAATCTGATAGACAACAAATTTTAAATCAATATTCGCGTGAAATAATAATTCATTAGAAGAGTTAAGTAGAGAATGCAAACTACTATCTTCTATGTATGAATTTAAAAGTTCATCGTCTCATCTTTTATCCTGTAACATCAATCAATATACATACGGAATCAAATATTCATCTTTTACACTACTGAAGCCAAAGATATTCATCGATTAGTCGTATTCATTTAAACACTGTTCATCTTTGCACTACGGGCCAAAGATATTCTTGAGAAATCATTCATCTTTGCACTCTGAGCCAAAGATATTCTTAAGAAATCATTCATCTTTGCCTTACTGGTGCCAAAGATATTCCATAATATCATCATTTAAGACTTAGGATGATGAAAAATATTTTTTAAAAAGCGAATCCGATTGAAACAAAATGACAAGGATTAAGGATTAAGGATTCGTACTTGGTTTTATCCACGTCCAAAAATACATCAAAAATAATCATAGTGGTGTAAAATTCAAGAATGATCAAAACATGGATACAATCGAGTTAGTATCCGAATATATGTTTTTAGACGAAAAGAAGAAATTTTATTTTTCTATTGAATAGTACCAGTATCGTGAATAGTCTTAGTATCGTGAATAGTCCGTGAATATCGTGAATAGTAACTCAGAGCACCAAAAGATAGAAATTCCACAAAAACATCTTCACGCTTCATGAATAGTACTTGTGAATAGTAACTTCGTGAATAGTAACTCATGAATAGTAACTTGTGAATAGTAACTCATGAATAGTAACCCATGAATAGTAACCCGATACATGAAAAAGTTCCAAATTTGATAAAAACTTCGGATCAACATTTCAACATAATGATATTGAAGAAATAATATCATTTGAAAAAAAAAATAATATCCCTTACCTCGAAAGATCGGACTTCTAGCTAGAATCGGGTATATAGTCTTTGAAGGAACTTTGCACCAAATCTAGCAATACTCAAAGTATACTCAAAATACTCACAAGAATACGCTCGATAATATAGAGAGAGAAAACTTGGAGTTTACGGTGTGATTTTCAATTCTAACCTAAGTACCTATTTATAGGAAAATGCTTAGAACACCAAAGCGAGAAAATTTAATAAAATAATAATATTTCTTAAAATATTCAAGCCCACCTTAGAAATCTGATTTCAGATCATTTATAACACATGTGAGCCACTCAATTGCACAAAAACGTTTTTTCTTACAAAAAATATTTTAAACTCCCAAAAATCAATTATTTGAACTTGAACTTCAATAATTCATAATAAATAGCCCTTTCATCGAGAAAATTCGAATCTCGCTAGTTTTTATAGGAATTTCAATTCTCTACAACTTTGCGAAGAAAGTTTTCTAAATTCCAAAAGAAATTAATGAAATCCACAAGCAGGCGATTTTACGGTATAATCAAATTTCGGTCAATAAATGGGGTCCACCATGACATGTTTAACATGTTTTAAACATTTATTGCAACAAAAATACTCTTCCTCCTCGTATACTCATATATCCCACATTCGTTGTAAAATATCACTAGTTAATATATTATTAAAATAATATATTTAAATGAATTATTTTATCGAGAAAAAGATAAAATATTAATTTTCAACAATTGTCATTTTAAAAATTTTCTCCATCTATATCCACATAAAATCAATATTTTCCTCATCATATAAATCAATAATTAATTATTCACAAATAATATACTGAGAATCACAATATTGACAACGAGGCGGTTCGAGAAAGAGGGCTTTCAATAAGAATTTCTTCTTCTTGGCGTGCAATTAGGTGACCAAACCTCTCCTTAGATAGAACTTTCTAGACATTGCCAATAATGTTATCTAATAATATTATTGAGATAATATGAATTATTGCTTCGATAATGAAAAATCTTGTGTAATGACAATTATTGAAACAACGAAGAATATAAAATATCAACGCAACAATTATTAACTCAATAAAATCTTGAAGCAATAATTATCGTAACCATTATTGAGTAGTGCCTTCTTACGTAAGAATCAATAATTGGTGCAATACTGGTGCTCTTGTTCAACAACAGCGTATTAGTGTGTTTTAACCACGGGTATTCAGCGAAGATTACTCAGTAATAACTACGTAGTTATTTAAAAACAACTTATATTTGTCATTTTCTTCATCCAATCGCTTTCAGTTATGGGGCCCACACATGCATTTGCTCGGTACGTCGTGCGAATATTCCACGACGATCACGAATATTCCACGACCAAACGAATATTCCCAACGATAATGAATATTTTATAACCACTTGCTTATTTTGAAATATTTGCGTATTTAACCCTTAACTATCCATATTAATCAAATCAACCCTTACTATTTCAAAATAATAAATAAAGGAAATTCCTTTTTATTTAAAAATTTCGGGGTCTTACAGCACGTACCTGGTATGTCGAAAAGGTAAGGATATCTTGATTTCATTTCAGATTCTAACTCCCAGGTCATTTCCTCAACATCGTGGTTTCTCCATAAAACTTTGACTTGAGGTATAACCTTGGAGCGTAGAATATGTTCCTTCTTATCCAAGATTTGAACAGGAACCTCTTCATACATCAAATCTTCCGCTATTTCGTCTGGTTCTAACTCAATAATGTGGTTCGGGTCTTCCACATATTTACGTAACATGGATATATGAAAAATGTTATGAACACGAGACATACTTGGCGGTAAAGCGAGTCTATACGCCACAGTTCCTACTCGATCGAGGACAAAAAATGGGCCAATAAATCGAGGATTGTGCTTTCCTCTCTTTCCAAATCTTGTAACTTCTTTCCATGGAGCAACACGTAACAACACATGATCTCCAATATCGAATTCCACGTTCTTTCGATGAAGATCAGCATAACTCTTTTGTCGATCTTGTGAGGTTTTTATACGTTGTCGTATCGTTTGAATCTTTTTCGTAGTCATACGTACCAACTCCGGTCCCAACAACGTTGCTTCACCCACCTCATCCCAGCATACTGGAGAATGACACTTTCTTCCATACAACGCTTTAAATGGAGCCATGCCAATACTTGCTTGGTAGCTATTGTTGTAGGAAAACTCTACCGATGGTAAGAACTTGTCCCAACTTCCCTTGAAGTCAAGGACACATAGTCTTAATAAATCTTCAAGAGTTTGAATAGTCCTCTTTG
Source organism: Panax quinquefolius (assembly GCA_020205615.1). Taxonomy (NCBI): domain Eukaryota; kingdom Viridiplantae; phylum Streptophyta; class Magnoliopsida; order Apiales; family Araliaceae; genus Panax; species Panax quinquefolius. Next base: position 54,907,240 of record CM035163.1, read on the forward strand.
ATTGTCCGTCCGTCTGAGGATGATATGCCGAACTAAATTGTAAGTTCGTGCCCATAGCTTTTTACAAACTAACCCAAAATCGTGAAGTGAATCTTGGGTCTCGATCAGAAACTATGGATACTAGCATACCATGTAGTCTTACAATCTCGTTTATGTACATACGAGCAAGACGTTCAAGTGTATAAGTTTCTCGTATTGGTAAGAAATGAGCAGACTTGGTCAATCTATCAACAATGACCCAAATTGCATCTATGCCTTGAGAAACCTTGGGAAGACGAAGCTTGAAATCCATGGTAATGTGCTCCCCACTTCTATTCTGGAATTTCAAGTGGTTGCAATGGACCTTTTGGTACTTGATGCTCCGCCTTGACTCATTGACAAGTTAGACACCTTGAGATAAACAGTTTTATCTCTCTCTTCATATTGCTCCACCAAAATGTATGACGAAGATCACGATACATTTTGGTACTCCCGGGATGGATTGCAAACGGTGTGTTGTGCGCCTCCATCATGATTTTATACTTTAAATCAGGGTCGTTAGGAACACAAAGTCTGGAGTTGACTCGAAGTATTCCTTCTTCATCGATTCTTGCTTCTGGCATAGCACTTTCTTTCACTTTCTTCCTCATACGCATCAGCTCCAGATCTGTAACTTGAGTAACTTTAACTTTATCAATTATAGTCGGTTCTACTCGTATATTCACCATCATCACATGGGTCCCTGGAGTCTTTAACTCTATCTCCATCCTTTGCAAGTCACACAAAATGGGCCTTTGCATTGTCAATATCGCACTCGTACCCGCATATGATCTTGTACTCAATGCGTCAGCTACCACGTTCGCTTTTCCAAGATGGTATTGGATGGTATGATCATAATCTTTCAACAGTTAAAGCCAACGTCGTTGTCGTATGTTGAGTTCCTTTTGAGTGAAGAAATATTTGAGGCTTTTATGATTCGTAAAGATCTCCACTTTCTCCCCATACAAGGAATGCTTCCAAATTTTAAGTACGAAAATAATAGCTGCCAACTCTAGATCATGAGTAGGATAATTCCTCTCATATTCTTTGAGTTATCGAGAGGCATAGGCTATGACTTTCCCATGTTGCATGAGAACACATCCTAACCCTTTGCCCGAAGCATCACTGTAGATGACAAATCCCTCCGAGCCAGATGGTATTGTCAGGACAGGTGCTAAAATGAGTCTCCTCTTGAGTTCTTGAAAACTCTTCTCACATTTCTCGGTCCAACCAAATTTTGTATCTTTCTGAGTCAGCTGAGTTAATGGAGTAGCGATTCGAGAAATCCCTTCTATGAATCTCCGATAATAACCAGCTAATCCGAGAAAGCTACGTACTTCGATAACTGATTTAGGTTGCTCCCAGCTTTGAATAACTTTAATCTTTGCTGGGTCAACAGATATTCCATGACTTGATATTATGTGCCCAAGGAATGCTACTTCCTCAAGCTAGAACTCGCATTTCTTTAACTTTGCATAAAGTATATATTCACAAAGCTTTTGGAGTATCAGCCTCAAGTGTTGCTCATGATCTTCACGGCTTTTGGAATAAATAAGGATGTCATCAATAAAGACAACCACAAAGTGATCCAAATATTCTTTGAATACTCGGTTCATCATATCCATGAAGGAAGCAGGAGCATTAGTTAATCCAAAGGACATGACTAGGAATTCATAATGCCCGTACCGAGTTCTGAAAGCCGTCTTTGGAATGTCATCGGTTCTAATCTTAAATTTGTGATATTCGGAATGAAGATCAATCTTTGAAAAGAATTTGGCTCCTAGCAACTGGTCAAACAGATCATCAATACGTGGCAATGGGTACCTATTTTTGATGGTGACATGATTCAACTCCCGATAATCAATATAAAGTCGCATACTCCCATCTTTCTTCTTCACGAATAGAACAAGAGCACCCCTAGGAGACGTACTAGGACGAATGAAACCGATGTCTAAAATACTATGCATAAATAATATAATATATTCTAATTATTGTCTAATAAAACAAATAACTTTATAAAAGTATTCTGTTTTATATAAAAAGTTTTTCTGTTTTATTACATTAATAATACTAATAAAACAAAATTTATATAATATATATATATATATATAAACTTCCGTGACTTCATAAAAAGACACCTCAATATATCTAACAATATTTATCAGTATTATTATAATTCACAATATTAATCGACCAGGTCGTTCCTAGGAAAGAGGGGGCTTTCCAATAAGGATTTCTCCTATTGGCGCGCAATTAGGTGACCAAACCTCTCATTGGCGCGAACTTCTAGACATCGTTAATATTGCAAATAATAATATTAATAACTCATCATCTCAATTATTGATTTAATAATATATAAAATATCGGCAATAATTGAATCAAATAACGTGAGATACTTATGCAACAATTACTAGAGTAATAATTGAACAAAACCGAGTGACTTCTCACGTAAGCATCAATAATCAATACTGGTATGCTATTATGCAACCACGGCAGTATTCTTGTCTTTACTACCGAGTAGTTCAATAATTTTAACTGTAAAACTTCCGCCGTTATTTTCATAAAAATATTTTTGTCATTTTCTCAATCCGACAATAATTCCGTTGTGGGGTCCACCAATGATTATGCCGTCGTATGAATATTCCCTGTTAAAACGAATATTTCCCGACCAATCGAATATTATATAACAATTTGCGTACTTTACAAAATTTATAAATATTATCCACAACTATAACATTATATCAAATTCATTCCATAATATTTAAAAATGATATTTATAGAAAAATCATCTTTATTAAAAAGTTGGGGACTTACAACTAAAACCACCATCAATGGTCCAGATTGGTTATCTATTAAAACCACCATCGACGGTCCATAAAATTAGTAAATCTTCCCATGGAATACTAAGTCAAACTTACAACAAACGCCTCATAACAATTCCTATATTTATATCAAAAACTGAATAAATATTTACTACAAATTATTTATCTTTAATAAACACATTTTTAATCTATTAACAATTATTCATCATTAATATTATAACTCACAATATTTAATAACCATATCATTCCCAGGAAAGAAGGAGCTTTCCGATAAGGATTTCTCCCTATTGGCGCGCAATTAGGTGACCAAACCTCTCCTCAACAGAACTTTCTAGACATAGTCAATATTGCAAATAATAATATGAATAACTCTGTCGTCTCAATTATTGATTTAATAATATAAAATATTAATATTGTGACAATAATTTAATCAATAATATGAGATATTATTATAAAGAATTATTGAAAGTAATAATTGAGTATAAGCGAGTGACTTCTCACGTAAGCATCAATAATCAATACTGGTGTTGTTCTTGCAACCAACCGCCAGACATCGCATTTCTTTACCACTTAGGTTAGTTCTGTGACAACCCGAATTTTTATAAGTTATTAAAATAGGAATTTAATAATTAAAATTCTTATTTTGAGATGTTTTTAGTTTGAGTATATATATATATATGCTATATATATTTTGAAATATGTGATTTGGTGTGAAGAGGAATATATATTCATATATTGGGAAAATGAGGTTTAATAGTTGAGTTAACTATTAAATGAATTTGGTAATTAATTTAAATATTTATTAAATTAAATAAATATTTTAAATAATTTATTTATTGAGAAAAATAAGTAATTTATGAAATTGTGGTATAACAATTTAGTTACGTGTGTATGATAATTAAATTAAAGCAAAGGTAAATTTTATTCTTTAAAGATTTAATTTAATGAAATAATTAAATCAAATGAGTTGTTTAATATTAAAGAAAATAAGTAACTTAAATAAAGCGATGTTTAAGTCTAATTTATTAATTAAATTAGATATATTATTATTTATTAATCATCGAAGAATTATAATAAAAATTATAATTATTATAATTATTATTGTAAGTTATGTAAATTGATTTGTAAAGTGACAAATAAAAACTTTATAATATAATATTATTAAAATAATCTAGTATGGGGAAATTGTGTGTAATCAAACGCAAATTTTATGGCTTTTGGTTTTTATTATGGCCGACACCTATCAGTAACTAATGCACGTGAGAGAGAGGGGAGTCGGTTTATTTTACGTGTTCTTTTTCTAAGGTTAAGAACACAGAAGAGAGGGTTAGAGAAAGGGAGAGAATTCTTTGTAATTGAGAAGATAAATTTTGAGAATTAAAGAAGAGGAAGAAGATTAATCAAGCTTCTCTAATCATCTAGCTAATTAAAAGTAAGTAATCTATTTTAAAGTTTCGAGTTCTTAGTTTTGTTTTCTAAGTTCTCTATAATTGAAGTTCTAGGGTTAATTGTTGAGAAATTAATTTTTATTTGTATTGGGATTACGTAATCTGTTATATATTGTCTATAGATGATTTTTGAAGTATCAAATTCATGAAAACATGTTTGAAGGTGAAGAACTTGGGTTTTGGTTTTATATATATTACATGGTATGTTTTAGGGTCAAAATTGGTTTTGAATTCATACTCTAAACTATAAATTGATAATGGAATTTGTTAGTATGTTGAAAAATGAAAAGAACGAAAGTTAAACGGACCAATTTGGTCGAGAAACGAGTTCGTAACGAATGAATTCGCTAAATGCGTTTAAAACATGAAAATATAGCATGAACACTGAATTGAAACCCTTAAAATGATTTGTTAATATGTTTGAAGTGTTATAATTATTCTCTAGATGAGTAGCTAAGAGTTTAACGAGTCTAACGAATCGAAAATCGACTAATTCAGACTTAAAATGAAAAAGATATGTCCAAAACTATTTTTGTGTGAAGCCAGGCGCGGGCGCGCCATCCGTGCTCGCGGGCGCGCAGATGGAACTGGATATTGGCGCGGGCGTGCGGTATTGGTGAGCAAAAAGGGCGCGGCCGCGCCCCATGTGTTCTGACTGTGACTATTTTGACCTATTTTGGTAAAACGGTCATAACGTTTTCATATGAATTCCGATTGAGGTGATTCAAGATGATCCGGAACGAGGATAAATAGACCTACAACTTTTGTTCTTTAAGTTTTTCAATTTGAGGTTGTTAGGAAGGGTCAAAATATTCATCTTTGTGACTATTACGTAATAGAAGGCGATCGGAGGGCGTCGAACGAGCACATACGCAAGTATAGTGCTCCGAACGATGGATTATGTTATTCTAAGTAATAAAACATGAATATGCATGACAATAGACATGTCTTATGGCTAAGATTACTTTACACATAATGGGATGTTTAAGCATGACGTAGTATGTGTTTTTAAAAGAAACTTGAAGATTTCAAAAACAAACCTTGACGAACTTTAAGTCACTTGAGTTCTAACTTTGTAGTGAGCATATGGTGGAGTCATGCGAGCATAAAATGTGATATTAAGTTACCTCGTATAAGATAACTTGTATATCTTGGATAATATGTGTTTTCAAAGAGAAATTTAAAAGTTTTAGAAACTAACTTTGATGAGCATTGTTACTTGCATTATGACCTTATAAGCAAACATGATAGAGTTATTTATGCCTTTGAACATGAATGATAGGTGCACTCAACTAGTCAAGCATGACATAAGTTATTTAAGTACGTTTTAAAAGTATGAACTATGCTATGTCTATATAAATGAGATAGATACATATGAATATGCGTATTAAAGGTTGTTAGTACCAATACAAGGTTTAAAAGCTTATAAACCTTGAACCTTCGTTAAAAGAAGTTGTTAAGCCTTGTTGATGTAAATAATTCAACATAGAACTATGTAATTCAAAACTAAATGATTTGAAATGTGAACTTGAAGAAATATCAGAACTTACTTGATGTGTGTTTATAGTATGTATCAGAATGAATAGTAGGTTAGAACTAAACTGAGCAATAAAAAGCTCAAGTCTGGTTTTGGCTGGGAGTAGTGCGATCGCGCCACTCCCAAGCTTAAATCGCGATGGTAGTCTTGAATTCTATCATTGAGTGACCAAGAGCAGTTTGCTAACTGCATGGTCTTAAGTTATGGTTATATATTGTCTTTAAAGACTACAAGATATAAAGCAAGATTGTTTAGATAATTATGATAATAGAATGAAATAATCTCATGGTTATCCTAAGTTCAAGTAAAAATGAAACCAAGTTAGGAAACAATATTTGTTTTTTTATATTAAGAGCGTATGAAATATATGACTAATGGATGTGAATCCATGATTATATAACTATGTAGGAATACAAGAAGTGTAGATAAACGTTAAGCAGTTAAGTCGTAGTTCATAAACTACGAATCAAGCAAGTCTTTTAGTTCTTATTTGCTATGTGAACTTGATGAATAACTGTTTTAAATCTTTATTGCAAAGAGCATGATGTGTTATACATATGTTGAAAGTATGAAATATTTAAGTCAATTTATGACTACGTTGATCGATTAAAGCATGCTGATTAAGTATCTTTATACCTGTTATATGAACTGTAGCATGTATGTTATATATTGAGCATGTTATTATGTGCTATGTGATGCATGAAAACTGTTAGATTTTGTTGGGCTGTCGAGCTCAACCTTGCAAATAACCTCTTTTGCAGGTTCAAGATTCAAGGTAAAGTTATGTGTTACTTGAAAGACATGAATCAAATGTGATACTTGAAGATTTATACACTTTGGTTCTATTATTATTATTTGAACTATGTTTAAGGTTCAGAATAATGTATTAATATCAAATTGTAATATCGTTTTACGATATAAACTATTGTAGTATTAAAATGATTCTGAGATATTTAGATGTAAAGGTTGAAGGTTTTGGGAACGAGGATAGTTTGTAATAGAAAATTATAATTATTCCACAAATTTCAATGGTTATATTATCGTTTAATGATGTAAAATTAGAGGTTGAATGTATTATTAACGACCGAAGTCAAGAATTAAATTGTATGAATTTTGGGGTCGTTACAATTGGTATTAAAGCTATAGGTTATAAACCTTAGGTAAGAGTACCCTAGGCTATAACCTTAGAGAATAAAGGAGAAGATGATAAAGAAGTTAAGAATAGAAAGTTATATTTAAGTGTGGTACAATTGTACTCTTTAATAGTTGATTTATGGTATCTGGGCTAAACGATTCCTTCATAGAGCTGAGGTATATACAAACTAGCAACTCGTAACCTAGTTTGTTGGTTGTTTGTGGAAAACCACTCAGCGTACAATATTGAAACTGTTAGAGACTCGATGTGTACCAAGTATAGAAAGTGGATACATATGTTGGAAATGTGAAACTTGAATGAAATGTTGAGCAATGTAAATGAAGTTAGAAATTCTTAAAGAAAGAATTGTTATATAAACAAGAAAATTCAAAGAAGAATCTTGAAGAGATATGTAGATAAGAATCAGGAGTTGCCTAACTCCAATAGCTAAGATAACAAATAATGATGAATAGACAAAGTCTGTAAGATTAAAAGCATAAATGAAATCGTAAGTGATGAAAAAAGGAAAGAAAGAGGATCGTAAAATAAAACGATCACGAGTGAAGAAAAGAATTTTAAGGGAGATGAATATAGAATAAGATCACAACGTGATCTATTTAAGTTATAAGAGAAAGATGGTTTGTAATGTTTGAATAATTATAGCTTAATGCTATGAAGGTAATGTACTATGATATAGTACGAGGTAAACTCACGAGGAGTTATAGATAATGTGATACGAGGAATTCGTATCGAACAAAGAGCAAGTTAAAAGTAAGATAGATTTAGGTGGAGATTTCAATTGAGGACTCATGTGATGGCCGAGTTGTACAAACCTTTGTATGGGCGAGGGTTTTGTGCTTGCACTCATTTTATCACATTGATAATCATTGAAATGTTGGTGTCGTGCTATCAATGTATATGTGGCGAAAAGGTGATTCTTTTCTCATGTGTATATTTGATAGTTAGAAACTATTAAGATTAGTCAAATATTATTAGGATTAGGTGCGATTCTTAAAACTAATGCATATGGTAAGTTCATGACTCACAATAATATGGTATGTTTTGAACCCCTCAGCGAATGGACGCCTATGGTCTGACTAGGATAAGTTCTTAAACTCGTATTATTGTGGCAAGTTCCTGAACTTCTAATGTGCAGTAAGTTTGATGAACTATATTGGGTAAAAAACGGTTATAGTATATAGAGCATTGATGAAGTTGAAGATTGATAGAATGGTTAAGTAATGAAGTAATGGAGTAATGATTGAAGTTGATGGATACCTGGATATTCTAAATCTACTAGCTATGCTAGACTTTCAAAATTTATTGACTTCGTGCTGATGTTTGCACTTCTATTTTCTTGAAAAACATTAGATCAAATGATGAAACCAATGAGTTTTAAAAACAATACCGTTATTCGTATGTCTATGCTAATTGCTTCGGCTAGACAAAAATGATTTGAAATATATCAAAATGTATTTTTTTATATCATCAATGCATCATGGAACCTGGTGCAGAGATGATAAAAACGATGGAGTCATCAATGCAGTATTACTTAGTGTTGGATGTGATCTAAGGATCGTCAGCCCACTATGGTATGATGTAGTATGATAAAATCACCAAATGACGGAATCCTCAAACGGACTGTAAATACAGTGCGGTATCATGACGTCATAAAAAGATTTTGAGATTTCTTTAAGATATGAGAATATATATATATATATATATGTATATGTATATGTATATTTCGATTGATGTCCGAATTATTGTAGAAGTGTATGCTATTTGATTCAGCTAGACGAATTTTGAAAGATGTTCATGGAATTCAAGCATTCTTTGTCAAACTATGCCAAACCAAATTGTTTTGGTGCGGATTCAGATGTTGAAAAGCTGAGATGAACAACCCTTTTATATGGGATAACGCGGAGGCGTTGAGATGTTTGTGCACAACATATTGTACGAAGGACAGATCACCCTAAGTATGAGGAGTCCCTATAGTCTTATGACTGTTAAAGTTTAAGTTGAAAGATTACTTATAACTATGGACATACGCATAGCGTTTAAATGTTTGTGCACAATACATCGTACAAAGGTCTTAACACCCTAAGTACAGGGTTCCCTATAGTCTAATGACTGTTAAGGTTTAAGTTGAAAGAGTACTTATAACCGTGGACGTAGTTCAAGGTCTTATGACCCTCAACATGATTTGAAAACTTTTAAATTCCTGTTATTCATATCGCTTCCCAATTATTGAGCAATTGTGGAAGATTCTTGTTATTCTAAAAGCTGAATGTGGTAAGGATGATATTCCTTAGAAAGAAGTAAGTCGTAGAATGCGAAACTGAATGATGAATATATTGAATAAGTGATAAAAGAAATTTTTAAATGAGAAGGAGATGAGTTATCAAAGAATAATATAAAACTTTTAATAGAAAAGTTTAATAATTATAGAAAGATCTTTGTGGAAAAAAGCGGTTATAGAACCCAATGAATGAATAAAGTATTAATGCAAAATTTATTTTGATAGATTGAATGAATAAAGGTTAATAAATAAAAATTTCAAGGACGAAATTCTTTGAAGAAAGGGTGAATGTAATATCCCGAGTGTTTATGATAACAGTCCTTAGAAAAGGAAATGAATGGGTTAAAGAATATATAATATTTGATATATAACTGTGTTTAATTGAAGGTTTTGTAATAAAACCTAAAAGTTGTTGAAGAGATGAGTGAAGTATATATATATGTAAAACTTTTTCCTAAGTTAACGTGTTGAAGTTATTCAACGATAATTGTGAAAGAGATTTGTTGAAAACCTTAGTAAGGTAGGGTTTTGGTGATTCCGAGGACGGAATCCTTATAAGAGAGGAAGGATGTGACAACCCGAATTTTGTAAGTTATTAAAATAGGAATTTAATAATTAAAATTCTTATTATGAGATGTTCTGAGTTTGAGTATGTATATATATGTAAGACCCCAACTTTTATGAATAAAAATAAATTTTCTATAAATATCATTTTTGAATATTATGGAATAAATTTGATATAATATTATAGTTATGGGTAATATTTATAAATTTTGTAAAGTACACGTTGTTATATAATATTCGATTGGAGGAGAATATTAAATACGACCAAGACAATCATTGGTGGACCCCTAATGTAATTATTGTCGGATTGAGAAAACGACAAAAATATTTTTATGAAAATAACTGGGAAGTTTTCTGGTTGATCTTTGTTGAACTACTCATTAGTAAAGTAAAAAGTAAAATGTCTGGCATTATGGTTGCATAGTAGCAATACGGTATTGATTATTAATGCTTATGTGAGAAGTTACTCGGTTTGATTCAATTATTGTCGATATTTTATATGTTATTAAATCAATAATTGAGATGACGAAGTTGTTAATATTATTATTTGCATTATTAATGATGTCTAGAAGTTACGCCGAGGAGAGGTTTGGTCACCTAATTAAGCGCTTGATAGGGAGAAATCCTTATTGAAAGCCCCTCTTTCCTAGGAATGACACGGTCGATTAATGGTGTGAATAATAATAATGATGATGAAGTTTTGTTTTATTCAGTATTATTAACGTAATAAAAGCAGAAAAACTTTTTATATAAAATGTAATACTTTTATAAAGTTATTCATTTTATTAGGCTAATAGTAAAATCTTTTTATATAAAATGTAATACTTTTTATAAAGTTATTTGTTTTATTAGACAATAATTAGAATATATTATATTTTATTATGAATAGTGTTTGCATAGTAAAATCTTTTTAAAAGTTATTCGTTTTATTAGATTATAAATAGAATATATTATATTTTATTTAAAAGATTTTGCTTTAAATATGGACCGTCCGATTAAAGTAAATCAACCTGGACCATTCATGGATTGGTTACTATTCATTCCATTCTTCTACAAATAGAAGCTCATTCCTTCATTATTTCTTACGAATTCACTGAAACTCTAGAGAGAGAAACTATAAAGAGAGAAACTATAGAGAGAAAGAAGAAAAGTATTCTGCTACTTCACTACTCCGATATCAAGTTTCTTTTACGGTAAGGGGTATTATTTCTTTTATATTCATGAAGAGAACTTCTATTATTCCATCTTTATTATTCTGTTGGAATAACTTTGATATCTGTGATCTACCTATACTTGGTGATTTATTTGTTATTCCATTCTTCATTATTACATTGGAACATCCTGTCTTTGCGTTTTCTGTGGGACCAAATTCCGCTCTTTATTATTCTATTGGAATATCCTGCTCATGCATTTTACGCTGGACTGGTTCCATCTTTATTATTCTATTGGAATATCACATCTGCATGCATTTTACGGGACTTGGTTCCGTCATTTAGTATTCATTTGAATAACTTTGTCTACATCAAGTACCGCATGCATGGTGATTTCGTTGTTATTCCATTCTCTATTATTACATTTGGAATATCCCGCTTGTGCGTATTACGCTTTCGACCGGTTTCGTTATTTATTATTCGATGGAATAACTTTATCATGCGCAAGTACCGCATGTATGGTGATTTTTTTTGTTATTCCATTCTTTATTATACTCAATTGGTTAAAGTTTTGACTTCTACACTCCATGAAATTAGTGGAATATTCTTGATATTTGCGCTTCATCTAGTATCTTTTCATGAAAATATTCTTCTGAGCATTCTTGAATTTTACTTTACAAAGAAGTATCATGTTGACAATTTGGACGTTATTAGTTCCTGAATAAATTAATTCTTGAACTTGTTTTATTGAATTCTTATATCATTGTCATCATCCTCATATTTATATTTTGTTGAAAGTCATCATGGCTCTGTAGTGCATAGATGGACTTGGTATGATTATGACTGAGAATTATTCGGTGTAATCATGGCCGTAATGTTATAAATGATGTGGTAAAAGTCCTCATTGGCCCATAGTGCATTGATGGGACGGTTGTTGGCATGATCATGATTATTGATGAATACACAAATATCCTCGCCCGTGGTGCATGGATAATTTGTGGTCGTGAACCTAATGAATATCTTTTTGGTCGTAGTGTAGGGATGATGTGGATTATTTATTAAGTCGAGTCTCGCCGATAAAAGTGATGAAAACCTTTTTAAATCATAAAAGATAGTAGATTTTATTCTCTACTTGACTCTGTTAATGGATTGCATGTTCCGCTACAGTTAAACTTGATGTCTATTGTATTTTATCAGTTTAACACTGTTGAGGACTAATGATAATTTATTCTCGCATTATCTTAGTCATTATATTTCTTTTGGGCTAGTTGAGCTCACCCTTTCTTTCACCGTTCTCTTCGTGAAATGAGAAGCGTAAAGGGACTAGTCTGGGAAAGCAGGTGGACGGTCCGGATGATAGTATTAGTAGTCCTCACTATTTCGTTAAATAGTGTGACAATAAATGTAATGAGGACTTATTCTCGAGAGTGGATATTGTCTAGAAGATAATATTTGTATTAAAACTCATGACTTTCTTGTTGTATATTAAAGATTGTATTTGTATTACGTACCATGTATTTGGCGACTCGTAATAGGTGATGTATACCTATTTTGGGGGCGTCACAATATACGTGCTATATATATTTTGAAATATGTGATTTGGTGTGAAGAGGAATATATATTCATATATTGGAAACGTGAAGTTTAATAGTTGAGTTAACTATTAAAGGAATTAAATGAATTTGGTAATTATTTTAAATATTTATTGAATTAAATAAATATTTTAAATAATTTATTAATTGAAAAAATAAATAATTTACTTAAATTGTGGTATAACAATTTAGTTACGTGTGTATGATAATTAAATTAAAGCAAAGGTAAATTTTATCCTTTGAAGATTTAATTTAATGAAATAATTAAATCAAATGAGTTGTTAAATAAGTAAATTAAATAAAGCGATGTTTAAGTCTAATTTATTAATTAAATTAGATATATGATTATTTATTAATCATCGGAAGAATTATAATAAAATTATAATTATTATAATTATTATTGTAATAAGTTATAAATTGATTGCAGTGTGACAAATAAAACTATATAATATAATATTATTAAAATAATCTAGTATGGGGGAAATTGTGTGTAACCAAACGCAGCCTTATGGCTTTTGATTTATTGCAACTGATACCTATTGTAACTAATGTACGTGAGAGAGAGGGGAGTCAGTTTATTTTACGTGTTTTTTTTCTAAGGTTAAGAACACAGAAGAGAGGGTTAGAGAAAGGGAGAGAATTCTTTGTAATTGAGAAGATAAATTCTGATAATCAAAGAAGAGGAAGAAGATTAATCAAGCTTCTCTAATCATCTAGCTAATTAAAGGTAAGTAATCTATTTTAAAGTTTCGGGTTCTTAGTTTTGTTTTTTAAGTTCTCTATAATTGAAGTTCCAAGGTTAATTATTGAGAAATTAATCTTTATGTGTATTGGGATTACGTAATCCGTTATATGTTGTCTATGGATGATTTTGGAAGTATCGAATTCATGAAAACGTGTTTGAAGGTGAAGAACTTGAGTTTTGGTTTTATATATATTACATGGTATGTTTTGGGGTCAAAATTGGTTTTGAATTCATACTCTAAACTGTAAATTGATAATGGAAGTTGTTAGTATGTTGAAAAACAAAAAGAACGAAAGTTAAACGGACCAATTTGGTTGAGAAACGAGTTCGTAGCGAATGAATTCGCTAAATATGTTTAAAACATGAAAATATAGCATGAATACTGAATTGAAACCCTTTAAATGATTTTTATGTTTGAAGTGTTATAATTATTCTCTAGATGAGTAGTTAAGAGTTTAACGAGTCGAACGAATTGAAAATCGACTAATTCGGACTTAAAATGAAAAAGAAATATCCAAAACTGTTTTACATGCGATGGTTGTGCACGTCGCCCGTCTTGGCGTGGTAGTAGAAATTGAGCTGGGCATTGGTGAGGGCACGCGGTATTGGTGAGCAAAAGGGGCGCAGCCACGCCCCATGTGTTCTGACTGTGACTATTTTGACCTATTTTGGTAAAATGGTTATAACGTTTTCATACGAACTCGGATTGAGGTGATTTAAGATGATCCGGAACGAGGACGAATAGACCTACAACTTTTGTTCTTTAAATTTTTCAATTTAAGGTCATTAGGAAGGGTCATAACAGTCATCTTTATGACTGTTACGTAATAGGAGGCGATCGGAGGGCGTCAAATGAGCACATACACAAGTATAGTGCTCCGGACGATGGATTATGTTATTCTCAGTAATAAAACATGAATATGCATGATAATAGACATGTCTTATGGCTAAGATTACTTTACTCATAATGGGATGCTTAAGCATGACTTAGTATATGTTTTAAAAAGAAACTTGAAGATTTCGAAAACAAACCTTGACGAACTTTAAGTCACTTGAGTTCTGACTTTGTAGTGAGTATACGGTGGAGTCATACGAGCATAAAATGTGATCTTAAGTTACCTCGTATAAGATAACTTGTATAGCTTGGATAATATGTGTTTTCAAAGAGAAATTTAAAAGTTTTAGAAACTAACTTTGATGAGCATTGTTACTTGCATTATGACCTTATAAGCAAGCATGATAGAGTTATTTATGCCTTTAAACATGAATGATATGTGCACTCAACTAGTCAAGCATGACATAAGTTATTTAAGCACGTTTTAAAAGTATGAACTATGCTATGTCTATATAAATGAGATAGATACATATGAACATGCATATTAAAGTTTGTTAGTACCAATATAAGGTTTAAAAGCTTATAAACCTTGAACCTTCGTTAAAAGAAGTTGTTAAGCCTTGTTGATGTAAATAATTCAACATAGAACTATGTAATTCGAAACTACATGATTTGAAATGTGAACTTGAAGAAATATCAGAACTTACTTGATGTATGTTTATAGTATGTATCGAGAATGCATAGTAGGTTAGGACTAAACCGAAAGCAATGAAAAGCTCATATACGGTTTTGGTGGGAGAGTAGCAACCGCCGCCACTCCCAACTTAAATGTGAATAGCGACCGCCATTGATTCATAGAGTGACCAAGAGCAGTTTGCTAACTGCATGGTCTTAAGTTATGGTTATATATTGTCTTTAAAGACTACAAGATATAAAGCAAGATTGTTTAGATAAATATGATAATAAAATGAACTAATCTCATGGTTATCCTAAGTTCAAGTAAAAATGAAACCAAGTTAGGAAACAATTTTTATTTTTTTTATATTAAGAGCGTATAAAATATATGACTAATAGATGTGAATCCATGATTATATAACTGTGTAGGAATACACGAAGTGTAGATAAGCGTTAAGCAGTTAAGTCGTAGTTCATAAACTACAAATTAGGCAAGTCTTTCCGTTCCTATTTGCTATTTGAACTTGATGATTAACTTTTTTAAATCTTTATTGCAAAGAGCATGATGTGTTATATATATGTTAAAAGTATGAAATGTTAAAGTCAATTTATGACTATGTTGATTGATTAAAGCATGCTGATTGAGTATCTTTATGAACTGTAGCATGTATGTTATATGTTGAGTATGTTATTATGTACTATGTTATTCATGAAAATTGTTAGATTTTGTTGGGCTGTCGAGTTCAACCTTGCAAATAACCACTTTTGCAGGTTCAAGATTCAAGGTAAAGTTATGTGTTACTTGAAAGATATGAATCAGATGTGATACTTAAAGATTTATACACTTTGTTTCTATTATTATTATTTGAACTATGTTTAAGGTTCCGAATAATGTATTAATGTCAAATTGTAATATCGTTTTACGATGTAAACTATTGTAGTATTAAAATGATTCTGAGATATTTAGATGTAAAGGTTGAAGGTTTTGGGAACGAGGATAGTTTGTAATAGAAAATTTTAATTATTCTGCAAATTTCAATGGTTGTATTATCGTTTAATGATGTAAAATTAGAGGTTGAATGTATTATTAACGACCAAAGTCGAGAATTAAATTGAATGAATTTTGGGGTCGTTACAAGTTCAACATTTTAAAGGTAAAAGTTTTGCCGTTATTATTATAAAAAGATATTTATGTCGTTTTCTAACTACGACAATACTTCTGTTGTGGGGTACACCAATGATTCTGCCGTCGTACGAATATTCTCTATTAAAACGAATATTTCCCGACCAATCGAATATTCCCCGACACAACGAATATTTTATATCAACTTGCTTACTTTGCAAAATTTTCAAATATTACCCACAACTATAACATTATATCATATCCACACCATAATATTCAAAAATATATTTCGAAAAAAATTATTCTTTATTCATAAAAGTTGGGGTCTTACAGTTTGGCTATCACTAAAATCACTACAATATATATACAATAATTTAGATTAAAGATAAGTCATTTTATTATAAATTTAAAATAATTTACATTAGTATATATCTACAATAATGAAAATATAAAATGCTTATATATAAATGTTGTTTAACGTATATATTGTCCGGAAGAAGACGAATCTGTATGAGAATCCGATCATCCACATTAGCCGGGGCTTTCGGCACATGATTTGGACCCCTACCCAAGTCGCGCTTTCTTGCAGCTAGTTCATAAGTCATCTCTATAAATAAAAATTTCATTATGTTATTATGAGTTATATTTGATTACATATAAAAACAAAATGACAATAATGACAGGTAATTGTATGAAATAGTTCACTACGATAACTATAATTTATTGGTACATAAACACGAAAATGATATAAAGCACATGTATATATGTAATTGTATGTAATACAAGTAATACTAAATATGCATTTTATTTTTTTAATTGTTGTCTGAGTCAGAATCATTTTGTATACATATTGGAGATTCATAATCATTATCTTCTTCAGATTCAGTGTCATTGTCAGTCAAAAACTCTTCCTCCTTAGTATAAATGTCATCTAACATAAGTACTAAATCAGGATCTAATTCATTAGGTCCATCTCCACCCTCTAACTGGATTACTTCATTGTCGTCCTCTACATTTATTATAGTAGATTTATGAAGCATCTCCTTTTGATAGAACTCTCCGTTTACTACTTCTACACGACTACGCATGGGAGTATGAATTACATTGCTAATCTGTAGGCGGTCTACCCCTTTTTCTAACAGGACTAGGAATGTAGTATACATGAACTGTTTGAGTTGGCAACACAAATGGTGTGTTGGCGTACGTAGACTTATGGAGGTCAATATCGACGATTCCATGTCGATCGACACGTATCCCTTTTTCTGAATCAAACCAACAACACTTAAACAAGTTAATCTGACCCCCATAAGTGCATAGTTCCCTTTTGTACTACAACTTTAAGATTTCCTCCTACTCCCCATAAAAGACACGACCAAGCTCATTGTAACAATCTCCTTGGACACACACTCCAATGTTCATTGTTCTTTTACCGCGAGCATATGCCTTTGTATGAAATTCACAACCATTTATTTTGTAATCATTACGGCTGACTTGGTCCTTGTCTGGGCCCATGGCTAGGACTTTTACATTATCCGGAATCGTTATGTCAGTAAAAGTCTACAAAAACGCTATTACCTTATATGAAGTCATAAATTAATGGAGAATATATATGTCACGCTTAATTAACTTAACTTATTTTTCCCTTTAGCCAAAGTGAAAATTTGTTATAACAACTAATTTGAATATCTTTATCAATTATATTGGGCTGATTCTCTTTTAACTCGTCATCATATGATCTATACAACTTTTTAAACATGGTACTTTCCAAAGTGCAAAAACACTTAACAACCAGCTCTAAATTTAATTGTATCACCTATCTGGGAACTTGACTTTTGTCGACTCATCCAACTACGATTTGAATAGAGGTCCATGATATCACGATACCTATTGCAGACAATATGAGCTTATTAATGTATAATATTCTCATGCTCTCTAAGCATACTTATAAGTATATGACTTGAGCATACTTGTAAGCATATGACTTGAGCATACTTGAAAGCATATGATTCCTTCTAAACTCATTTCTTCTGCTGCATGCACCACCTGGTCCTGACCACCTCCTAACCAGAGACCGTCTACAATTATGAGTTAAAGTAGGTGGTGGCGTTGCCATAGGTGGTGGCACCGCCGTGGGGGGTGGTGGTAAAGATTGAGGGTTGCAGATGAAATGAGATTGTGTAGCAGTTTTAATTAAGAGAAGGAGTTTGGGGACAAATTAGGTTGGGAATTTGATATGAAAGTGGATAGTATTCAGGTGCTTGTGGGTTTAAAGTTAAAGACCCTCTTTGAGCTGCCATGGAAAAAGATGAAAGAAAGTGCACTTAGTTTATTTTAGCAATGGAGATCTAACAAAATTATACTTAGTTTATTTAATACATCATTTATTATATTATATTATTTTTATTATATTTAGTAGTACGAAACTAAGTAAATTCTACTTAGTTTATTATATTATATTTTAATATATTGAATATGATATTTGTAAGACCCTAACTTTTTATTAATAAGATTTAATTTTTTCTAAATAGTATTCTAAATAATAATGTGTTAATTTAATAAATGTTATAGTTATGGGTGATATTTGCAAATTATACAAAGTAAACAGTTGTCGAATTTTTTTTAGGGGAATATTCCAACGACGGCGCCGAAATAACCAATCATTGGTGGACCCCACAACGGACTAATTGTCGGATATATAAAGCGACATAAATAACATTTTTTAAAATTGACGACAAAACTTTTACCATTAACTATTTAAATACTCGGTGATAGAAGTACAGTAATACACGTTATTCCACAGTAGTACACGATATTTCACAGTAGCACACGATATTGTACAGTAATTCGTATTATTGATTCAATAATGGCTACAGTGATAATTGTATAGTATTTCACATTATTAAATAAATAATTGTCATGGCACAAAAATTTATATTATTGAAATGATATTATTAGTTAGCATTATTGGTAATGTCTAGAAAGTCATGTCGAGGAAAGGGGTTAGGTTATCTAATTGCGCGCTAGTAAGGAGAAATCCTTATCGGAAAGCTCTCTCTTTCTTGGGAAGGATCCGGTTGTCAATATTGCAAGTCTATAATATTAATGGTAAAAAAATTATTGAAAGATTGAAAATATAATGGTTAAAAATATTTAATGCACACATGTTCAAAGAATAAAAATTTTCTATTGCATCTCTAATTAATCATCTTTCCATTTTGTAAAATGAAAGGACCTCAAAAGCATCCTACAACAGTATTATTATTATTTTTCTCTGGTACCCAAAATAGGAAGAAACTTTTAATGATAGGATAAGGTATTGTTTTTTTATGGAACTATGAGTAAATCATGGAGTTTATTTTTAATACGTAAGAAGAATTATTAGAATTGTGGTTAGTGGCAGACATGGGGGCCACTCGATTGGTGGAAATTTAAGGCCGATTATTTTTCAAACTTTGCCTAATTATCTGCCAAACTTTGCAAAACCTTTTCCCTCCATTGCACTATAAATAGGCAGCTCAGATAAGCTACCAAGCCCAACACCATCACAATACGAAAACTTTTCTAATATTATGCATATAATATTCTGAGTATATTTCTTTTGAGAGTAATGATACTTTAAGTGTTGCAAAAAGATTCAGAATTCCTCAAGATAATCTCCTTTATACCAGCCAGATCTAGTCTCCTACTAAGGTAAAAGATATTATTTTCTTTCAATAATCGTAAGGGATATCAATTTATTTCATAATCCATATTATGTAGGTGATATTATTTCATTTCATATTCCTAAATCTAAACTTACTATGGTAAGTATTACTTCTATAATTTCTTAAATGATTAGAAATTTCTTGAGATTTGTGTTTCATCTAATATCATTTCACTTGAATGTCTGAACCTTCTTATTAAATTTTTATCTATTCATGTCAAAATACTATTCATGTCAGAGTACTATTCACAATGGAGTACTATTCACGATGAAGTCTAGTCTTTTTGTCCAAATTATCTTTGAAATATGAATCTTAAATAACATTCTTGAATTTGAATCCACATTTTGATCATCATGTTGAAAATTTGGACATTCTTGTACTATGGATAAATTAAGATTTAATGTTTATTCTTGATCTTACTATTCTTATTATTTCTATTCATCATTCGTATCATTGTCATCATCCTTAAACTTAAATTGTGGTGAAAATTATCTTTGGCAGGTAATGAAAAGATGGACTGTTGATTGGTATGATTATGACCAGGAATTTTGTATTGGTATAATCATAACCTTTGGTGTTATAGATAAAGGCTTGTGGTGAAAGATGAACTAGTATTTGGTATGATCATGACCACTGGTGATATAAATGAATATCTTTGACCCATAGTGCAAAGATAAATTATTGATTTACATGGTTATAAATAGGAACTTGTGATAGCCCCAAATCCGGGTCCCAAATCACCACGGATCTGGTACAATCATTCTATAACTATTGCGGAAGATATAAACATAAATTGTTTATACATTAAACTTTACTCACTATTCTCCATGGTCGAGTAACCTTAACTTATACACAATTCATAACTTGTCTAACATATAACATTATTATCATACAATACTATTATAAATCTAGTTGCACACATTAACTTAAAGCTGGAACTGTCTTTAACCTTTTTTTGTATCTGACGTTTTCACCTTAATCTGCAATGTTTATCATGATATAGCAAGGGTGAGCATATGTTTGCCCAACAAGTATAAATTTATTTGTGGATATATCATGATTGAAAGAGTTTGAATAATAAGCTGGCTATAATTCAACAATATAGTTGTGAATTAGCAAGAACAAACTTGCATAGCTGAAGAACCTTTAACATGAATATATATATATATATATATATATATATATATATATATATATATATATATATATCTAGGCCAGAATGGTAATGAAGGTGATCAGCCTTTCATACCTGATTAATACATGCAATATGTATAGTGTACAATTTAACAATTCTTAGACATGACAATCAACAATGATTAACCATAAGTATATTTGAATGTAACAACTCTAGACCGAGTTAAAGAAAACTTGCATGTTCGGGCGATTACTGTTACGCAATTTATTAAGCTTTGTCTGAAGACCTAATATATAAATAATATCGATATACAAATTAGAATAATATCTTCACAATATAACATTATTATATATATATATATATACACACACACACACATATAATAACCTAAACATATAACACATAACCCTATAAGTCTACAACACACATAAGACTTAGTATCAGGTCAAACTATTGTAGTCTAAGTTGAATCCGACACAATTCTAACATCCCGACGGTCTAGTCGGACAAATCTCGAGTCTAAAATCACTAAGACTCGGTCTAAACTGGTTCACAGATATCTTAGATAATTTATTATCAGTCAAAACATTTTTCATAGGCTTGTAATAATTTTCAGATAATTATTACCATTTATCATGAATTTTCAATCATTAACATCGTACTTATATAATATAAATACCACATTATTCTCATCATTAATGTTTATTTAATATTAAATATTAATGAAAATCATAACATAATATTATAATATATTTATAATATGTCAAAGTATTTTAATACCTTAAAATCATATTTATATGATTTTTAAACAATTAAATTCATTATCCGATAATTGCTTTTAATATTAAAATATTAATATTTTCATGACTAAATATGAAAAGTTATATTTTATAACTTAAATTATTTTTATAACACTTAAATCAATTTTATATGATTTTTAAAACATTAATTACATTTTTTATAATTTATTTAATATATTCATAACATACTAGAAAATTGAACCTTTGTAAATACTTTTAATAATGAATAAAATAATATTATTTATTATTATTACGTGTTGATAAGATGAATGTTGTTCTATAACCTAGAAAGCGTCGGAACGTCAGTAGTATTTTAACTACGTGAGGGAATTAAAGTGTTTGAATTTCTAAGAGCGAAAATAAAAGCTTCCAGAAATTTTACGAAAAAACACTATTCATCAATTTTAAACGAGAATTATTTTTGAACTTCCGAGAAATACGTAACGTTATAATATCAAGGTGAGATTGATTATGTAATAATAATCTAAGTATGGAAAACGCAATATTTCGTATGCGGACTTAATTTGAGTACGTTAGGAATATTAAGCGTTAAGAAGAGAAAGTATTAATCATATGATGCCTAGACATTATGCGAGGTATTGAATGCAAGTATAATACGACGTATTATACGATTAAGTATGGAGAATGGAATAACGTATATTATTAATTAGTATACGAGATAGCATATGTAAGACCCCGGATTTTATGAAATAAAAGTATTCAATTTTTCTTATAATTATTATTTAGTAAATGGTTAAATTGATAAAAGTTTAAAGTTATGGGGGAAATATACAAATTTTACAAAATATGCAAGTGGCTATAAAATATTCATTGTTGTCGGAGAATATTCGTTTGGTCGTGAAATATTCTTTTTGTCGAGAATATCAAGTCTGATTTACGACCTTGTGTGGGCCCCATAACTGAAAAAGCGATTGGATGAAGAAAACGACAAATATAAGTTGTTTATAAATGACTAGCGTAGTTATTCTAATTATCTTTGTTAAAATACTAAATTGGTTAAAACACAAGAAGCTTTGCGGTATTGCACCAATTATTGATTCTTACGTAAGAAGGCACTACTCAATAATTGTTACGAAAGAATTACTATTCAATATTTTATTTTATTGATTCAATAATTCTTTGCGATTGATATTTTATATTCTTTGTTATTTCAATAAATTGTCATTACATACGTATTTTCCATTATCGAGAGCAATAATTCATATTATCCGAATAATATTATTGGATAACATTATTGGCAATGTCTAGAAAGTTCTGTCTAAGGAGAGGTTTGGTCACCTAATTGCGCGCCAGTAAGGAGAGATCCTTATTGGAAAGCCACCTCTTTCCTGGGAACTGCCTGGTTGTCAATATTGTGATTATGTAATATTATTTGTGAATAATTAATTATTGATTTTTATGATGAGGAAAATATTTATTTTATGTGGATATAGATGGAAAAAAATTTTAATGTGACAATTGTTGAAAATTAATATTTTGTATTTTTTGATAAAATAATTATTTAAATATATTATTATATTTTAATAATATAATAATGGTGATATTTTTACGATGAATGTGGAATATATGAGTATATGAGGAGGAAGAATATTTTTGTTACAATAAATGTTTAAAACATGTTAAACATGTCGGTGGACCCCATTTCTTGATTGAAATTTGATTATAGATTGTAAAATCGTCTGTTTGTGGATTTGGTCAATTTACGCTTGGAATTTGGAAAACTTTCTTACGCAAAGTTGTAGAGAATTGAATTTCCTATAAAAACTAGCGAGATTTGAATTTTACGACAAAAGGGCTATTTATTATGAATTATTGAAGTCTTGGAGTTCCAAAATAATTGATTTTGGAAGTTTTAAATATTTATATTAACAAAAACGTTTTTTCAATGTGTGGGCCTCATTTTGCATGTGTGCAATTGCTGAATTCTAGATTCAAAAGTGTGTAGAGAATTTATAATATATATTATTATTTTATTAAATTTTTACTTTGGTGTTCTAAAGATTTTCTATAAATAGGGTGCTTAGGTTAGAATTGAAAATCACACCAAAAGCTCAAGTTTTCTCTCCTATATTATCGGCGTATTTTTGTGAGTATTTAGATATCTTGAGTGTTTCTATACTGGTACAAGTTAGATTTCGTTATATCCCACATTCCAAAGATCGCTTCTTTTGAGGTAAGGGATAGTAAGGGATTTTTAAGGGTGATTATGTTTTTCAGTTTTGTATTTTTCGGACCTTCAAAAATTTTGAAAAATTTGAAATGATATTTTGATGAGTTTTGTAGATTGTGTCCAAAAATGGCGATTTTTGGATGTATAGATTAGGAGTTATGGATTTTATGAGAAAAGACTATTTTAAAAGTAACCGCTTATAACTCCTTGTGGTTAACTCTAAAATTGATGAAATTTTTATTGGGAGTACATCTATATAATATCAGTATACCGTGTAAATTTTAGAATTTTTGGACAAAAGTACAATTTATGATAAATGTTTAAATATTCAAGGTGGTTTTGGCCGTATGAAAAATAGTAAATGAATGTTAAAAATTTCGAGAAAATATATATATTCAATATGGGACTATATTCTTCTAAATCCTAGAAAATAAATATTTTTGGAACTAATTTGGTATTTTTCATGAAAAGGTTCTAGTCATGAGTAAATGAATTAAATATGTTATGTGAAGTAAGAAAATTGGAAAATATGATTTATTGGCTTGAGAATCATATATGAGGTATATGCAGATTTTTTAATGAGGGTTTTGGTTAATGATGATGAAATCTTATGAGTTTGACATTTTTAGATGATTAAATGCATTAATTATTAAAGTGTAAATAATTGGATTAAATTATTTATAAGTTTAAGAAATGATTAAAATATTGTTGTAATATTAATAATATTAGATTATGAGATTTCTAAGTGATTTATAACATTTGGATTAAGGTGTTATAAATATGGATATGAATTTTATTATGAAACTTTATCTTTTCGTGTCGAGGGTTCTTTATGCACGATATACGATGTACTATGTATTTAACACGGGTCTTATTCACGACAAATTGGTTTATTCTCGACCAAATTATCATTAATTTATGAATCTTACTCTTGAAATTAAAACCATGTTTCGATTATATTGTTTTTATATAACATTCTTATAACCCTAATGATGACATTTCTCTTTAACTTGAGTGTAAAGATGAGTAGATTATTGGTATGATCGTGACTATAGGTTCTCTTTGGCGATGAGTGCAAAAGTTGAATTGTTGGACCGGTATGATCATGACCATTGAATTTACAATTGAATATTTTAGCTTAAGTGCAAAGGTGAATTGATCAACATAGTTATAATTATTGTTATATAACTTCGAAATGATTATGTATTTCTTTGATATATGAATATCTTTGGCTCGTAGTGCTAAAGATGACTTGTTGATGAATATCTTAGCTTTGTAGTGCAAAGATGAATTATTGATGAATATCTTTTGCTCGTAATGAAAAGATGACTGTTGTTGAATATCTTTGCTTTGTAGTACAAAGATGAATTATTGATGAATATCTTTGGCTCGTAATGCAAAATGACGACTGTTGTTGAATATCTTTAGCTTTGTAGTGTAAAGATGAGCTGTTGATGAATATCTTTGGCCCATGGTGCAAAGATGAATTTATTAGTATGATTATGAGCAGGCTGTGATTTGGTATAACCATAATATTTGATGTTTCGAGGTAAAACGGTGATGAAATTATCTTCATTCCGGATGAGAAGAGAATTTAGAATTACAATTATGAAGTTATTCACATGATTACGGACATGAGCTGTTGATTGATGTTACTGAGGATAAAACATTGTTGGTGGACTTTTTAACATGGAGAAGATAATAGACTTTATGATCTATTTTACTCTTGAATGGATTGCTTCGTTCACCGCAACTATGGTTGAAAAGTTTTATCATCTACCATATGTTCTAAATCTCTGATTTATTACTAACGAAGGCTATTGATAATTTAATATTTTTTAGTCATGATATTCTTTACTGGGCTATTTGTGCTCACCCTTTTATTTCACAATTCCTTTCAGGTAATAAAAAGTGTAATTTGGGTCGACGGGGATAGCGAGGGAATAGAATGGTGGTCTATAGATGTTGAGGGTGAGGTGAATTTAACTTGGAAGGGTGTTTTGCCACTATAATACAATATGTCTAATGACATACAACCTCGTGTCATCATAAGACATGGTTGTGCTCATCCACTTGCTGAGTATATTTACAAGCACTACCTATATAATCTTGGTGTTTGTTTGGAGTATAATACCCAATTAGAGACAGTGGAGATAATGATATGTCAAGAGAAGACTCGCCATTGGGAAGAATATGATAGTAATCTTCTCGTTTTTCTTTGGGGTTTATTGGGTCAACCAAGGATAATTCTGTGGCCATATGATATCTACCATAACCTAAAAGCATGGTCTCCCATGTACGAAGGTTTCCTTGAGCACTTCCCAAAGATTCTAATTTCTAAAACAGTTTTTGACTATACATTTATGTAAGGTGTCATTGTGATGTGCTATAGTTGGTATATATTTGTATCCAAACTCACAGCATATGTGTTGTTGTATTTTGCACGACAATTGTTGTAATAAAGTTGTAGTTGTTTTTCGTACCATATATTTGGCGACTCAGAATGAGTTGGATGGAATGGACCTATTTTGGGGTCGTTACAGCATACGAGAATTATACGTATAGTATATATGTCAAGGTTTTTAAGTAAATGGAATGGACTAGTAGGAGTATTAGTATATTGGTAGAAGTCCAATAGGAAGTTATATGCAAGCCCAAGTGTTTTTTAATTAAGAGTCCAACTAGGGTAATGCAAGCCCAACAAGAATTAGCTAAGTAATGAAGCATAAGCCCAATGTAATGATCCAATGGGTTAGCCATGATCTATAGAGCAAACCAAGAGTGAATGTGGGTTAGACTTGATGAGCAAGAACTTTATGTGATGATCAAGTGTTGTGTTGAGCAAGAAAAAGGAGTGGCTAGCAAGTTTACTTAGTTGTAAAGTAAGGAATAGTAAGGAGGTTAGTTGAGGAGGTGGAGTGATTAATGACTAGTATGCCCTCACCATGGCTCTCCTATAAATAGGAGAGGTTGCTAGTCATTTTTCATTGTTCAACTTTCATCCAATACAAATCAACTTAAGTGTTAGAGAGAATAAGCACTTTATAAGCCAAAACATCATTTGCTAGATTTTTAAAGAGAAGAGAAGTACTAGTCTTCAAGGGTAAGACTCTAGTCTAATACATCTTTTATCTCTATCATTGTCGGGTGATAAGAGAAGTGTAATTGTATGCTAAGAACATATAAGAAGTGATTAATGAATGAACTTAAGCCGAATAAGTGGTGAATAAGCAACTAGAACCTAAATAAGTTAATAAACTTATGATGAACTTATCATATGATTGTCATATGATGTTAGTATGTTCAATATGGTATGAAAACATTGAGTAAAGGACTTAAGTCCATATTAAGTCATAAGAAATGGAATTTGTAGTTTATAAGTTGATTAAGTCATTAACTCATGAGAATAAGTCAAAACTTACTTTGATAATAAGTTAGTGTAATAAGTAACTTAAAATGTTCATATGATGATTAAAATCCATTTAGAATGATAATCAAATCATTAGAAATGGGGTTTCGTCGGGAATTCACACGATTGGACGATAATCGTCGAATTCGTGAAATTCTCAGAATGGAAGTCATATTTTGTGTTTGAACTCAGAAACTTTGGTTTTTGATGGAGACAAGTCATATTTGGCATTATAGAGTTGCGAACTCGAAAATGACCGAATTCCAACTTAGAATGAAGAAACGAGCGTTGAACGTTCACGAACGTTTATCGTTTTTGTTAAAAATGAACTAATAGGTGAAATTTTAGTAAAGAATGTCAAATAGATAAAATTCTTGCATGAACGCATAGAGTATGCAATTTGTGAACCGTAGGCTCTTGAACGAGCCAATTCGGACTTATAATGAAGAAGTTATGCGTCCGGGAGTTTCACAAAAATTTCTAAAGCTGTAAATTTTCTAAGGCATAGAGTTGGCGCCACGGTTCCAACCCAAGGCACAAAGATGGCGCCAAATAATAGGAACGGTGTCTGAACTCTCATCGAACTTTTAAATGAAGTAAATACGACATGAAGGGTAAGATATAGTAGTATACATACGTGATTATATATAACCTAATGTGGTACGTTATGTGATCATGTATTGTAGAGACTTAGGGACTTAAAGTGTACATGTTATAATCAGTAAGCAGACGCTAAAGGCAAGTATTCTAACCCTTGTTCCAGTTCAGTCTGGACAAGCTTTGAAATTCATGTATTCTTTTGCATGAAGTCTTGTATGATGAAGTCAAAGCCAATTCTTTCGGCTAGACTTATATTATGATTCTATTAAGAATGATTATTGTTTACCGAGTTATATTGGTGTGGTTTTCAAGCAAAGACTGAGTATGCTAAAAATGTTTTGTTGTTTAACGACAGGCACGTGAGGTTGCCACAACTTAAACGTATACACATTTAATGAATGTAGTGTTGATCAACATAGAGTACTATAGGCTGATCACCTAGACGTGCTCGTAAGTAATGTCGGACTTACGGACTTAGTTCCGGGATGTCTTTTTTCAAAATAAGTTATGAAATGCTCAAGGTCTTGAACCGGAATTGATGTTTTATTGAATATTGTCGTTGTAAAACGTTTTGAATGAAAAGAAGTGTTATTTTGAATTATCGATAGTACTTCGTAACTATTGTTCAGTTATTGAAGATATACGAGTTCTATGTTTCAAGCATGTTATTTATTAGAATTGTTGTACTTGCTTAGCTAGTCATGCTCACTCTTGCTTGAACCATATGAACACAGCTAATATCGAACGGACCGAAGGCTCCGGCAAGGATAAGGGCAAAGCGAAGACGAACCCGTAGAATACTTCTGTAATAGTATAGGGTGAATGATTGTAATATATTTGATATTATGACAAGAACAATGTAATGGTTATAAAGAACCTGGGAAAATGTTAATATTATTTTGAATATATAGAAGAAATATTCATTCATTTGAGACTTTTCAATTGAATGTATGTGTGAATGGTAGTACCGTGTAGCACCATCTGTCGGGTTGGAAGATACCCGTATTTGGGGGCGTCACATATTCATTAAATAAATTAATTAGCATTAATATTAATTTATTAATGAAATTCATCACAAAATATCAAAAGTTATTAAAAATAACTTAAAATATTTTCATATACCATAATATAATTTTTCATGATTTTTCAAGTATTAAAATTATTTTGAAATAATTTATTTAATATTATAATTAAATAAATTAAAGACCATTTATATTCCAAAAATATTAGATATTTATGAAATATACTCTAAATAATTAAAAACTAATTTTCTAACTTTAAAATAATTTTTGGGAATTTATTTTGTATTTTTAATAATTTAAAACCATTTTTTCTAATTTTTAAATAAAATAATTATTTTCAAAAATTATCTGTCGCTAAAGGGCCCTATAGCGACGAAACTGTCGCTATATGTGTTCTTGAGTGTTCTTGAGCATTTTCCAGAATTCTTGTCAATCACTAAGTGGGCATGTTTGACCATTGATAGATATTTGGTCATTCTGTTTCTAGACTTCCTAACGTGTTAGGATTATAGTAGTTATGTAGCACTACAACCTACAACAACTTTCATGTCTATAACATAACACAACAGAGAGATAAAGACCTGCAAATATCATGTCAGACATGTTCTTCATTTTCTGGGTTACCCAGAAATGAAGAACAACCATGGTACCTACTTTTCGATCCTTCTAACATGCATTCTGAACTTGCTATGTGTGATATTAAGGTTCAAATATGTAGTGGACATGTCGGTGAACAACTCTATATCATAATATCAGTCTAAAAACAACATCAAACGAAGATTAAGGTCGGTCTAAGTGCAGGCCAGGAACTGTTCTTGAACATTTCTAGGTTTTCCAGAAATGTTCTTGAGCAGTTTGGTCAATGGTTGTTTGACCACAAATTTCTAAGATTTTGTTATGGATATGAGTGATCTAAAGGCATACATGTGTAGTTAATATACCCCTCTACAACAACAACCTAACAACATGACCAAACTAACAAAACACAACAAGATCTAGCACATGCAAAATGTTGTCAGGCAACTGCTAGGTTTCTGGGTTGCCCAGAAACCCTTTTTTCGTGCTTGATCAACGCAGTTTGATTGCATATAATAAGAGATCTAGACATGATCCAACCCTGATTCAAGTTTTAGATCAAAGCCTACATGGCATAGAACAAATCCAAAACATAAAACACACAAAACATCTAATACAGAAGAATCTAGAGGCTCTGGCATTTGCTTGTCAGACGACTCATGAAGGTTCAAGAATAGTTTCTAAAAAATTGATTTTTGTACATCTACATGATATGGATCCAAGTTTTAGCAACAGTTATTATCGATGACACCTCTAACATAACTTTAACCAATAAACAACAACATATAACATTAGATCATAAGATTTTGAAGATTATGGTTTATACCACTTTCTAACTTTGATTCTTGATTTCTGTCCTTGGATCCTGTTCTTGGCTTGCTACCTGATGTTCATGGCTTAACTTCTCTCTCTTTCATTCTAAATTTTTGAAATTGATGAGAGAGAATGG
This sequence comes from Panax quinquefolius, assembly GCA_020205615.1. Taxonomy (NCBI): domain Eukaryota; kingdom Viridiplantae; phylum Streptophyta; class Magnoliopsida; order Apiales; family Araliaceae; genus Panax; species Panax quinquefolius. Next base: position 54,937,570 of record CM035163.1, read on the forward strand.
CTTGGTTAGTATGAGAAGTAAAGTAAGATTTTCTTTACTTTAAATCTTTGATCTATTTGATTCAATGTATCTAGTTGTCAATTGATGGCTGATATTTGACACATATCTAGGGCTAGGGCTAGGGTGGTTTACCAACTCAACTAGGACATAACTTACAAGTTAGCTAATAAAGAATGAAAAAGGGTAAAATGGTCATTTGATTTCCAATTTTAATTCTAAAGTTGGCATTTGATCCAACCCTTAGGGTTAAAACATAAGGTTTCCATAATTCAATTTTCTAGGATTTCCAGATTAGGGTTTTCAAAATATAAAATTAACATTTCTAAATTATAATTAGGATTCTATAATTATATTAAAATTTCCAAATCATAATTCAAGCTTGCTAATTAAGATTAATTTATCCTAATTAAAATTGCTAATTTAGCAATTAGGTTCTTAATTGTACATTAGGGTTTCCAGCTGAACAATTAGGGTTTCAAATTTTGCAATTAGGGTTTTTTAATTAATTAAGTTGTACCATAATTAATATTATAATCAATACACCTAAGCCATCAAGTTCCCCATTGAGGGTTTCATATTTCGAATTAGGGTTTTAAATTCTCGAAATTGAAATTAGGGTTTCCAGAACCGGCTTTTAGGGTTTCTTATAAATTGTAAGAATTTTCTAACTGAACGTTGATGTTCTAAATATATACTTAGGGTTTGTCACAGATATAGTTTATCTGGTCAACCCGTGACCCTTATCCACATTCTGTACACATATAATACCATATACACATATATAGTTAATCCTGAATAATTTACCAAAATCCTTCACAGAATTTTGAAATCCTCAAAATTCCTTCCCAAAATATCAAATGCATACACTTATTTTCTGTCTAGGTCTATTATTTGACCTTAAATCCATCATTTAAGATTTTGATAAATTGTCTAATTTCTCGGGTTGTCACATTCACCCCTTCTTCTAAGAATTTCGTCCTCGAAATTCACCTTACACCCTACACTATAATGCTTACACCATTCATACACATCATCATATGCTACCCAATACACGACTCACAAGAGTAAAAATTTTCAAATTGTGCTGAGGAGTCATATAAACTATTGTCTGTCATTTTCGCAAAGGTTTTATGGAAATTCATCCGCAAACCGTCATAACTTACGGACATAGAGGGTAATTAGCCCGGTATGCCATGTACTAGCCAAGTACTGCTGGTCGGAACCATTTTCTTATTCCTCTTATTCGCCTTGGGCGCATAAAATTTTCTTACCTCAATATTATTGGATTCCGCACCAAAACAACTTGGTTCAGGAAATTTCTTTCAATGAACATTTAGAGTTTTCATAAACATTTGTCTAGCCGAATCAAATAGCTTAGACTCATATCAATAATTCGATTCAATCGATTTATTTAGGTGTAGCCAAACCCCGTTGGCAAATTAAATTCTTGAAAATATTTTTGGAGAATGACGTCATGATGCTGTACTGTATTAACAGTCCATTTGAGGATGCCGTCATTGTATGAATTTGTCATAACACATCATACAATAGTGGGACAACAATTTTTTGAATTGAATTCAACACTATGTGTTTGTTCCTAGTAGGCACAATAGATCTAGAAGGGGAAGGGGGGGGGGGTTGAATAGATCCTTGTAATTTCAAATACTTATTCTCGTTTATTTTGTATTGCTAATAATGTAGCATATGACAAACATAAGAATCTTTTCAAGCACAGCGGAGTAAGTAAAAGATCCCCTTCATTGATATATTCATAATCATACATTTATTGTTCGTAGAGTTAGTTCAATGGTAAGAAGTTAAAACATACATAACAGTTATAGCAGTTAATGTACATAATATAAATGACATAAAGTAAAAGACATAAGGGATTTTAAGTGGTTCAGAGACTCAAGCTCCTAATCCACTCTTCTGCTTTTAACTAGCAGGATTTCCACTAAGGAAGGGCAGCACCTTGAATCACAAAGATTCCTTCAAGGCCAGCAGCCTTGGGACTTCAGTTCACTAAGAACTCTTCAAGGCCAGCAGCCTTGGAACTTCTCTAGTTTCCTAGGAACTCTTCCAGCCCAGCAGGCTTGGAAACTTCATTTAGTCCCTCCGGACAAGGACCCCTCAGGCCCTGGCTTCTTGTTGTTGTAGTTGTTGATGTTGTTGGTGCTGAGCTGCTAAGATGTCATTAAGCTCTAAACATCTTTTATAATTAGCAGCTTGGTGTGGTCCTCTTTTCATTCTACTTTGAGTCTGGACCACATCTTCTTTAGTGCAGCTGATCTTTATTCTTTTCTGCTCATCTTTATCTGATGTCATTTGTGCACCATCACCATCTGGATTTGCTAAGTCCCTGAGCTTTTGGTCTTCATCTGGCACTTAGCAATCCCTGAACCCTACTTGAATGTTTTGCAGACATGGTTTTGCACTTGTTCAGTTTCAGCTTTAGGTTCATAGTGATTCGTAGAGTGGCTCTCCTGATCTTCTTTGTACTCTGCCACTTTTCTAAATGATATCTCTTTGGCCTTCTCGGCTCTCAGCTTGGCTGCCATCTTCAATGGCATTCTCATATTTGTTGAGTGAAGCTTTGATCCGTTTAAGTCCTTCTTCAAAGATGCTTCACTTCCACCTTGGTAGTCTCACTATCACTGAGACTTGTTCTGTTGATCTTTGGTGGAACTCATAGAGTCAACAATAGCATTCAACAACTCAACGATTCTGCAACATAGCAGTCATCAGCAACTTTTGATCCTTGAAGCTCTGTTGATTTATACTACTTCTCAATCTTTCAGTTGGAAGGTAGCCGTTGAAAGCTATTCAAATGGCTTCACAAATCTTGAGTTATTTGGTACAGACTGCAGATGTGACATGACATCTTTTTCTGACTTTCTGACACTGCAGTCTACTGTTTCACCTACCCCATCAAATATGTTACTTTGATGTCTCGGGCAGGTCGACGACTTTATTTTCCCCTTCTGATTTCTTGATCAGAGGTTGTCCTTGCATCGATGCTCTCAATAAGCTTTTGTTCGAATGCCAACCTTCAGTTTGAACCATTAACAATGCTTCAATCCTCATTTGTTCGAACTCTACGATTCTGATGCATTTCTTCTTGGACCTAATCGTAGTGTCTTATTGACTGATGCTTATTGACATGTAGAGTCAACACTACGATCTTGAAGAGTGTTCACTTAATCTCTAGTGGAGAACAACTCTTCCTTCTTTCATGCAGTGCTTCAACACTTCTATTTGCCTCAACTATTCTCAGATACTGATGGCTTGACTCCTTGCTCTGGCCCCTTCTGAATAACAAGACACTTCTGATTTGTGGCGTGTCTAGCTCGCTTTCTCCCTGTGATCTCCCGTTCACTTATCATCAATGGACTGACCTAATGCTTAATCATTTTAGCCTTGTTCTTCAGAGGCAGACCAGTATCTTTGTGTATACTCCATCAGTTCCTTCTTCGTTTGGCAAACACTATGATCCTGGTTACTTCTAAGATCGTTGTCATCTTTCCACTTGACAGCTACTGCATATGCTGACTTTCCTTAGTCAGCTACTGAAGTCTTCTTATGATCATTTTGTTTAAGACTTCATCTTAAATGGCTTCACAACTCAATCTGGATGCTTATTGGGTTGATGCTTAGATCTTCTATTAGCTTGCATGCCATTTGTTGAGAGCTCTCTAGCTTCCTTTAGGTGAGATGTATCTTTGCATTATCAACCAGAGGCTCCATTCCTTTGGATATTCTGGGAGTGCTCAACTGTTGGGAATTGTGTTTGCTCTACAATTCTTCCTTGGCTTTGTGAGCACATCTATTAATGTCTTAGCTCTGCATTCTATGATTCAACTTTGGCTGTGCAGACACTATAACTTTGAGATCAGATCTTGACACTCCGATTTCTGTCGTTGTGCTTGTTGTCTTCATCTGATTTTGCTCGACTACGATCTTTGCATTTGATACGATCAGTAGACTCTACGACTCTGAGTGTAGTCTACGATTCTTGACTTGGCTTTGACATTAGTAGACTCTACGACTCCGAGTGTAGTCTACGATTCTTGACTTGGCTTCGGTAAATGCTCGGTCGGCTCGTAGGCAGGCTATCTCTACGATTCTGAACATGACTTCCTTAGCAAACTACGGCTCTAAGGAAGCTTTACTCGACACACTGCGATCCTTCCTCGTCTCTCCTGGAAGTCTACGAACTCCGAGATCTACTATCTTGTAGACTACGATTCTGCCTCGATAGCTCTCGAGTTATCTTTGACTCTCCTGGCAGACTACGATTTCTGGTGTAGTGCTCGATGATCAGACAAGCCAATCTATTACATTATTCGATCAACCTAACATGCTTGATCTATCTATGTTTATAGTCCTTGTACAACATTTCTTTTTAAGGACTTTACAAAGTTGTTTTACTTATGTAAGATCAACCGAACATGTTTGATCAATTCATTCTAAGTCCTTGTACATATGTTTCTATAATCTATTAGAGGACTTTACAGCTTTTCTTAATGCAAGCATACTTGCATATTCATTCATATGTATATCATAATCAAATCATATGTAAATAGGAATATGCTTATTCCTAACAATCTCCCCCTATTTGATTATGACAAAAACAATAAGTGTATATGCATGTTATGAATGAATCTTATATACAGTGAGCAGCTGTATTTCTAAAACAGATAATCATGGATGTCATTTATAATGATGTGAAATTTTAATACACTGACATACACTGACATTTTACATCCTGGATCCAGAACATACCTAACTAGTTAGAGATGTACCTCTTTTGGCTCCATGTATGCTTCCAGGATGTCTGTTGACCCAGCTATTCTTTTGTTTGATTTCTTTCCTTCTGCTTCCCTTGGGATGTTGACTTCATTTCTTTTGTTTGCTCCTCTGCAGATGTATGCTTGTAACGACCGAGAAATTCGGATTTTATTGTAAAATAATCTTATTGAATCTAATAATAAATAAAGTTATATTCTATGTGTTATCAAGATGGTTGTCATTATATAACCTAATGATGTGGGAATGTCGTAGTATTTTAGCTACGTGAAGGAATTAGAGTGTTTAAATTTCCAGGATGAAAATAAAAGTTTTCTGAGAAATTTTCCAAAAAACACTATTCATCGTTATTTGCTTGGGAATTATTTTTGAATTTCCGAGAAATACGTAATGATAGAATGTCAAGGTAAGATGGATTATGTAATAATAATCTAGGTATGAAAAATGAAATATTTCGCTTGCGGACTTAAATTGAGAACGTTAAGGAAAGGGAAACATTAATGAGTTAAGTGATAATCGTATGATACGCGAGTATTGTACGAAGTAGTGAAAACAAGTATAATACAAAGTATTATACGATTTTGTATGAATGATGGAATATCCTATATAATGAATTTCTATACGAGTTAGAATACGAGAATGATACATAGATAATACGTTTTATGTATTAAGCAATAGTATTGGACTTGTAGGGTTTGTTAGGAATTGTTACAAGCCCAAGTGAATTAATGGTAAGTGTAAGACCCCAGCTTTTATAAATAAAGATGAATTTTTTTTTATATAAATATTATTTTTGAATATTATGAAATAAATTTGATATAACGTTATAGTTGTGGGTAATATTTATAAATTTTGCAAAGTAAGCAAGTTGTTATAAAATATTCGTTTGGTTGGGAATATTCTTTTTGTTGGGGAATATTAAATACGACTACTCAATCATTAGTGGACCTTATTAACGGAAGTATTGTCGTAGTTAGAAAACGACAAAATTATTTTTCTATAAAAATAACTTGGCAGAGGTGTTACCAAGTCAAAACCGTTGAACTACCGGTAGTAAAAGTACGATGTCTGGCGTAGTTGTATAGTAGCACACGATATTGATTATTGATGCTTACGTGAGAAGTCACTCAGCTATGCTCAATTATTGCTACAGTAATTGCTGCATCATATCTCTTATAATATTGATTCAATTATTGTCACAGTATCATCTATATAATATGTTATAGTATTAAATTATTAATTGAGACGACAAGTTATAAATGATTAATAATTGTTGAAAGATTAAATATGTGTTGATTAAAAATAAAATGATTTGTGGTAATATTTATTCAATCCTTGATGTATATAAAGAGTCTGTTATGAGATGTTTGTGGTAAGTTTGATTATTTTATGGGGGGGGCCATATGTCATCATCTAAGAGTCCCTTTGTGACGCCCCCAAAATAGGTATACATCACCTATTCTGAGTTGTCAATACATGGTACAGAAACAACTACAACTTTATTATTACAACAGTAAAACTGTGAGTTTGAATACAAATATTATCTTCTAGACAATATCTATACTCAAATAAATCCTCATCACCTTTATTGATACATTATTTTACAAAAATGGTGAGGACTACTAAGCAATCCTTTCTAAAACCTTCATTCCATACCCAGGCTAAGTACTCGCTATATTCTCGCCTCACGAGAAAAATGGAACAAAAGGAAAAGGGTGAGCTCAACTAGCTCAGTAAAGAATATTATGACTAAGATAATATACAACAAATTATCGTTAGTCTTCAACAGGAAAAAATCTAATAGAATACAATAGACAACAAATTTTAAATCAATACTGTCAATGAAATAATAATTCATTAGAAGAGTTAAGTAGAGAATGCAAACTACTATCTTCTATGTATGAATTTAAAAGTTCATAAATCTATCTTTTATCCCTGTAACATCAATCAATATACATCGGAATCAAATATTCATCTTTGCACTACTGAGCCAAAGATATTCATCGATTAGTCATGTTCATTTAAACACTGTTCATCTTTGCACTCTGAGCCAAAGATATTCTTCAGAAATCATTCATCTTTGCACTCTGAGCCAAAGATATTCTTAAGAAATCATTCATCTTTGCACTACTGAGCCAAAGATATTCCATAATATCATCATTTAAGGCGAGGATGATGAAAAATATTTTTTTTTTTAAAGAAAGCGAATCCGGTGAAACAAAATGACAAGGATTAAGGATTAAGGATTAGTACTTGGTTTTATCCACGTCAAAAATACCTCAAAAATAATCATAGTGGTGTAAAATTCAAGAATGATCAAAACATGGATACAATCGAGCTAGTATCCGAATAGATATTTTGGACAAAAAGAAGAAATTTTATTTTTCTATTGAATAGTCTTAGTGAATATCGTGAATAGTGCCGATATCGTGAATAGTAACTCCGACACCAAAAGATAGAAATTCCACAAAAACATCTTCACGCTTCATGAATAGTACTTGTGAATAGTAACTTCGTGAATAGTAACTCATGAATAGTAACTTCGTGAATAGTAACTCATGAATAGTAACCCATGAATAGTAACCCCGACATGAAAAAGTTCCAAATTTGATAAAAACTTCGGATCAACATTTGAAGATAATGATATTGAAGAAATAATATCATTAAAAAAAAAAAAAATATCCCTTACCTCGAAAGATTAGTACTTCTAATTTGGAATACAAGGTATATAGTCTTTGAAGGAACTTGCACCGTCTAACAATACTCAAAGTATACTCACAAGAATACGCTCAATATATCGAGAGAGAAATAGAGAGAAACTTGGGTTTACGGTGTGTTTTTCAATTCTAACCTAAGCACCCTATTTATAGGAAAATGCTTAGAACACCAAAGCGAGAAAATTGAATATAATATTAATATATTTTTCACATTTTCTTTAGCCCACCATAGACAACTGATCTCAGCCCATTTGAATCACATGTGAGGCCAACTTAGTTGCAAAAACGTTTTTCTCAAAATAATTAACTAAAACTCCCAAAAATTAATTATTTTGAACTTGAACTTCAATAATTCATAATAAATAGCCCTTTCATCAGAGAAAATTCGAATCTCGCGAGTTTTTATAGGAAATTCAATTCTCTACAACTTTGCAGAAGAAAGTTTTTCCAAATTCCAAATAGAAATTGACCGAAATCCACAAGCGGGTGATTTTACAATTTATAATCAAATTTGATCAATAATTGTGTCCACCAACACACAAAACATGTGTTAAACATTTAATGCCACAAAAATACTCTTCCTCCTCATATACTCATATATCCCACATTCATTGTAAAAATATCACCGTTAATATATTATTAAAATAATATATTTAAATGAATTATTTTATCAGAAAAAGATAAAATATTAATTTTCAACAATTGTCATTTTAAAATTTTCTCCATCTATATCCACATAAAATCAATATTTTCCTCATCATATAAATCAATAATTAATTATTCACAAATAATATTATGAGAATCACAATATTGATGACAGGCGGTTCTCAGAAAGAGGGGCTTTCCAATAAGAATTTCTTCATCTTGGCGCAATTGATTAGATGACCAAACCTCTCCTTAGAGCGTAACTTTCTAGACATTGCCAATAATGTTATCTAATGATATTATTCAGATAATATGAATTATTGCTTCGATAATGAAAAAAATCTTTGTGTAATGACAATTATTGAAACAATGAAGAATATAAAAATATCAACGAAGCAATTATTAACTCGATAAAATCTTGAGCGATAATTATCGTAACCATTATTGAGTAGTGCCTTCTTACGTAAGAATCAATAATTGGTGCAATCTGGTGGTGTCTTCTATTCAACAACGGCGTATTAGTGTGTTTTAACCCACCGGGTATTCCAACAAGATTAACTGCAGTAAACAACTTCTGTGAATTATTTAAAAACAACTTATATTTGTCGTTTTCTTCATCCAATCGCTTTAGTTATGGGGCCCACACATGGTCATGCCGCCGTCAATACGAATATTCCACAAAGCGGTCTGAATATTCCACGACCAAACGAATATTCCCAAACAACAATGAATATTTTATAACCACTTGCTTATTTTAAAATATTTGCGTATTTAACCCTTAACTATCCACATTAATCAAATCAACCCTTACTATTTCAAAATAATAAATAAAGGAAATTCTTTTTATTTAAAAAAATTTTGAGGTCTTACAACCTCCCTCCTTATGAAATTTCGTCCTCGAAATTGATGTACGATACACAGTGTTTTGAAAAGGTGAGGATACCTCGCTTTCATTTCCGTTTCCAACTCCCGTGTCATTTCCTCTATAGCATGATTCCTCCACAAAACTTTAACTTGTGGTATGACCTTTCTTGGCGTAGGGACATGCTCCTTCCTATCCAAGATCTTGACGGTACCTCCTCATACGTTAAGTCTTGGCTATCTCGTCCGGTTCTAACTCAATAACGTGGTTGGGTCTTTCACATATTTACTGAAATACGGATATGTGAAACACATTATGAACACGAGACATACTCGGAGGTAACGCAAGTCTATAGGCTACATTTCCTACTCGGTCAAGAATTTGAAATGGACCAATAAATCGTGGATTGAGCTTTCCTCTCTTCCCAAATCTTGTAACTCCTTCCATGGAGCAACTTCGCAACAATACATGATCCCCTACATTAAATTCCACGTCCTTTCGATGAAGATCCGCATAACTCTTTTTTCGATCTTGTGCCGTTTGTATCGTTGTCGAATCATTTGGATCTTTTCGGTAGAGTCATATACGTACTAACTCGGGTCCCAACAATGTTGCTTCACCCACCTCATCCCAACATATTGGAGAACGACATTTTCGTCCATATAATGCTTGAATGGAGCCACACCTATATACTTGCACGATAACTTTGTTGTTGTAGGAGAATTCCACCAATGGTAAATACTTATCCCAACTACCTTTGAAGTCTAGGACACGAGTCTTAATAGATCTTCAAAAGTTTGAATAGTCCTCTCTGACGATTGTCCGTCCGTTTGGGGATGGTATGTCGAACTAAATCGCAAATCCGTGCCCATAGCTTTTTGCAAGCTAACCCAAAATCTTGAAGTGAATCTTGGGTCACGATCCAAACTATGGATACGGGCATGCCATGCAACCTCACAATCTCATTCACGTACATACTAGCAAGACGTTCAAGGAATAAGTCTCCGTGTCGGCAAGAAATGAAGCAGACTTGGTTAATCTATCAACAATAACCCAAATAGCATTGATGCCTTGAGAAACCGTAGGAAGACCCGTAAACGAAATCCATAGTAATGTGTTCCCACTTCCATTCAGGAATCTCAAGTGGTTGCAACGGACCCTTAGGTACAAGATGCTCCGCCTTTACCGTTGGCAAGTTAAACACATCGAGATAAACTTTGTAATCTCTCTCTTCATATTGTTCCACCAAAATGTATGTCGAAGATCACGATACATTTTAGTACTTCGAGGATGGATTGCAAATGGCGATTGTGTGCCTCCATCATAATCTTGTACTTCAAATCGAGTCGTTAGGAACACAAAGTCTAGAGTGGACTCAAGTATTCCTTCTTCATCAATTCTCGCTTAGGAATAGCTCCTTCTTGTACTTTCTTCTTCATACGCATCGACTCCAAGATTGGGTGGCTTGAGCAACCTTAACTTTTTCTATTAAAGTTGGCTCTATCGTATACTTGACATCATCGCTTTTCGTTCGCATATGATCTTCTACTCAATAAATCGGCTACCACGTTAAACTTACAAGGATGGTATTGAATAGTGTGGTCGTAGTCTTTTAATAGTTCGAGCCAACGTCATTGCGCATGTTGAGTTCTTTTTGAGTGAAGAAATATTTAAGGCTTTTATGGTGCGAATATATCTCCACTTTCTCCCCATATAGATAGTGCCTCCATATCTTTAATAAAAGCGATTTGCCGCTAACTCTAGATCATGAGTAGGATAATTCCTCTCATACTCTTTAAGTTGTCGCGAGGCATAGGCTATGACTTTCCCACGTTGCATGAGAACACATCCTAACCCTTTGCACGAAGCATCGTTTGTAGATAACAAATCCATCCGAACCGGATGGTATTGTTAGAAGCAGTCTTAGAAATAAGTCTCCTCTTAAGCTCTTGGAAACTCTTCTCGCATTCTTCACTCAAAACGAATTTTGTATCCTTCCGAGTTAGCTGGGTTAATGAAGTAGCGATTCGAGAAAACCCTTCCACGAATCTCCGATAATAACCAGCTAAGCCCAAAAAACTACGTACTTGATCCACCGACTTTTGGTTGCTCCCAACTTTGTATTGCTTCAATCTTGGCCGGATCAACAGATACTCCATGTTTCGACACCACGTGCCCAAGGAATGCTACTTCCTCAAGCCAGAACTCACATTTCTTCAATTTGGCATATAGTTGGTTTTCACGAAGCCTTTGGAGTACCAGCTTCAAATGGTGCTCATGATCTTCACGGCTTTTGGAATATATGAGAATGTCATCAATAAAGACAACAACGAATTGATCCAAATATTCCTTGAATACTCGGTTCATCATATCCATGAAAGCCAAGAAGAGCATTAGTTAGTCCGAAAGACATGACTAAGAATTCATAATGCCCATACCGAAGTTCGAAGCGCGTCTTTGGAATATCCTCGATTTTAATCTTGGTGATGATATCCGTAAGCGAAGATCGATTTTGAAAAGAATTGTGCCCCTTGCAATTTGGTCAAACAAGTCATCAATACGAGGTAGAGGATACCTATTCTTGATGGTGACATGGTTCAATTCCGATAGTCAATACAAAGTCGCATACTCCCGTCTTTCTTCTTTACAAATAAAAGCAGGAGCACCCCGAGGAGATGTACTTGGGGCCGAATGAAACCGATGTCCAACAATTTCGTAGTTGGACCTTTAACTCCTGAAGTTCAATAGGAGCCATTCGATATGGGGTTTTAGAAATGGGCTTTGTACGAGGTTCAAGATCAATAAAGAATTCAACTTCACGTTCGGGGTAAAGGAAGTTCTTGAAATCGTCGTCAGAAAGTCAATAACAACAGGAATATTATTCAAATTTGGCGTGTCTTTATTCAAATCCATAACATGGGCTAAGAAAGCTTGACATCCGTTTTTTAATAAACGAATAGCTTTATGATTAGATATGACAGTGATCGATTTTAATGGTTTAGTTGCTTGAATTCGTATAACAGGTTGGTTAGGAATATGAAAACTAACAACCTTACGAAAACAATCAATTTTGGCATGATGAGTAGTTAACCAATCAATCCCTAAAATCACATCAAAAGCAAGTATCTTTAAAGAGATAAGGTCAAACGGTAAGGTAATGGTGCCAACTTGAATCAAACAAGATTTATAAATAGTGGATGTGATGAAAGTTTCTCTAACGGAGTTTCCACAGATAGGTCAAAGTCTAATTTCTCCGAGTCAAGTTTTAAGCGTTGAGCACATGCGAGAGAGATAAATGAATGGGTATACCGATATCAAGTAAGGTATAAACCGCAAGAATTCATAAATAGCTTACCCGTGATCACCTCGTTTGGGTTCCTCGCATTATGACCCGATCCACAACAAACGCTCTTCCGGAATCGTTGACTTTGACTTTTACGGGACGATCTTTTGAGTCACCGTCCCCATTGAACTAGGTTTCGCTCTGCATAACAATCTCGGCGATATGTCCTTCCTTTCCACAACTATAGCATACCTTGAAGCTGTTGTAGGCGCGGTTTGGTGATATGTCCCTCTTTTCCGCATTTGTAGCATATGACCGGTGGTCGTTCTCCTCCCTTAGAACCGATTCTTGTCACGCAAGATCGTCTTCAATATACGGTCGTTGTTAAATCTCCTCTTTTAAAATCTCCTCCTCGACTCGCTTCTTACATTTTTCATGGCCATGATTACCACCGAGTGGTTACCATTTCATCCGTCTGTTTCTTTCTCCATGAGTTATCATTATTACATTGATCGCTATCTACGATCACGATCCTGGTTATGGTCCCTCGGTTGGCCGTACTCGTTATCTCGCTCTAATAATTGAGCCTGCATTTACAACATCCGAATAAAGAGAAAATTTATGAGAAATGAGAGATCTTGACGTATCTTGGGTTTCAAACCTCTAAGAAACATCCGCGTCATCGTTCCTCATTCTCCACCAAATGAGGTGCAAACACGGATAACTCGCAAACTTTGCCTCGTCATTGAGACACCGTCATGTTGTTTTGTTCCAATCGATGAACTCCACTTCCTTCATATAGACGAACACTTTCGGAAAGTATTTGTCATTAAATAGCTTCAAACGTCTCCCAAGACATCTTTGAGTGCGAAATTTGGATGGGTGCGCTTCATGACTCCCACCCGAGTAGTCGCCTCGCCACGGAACATAAAGGTGGCGAATGGAACCTTCGTTCTCCGTGCATCCCAAGACATCGAATATCTTGGTAATTTGTTTGACCCATGCTTCCGCCATGATCGGATCTGGCTTTCCCTTAAATTCGTGGTCCCAACTCTTTGAAGCGCTTGGTTTGTGACAACCCATGAATTGCTATCATTTCTCTCAGTATTTTGAACACGAAGTTCCTCCTCTCGATTTTGCATGAGCTGCAAAAAACTTCTAAACATCCCTCGTTCATCATACGCTTCAACGGTGTTGTTCACGGGGAGGTACATTGCCACTGTTGCACGTTCTCCTCGTTGGTAAATCTGAGCATCTCCACGGTCTCATTTACTCCACTATTAATATTCTCGATCGACATTCTCAAATCTTGTCATAAAACAAGGGTTAATTAAGGAAATCAATATATCACATAATATCCCTATATATCTTGACCAACTAACAAATAAGCTTAGGTAGGACACACTAGCGAAGGATTTTCGTCTCTCCCTCCTAGTTCTATTCCCGATCTCATGGAGAGATCATATCCCTAAGCTCGATACTAAAGTGTGGCGCCCCAAAATAGGTATACATCACTATTACGAGTTGTCAATATGATGCATGTAAACAACTACAACTTTATTATTACAACAGTAAAACGTGAGTTTGAATACAAATATTATCTTCTAGACAATATCTATACTCAAATAAATCCTCATCACCTTTATTGATACATTATTTTACAAAAATGGTGAGGACTACTAAGCAATCCTTTCTAAAACCTTCATTCCATACCCCGACTCGTACTCGCTATATTCTCGCCTCCTGAGAAAAATGGAACAAAAAGGAAAAGGGTGAGCTCAACTAGCTCAGTAAAGAATATTATGACTAAGATAATATACAACAAATTATCGTTAAGCTTTCAACAGGGAAAAATCTAATAGAATACTGATAGACAACAAATTTTAAATCAATACTGCATGATGGAAATAATAATTCATTAGAAGAGTTAAGTAGAGAATGCAAACTACTATCTTACATGTATGAATTTAAAAGTTCATCGCTCTATCTTTTATCCTGTAACATCAATCAATATACATCCGAATCAAATATTCATCTTTGCACTACTGAGCCAAAGATATTCATCGATTGGTCATGTTCATTTAAACACTGTTCATCTTTTACTACAGGCCAAAGATATTCTTCAGAAATCATTCATCTTTTGCACTACATGTGCCAAAGATATTCTTAAGAAATCATTCATCTTTGCACTACTGTGCCAAAGATATTCCATAATATCATCATTTAAGACCGAGGATGATGAAAATATTTTTTTTTTAAAGAAACGAATCCAATTGAAACAAAATGACAAGGATTAAGGATTAAGGATTAGTACTTGGTTTTATCCACGTCAAAAATACCTCAAAAATAATCATAGTGGTGTAAAATTCAAGAATGATCAAAACATGGATACAATCGAGAGCTAGTATCCGAATAGATATTTTGGACAAAAAGAAGAAATTTTATTTTTCGATTGAATAGTGTCAGTATCGTGAATAGTAGCCGTATATCGTGAATAGTAACTCGACACCAAAAGATAGAAATTCCACAAAAACATCTTCACGCTTCATGAATAGTACTTGTGAATAGTAATCGTGAATAGTAACTCATGAATAGTAACTCGTGAATAGTAACTCATGAATAGTAACCCATGAATAGTAAACCCGACATGAAAAAGTTCCAAATTTGATAAAACTTCAGATCAACATTTCAAAGATAATGATATTGAAGAAATAATATCATTACTAAAAAAAAAAAATATCCCTTACCTCGAAAGATTAGTACTTCTAAGTTGGAATAGGGTATAGTCGTTGAAGGGAACTTGCACCGTCTAACAATACTCAAAGTATACTCACAAGAATACGCTCAATATATCGAGAGAGAAATAGAGAGAAACTTGGGTTTACGGTGTTTTTCAATTCTAACCTAAGCACCCTATTTATAGGAAAATGCTTAGAACACCAAAGCAGAAAATTGAATATAATATTAATATATTTTTCACATTTTCTTTAGCCCACCATAGACAACTGATCTCAGCCCATTTGAATCACATGTGAGGCCAACTTAGTTGCAAAAAACGTTTTTCTCAAAATAATTAACTAAAACTCCCAAAAATTAATTATTTCGGAACTTCGGAACTTCAATAATTCATAATAAATAGCCCTTTCATCAGAAAATTCGAATCTCGCGAGTTTTTATAGGAAATTCAATTCTCTACAACTTTGCAGAAGAAAGTTTTTCCAAATTCCAAATAGAAATTGACCGAAATCCACAAACGGGTGATTTTACAAGCTATAATCAAATTTCGGTCAATAATTGTGTCCACCAACACACAAAACATGTGTTAAACATTTAATGCCACAAAAATACTCTTCCTCCTCATATACTCATATATCCCACATTCATTGTAAAAATATCACCGTTAATATATTATTAAAATAATATATTTAAATGAATTATTTTATCGAGGAAAAAGATAAAATATTAATTTTCAACAATTGTCATTTTAAAATTTTCTCCATCTATATCCACATAAAATCAATATTTTCCTCATCATATAAATCAATAATTAATTATTCACAAATAATATTACAGAATCACAATATTGACAAACAAGCGGTTCAGGAAAGAGGGGCTTTCAATAAGAATTTCTTCTTCTTTGGCGGCGCAATTAGATGACCAAACCTCTCCTTAGACAGAACTTTCTAGACATTGCCAATAATGTTATCTAATGATATTATTAGGATAATATGAATTATTGCTTCGATAATGAAAAATTGTGTAATGACAATTATTGAAACAACAATGAATATAAAATATCAACGCATGACAATTATTAACTCGATAAAATCTTTGAGCAATAATTATCGTAACCATTATTGAGTAGTGCCTTCTCACGTAAGAATCAATAATTGGTGCAATACCTAGTGTGCTTCTTGTTCAACAACGCGTATTAGTGTGTTTTAACCACCGGGTATTCAACGAAGATACTTGGTAACAACTACGCCGTTATTTAAAAACAACTTATATTTGTCGTTTTCTTCATCCAATCGCTTTCAGTTATGGGGCCCACATGCATTGCTTAGCATTGCATTACGAATATTCCGGCAAAGTCTGAATATTCCACGACCAAACGAATATTCCCAAGCAACAATGAATATTTTATAACCACTTGCTTATTTTAAAATATTTGCGTATTTAACCCTTAACTATCCACATTAATCAAATCAACCCTTACTATTTCAAAATAATAAATAAAGGAAATTCCTTTTTATTTAAAAAATTTGGGTCTTACACCTTAAATCAATAGTAATTACCTTTGTGAATAGTAATTACCTTTGTGAATAGTAATTACCTTCGTCAAATAGTATTTACCTTCGTCAATAGTAATTACCTTTGTGAATAGTAATTACCTTTGTGAATAGTAATTACCTTAAATCAATTGTATTTACCTTCGTCAATAGTAATTACCTTCTTCAATAGTAATTACCTTCGTCAATAGTAATTACCTTCGTCAATAGTAATTACCCCTTCGCAAATAGTAGTTGTCCTTCAATATTACCAAGAGTTAAGCGCCTCTTGATTGTTCCAGGGTTAATTACCCTTCGCAAATAGTAGTTGTCTCTTCAATATTACCAAGAGTTATTTTGACCCTTCGTTAAGACCAAGAGCCACCCTTAGTTTTTCTATAAATAGAAAGCTCATTCCTTCATTATTTCTTACTTAATTCCTTTGAAACTCTAGAGAGAAACTATAGAGAAAGAAGAAAAGTATTTTGCTACTTCACTTTTCCAATATTCAGCTCTTCTAAGGTAGGGAATATTATTTGTTGTACTCGTAAGGGGTGTTATTCTTTCTTATTCATGAAGAGAACTGTTGTTATTCCATTGCTTATTATTCTGTTGGAATAACCTGTAAAAGTGGCATACCCTATACATGACCTGTATATGTGGAATACCCTATACTTAGTGAAATCTTTATATTATTCCATTCTTATTTATTCTGTTGGAATAACCTGTATATGCGGAATCCCCTATACTTGGTGACATTCTTCTATTATTTTATTATTCCGTTGGAACATCCTGTCTGTGCTTTACGCCGGACCTGGTTCCGTCTTTATTATTCTGTCTTTATTATTCTATTGGAATATCACGCCTCGTGTGTTTTACATCGGACTGGTTTAAATCTTTATTATTACATCTTTTATTATTCTATTGGAATATCACATGCGTGTGTTTTACACCTAACCGGTTCCATTTTTTTATTATTCGTATTTATTATTCATTTGGAATAACACGTTTCATACAAGCAACCGCATGCATGGTGATTTCTTTTGTTATTTCATTCGCTATTATACTCAGTTGGTTAAAATTTTGACTTTTATACTCCATGAATTTAGTGGAATATCCTTGATATTTGCGCTTCATCCAGTATTTTTAATGAAAATATTTTTCCGAGCATTCTTGAATTTTTACTCTACAAAGCAAAGATCATGTTGACAATTTGGACGTTATTAGTTCTGAATAAATTAATTCGTGAACTTGTTTTATTGAATTATTATGTCATTGTCATCATCCTCATGTATATTATGTTATCTTTGGCTTACGTGCATAGATGAACTTAGTATGATTATGACCGAGGATCATTCTAGTATAATCATGGCTTGATATAAATGATGTGACAAAAGTCCTCGATGGCCCTGTAATGCGATGATGGATAGTTTTGGTATGATTATGACCGGGGGTGATTCGGTATAGTTATGACCATTGATAATTTGATGAAAATCCTTGACCGTGGTGCAGGGATGATTAGATATTGTGGTTTATTCATTAAACCGAGTCTTAGTGATAAAATTGATGAAAACTTTTAAAACCTAAAAGATAGTAGACTTTATTTTCTACTTGACTCTTTTAATGGATTGATATTCATTTGAAGTTAAACCGGTTGTCTATTGTATTTTATCGGTTTAACATTGTTGAAGACTATTGATAATTTATTCGCATTATCTTAGTTATAATATTTCTTTATCGGGCTAGTTGAGCTCACCCTTTCTTTCACCTTTGTTCTCTTGAGAAATGAGAATATAGCCGGGACTAGTCTGGGAAAAGAGTAATGGTCCCGAAGATAGCATTAGTAGTCCTCACTATTACGTTAAATAGTGTGACAATAAATGCAATGAGGACTCCTTGAGTATGGATATTGTCTAAATGACAATATTCCTATTAGAACTCTCAGTTTATGTATTGTTGTATGTTACACGACAGATGTATAATTAAGTTTGTATTTGAATTTATGTACCATGTAAGTGGCGACCCAAGATGGGTGACGTATACCTAATTTTGGGGGCGTCATAGTAAGGACCAAATGTTAATTAATGAACAAGTTAGTGTTTATTAGTGCAAGCCCAAAAGCTAAGTTAATCTAAGCCCAAGCTAGGATCCAATGAGTTCTAATGACCCATGGGGCAAACCATGTTGTTATGGTTAATCTTGGTAATCAAGTGTTTTGTGTGATGACCAAGACTTAAGAGTAATGGCCAAGCAAAAGATAAGAGTTGTGATTAACAAGTAATGAATAGTAAGGTGGTGGCTTAAGGATGTGGGATTGTGTTTTGACTAAACTACCCTAGCTTTGGAAATTCTATAAACAGAAGGAGATAGCTAGCCATTTGTTACTTGTTCAAATAATCTAGTAACTTACAAAGTGCTGAAGTGTTAGAGAGAATAAGCAAGAATAAGCTATTTCCATTTGTGAGAAGAGGAAGAAGACTTATTCACAAGAACTTCAAAGGGTAAGACTTCTTCTCCATTTATCTTCTATCTATACCATGATAGGTTGATAAGAAAAGTATGGATTAGTGAGCATGGATGTTAAGAAGTAAGAAGAATGATTAATTAAATGAACTAAAGCTGCTTAAGTCGGAAATAAGTCATTTAAACTAGCATAAGTTATAAACTTATGAAGAAGTAATATGAACTTATTATGAGTTTATCTTAAGAAGTGGTATGAAAGTAAAGAATTTGTATGAATATGTATCATGTATACATGAATGAAACTATGTATTGAGAACATATAAGGATGATGATTAAAAGACTTTAATTATCATAAGTGATGAACAAAGAAGCTATAAGTAGGTTATACTTTAATAAGTTATAAGCTCATAAAAGAATAAGTCAAAATCCAACATGAAAAATAAGTTGTTGTATTACGTATGTTGAGATGTTCACACGATGAATTGAATTCATTTGAAGTAATGAACAAATCATGACTAATGAAGATTTGTCGGAAATTGCACGATTGGACGATAATCGTCGAATTCGTGAAATTCTCGGAATAGGAGTCAAATTTTGTGTTTAAACTTGGAAACATTGGTTTTTGATGGAGACAGGTCATATTTGTCATTATAGAGTTGTGGACTCGAAAATGACCGAATTCTGACTTAGAACGAAGAAACGAGCATTGAACGTTCACGAACGTTTATCGTTTTCGTTAAAAATGAACCAATAGGTGAATTTTTAGAAAATGAAGTTAAATAGATGAAATTCTTGTGTGAACGCGTAGAGTATGTAATTTGTGAATCGTAGGCTTTTGAATGAGCCAATTCGAACTTATAACGAAGAAGTTATGAGCCCGGGAATTTCGCAAAGTTGAAAAACTGTCCAAACTATTCAGTGCAGTGAGTCGCGCGCCACATGACCACCATTAAGGCCAATTTGTCACGTCGCAGCCCCGTGAATAGTCTATGACCCCTCTTTGGAAAGTGGGCGCATGGGGTTGGCTCATCGAGTAAGGACTCACGCCATAGCGCCAAGTCAGGACACCCTTTATTGCCATTTCATGGCTGCAGCACATGAGATGTAAGCTTTATATTTGCGCAACGCTTGATCCTTGATGAAAACGAAGAAAGAATAAAAATGAGCATAAAGCAAAGGAATGAGATTAATTCAAAGTGAATCTACCTTAAGGAACTTAATGTAATATTGTTAAAACTTTTTTAAACCTTAAGGATAGTGCATTAAGGTTGATGATAATCTATTCAACTATGAATGCAAGTAGAATGACAAGCCGGGATTTATAGTAAACAAATCTAATACATGATTAGATTGAGATGAAGGGTAAGATATAGTCGTATACATACTTGATTATATATGACCTAATGTAAGGCGTTATGTGATCATGTATTGTAGAGACTTGAAAGGCTCGAACATAAAGTAATTATACCGTAGTAGACGCTGAAGGCAAGTATTCTAACCCTTGTTTCAGTTCAATCTGAACAAGCTTTGTAATTCATGTATCCTTACGCATGAATTGATGTATGATGAAGTTAAAGCCAATTCTTCTGGCTAAACTTAATGCATTTGGTGGATTATTGATAATCTATCCATCTGTTATCAAATTTTGTTATCTTTTGTCAACTACTCTATATGGTTTTCAAAAGAAGAATGGTTATGATGTGCTATTTTGAATCATCAATAGTACTTCATAACTATTGTTCAGATATTGAAGATATACGATTCTTATGTGTCAAGCATGTTGTTATTAAAATTATTATACTTGTTGAGCTAGTTATGCTCATTCTTGCTTGAACCATATGAATGCAGCTAAGACTAAACGTCCCGAAGGATCGAATAAGGATAAAGGAAAGGCTAAGGCAGATCGTTAATCGGTCTATGTAATAGTATAAGTTTATTGTTGTAATGAATTTTGATATTATGACAAAGAACCTTTGTAATGGGTATAGAACCTGGGAAATGTAAATATTACTTTGAATATATAGAAGTCATGTTCGTTCTTTTGAGGCTTTTCAATTGAATGAATGTATGAATGGTAGTTCCGTGTAGCACCATATGTCGGGTTGGAAGATACCCGGATTTGGGGGCTTCACAGGTTGGTGTCAAAGCCTACGTTATAAAACTTAAGGCGGGGAATTAGAACCTTAAGCCATAACCTTAAGAAAAGATAAAGAAGTAAAAGATGGAAAGTAACCCTATAAAAATGCATTATAATTATGTTATGTGTTTTTATTATTCTACTGACGTGTACTAATCAAACTATATTGTTTTGTTGTAGATGTCAGGAGAAAATGAAATGTATAGAGATATACATGTAGTAAACGAGGATTCGGTAAATTGTGTAGAGATCCAACCAAATCCTATAGCAGTAGAACCAGAAGTGGTGACAATCGAGTCTGGAGACTCGGACAACTTAGACTACATGTCTGTATTTGATGGCATGCTAGAGGAAGAGGTAGATGTGATGTATTTTGACCAGGTAGCACCTATAGAAGAGTTGACTTTGGGGGAGTCAATGAAGGCATTATTCATGTCAGTATTGGATAGAAATGTCTAGTATTGTAAGGAGGTAAAGGAGTTAAAAGAAGAACTTCAAGCTGTCCGAGAGGACAAGACTAGTATGGAGGGTATGTGGGAAGAGGAGCATGATGATCGAATTTTAGCCAAGGACAAGGTCCACGAGCTGAAATGCGAAGTCTTTGAGCTCAAGCAGGAGCTAAAGACTAAGAAACAGAAGGTAGAGAGGATGTCCTATATACATAGGAGTTCTCATGTGGATTTCTAGCAGCAAGTAGCTGGGTATCCGATAGAAGAAGGGCAAACCCGACATACTATCAGTCGAGATGTTATTGCAGGTCTGGCCAAGAAAGACTTTGAGAATGCTATACGAAAGATGTAATCTAGCAATAGCTAGAATAGTTAGATATGTAAAAATTATGTATCTAGTAGTGACGTAAAACCCTCTTTTGTATATATCAGAGGGTAGTCTTTTGTAAATCCCAATTTTTAGAAAGCAACTGCGGGATAGTAATGTAATCAGCTTAGGCTGTATAATGTAAGCAATGTAGTATTATACTACAAGTAATGAATCAATATAAGTCTTTTTATGGAATATATTGAGTAATGAGTATGAGTTGTTGTTTCATTACGAAAAATAACTAACCAACAGGAAGAAAATAATAATGATGTATTATTTTCTTAACAACAAAATGCCGCCAAGAAGAACACAACGAAATCAAGATTCTACTGTTAATCAACCAGAGGGAGGTCTGGTTAATCCAATGCAAGAGTTCATTAATCTGTTAACGACCGCGTTTAATAGAACTGGGGCTAATGTACCCATAAATCCTAGGGTAGTACGAGCTACTACTTTTAAGGATTTCAAAAGTGTCGGTCCGCTAGAGTTCAAAGGAACTACGGACCCTATAGAAGCCCAAACTTGGGTAAGAGAGATCGAGAAAGCATTTGTAATAGAAAATGTTGATGAAGGTCAGAAGGTTGCTTTTGCAACCTATATAATGAAGGGTGAGGCCAATTTCTGGTGGGAGGCAAACCAGGCTAGGGCTGGTATAGAAAATCTAACGTGGGTGAGGTTCAAGGAGATTTTCTTCGAGAACTACTTTCCCACAAGCATGCAGGGAAGAATGGAGATGCGGTTTCTTGATTTAAAGCAAGGGGATATGACGGTTCCCAAGTATGCTACCAAGTTTAACGAACTGGTAAGGTTTGCTCCACATCAAGTGGAAACGGAGGTACGAAAGGCTAGACATTTCGAGCAGGGCTTGAAACTCTGGCTCTATAGCCGAATTTCAGTGTTCCAAAGTACTTCTTTTGGGACCATATTAGAAAAGGAAATAATTGTCGAGGGTGGGAATGAGGCTCTTAGCCAGTACCAGAAAGATAAGAAAAATAAAGGTAAAGTTGAGGGAGGAATGAAGATCGAGGGAGCTAGCGGTAGTAGCGATGGTCATAAGAGGAAGGGATTTAACTTTGGGAATACCGGAGTAAAACAAGGGGATTCTAAGAAGAGGATGGAGGCCTGTAAAACCTATGGGAAGACTCACTTAGGAGTCTGTCTTAAGGGAAAGGCAGTATGTTACAACTATGGACAGGAAGGGCATATTTTGCCTAACTATCCAAATCCAAAGAAAAATCATGGATGCTTTGTATGTGGATCAACTGATCACATAGCAAATAACTGCCCGAAGAAGGGGACGGATGGAAACAAGGGCACTAATAACGGTAAGTTAGCTATTGGTGGTCCAGCACAGCCGGGTAGGCTAATGGCTCGTACCTTTAATATGACGGTCCAAGATGCGGTGGCATCAAGGGATGTAGTTGCAGGTATTATTCCGATCAACAACATAAATGCTTACGTGCTGTTTGATTCGGGTGCTACTTGTTCGTTTATAGCATGTGATTTTGCTAGACAATTAGAATTATTTCCCGAAAAGTTGCCTATACCTTTGAACATTAAGGTAGCAAACGAAGAGATAATTCCTGTTGAAGATATTCATAGGAGTTGTTGCGTAGATGTACGTGGTTGTAAGTTATCGATAGATTTAATACCGATAAAGTTAGGAGAATTCGATGTAATTCTTGGAATGGATTGTTTGATTAACTATGGTGCAATTATAGATTGCCAAAAGAAATGTGTGAGCAATAGGACGTTGAAACAACCTCCTGTAATATTTTACGGTAATAAATTGTCGGGACGTTCGTGTTGCCTTACAATGACACAAACTAGAAAACTTTTAAGGAAGGGGTGTGTAGGTTACCTGTGTCATGTTGTCGATACCCAGCGAGTGGGAGCAACCATGGAACAAATACCTGTAGTAAACGAATTCGTGGATGTATTTCCAAGTGAGTTACCGGGTTTACCGCTGGATAGGGAGATCGAATTTGTAATAGACATTGTGCTAGGAATGACACCAGTCTCAAGGGCACCATATCGTATGGCGCCTGTGGAAATGAAAGAGCTAATGGTTCAGTTACAGGAATTATTGGACAGAAAGTACATTCAACCAAGTGTTTCGCCGTGGGGGGCACCGGTATTGTTTGTCAAGAAGAAAGACGGATCATTAAGGCTTTGTATTGACTATCGAGAGTTGAACAAGTTAACTATAAAGAATAAATACCCATTGCCCAGGATCGATGATCTCTTTGATCAGTTGAAAGGGGCAAAGTATTTTTCTAAAATAGATTTGCGGACGGGGTATCACCAATTGAAGGTTAGGAAAGAAGACGTACCAAAGACGGTATTCAGGACTCGTTATGGTCATTACGAGTTTCTGGTAATGTCATTTGGGTTGACTAATGCACCAGCTGCATTTTTGGATATGATGAACAGAGTGTTCAAACAATATTTGGACAAGTTCATCGTAGTGTTTATCGATGATATTCTAGTCTATTCTAAGACGCCAGAAGATCCTGAACACCTAAGATTAGTGTTAGAGACACTAAGGGAGGAGAAGTTATATGCGAAATTCACTAAGTGTGAATTTTGGCTAGAGAAAGTCTTGATTTTTTTAGGTCATGTCATTGACCAAGAGGGATTTCGAGTGGATCCAATGAAGGTGAAGCAAAGCGATGAAGCGGGAACAACCAAAAATGCCGATTGAGGTGCGGAGTTTCCTAGGGTTAGCGGGATACTATCGAAGATTTATCCAAGATTTTTTGAAGATAGCTACACCGTTGACTAACTTGACAAGGAAGATGGTGAAATACGTATGGACGGATAAATGTGAAGACAGTTTTCAAGAACTGAAGAAAAGATTGAGTGAAACGCCTGTTTTGTCATTACTCGATGACACATGAAATTTTGTAGTGTATAGTGATGCTTCGCATAGAGGACTTGGTTGCGTGCTCATGCAGCATGGCAAGGTCATTGCGTATGCATCACGGCAGTTGAAGGATTATGAGAAAGTTTACCCTACTCATGATCTAGAACTGGCCGCGGTAGTATTTACCTTAAAGATATGGAGACATTATCTTTATGGGGAAAAATGTGAGATATACACAGACCATAAGAGTCTAAAATATATCTTCACACAGAAGGAGTTGAATATGAGACAGAGAAGATGGCTGGAGTTGATAAAGGATTACGATTGTGAAATCCTGTATCACCCTGGAAAAGCCAATGTAGTTGTCGATGCCTTAAGTAGGAAGGGTCGGGAAAAGTTGTCTATGTTAACGGCTCAAAATGAGTTAATAACAGAGATGACTAGGATGGAGATAGAATTGAGAATGCCGAGTGAATCAAATCAAATACTTTTTGTGACGGAGATGCAATCTACCATCGTAGAGAGAGTTAAAGAGGTACAACTCAAAACTGATGAGTGTGACCAAGTGAAGAAGATGTTAGCGGATGAAAAGGATACTAAGTATAGTCTTGATAATGAGGGATTATTAAGATTTGAAGGAAGAATTTGGGTTCCGAATGAGACCGAGTTAAAAGAACAAGTGTTACAAGAAGCTCATAGTTCAAGGTACTCGATACATCCTGGTAGTACTAAGATATATCAAGACATTCGACAGAGTTTTTGGTGGACAAACATGAAGAGAGAAATAGCAGAATATGTGAGTAATTGCTTGACTTATCAAAAAGTTAAGGCCGAACATCAATGACCCAGTGGCTTATTACAGTCATTGGAGATTCTAGAATGGAAGTGGGAGCATATCACGATGGACTTCGTGGTGGGACTTCCGATAACGACAAAAGGGTACGATTCGATTTGGGTAATAGTGGACCGGTTGACAAAGTCGGCTCACTTCTTACCAATTAGGGTCAAGTATAACTTAGACCAGTTAGCTAAACTCTATGTTAGGGAAATTATTTCCAAAGATGGAGTACCAGTATCGATTGTGTTAGATCGTGACCCACGATTCACATTAAACTTTTGGAGAAGTTTGCAAGAACAGTTGGGAACACAGCTGAAGTTAAGTACATCGTATCATCCACAAACCAATGGACAGAGCTAAAGGACAATTCAGACGTTGGAAGATATGTTGAGATCTTACATCATGGATTTCAAGGGTAGTTGGGATGATCACCTACCACTTGTAGAGTTTGCGTATAACAACAGTTATCATGCAAGCATAGGTATGCCACCTTATGAAGCTTTGTACGGAAGGAGGTGCAGAACACCATTGTATTGGGATGAGGTTGGAGAACGCGGCGGGATGCTAGGACCGTAATTGGTGCAAAGCAGACAATGGATGTAATAAAGTTAATTCAGATACGTCTTGTTACATGTACTCAGATGCATGTAAGAAATATGCAGACTCACATAGATTAAATCGAGAGTTTGAAGTAGGCTCGTATGTGTTTCTAAAGGTATCTCCTTGGAAAGGAAAGATACGCTTTTGGAAAGAAGAGAAAGTTAAGTCCAAGGTTTATAGGACCTTTTGAAGTATTAAAAAGGGTGGGAGAGGTAGCCTATGTGATAGCATTACCTCCAGACCTAGAACAAATACATAACGTATTTCACGTATCTGTATTATGTCCATATAAGCTGGACTATAAGCATGTAATCGAGTATAAGTCGATTCATATCGAAAAAGACTTAACGTATGAAGAATCGCTGATTCAAATCATTGATAAAAAGGAACAAGTTCTGCGGAACAAAGTAATACCATCGGTAAATGTTTTATGGAAGAATCACGATGCCGAAGAAGCAATGTGGGAATTAGAAGAAAAGATGAAGAAAAATTTTCCTCAATTATTTGATTAAAGTAAGACGAGATTCTGGGGACAGAATCCTTATAAGGAGGGAAGGATGTAACGATCGAGAAATTAGGATTTTATTGTAAAATAATCTTATTGAATTTAATAATAAATAAAGTTATATTCTATGTGTTATCAAGATGGTTGTCATTATATAACCTAATGATGTGGGAATGTCGTAGTATTTTAGTTACGTGAAGGAATTAAAGTGTTTAAATTTCCAAGATGAAAATAAAAGTTTTCTGAGAAATTTTCCGAAAAACACTATTCATCGTTATTTGCTCGGGAATTATTTTTGAATTTCCAAGAAATACGTAACAATAGAATGTCAAGGTAAGATGGATTATGTAATAATAATCTAAGTATGAAAAACGCAATATTTCGCTTGCGAACTTAAATTGAGAACGTTAAGGAAAGGGAAGTATTAATGAGTTAAGTGATAATCGTATGATACACGAGTATTGTACGAAGTAATGAAAACAAGTATAATACGAAGTATTATATGAGTTTGTATGAATGATGGATTATCGTATATAATGAATTTCTATACGAGTTAGAATACGAGAATGATACATAGACAATACGTTTTATGTATTAAGCAATAATATTGGACTTGTAGGATTTGTTAGGAATTGTTACAAGCCCAAGTGAATTAATGGTAAGGCCCAAATGTTAATTAATGAACAAGTTAGTGTTTATTAATGCAAGCCCAAAAGCTAAGTTAATCTAAGCCCAAGCTAGGATCCAATGAGTTCTAATGACCCATGGGGCAAACCATGTTGTTATGGTTAATCTTGGTAATCAAGTTTTTTGTGATGACCAAGACTTAAGAGTAATGGCCAAGCAAAAGATAAGAGTTGTGATTAACAAGTAATGAATAGTATGGAGGTGGCTTAAGGAGGTGGGATTGTGTTTTGACTAAACTACCCTAGCTTTAGAAATTCTATAAAAAGAAGGAGATTGCTAGCCATTTGTTACTTGTTCAAATAATCTAGTAACTTACAAAGTGCTTAAGTGTTAGAGAGAATAAGCAAGAATAAGCTACTTCCATTTATGAGAAGAAGAAGAAGAAGAAGACTTATTCACAAGAACTTCAAAGGGTAAGACTTCTTCTCCATTTATCTTCTATCTATACCATGATAGGTTGATAAGAAAAGTATAGATTAGTGAGCATGGATGTTAAGAAGTAAGAAGAATGATTAATTAAATTAACTTAAGCCGCTTAAGTCAAAAATAAGTCATTTAAACTAGCATAAGTTGTAAGACCCCAAATTATTAATAAATGAAATTTATTTTCCTCTATTTATTATTTTGAAATAGTAAGGGTTGATTTGATTAATGTGGATAGTTATGGGTAAAATACTAAATAAATATTTTGAATAAGCAAGTGGTTATAAAATATTCATTATTGTCGGAGAATATTCGTTTGGTCGTGGAATATTCGTACTGTCGGAGAATATTCGTACGACGGCGCAGTCTTTTGTGGGCTCCATAACGGAAAGTGATTGGATGAAGAAAATGACAAATATAAGTTGTTTATAAATAACGGCGTAGTTGTTATCGTTAATATTGTTGGAATACCCGGTGGTTAAAACACACTAATACGCGTTGTTGAACAGTAGCACACGGTATTGCACCAATTATTGATTCTTACGTAAGAAGGCACTACTCAATAATTGTTATAGTATTTCTTTATTCAAAGATTTTATTTTATTGATTCAATAATTCACGCATTGATATTTTATATTCTTCGTTGTTTCAATAAATTGTCATTACATAGTATTTTCCATTATCTGAGCAATAATTCATATTATCCGAAAAATATTATTGGATAACATTATTGGCAATGTCTAGAAAGTTACATCTAAGGAGAGGTTTGGTCACCTAATCAAGGCGCCGATGAAGAGAGATCCTTATTAGAAAGCCCCTCTTTCCAGGAGCGGCTTGGTTGTCACAAGATCTTGTGATTCTGTAATATTATTTGTGAATAATTAATTATTGATTTATATGATGAGGAAAATATTGATTTTATGTGGATATAGATGGAGAAAATTTTTAATGTGACAATTATTGAAAATTAATATTTTATCTTTTACGATAAAAAATACATTTAAATATATTATTTTAATAATATATTAACTGGTGATATTTTTATAATGAATGTGCGATATGTGAGTATATGAGGAGGAAGAGTATTTTGTGGCATTAAATGATTAACACATGTTTTGTGTGTGTCGGTGGACCCCATTTCTTGATCGAAATTTGATCATAAGATGTACAATCGCTTGCTTGTGGATTTCGGTCAATTTCTGTTTGGAATTTAAAAAAACTTTCTTCTGCAAAGTTGTAGAGAATTGAATTTCCTATAAAAACTCGCAAGATTCGAATTTTCTGATAAAAGGGCTATTTATTATGAATTATTGAAGTTTCGAAGCTCCAAAATAATTAATTTTTGAAGTTTAAAATATTTTTAATATGAAAAACGTTTTTGGTGATTTGAGTGTGGTTCTTGCATGTGTTTTAATTGCTGAATTCAGATGCTTGATGCGTAGGAAGATGTAGAAAAAAATAAATAATATTAATTTATTAAATTTTCTACTTTGGTGTTCTAAGCATTTTCCTATAAATAGGGTGCTTAGGTTATAATTGAAAATCACACCGTAAATCAAGTTTTCTCTCTATATTATCGAGCGTATTTTTGTGAGTATTTAAATATCTTGAGTGTTGTTGCTATACGGTGCAAGTTCGATTCAAATAAGTTATATCAAACATTCCAAAGATCGCTCTTTTTGAGGTAAGGGATAGTAAGGGATTTTAAGGGTTATTATGTTTTTAAGTTTCAAAATTTTTCTGAACCTTCAAAAATTCTAGAAAATTTTGAAATGATATTTTGATGAGTTTTGTAGATTGTGTCTAAAAATGGCGATTTTTGGATGTATAGATTAGGAGTTATGGATTTTATGAGAAAAGACTATTTTAAAAGTAATCGCTTATAACTCCTAGTGATTAACTCCAAAATTAATGAAATTTATATTGGGAGTACATCTATATAATATCAGTATACCGTATTAATTTCAAAATTTTTGGACAAAAGTACAATTTATGATAAATGTTTAAATATTAAATGGTTTTGGCCATGTGAAAATAGTAAATGAATTTTAAAAATTCGAGAAAAATATATATTCAATATGGGACTATATTCTTCTAAATCCTAGAAAATAAATATTTTGGAACTGATTTGGTATTTTTCATGAAAATATTCTAGTTATAAGTAAATGAATTAAATATATTATGTGAAGTAAGAAAATTGGAAAATATGATTTATTGGCTTGAGAATCATATATGAGGTATATGCTGATTTTTTAATGAGGGTTTTGGTTAATGATGATGAAATCTTATGATTTTGGCATTTTTAGATGATTAAATGCATTAATTATTAAAGTGTAAATAATTGGATTAAATTATTTATAAGTTTAAGAAATGATTAAAATATTGTTGTAATATTAATAATATTAGATTATGAGATTTCTAAGTGATTTATAACATTTGGATTAAGGTGTTATAAATATGGATATGAATTTTATTATGAAACTTTATCTTTTCGTGTCGAGGTTACTATGCACGTATACGGTACTATGTACGAATACTGTGTACTATTCACGACAAATTGGTTTTTCTTCTCGACCAAATTATCGTTGATTTATGAATCTTACTCTTGAAATTAAAACCATGTTTTGATTATATTATTTTTATATAACATTCTTATAACCCTAATGATAATATTTCTCTTTGACTTGAGTGTAAAGATGGGTAGATTATTAGTATGATCGTGATCGTAGGTTCTCTTTGGCCGAAGAAGTGCAAAAATTGAATTGTTATTTGGTATGATCATGACCATTGAATTTACAATTGAATATTTTAGCTTAAGTGCAAAGGTGAATTGATCAACATGGTTATAATTATTGTTATATAACTTTTGAAATGATTATGTATTTCTTTGATATATGAATATCTTTGGCTCGTAGTGCAAAGATGACTTGTTGATGAATATCTTAGCACTGTAGAAGCAAAAGATAAATTATTGATGAATATCTTTTGCTCATAATGCAAAGATGACCTGTTGTTGAATATCTTTAGCCTGTAGTGTAAAGATGAACTGTTGATGAATATCTTTGGCCCGTGGTGCAAAGGTGAATTTATTAGTATGATTATGAGCAGAAGGCGTGATTTGGTATAACCATGATATTTGATGTTTCAGGTAAAGACAGGTGAAGAAATTATCTTCGTCCTGGATGAGAAGAGGAATTTAGAATTACAATTATGAGTTATTCACATGATTACGGACATGAACTGTTGATTGATGTTACAGGAATAAAACATTGTTGGTGGACTTTTAACATGGAGAAGATAATAGACTTTATGATCTATTTTACTCTTCTAATGGATTGCTCGTTCTGCTGCAACTATGGTTGAAAAGTTTTATCATCTACCATATTTTCTAAATCTCTGATTTATTACTAACGAAGGCTATTGATAATTTAATTATCTTTAGTCATGATATTCTTTACTGGGCTATTTGTGCTCACCCTTTTGTTTCACAATTCCTTTCAGGTAATAAAAGTGTAGCTGGGTCGAGCGGGGGATAGCGAGGGAATAGAATGGTGGTCTATAGATTTTGAGGGTGAGGTGAATTTAACTTGGAAGGGTGTTTTGCCACTATCATACAAGATGTCTAATGGCATACAACCTCGTGTCATCATAAGACGTGGTTGTGCTCATCAACTTGCTGAGTATATTTACAAGCACTACCTATATAATCTTGGTGTTTGTTTGGAGTATAATACCCAATTAGAGACAGTGGAGATAATGATATGTCAAGAGAAGACTCACCATTGGGAAGAATATGATAGTAATCTTCTCGCGTTTTCTTTGGGGTCTATTAGGTCAACCAAGGATAATTACGTGGCCATATGATATCTACCATAACCTAAAAGCATGGCCTCCCATGTACGAAGGTTTTCTTGAGCACTTCCCAAAGATTCTAATTTCTAAAACAGTTTTTGACTATACCTTTATGTAAGGTGTCATTGTGACGTGCTACAGTTGGTATATATTTGTATCCAAACTCACAGCATAAGTATTGTTATATTTTGCACGATAATTGTCGCAATAAAGTTGTAGTTGTTTTCTGTACCATATATTTGGCGACTCAGAATGGGTTGGATGGAATGGACCTATTTTGGGGTCGTCACATAAGTTATAAACTTATGAAGAAGTAATATGAACTTGTTATGAGTTTATCTTATGAAGTAGTATGAAAGTAAAGAATTTGTATGAATATGTATCATGTATAGATGAATGAAACTATGTATTGAGAACATATAAGGATGATGATTAAAAGACTTTAATTATCATAAGTGATTAACGAAGAAGCTATAAGTAGGTTATACTTTAATAAGTTATAAGCTCATAAAAGAATAAGTCAAAATCCAACATGAAAAATAAGTTGTTGTATTACGTATGTTGAGATGTTAACATAATGAATTGAATTCATTTGAAGTAATGAAAAAATCATAAGTAATGAAGATTTGCCGAAAATTGCACGATTGGACGATAATCGTCGAATTCGTGAAATTCTCGGAATAGAAGTCTAATTTTGTATTTAAACTAGAAAAAGTTGGTTTTCGATGGAGACAAGTCATATTTGGCATTATAGAGTTGTGGACTCGAAAATGACCGAATTCCGACTTAGAATGAAGAAACGAGCATTGAACGTTCACGAACGTTTATCGTTTTCGTTAAAAATGAACCAATATCTGAATTTTTAGCAAATGAAGTCAAATAGATGAAATTCTTACATGAACGCGTAGAGTATGTAATTTGTGAACTGTAGGCTTTTGAACGAGCTAATTCGGACTTATAACGAAGAAGTTATGAGCCCGGGAATTTCGCAAAGTTGAAAAACTGTCCAAACTATCTGGTGCACAGAGCTAGCCGCATGAGCCAAAGACAAAAGCCAAGCCGCCATACGCCATGCAGTGGCCGTGAATAGTCAATGACCTCTTTGGAAAGTGGTACTGCGCAAATGACTCATCGAGTAAGGACTGCATCTGCGGCAGCCAAGTCCGGGACACCTTACTTTAACTTTCATTGTGCAATACGAGATGTAAGCCTATGATCAAGGCAATGAAGACAGGTCCTTGATGAAAGACAGTAAAGAATAAAAATGAGCATAAAGCAAAGGAATGAGATTAATTCAAAGTGAATCTACCTTAAGGAACTTAATGTAACATTGTTAAAACTTTGTTAAACCTTAAGGATAGTTCATTAAGGGTGATGATAATCTATTCAACTATGAATTCAAGTAGAATGACAAGACAAAAATGATAGTAAACAAATCTAATACATGATTAGATTGAAATGAAGGGTAAGATATAGTCGTATACATACTTGATTATATATGACCTAATGTAAGGCATTATGTGATCATGTATTGTAGAGACTTGAAAGACTGAAATATAAAGTAATTATACCGTAGCAGACGCTGAAGGCAAGTATTCTAACCCTTGTTTCAGTTCAATCTGAACAAGCTTTGTAATTCATGTATCCTTACGCATGAATTGATGTATGATGAAGTTAAAGCCAATTCTTCTGGCTAAACTTAATGCATTTGGTGGATTATTGATAATCTATCCATCTGTTATCAAATTTTATTATCTTTTGTCAACTACTCTATATGGTTTTCAAAAGAAGAATGGTTATGATAAACAAATGTTTTGTCGTCATACGACAGGCACGTGAGGTTGCCAAACAATTAAACGTACATACGTTTAATGAATGTAGTTTTGATCAACATAGAGTACAATAGGCTGATCACCTAGAAGTGCTCATAAGTAATACCGAACTTACGGACTTAGTGTTGGGTTGTCCTTTTCAAAGAAAGAATGTAATGATTAAGATCTTGGACCGAAATTGATGTTTTACTGAATATTATTATTGTAAAACATTTTTAAAAGAAAGATGAAGTGCTATTTTGAATCATCAATAGTACTTCATAACTATTGTTCAGTTATTAAAGATATACTATTCTTATGTGTTAAGCATGTTGTTATTGAAATTGTTATACTTGCTGAGCTAGTTATGCTCACTCTTGTTTGAACCATATGAATGAAGCTAAGACTGAACATCCTGAAGGATCGAATAAGGATAAAGGAAAGGCTAAGGCAGATCGTTAATCGGTCTACGTAATAGTATAGGTTTATTGTTGTAATGTATTTTGATATTATGACAAAGAACCTTTGTAATGGGTATAGAACCTGGGAAATATAAATATTACTTTGAATATATAGAAGTCATGTTCGTTCTTTTGAGGCTTTTCAATTGAATGAATGTATGAATGGTAGTATCGTGTAGCACCATATGTCGGGCTGGAAGATACCCGGATTTGGGGGCGTCACAATGCTCCTCTTCTTCTTCTGGCTCCCCCTCAGCATTTGCAAATACAGGCTCATCATCCTTTGGCTCCCCCTCAGATGATGAACCAGCTTCTTCATCTGCTATCTTCTTCTTTGTCTTCTTATCTTGTTTCCTTCTGCTCTCCTTGCCCTTTCTTGAATACATTTTACTCTGCCTCTTTCTATGCCTCTTTTTCTCCCCCTTTTTGTCATTAATCATTTGGGAGAGATGCTTCATGTTGGACATAAGCTGCTCCATTAGATAGGAGGAGTTAGCAACTTTAAACTTGAGTTCTTGTTGGTTAAGCTCAAGTTGCATGGAGAAAGACTGATTCATGTTGTTAATCTTGTTAGAGAGGACTTGGAGTTATTCTTCATTTTCCTTATGTGCTCGTAGTGCATCTGCCTTCTGATCATTTATGACCTTCAGATAGATGTGATCTCTCTCTTTGATTTTAAGAGATACATCAGCCATGGTGTCTTGAAGTCTGTCTTGAGCTGAGTTATCTTTTGTTACTATCAACCTCTTAGACTCTTTAGTGATTAGAGACATCTTCTCAATCAGATCATCAAAAAATTTCATCAACTCCTGCTCCATAGGGATTTGGTCATTTGGTTGGGCAGCCTCTTGTTGAGCACCAGATTGGACTCTACGATTTTCATCCTTGGACAGATTTTCGAAGGTGTTGAGAATCTAAAAAATCGTTGAGTACTAATCGCTATTGGACGATGAAAAAATGTCAGGCAATTGTGCTTGAACAGACGTAGGCTCCTCATTTTAGATTTGAACGCCATCATTGATAGAGTGACCAAACTCTACGATTGTCTCCTTGTCCATAAACCTTCTGCCTTCATAGTCCACTCTACGATCGTAGGGAATATAGTGATTGCCAGCATGTCAGTATACTTTGTAGTGGGGCTGGTCTTTCATCATCATTGTTGCATAGTTCTTCACCTTTAGAAAGTTCTAAGACACCAGTTCTAGGCTTGGAGTTTCTAGAAGTACTTCTTGTGATTATTCCGAGCTTTTCAGTATTCTGCTTCTGTTAATCCTTGCTGGAGAGATGATAGGATAGTTTGTTGATTCTTCTAATTCCTGATTTACATAAATAAAATCTTTCTTTAATTCTTCACTTCTTGAACTTGAATCTTGATGATTCCTTTTATCAGATTCATCAGTTAATTCTTCTTGCTGAATTTCATTACCAGAGCCTTCTTCAGCAACATCTTCCTTGGATTCATCCTCTTCATTACTAGTCCCATCTTCAGCACTTTCTTCCTATGATTCAGATTCATCATCACTTAATTCAATGATTGCAGTAGATTGATCATTTCTCTTCTTAGAGGCAAATTAAGCAAGTAATCTGTAGCTCTTCCTTCTCCTTGGGGGTTCAGCTATGGGAGTGTTAGACTTTTCTTCCTCTTCAGACTCTGAGGCCTTTGAATCATCAGGCAAGCTTCCTAGATTTTCATCATTGGTAGGGGCAGGTGTTTCTTTTTTGAATTCATCATCTTTTGAGCCATCATGAGGGCTTGTTGGAGCATTTATATTTGGAGATTCAGATGGGTCATCTTGTAGCTTCTTTTCATCTTCAGAGTGAGTACTCTGAGAGTTAGTCATAGGACTTGCATATTCTTTTTCTTCATCATCAACCTTGGTCCTTTCTTCCATAGATTCAACTTCTTCTTCATTATTGAACTTGCTCCTTGAGGGTTCAATCTTTGAACTTTTAGTTCCCTTCCCATCTTCAGACTCTTCATGTTCCTCTTTGTTGGATGGACTTTTCTGGGGAACTGGGGCTGGTTTGTTTACCACCTTAGCTTTCTTCCTTGAAGGCTCTTGAAGCAATCTATTGCTTCTTCTTCTTTTTGGGTTTACAACAGTTGATGCTGGTTTTTCTTCTGTTCCTTATTTCTTCTTATCAGTGGAGACATATCTTGACGAAGCCTTTGCATTCTTCACATTCTTAGACTTCTTCTTTGTTGGTGTGGCAGTAATTGATGTAGAGTCATCAGACTCAGAGCTTTCTTCCTCCTTTGCCTTTTTCTTCTTTGCAGATACTTTTCTCGCACGCTTTCGATTTAATGTTAGCCTCCTGTTTTCCTTTGGATTTTTCTTCCAATTTATAAATAGTTGTGGAGACATTACTTTGTGAACATTTAGAGGTTCTCCCTCATCATCCTTAATCTAGCTTCCCAACTTCTTCTTCATCACAATACTTAGCAATCTTCTATAAAATACTTTTGTAAGTGGTTTCTCTGTAGATTTCTTCAACTCAGCCTTTTCTATCCATTTGGAGATTTGATCGAACAGGATGGCTCCAAAATTTATTTGCTTCTTCAGAACTATCGCAGACATAATCTTTAACTACTGATCGAGTATAGTGTTATGTGCAGTATCCTTGCATAGTATACATTTTTCTACTATTTTAGCAAGGAACTCGAATTCCTCAGGAAATTCCTTCTTCTTCATGTCCTTCAGGCTAGGGTTTCTTTGGTACCGCATTAGCCTTTTGCCTTCCTCAATGTCGACTTCATCCAGGTTTATCAGACCTTGATTGGGAAACCCTAGACATTGATTGATGTTTGATGCTCTTATTTTCAGACTTGATCCTTTCACCTTAGTGGTCAGAAACCTAGAATTTGTTGAAGCATTTCAGTAGAACTGCTTTACTAGCTCTGTATAAACCAGAGTGTTGGCCTCCAAGCACTCAGAGAACCCCACTTTCTTTACGAGTTCAAGTATGTCTTTGAACTTCGTCTCTAATTCTTCAAACTTTGTAAATCCTAGTTGAATACCAGTTATAACTTTCCATTCTGCCATTTGAGGAGTTCAAGTTATATGGTATGTGATTCGGAGAGATTTAGCTGAAAGTGATTTGGGCTCTGGAAGTTTGATTGGTTTGGCTTCGAAGGGGATTTTAGGGTTTGAAAAATGGGAGGGAGAGAGGTTCAATAAGCTCTGGTAACTGTTTGCAGATTTTAAATTTATCTTTATGGCAGTTCTTTCTGATTCTGCATACGCTTTGACGTGTCAACTAGCCATTGGTTGCACGATGTCCAGTAATGAGCTGTAACTCCCCGTTAGCTTTTCAGTTAGATGTCTCTTTTAGAAGAGTAGACATTTAATTGACATGGATTGACCGTTGACCTTTCTAGTTCGTAGAGTAGCATGATAAGGCAGTTATGGACTCTACATTTTCCTTTGTTGACTCAACGATCAACACTTGAAAGATGTTGCATTGGATGGTTTTGACATTCTTCTCATTTTGAACCTGCAAGGTTCAACTACTGATGTACTTCATGAAACCTTGGGGACGTTTCTTCAGCAGGACATCTTTCCAACCAGTCTTCGAACTTATCTCCCATAATATGAATGTTTGAGCATTTGTCCTATTCTTCCAAGCTCTTTATAAGTTAAGAGTAGCCTCTTGTAAGACTTCGATCATCGAGTCTATTTCTACAATCGCTGAGGTTATACTGCGATCGGAGAGGTTACATCACGATCATTGAGTTTTCTCAAACTCTACTCTGCGATCGTTGACTTTCTTTATCCTTGAGATGAACTTGATTAAGTAATTCTTCTGGGTTAAGGTAGCTCAGGAAGGGCCAACCTTTTAGAGTGAGCTAAGGGTTAGGTTTGTCCCTGAGGCGTTTTCTAAATGAAATGCTTTAGGAGTAATTTGCACTGATATCTCTTTTGACCTTTTCTGGTGAGGAGGTCCTCTGTCAACTTCAGACAATTGCATTTACTATGATCGTGGTGTCTTCCCGCTTTTACAATACGATCAGATATTTGATTGTAGGCACTCCGTGATTTTGAGTTAGGTGGCTAATGGATTATCAGTAGTACGTTTTGAGACGTTCCTACTGACAATGGATCTTCATCTGGTTCATCAGCCACAAAGTTTTGGGACTCTGTAGCTGGTACATTACCTCATAGAATATTTCAGTGTTGTTATTCCTTAACAGATCACTGCTCCCCCATGGTTGATGCTATTATGACCCATTTTAGATTTCTTTTCAAGATGTCATCTTCAACCTAAAGCTTGGATGGAGAGAAAGTTTATAGGCATTTGAGTTTCCACCTTCAGAGTACTTTCTCTCTTCATCTGTTTAGGTAGATTATGATTTCTTGAGAGAATGTTGTTATAGTTCATAAGAAGGTGCAATCATGATGTACATATTTGTATATGAGGAACCATACCTTTTTACTGTCAGTTTCTTATCAGTCATTTACCTAAGATATACTGAGTTTAGGTATTGATGTGCATAGTTTCTCATTTGCTCCTGACAACTAGTTGCTCCAGTTGACCTTCAATCAATCAGTCGTAGTTTTGAAGATGCAAGCTAAGAGAGTATCACCATCTTTAGTTCTTTGACATCCTTGAGTTCACAAGGTTTACATCCAGCTGCATATTGACCAGACACATGATTGAGAAGTTCTTCTTTCTTCTCTGGATAAGCATTACTTAGCATGTATGGCCTTTTCATCTTTTTAGGCTGGTGGATGTTTGTTTCTTTTTTGTTGATGTCTCTTGAGCTTTCTAGCCTGGTCTTCAGACTACAAGATTGACCGCGAGTAAGGATTGGTCTTGTTGATATGACAATCAAGAACATGGACCAATCTGAGCAGCTTCAGGTGTATATGCACATTTACCTGTACACAATATTTCCAATGTGTAAGCTCATCTGCAAATAGCAAGTGACTTACTACTAAACTAAGTTTAGAAAAATGTTTGTGCCTAGGATCAGACTCAAAGCTATTAGCTTTTGAATGTAGCATGAGAACCTGCTCTGATACCAATTGTTAGTTCCCAGTAGGCACAATAGATCTAGAAGGGGGGTTGAATAGATCCTTGTAATTTCAAATACTTATTCTCGTTTATTTTGTACTGCTAATAATTTAGCATATGACAAACATAAGAATCTTTTCAAGCACAGTGGAGTAAGTAAAAGATCCACTTCATTGATATATTCATAATCATACATACATTATTCGTAGAGTTAGTTCAGTGGTAAGCAGTTAAAACATACATATCAGTTATAGCAGTTAATGTACATAATGTAAATGACATAAAGTAAAAGACACAAGGGATTTTAAGTGGTTCAGAGACTCAAGCTCCTAATCCACTCTTCTGCTTTCAACTAGCAGGATTTCCACGAAGGAAGGGCAACACCCTGAATGACTAAGATTCCTTCAAGGCCAGCAGCCTTGGGACTTCAGTTCACTAAGAACTCTTCAAGGCCAGCAGCCTTGGAACTTCTCTAGTTCCCTAGGAACTCTTCAAGCCCAGCAGGCTTGGAAACTTCATTTAGTCCCTCCGGACAAGGACCCCTCAGGCCCTGGCTTCTTGTTGTTGTATTTGTTGATGTTGTTGGTCCTGAGCTGCTAAGATGTCATTAAGCTCTGAACATCTTTTGTACTTAGCAGCTTAGTTTGGTCCTCTTTGCATTCTACTTTGAGTCTGGACCACATCTTCTTTGGTGCAGCTGATCTTTATTCTTTTTTGCTCATCTTTATCTGATGTCAGTTGTGCACCATCACCATCTGGATTTGTTAAGTCCCTGAGCTTTTGGTCTTCGTCTGGCACTTAAAAATCCCTGAACCCTTCTCGAATGTTTTGCAGACATGGTTCTGCAGTTGTTCAGTTTCAGCTTTAGGTTCATGGTGATTCGTAGAGTGGCTCTCCTGATCTTCTTTGTACTCTGACACTTTTCTAAATGCTATCTCTTTGGCCTTCTCGGCTCTCAGCTTGGCTGCCATCTTCAATGGTATTCTCATCTTTGTTGAGTGAAGCTCTGATCCGTTTAAGTCCTTCTTCAAAGCTGCTTCACTTCCACCTTGGTAGTCTCAGTATCACTGAGACTTGTTCTATTGATCTTTGGTGGAACTCATAGAGTCAACAATAGCATTCAACAACTCAACAATTCTGCAACATAGTAGTCATCAACAACTTTTGATCTTTGAAGCTCTGTTGATTTATACTACTTCTCAATCTTCCCGTTGGAAGGTATCCATTGAAAACTATTCAAATGGCTTCACAGATCTCGAGTTATTTGGTGCAGACTGCAGATGTGACGTGACATCTTTTTCTGACTTTCTGACACTACAGTCTACTGTTTCACCTACCCCGTCAGATATGTTACTTTGATGTCTCGGGCAGGTCGACGACTTTATTTTCCCCTTCTGATTTCTTGATCAGAGGTTGTCCTTGCATCGATGCTCTTAATAAGCTTTTGTCCGAATGCCAACCTTCAGTTTGAACCGTTGTCAATGCTTCAATCCTCAGTTGTTCGAACTCTACGATTCTGATGCATTTCTTCTTGGACCTAATCGTAGTGTCTTATTGACTGATGTTTATTGACATGTAGAGTCAACACTACGATCTTGAAGAGTGTTCACTTGATCTCTAGTGAAGAACAACTCTTCCTTCTTTCGTCTTGATGCTTCAACACTTACATTTTGCCTCAACTGTTCTCGATCATCGATAGCTTGACTCGCTGCTACGGCCCTTCCGAATAACAAGACACTTGATTTGTGGCGTGTCCATTTCGCTTTCTCCTTGTGATCTCCCGTTCACTTATCATCAATGGATGGTGACCCAATGCTTAATCACTTTAGCCTTGTTCTTGAGGCGGCATCAAAGTATCTTTGTGTATACTCCATCAGTTCCTTCTTCGTTTGGCAAACACTACGATCCTGGTTACTTCTAAGATTGTTGTCATCTTTCCACTTGACAGCTACTGCATATGCTGACTTTCCTCAGTCAGCTAATGAAGTCTTCTTATGATCATTTTGTGGAAGACTTCATCTTGAATGGCTTCACAACTCAATCTGGATGCTTATTGGGTTGATGCTTAGATCTTCTATTAGCTTGCATGCCATTCGTTGAGTGCTCTCTGGCTTCCTTTAGGTGAGATGTATCTTTGCATTATCAACCAGAGGCTTCATTCCTTTGGATATTCTGGGAGTGCTCAACTATTGATAATCGTGTTTGCTCTACGATTCTTCCTTGGCATTGTGAGCACATCTATTAAGGTCTTAGCTCTACACTCTACGATTCAGCTTTGGCTGTGCAGACACTACAACTTTGAGATCAGATCTTGACACTACGATTTATATCGTTGTGCTTGTTGTCTTCATCTGATCTTGCTCGACTAAGATCTCTGACTTTGATATGATCAGTAGACTCTACGACTCTGAGTGTAGTCTACGATTCTTGACTTGGCTTTGACATTAGTAGACTCTACGACTCCGAGTGTAGTCTACGATTCTTGACTTAACCCGGCGGTTGCAGCTCGCTTCTACTTACCAGAGGCGTAGTGTCTCTACAATTCTGAACATGACTTCCTCAGCAGACTACGGCTCCGAGGAAGCTTTTCTCGACACACTATGATCCTTCCTCGTCTCTCCTGGCAGTCTACGAACTCCGAGATCTATTATCTTGTAGACTACGATTCTGTCTCGATAGCTCTCGAGTTATCCTTGACTCTCTTGGCAGAATACGATTTTTGGTGCAGTGCTCGACGATCAGACAAGCCTATCTATTACATCATTTGATCAACCTAACATGCTTGATCTATCTATGTTTATAGTCCTTGTACATCATTTCTTTTTAAGGACTTTACAGAGCTGTTTTGCTTATGTAGGATCAACCAAACATGTTTGATCAATTCATTCTAAGTCCTTGTACATATGTTTCTATAATCTATCCAAGGACTTTACAGCTTTTCTTAATGCAAGCATACTTGCATATTCATTCATATGTATATCATAATCAAATCATATGTAAATAGGAATATGCTTGTTCCTAACACTATGTATTCCTGTATTTATAACTCCATCAACTTTTTATCATCTCTGCACCAGGTTACATGGTACATGAGTGATAAATAAAAATATATTTTGATATTTCAAATCATTATCGTCTAGCTGAAACAAGTAGCATAGACTATTCTTTAAACCGTTCCAAAAATCTTTACGAATATATATATATATATATCTCAAAAGCACATAGTGTGTATTTAGCTTGATGTCAAAATTTCGAAGTCTAGCATAGCTAGGAGTTTTGGGAAACTTATGTCTCCACTAATAATCATTTGCTTAAACAGTCTATCTATTCCTATTATCCTCAATACTTCATTCACACATGACTATTCCCAGTTCGTCAAACCACACTCACAAGTT
Source organism: Panax quinquefolius (assembly GCA_020205615.1). Lineage (NCBI taxonomy): Eukaryota > Viridiplantae > Streptophyta > Magnoliopsida > Apiales > Araliaceae > Panax > Panax quinquefolius. The sequence goes on from CM035163.1 coordinate 54,980,024, forward strand.
TAGGAACTTTCCATAATCATATGAGTTTAAGAACTTATCCTAGTTACACCTTTGACGTCCATTCGTTGAGGGGTTCATAAACATTTCATATAATCATGAGTCATGAACGTACCATAAGTATGAGTTTTAAGAACTCGTACTTAACCTTATATTCTCTATCTACAACCTATCTATCTGTTATACACATGAGAAAGGAATCACCCTCTTAACATGCATATAGCAAATAGCGCGACACAGACATTTCAATGATTATCAGTGCCAGAAACTAAGTGGTTGTTACACCAAGTACAATTCAACTCCCATACGAAAAATCATACAACTTAGCTACTGACATGAGTCCTCAATTGAAATCCCCACCTAATCTTAACTCCCTTCTCAATACGAATTTCATTTAATCCATATTCATAATCCTTTCCTGAATCTGTACCAATTCATAGTACAACTGACACACAACAATCTTTGCTGTAACTTTTCAATCATTAGCTTGATGTTTCTCCCTGTTATCACCTTATCAGATCACGGGGTGATATCATCGTATATATTACGATTCATTTCTATATCTTGATCGTTTTATTTTACGATCTCTTATCCCTGCACTTTTAATCTTTTACACTCGATCTATTCATCACTACTGTTCAACTTTATTTTCAGAGTTAGGGAACTCTGTATCTTTACAACTTGCCGAGATTCGTCTTTGAATCTTACTGACCAACTAACTCTATGTGAGTTAGATCTTATCCTAATCACTACGGTTATTGGTCTCAGGTATTCCTACCTAAGGTTCATAACCAACAGCTTTGATACCAACTGTGATAGCCCCAAATCCGGGTCCCAAATCACCACGGATCTGGTACAATCATTCTATAACTATTGCGGAAGATATAAACATAAATTGTTTATACATTAAACTTTACACACTATTCCCCAAGGTCGAGTAGCCTTAACTTATACACAATTCATAACTTGTCTAACATATAACATTATTATCATACAACACTATTACAAATCTAGTTGCACACATTAACTTAAAGCTGGAACTGTCTTTAACCTTTCCTTGTATCTGACGTTTTTGCCTTAATCTGCAATGTTATCATGATATAGCAAGGGTGAGAATATGTTTGCCCAGCAAGTATAAATTTATCTGTGGATATATCATGATGGAAAGAGTTTGAATAATAAGCTGGCTATAATTCAACAATATAGTTATGAATTAGCACAAATAAACTTACATAGCTAAAGAACCTTTAACATGAACATATATATACATGATATATATAATTTATTTATTATATTCATTAAATAAATCAATTACCATTAATATTAATTTATTAATGAAATTCATCACAAAATATCAAAAGTTATTAAAATAACTTAAAATATTTTCTTATACCATAATATAATTTTTCATGATTTTTCAAGTATTAAAATAATTTTTAAATAATTTATTTAATATTATAATTAAATAAATTAAATACCATTTATATTCCAAAAATATTAAATATTTATGAAATATACTCTAAATAATTAAAAACTAATTTTTGGACTTTAAAATAATTTTTGGGAATTTATTTTTTATTTTTAATAATTAAAAACCATTTTTTCTGATTTTTAAATAAAATAATTATTTTTAGAAATTATCTGTCACTAAAGGGCCCTATAGCGACGAAACTGTCACCATAGGTGTTCTTGAGTGTTCTTGAGCATTTTCCAGAATTCTTGTCAGCCACTAAGTGGGCATGTTTGACCATTGATAGATCTTTGGTCATTCTGTTTCTGGACTTCCTAAAGTGTTAGGATTATAGTAGTTATGTAGCACTACAACCTACAGCAACTTTCATGTCTATAACATAACACAACAGAGAGATAAAGACCTGCAAATATCTTGTCAGACATGTTCTTCATTTTCTGGGTTACCCAGAAATGAAGAACAACCATGGTAGCTACTTTTCGATCCTTGTAACATGCATTCTGAACTTGTTATGTGTGATATTAAGGTTCAAATATGTAGTGGAGATGTCAGTGAACAACTCTATATCATCATATCAGTCTAAAAACAACATCAAACGAAAATTTAGGCCGGTCAAAGTGCATGCCAGGAACTGTTCTTGAACATTTTTGGGTTTTCCAGAAATGTTCTTGAACAGTTTGGTCAACGGTTGTTTGACCACGAATTTCTATGATTCTGTTACGGATTTGAGTGATCTAAAGGCATATATGTGTAGTTAATATACTCCTCTAGAATAACAACCTAATAACATGACCAAACTAACAAAACATAACAAGATCTAGCACCTGCAAAACGTTGTCAGACAACTACTGGGTTTCTGGGCAATTTCTGGGTTGCCCAGAAACCCTTTTTTGTGCTTGATCAATGCAGTTTGACTACATATAAAAAGAGATCTAGACATGATCCAACCCTGATTCAAGTCCAAAACATAAAACACACAAAACATCTAACACAGAAGAATCTAGAGGCTCTGGCATTTGCTTGTCAGACGACTCATGAAGGTTCAAGAATAGTTTCTAAAAAATTGATTTTTGTACATCTACATGATATGGATCCAAGTTTTAGCAACCCAGATTATCAAATGACACCCTCTAACATAACTTTAACCAATAAACAACAACATATAACATTAGATCATAAGATTTTGAAGATTAGGGTTTATACCACTTTCTAACTTTGATTCTTGATTTCTGTCCTTGGATCCTGTTCTTGGCTTGCTACCTGATGTTCATGGCTTAACTTCTCTCTCTTTCATTCTAAATTTTCGAAATTGATGAGAGAGAATGGCTTGGTTAGTATGAGAAGTAAAGTAAGATTTTCTTTACTTTAAATCTTTGATCTATTTGATTTAATGTATCTAGTTGTCAATTGATGGTTGATATTTGACACATATCTAGGGCTAGGGCTAGGGTGGTTTACCAACTCAACTAGGACATAACTTACAAGTTAGCTAATAAAGAATGAAAAAGGGCAAAATGGTCATTGGATTTCCAATTTTAATTCTAAAGTTGTCATTTGATCCAACCGTTAGGGTTTAACCCTTATGGTTTGACCCTTAAAGTTTAACCCTTAGGGTTAAAACGTAAGGTTTCCATAATTCAATTTTCTAGAATTTCCAGATTAGGGTTTTCAAAATATAAAATTAACATTTTAAAATTATAATTATGATTCTATAATTATATTAAAATTTTCAAATCATAATTCAAGCTTGCTAATTAGGATTAATTTATCCTAATTAAAATTGCTAATTTAGCAATTAGGTTCTTAATTGTACATTAGGGTTTCTAGTTGAACAATTAGGGTTTTAAATTTTGCAATTAGGGTTTTCTAATTAATTAAGCTTTACCCTAATTAATATTATAATTAATACACTTAAGCCATTAAGTTCCCCATTGAGGGTTTCATATTCCGAATTAGGGTTTCAAATTCTCGGAACTGAAATTAGGGTTTTCAGAACCGACTTTTACTGTTTCTTATAAATCGTAAGAATTTTCTAACTGAAGTTGACGTTCTAAATATATACTTAGGGTTTGTCACAGATGTAAGACCCCGAAATTTTTTTAAATAAAAAGGAATTTCCTTTATTTATTATTTTGAAATAGTAAGGGTTAATTTGATTAATGTGGATAGTTAAGGGTTAAATACGCAAATATTTCAAAATAAGCAAGTGGTTATAAAATATTCATTTCGCTTGGGAATATTCGTTTGGTCGTGGAATATTCGATCTTGTCTGGGAATAATATTAAATGCAACGGCAAGTGACCATGTGTGGGCCCCATAACTGAAAAGCGATTGGATGAGGAAAAGCGACAAAGTTTGGGTGGTTATAAATAACTGGCGTAGTTGTTACCGTTAAGATCATTGGAATACCGGTGGTTAAAATACGATGAATACGTGGTTGACAAAGTAGCACACCAGTATTACGCAGTATTGTTGAATTATTGATCCTTACGTAAGATGGCACTACTCAATAATTTTCACAAGAGTTCTTGCTCAATATTTTATTTTATTGATTCAATAATTGATGCGTTGATATTTTATATTATTGTTGTTCAATAATTGTCACTGCACAGTATTTCCCATTATCAGATCAATAATTCATATTATTTGAATAATTTTATTAGATAACATTATTGGCAATGTCTAGAAAGTTCTGTCTAAGGAGAGGTTTGGTCACCTAATTGCGCGCCAGTAAAGAGAGATCCTTATTGAAAGCCCTCTTTCACGGGAGCAACACTGGTCATCATAAATGTGATTCGTAATATTATTTGTGAATAATTAATTATTGATTCATATGATAAGGAAATATTTATTTTATATGAATATAAATGATGGATTTATTTATATGGTTATTAATGAAGGAATTAATGTTGAGGTGTTTTATCAGTATTTTATCGGATTGGAGGTATTAAAAATTAAATCGAGGGGTTTTTGAGATATATTATGGGGTTATAATTTTTAATCCGACCGTTGGATTGTGGTAATTTTTGGGTATGTTATACATACATAAGTTGAGTATATGTCCACAAATTTTGAACCGTTAAAAATTCACGAATGATTTGTTGTGAATTTTAAGAGGTGTCCGATTCTAAATCGTGGTTATAATTGATTTTGGTGGAAAATTCTAGAATTGAGTGGGCCCCACTTGTGGTTGGTGAAGAAATGTGCTGAATTTATTTCAAATGTGGTGGGTGGCAATAGTAGCGAGTAAAGCCATCGTGTAGCGTGTCAAGTCCGCCTTGGGCTAACATTTTCCTATAAATAGAGGGCTAAGTTAGAATTGAAAATCACACCGTAAACAAAGTTTTCTCTCTTCTCTCTATATTATCGAGCGTATTTTGTGAGTATTTAGATACTTTGAGAGAGTCTTTATTCAAAGATAAGTTTCATTCAAAGATCACTTCCGAGCCTTTCCTTCCAAATCTCGATTCTTTGAGGTAAGGGATGTTATTTTCTTCTCAAATGATATTAATTCTTCAATATCATTATGCTGAAATATTGGTTGTGAAAGTAGTATGCACACAAGCCAATCATGTTTGATGATAAAGCATATACTTTGTAACAATCTTATTCATTTATTAATAAAAAGGTATTAATTTATTAAAGGCTTTTATTATCTACATGATCTTTGTTTTATAATATGTGATAAACCCATAGTTTTAAGCAATGCTTTTAGAATAATGATGATGATCATTCTAATGAGATCTAAATTCTTAGAAAGCTTAAAACTAAAATAGTTCCCAATCATTGGATTACTAAATTGGGGATTAGTGAATCCGGATAGATTGGTACATACGTTGCTTGCTCATTGGATGAGGATGATTGATCTCATGATCATTTGTGTGGAGACACTAAAGCAAGTATGTAGGTACTTATTAGAGAATAAGTTCATCGAACGTGGCTCGCTAAGGAATACCTAATGGAGTTTTATTTGCTGTCAATAGGAATTCAGTAGTGATAGTAGTACAAGTGATCCTTGGACTTGAGATCATCATAGTATCTTGTGTATGATGAGTTATACTTTGACTTATTCCTTAAGACCCTTAGGGTATATCAAAGGTATGCTTGGGTATAATAAGTTGTACATGGAGATAATGTATGATCAATAAAGAATCTACCACTTAATAAAAAGAAGAGAAATGTCCTATGTGATTCGATAAATGACAACCCAAAGAGTCCTTGGTTTAAGCAGTAATGAAATTAGAAAGGAGTTTCTAATTTGCATTATTTGAGTGTGCATTTAAGGATCGAAATACATATAATTAAATAAAATAAGACTTGACAAAGAATTCCATGTCTTATATTTAATTGGGACATTGTATGGTGGAAGGATTGAATTATACGGTAACTATTTACTCAAAGGTTCTTTTATGATTAATGTTGAAATCTATATTATCCGGAAAGTCGTTGATCGCAGGGAGGCTTATCCCTATTGTAGAATAAATATTATTTATTTAAATAAATTAATTATTTAATTTATTTATTTAAATAAGATTAGAATTGTTCTAATTGATTTATTCACAAATAGGTTTAATATGGAGAACCTAAAGGGTCACACCATAAAAGGAAGAATAATTATTTAAGAAGTTAATGGCATAATCGTAATAATATGTTAAGTATATTTAATTTAATCTATAGTGATAGAATAAATTAAATAGCTTAATATTTATTATTTAATATTTTAAAATATTAAATATAAATTAATAAGAGGAGTCTTATTAATATTATTACAATTATTATTATTTTAATTTCTAAAAGAGTTTAGGAATTAATTTAATATAAGTACTCTCATTTATTCCTAATTGGATTAGGAAGGAAAATTAATTAAAGGAGTTTAATTAATTATCCCTAATAAGATTAGGGAGCTTAATTAATTAAAAGAATTAATTAATTAAAACCCAATTCATTAATTGTTAAGGTGGGTTGCCCACGTCTATAAATAAGAGGAGTCTTATTATGGGTGTGATGGGTTGTTGATTTTTCAACATACGTAATAATTCCAATTGTTGGGAGAGTACACCCTTTCTATAGAGATAGAAAAACTAGGGTTTAGCCAACCACCCTTCATCTTGAATTTTATTCTTCCTGGTGGATCACCTCACAGAGGCCAAACGCTTGGGTGGCTAACGTTGATCAAAGGAAGGAACCAAACCCGGTGGATTCAAGTTGAACGAAAAAGATTGGAGGTGAACTTGTACACGAGGAAGCTCGATCTTCAAGGGTATGATTCTTATTCATCTTTTTCGCTTAATTAATAATTATGCATAAAGGATGATCCGGGTATATGGTTTGTAAATTTTTAAACTCGATTTTTACACGCTTCGCATTAATTTTGCAATTTGATGCGTTATGAATATTACAAACCTAACAAAAGTTGGTACTTTTATCAAATTTGGAACTTTTTCATGTCGTGGTTACTATTCATGAGTTACTATTCACGAGTTACTATTCATGAGTTACTATTCACGAGTTACTATTCACGAGTACTATTCATGAAGCGTGAAGATGTTTTTTGTGGAATTTCTATCTTTGGGTGTTTGAGTTACTATTCACGATACTTAAGACTATTCACGATACTCTGACACTATTCACTTAATACAAGACTATTCTAAAAATGAAAATTTTTCTTTTTCGTCCAAAATATCTATTCGGATACTAGCTTTGATTGTATCCATGTTTTGATCATTCTTGAATTTTACACCACTATGATTATTTTGAGGTATTTTTGGACGTGGATAAAACCAAGTATGAATCCTTAATCCTTAATCCTTGTCATTTTGTTTCAATTGGATTCGTTCTTTAAAATATTTTCATCATCCTCGCCTTAAATGATGATATTGTTGAATATCTTTTGGCTGTGTAGTGCAAAGATGAATGATTTCTCAAGAATATCTTTGGCCCTGTAGTGCAAAGATGAGCGGTGTTTAAATGAACACGACCGATCGATGAATATCTTTGGCCTTTAGTGCAAAGATGAACAGTGTTGAGATGATGAACATGACCGATTGATGAATATCTTTGGCCTTTAGTGCAAAGATGAGCAGTGTTGAGATGAACATGACCGATTGATGAATATCTTTGGCTCAGTAGTGCAAAGATGAATATTTGATTTGAGATGAATATTGATTGATGTTACTGAGGATAAAATATTGATGATGGATCGTTAAATTCATAGATTATAGTAGATTTCATTCTCTACGTAACTCTTCTATGAATTATTATTTCACCATGAATATTGATCTCGAAATTTGTTGCCTATCAGATTCATCGATTTTTCCTTGTTGGAGACTAACGATAATTTGTTGTATATTATCTTAGTCATAGTATTTTTTCTTGGGCTAGTTGAGCTCACACCTTTTTCTTGTTATTCCATTTTTTTCTTCTCGGGAGGCGAGAATGTAGCGAGTACTAGTCGGGGTATGGAATGAAGGTTCTAGAGAGAGTTGTTTAGTAGTCCTCACCATTTTTGTAAAATAATGTATCAATAAATGTGATGGGGATTTATTTGAGTATAGATATTGTCTAAAAGATAATATTTGTATTTAAACTCACAGTTTTACTGTTGTAATAATAAAGTTGTAGTTGTTTCTGTACCATGTATTTGGCGACTCAGAATGGGTGTGGTGTATACCTATTTTGGGGGCGTCACAACAGATATAATTTATCTGGTCAACCCGTGACCCTTATCCACATTCTGTACACATATAATACCATATACATAGACCATATACACATATACACTTAATCCTGAATAATTCACCAAAATCCTTCACAGAATTTTGAAATCCCCAAAATTTCTTCCCAAAAATATCAAACGCATACACTTATTTTCTGTCTAGGTCTATTATTTGACCTTAAATCCATCATTTAAGATTTTGATAAATTGTCTAATTTCTCGGGTTGTCACAAAACTGTTAATTAGTGGTACAGGCACTACACCAAAAATGGCCTCTAGTGAAGGGCAAATCCTTCACAAGACATATTATATCACTCACAAGTGATTTAATACGAAGAACTATTTCCTTTACACGATTGCTCGCATTAGACCTCGCAATTGGGTATCATTCGCTAAGTAGTAACAAAATATTTTTTGTGAAGGATATATTGTGAATAACATTTTTATTCATAAATTGTATTTGGTAATGGAATATTGTTATTTAGTGAAAGATTGGATTCCTTCACAAATAATATTTTAAGAAGGACTATTCAAAATTAGAGAATAACTTTATTCCCTCACAGATAATATATTATGAAGAACAAATTTATTTAACGAGAGAAAATTGTCCTTCACTAATTATAAATTGAGAATGCATCTTCAAATTAGTGAGGGAAATAATCCTTCATTGATGACTAACTAATGAACTAAAAAAGATTTTAGTGATGGAAGTAATCCTTCATTAATGTCCATTTTAAAGTAAAATCCTTCACAAATTAAAATTTGTAAATAAAAAAATTAATGGAAAAATAACCAAAATTCATTGCAAATTATAATTAATTTTCAAATTAGTGATTTCATATTTTTTTATTATTATTATTATTATTATTATTATTATTATTATTATTATTATTATTATTATTATTAATTACTATAATATATATTAAATTTAGTATTTCAAGCTCTTATAAATGCTATACTTTTTTTTACTAAATTTAAATTGTATTAAAAAAAGAGAAAATGTACAAATTTCAAGGGGCATGCCCCATACCAAATATACCATAACCATCATAGGTCATACCCTATGATAGGAAAAGTATACCAGATGCACAAGGTTAAACATCATGCATGATACAAAGAAGCACAAGGCAAGACTAAACATCATAGACCCATGAGCAAATACAAAAGGAGACAAAGAAATTTAAAACTAAGAGGATGCTTGACACCGACAACAAAGAGATGGGACGTAAAAGCCAAAGAATCCAAATCCAAAGAACAAAATCAAAGAAAGCAAATTGAGATAACTTCACACAATCAAACAAATAAGCACACAACAACGATACAACAAAGATAACAGAGACAATGCACTAACGAGAGACAAATCCACTTAAATTTAGGACATAATATCTGCAACTAGGTAACTGCATTCAATAAAATGGAGACAGACAAATCTGTCAATAGATGTTAGTTACATGTATACAGTATATGTGCGCGATGTGTACCTAATCCATGTAAGAAAGAGCCAAAATGCTATTTGACCTAGTTGCATGGGGACACTTAATTATTATGACTAGTATTAAACTAGTTGCAACATTCCTTCCCAAATCACTAACTTGATACTTACGCCCTAACATACAAACACTCCCATGAAGGAAGAGAAAAAGGTCCTACAATAATTTCTTTGAACACACTCAATAAAAAAAGATTTATTCTTCCCCGATTCTTTTTTTCTTCACCTAAACATTAGGTAACTCCAATATCACTATATCAGTGAGGAATTGGTTATAAGAAACACCCAGATTGAAATACCTAAATATTGTAGTCCTTTACAGTCCTCAAGATGTTATAGATGAGGCCCTTTTGATAAACGCATTGTATTTGAAGCAAAGTATGAGTTGGACTCATATAATTATCTACTGTGATAGTAGCCTTCTTAACTTTCATCATATCAGTGCTAAGAGCTTGTGAGCAGGGTTCATTGTCAGATAGCTCACAACTAAATAATTCTTCGCAAACTGCTTTTGAAAGAGAAGAGAACCCTCACGACTTTCATATTCGAGCCCCGCCAAATTTGAAATTCAGAATCGATACAATCGTCTCCTATTTCGTGGATCGAGATGTTTTTGACGTGTCATCTTGTCTCTTTTGAGTGTAAAAAGAGTCCTCGAAATGATACAGAATAGATTTTAGAGGTTATCCGAACCGGATATAGGCGCCCAACAAATAACAGGACTCTCACTAATGATAACATCAACTAAATTTTATAGATGGGTATCTTTCAATCAAGTAAGAAATTCATAAGAAAGGGATGTTCTAAACCACATTTCATAAAAAGAGAAATGCCAAATAAGCGTGTATCAACTACATAACAAAAGAGCACGAGCAGGTCATTTATTCTATACACTATATCCAACTGTTTCAAACAAGGCCACATAATTTTAAATACAAATATACTATTTGCCTTCTGTGCTTCTGTAGTCAGTAACATGTTTGCGCATATTAAATTGAACAAAGTGCTACTCCATGAGTTGTATGATTATCATTCTATGTCAATGTGATTCATAATCAAAAATTTATATTCTACCATCTACTCACTACTCCAAGAATTTCATATCATGGTCACTTGGATATCATCATCCTAATTCATGAAGACATCTATGTCAAAACTTTTACATCAGGCACACATCTAGCGAGAACATTGAGAAATAGTAAACACATAATTCTTGTTATTAAACCTATGATATAACTTTAATTATTATTTTATAAGCTAGTTCGGTTACAATATGTATAAGGCACTAGATAAAATAATACTGTAATTCTAAATAAAGTTTGTCAGTCACTAAAATGAGCATTAGGTCAATATCTAAGTAAAAAATGATGTCACTTGGGTGAAATTTATATACCAAAATTAAATCAAGGGAATCAATTAATCCCTACTTTAAGAGAAGCTCGATTTGGATGGAAAAGTATTGACAAACTACAGAGCAACAAAGTATAACAAGGGTGTTAGTACCCAAAGGGGAAAGTGCATACCAAACGAAAAAAAAAATCTAACTATATAATCCAAACAGACAACTTATGGCAAGAATCAAGTGTCATTATTTGAACCTCAGCCGCTTAGCAAGAGTCTGTTTCAAATAAATCATTAAGCATTTAACACAATATAGTTCTCCGCATTTGATAAGGCATCCAAAAAAATATAGTGAACTGTATGTACTTCTACTAAATAAGCAAATGTCTAGAAGTAAGGTGGAAGGCTGGAAGCTCACTTGATGGAAGCAAAAGGGCTGTCACCGACTTGGAAGAAAGCTGAGGTTTTGCTGGAACACGTGCTTCTCGTAAAGTAGTCAGTTTACAAATATGGTTCTGATACTTCGCCAGCAAATTTAGATTATTTATTAATTTTGCCCCATAAATTCTGCTTTGCTTTCCTGTATTGTTAAGTTCTTGAACAAAAATGAGATGTACAATTGTCTTCAATCGGCTAAACAAAAATGAAGTACGCTTTTAGCATGTTTACTACTCTTAAAACGGTTGTGAGTCTTACATGTGTATTTCTTAAATTTATAATTACTTTTGTTTCTTCCAATAAATTTGTAATCTGTACAGCTATTTTTTTATAGTATAAATAGCTTCTTTTATTTGTTGGGGAAGCCACATAAGTTTGTTGGGATATACACTTAGCATCAGAGAGAGGGAGAAAAAGGTGAATAATGGAGTTAAATCAAAGTGAGAGACATAAAATATTATGGGGCATAGATTTGAGGAGCGAAGTAAATAAGAGGCAAACTAACCTTTTGGGGTACAGTATCATAAACATCAAAAGTAATGTCTGAAATCAAAAGGACACCAGAAAGCATAAATCTGAATTATTCAAAATCACAAGAAACAAATGTAGTCAAATGTCAGTTTGCAGAACAGATAAAGTAAATTTCACTCACTTTACAACTGAATATACAGGATTAAATCGCAACGGATTGAGATAGGTCTGCCACAGTAAACAAATAATGTGATGCCCCCAAATTCGGGTATCTTCGAACCCGACAGATGGTGCTACACGGAACTAACATTCAAACATACATTCAATTGAAATTACTCAAAAGAGTGAAATATCTTATTTATATTCTAAAACAATATTCCCTTTCCCAAGTTCTTATAACCATTAAATATGTTTCTTATCATAATATCAAATAATTACAACATTAAACCTATACTATTACACATACTGATCATTGGTCTGCCTTAGCCTTTCCTTTATCTTTATTTGATCCTTCAGGTCGTTCAATCTTAGCTGCATTATTATGGTTCAAACAAGAGTGACCATGACTAGCTCAGCAAGTATGACAATTTTATTAACAACATGCTTGAATCATACAAATCGTATATCTTCTATAACTGAATCAATAGTTATGAAGTACTACAGAAAAATCAAAATAGCACTTCTTTTCCTTTTAAAACATTTCACAAAGAACCACGTTCATTAAACATCAATTTTGGGTCCAAGACCTTGAGCATTTCGTTCTTTCTTTGAAAAGGACAACCCGGCACTAAGTCCATAAGTCCGGTATTACTTACGAGCACGTCTAGGTGATCAGCCTATAGTACTCTATGTTGTACAACACTTCTTAATTAAATGTATTTACGTTTAAGTTTTGGCAACCTCACGTGGCTGTCATTTTAACGAAAAAATATTTGTTTATTCATACTCAATCTTTCTTTGAAATTAATACCAAAATAGTTTGGCAAAAGATAGCAACTTTGATAACATTTCGATAGATAATAAGAAATCCAATTAATACATTAAGTCTAGTCGAAGGAATTAGCTTCAACTTCATCATACATTAACTCATGCGTAAGAGACATGAATCACAAAACTTGTCCAGAATGAACATAGAAAAGGGTTAGAACACTTTCCTTCAGCGTCTTCTACAGATTAAATACTTTTCCTTTTGAGTCTTTAAGGATTTCTACAATACATAACCATGTAACATACCACATTAGGTCATAATCAATCATGTATGGTTCCTAACATATCTTACCCTTCTTCTCAATCTAATCGTTCATTAGATTATTTAATGTTCAATACGATTTAATGTATTACATTGTGTTTACGTTTAAGTAATCTTTCGTTAACCTTTAGTTATAATTCTTAAGGTTATTAACATCTTTAATGATGTTACTTTAGGTGTATTAATTATATAATTCACCATCAATCAATTATTATACTCTTTATATTCAAAAACTTTCTTTACTAGCAACCTTCTAGTGATGGCGATGCGGTGCCAGCTTCCTTATATAAGTCTCGTAATGCTGGCCATGAGTCTCCGATGTGTTGTGCGGATTCTAGCATCGCTGTGATTACCACTTTCAATACAAATGGCGACCTTGTGGCGCCCATTCTCCGATGGGTTATGGGCACGACTCGGTCTTTGCGCGTGACTACTGTGCACCAGATAACTTTGACAGTTTGTTTACTTAGTGAGATTCCCTGACTCATAAATTGTTCATTTTCAGTCCGAATTGGCTCGTTCAAAAGCCATTAGCTCACAAATCATATGAACTAAGTGTTCATATAAGAATTTTATATTTTCGAATCCGTTAACACGGAATTCACAGTTTAAGTTCATTATTACGAAAATAATAAACATTCGTGAACGTTCATAGCTCGTTTCTTCGTTCTAAGTCAAAATTTAACCATTTTAGAGTGTGCAACTTTAAAATGCAAACTTAGACTATTCTCCATCGAAAACAAATGTTTTCGAGTTCAATGTTAACTTTTGACTTCCATTCCGAGAATTTTATGATTTCGACGATTATCGTCTAATCTCGTAAATTTCGCCATCGTTACTTAAGATTTTTACACATTTCCAAATGGATTCATTCCATTATCACAACATAGACTATGTAAGTCTACAAACGATGGTTTTAAACTTATCCATCAACAACAATATTACAATTCTTCAATGTCTATCAATGGATTATAACTTTTATACTTATGATTCCACTTACACATGGATTATTAAAGTTTACATCCATTAATAACAATCCTTATTGTGGCACCCCCAAATCTAGGTAATTCATTCCTACAAGATTTGGTGCTCACTATCCATACATTCATACAATCTACCAAAATAAAATAACATTTAAACCATAAATCCTCCCTTTAAATAGGGTTACATCATTAAATTCAAAAACATCCCAGGTTGTCTAACCTTTAAACATCATATAAGCGCGGAAATAAAATTATTACATCACATCATTATTTAAAAATCTATGAGCATAATCAATAAAAAAAAACTTTACAAGTCTTCATCACTTGTACACTTTTTCCTTTTCCTTTCTAGTTGAAGGCTCATCTACCTTCTCAACTTTAGCTGCAATAATAATATTTATGCAAGAGTGAGCAAAACAATTGCTCACCAGATATAGCAATGAATCGACAAGAATGAAATAACTTCCAATGAATAGACTCATCAAAACTGAATAGTACTCTATCAATGATAACCAAATAATGGAATCAAAATATGGAATACATAAAACTGAGGGTCATGAGATCACGAACTATGTCCACAGTTGCAAGTAATCTTTTAACTTCAACTTTAACAGTCATAAGACTATAAGGACTCCTCGTACTTAGGGGGATCAGCCCTTCGTACAATGTATTGTGCACAAATATTTCAACGCTAAGCGTAAATTATCCCCTAATAATAGGGTTGTTTATCTCAGTATTTAGAGTACAAGTCCGCGCCAAAGTAAGTTTGGTTTGGATACATTTCAAGGGTAATTTAGAATTTAACGATCATCAACTAAGGATTAGTTGAATACAATATTGATAACGGCATGCTATGGAGTAATCATAACTAAATCGACATTGAAAATTAAGATCCTGCTTTAGGAATAAACTAACAGCATAAACAACGAATAATCATAATGTACCTTGCTTGAACAATATTAAGCCAAGGTTATTTAGAATTAAGTACTACGCATGCATAACAAATAATATATTAAACGATAAAACTTCTTCAACATGAGTATATTAGAATATGTAAACTTGCATGCTAGATAACAAGTTAAAGACAAGAATAACTTGTTCAATATCAGAATAAGATCTAGATTTAGAAATCATAAACAAACTAGATACAAGAACTTGCTCAATAGTAAGAATAAACTTGCACAGTGTAATAAATGAACTATCTCAACGAAAGTGTAGAGTTAGGAAAACTTGCCCAATGTAAAAAGAGAAGTTTAGAAACTTGCCTCCAGCGTAAGCTATAATATTAAACTAACGCTCACCTACACATAGGTTTAAAACCACAATACTTATTAGATATGCCAACATACCACAACATGTACATTTCTAGCTAAATTTATCATTTTAGCACAAGTCTTATGCTACCATTTTCATTTTAGAATTCCCAAGTGTTAACATCACAACACTTAACTAACATTCATTGTATAAACTAAGTTATAACATAACACGTTTATAACTTATAAATCATTTTTTTACAACTTTGAATTTACAATCCACATAACACGACTCTATTTAACCTTGTTGTTACATGGTTCTCACATTAACCTAACATTAAGATAAGTTACATTGAACGTCCAAAGTCTGCAGAATTAGCAGACTTCACTTTCTGAAACTGGGCACTGGCGCGGCCACGCTAGTTTTACACTGGGTTGCGGTACGCGCAAGACTAAGGGATTCTTGGCGTAGCGCCACGCATTGCATTCCGATTTTGTAGAACATGGTTACGACACTTTTCTTAAGTCAACTAACACGAATTTCACCCACCAAACAATAAAATTAACACAAATAATTGATATTAAACTATTACAAACATGTTTGCTAACATATTTAACTAATTAAAACAATTTAACATCAACTATACTACTTTAATTTCTCAAATTTCTCATTTTCATACATAAACACCATTTTTGACATCTTTTCCTAAAATTCACACTGTGATCACAACTCTTGTCCAAATTACTCAGTTCAAATTTCATTATGTTCGTTTCTTAATGAACTAACATATACAAGACTCAATTTTCAATTTAACATATGAATTGATCATAAAAATTGATACTTACAAAAGCCATATGAAAAATACATATACTGTCAAAATTTTCTATTGTCATCCAAAATTAGCATGAAATTTCTTGTTTTAAACATAAATTCTAGCATCATCAACAAGTATAATCACAATTACCAACTATATATATATATATATATATATCCATAATTCATCAATTTTGATTTCACATGACATAAGAAAATTTTTGCCGTGAAACCCATATATATAATAATAAGGGTATAGAACATACCTTTTGTTGCTTAAAAGAAATCCTTGCTAAACACACTAGAATTGTTCTTCTCTGCACAAGCTCTCTCTCAAATTCTCTCAAGTTCTCTCAATTCTCAGACTCTTCTTAGCTTAAACCAAATACCAAGTCACGTAGTCTAGCTAACACTTAAGCGCAAAGAAAAAAATTGATAAACCTTAATACTATTACTAATTGCTATATCAGTTACTAACTAACGTATATATTATAAATATATTATATTTATTATTTTATTTTATTTTATTTTATTTATAATAATTAAAATTCAAAAATTAGAAATCCCAAAAGCCATAACGCTTTATTTGGCAAAACCCTTTAAATTTTAAAGACTTAATATATTTAAGCCTTGTTTGGCAAAAACTAAATTAAACTCCCTTAATTTATTTTAATAAACCATTTAGTTTATAATTACATCTTATTTGTTTGGATTCCCATATCCAACATTAACCCATTAAATTAATCGCATACTATATTTTAATTAAATATACCATTTTAGCAAATATCACCAAAATTATAATTTTTATTATAACTTTATTTAATAATTTAATATACCATCTTAAATTATTAAATCAAAACAACAATATAACATCTCATATTATATTACAACTCTCTAAATTATAAATTAATTTAATTTAGAATATTATCTAATAAATTTAGATTCATAAATATTTACTAACAACCATCACATCAATAAAATATTTATTTCATCAATTTCAACAATAAACACATCAAATAAATATTTATATTTAATAAATATTTAAAATTACAATTTAGAATTCCAGATTGTTACATCTTTCCCTCCTTACAAGGATTCTGTCCCCAGAATTACAACTTAAACAATCAAATCGTCACATTATCCCCTCCTTACAAAGATTTTGTCCCCAGAATCAAAGACACAGACTAAACAAATAACTCAGCGTAATTCATCATCATATCAGCTTCGAGTTCCCACGTAGCCTCTTCGACATTGTGGTTCGTCCATATCACCTTCACGGAAGGTATCACTTTATTCCTGAGCACTTGTTCTTTCCTGTCAACTATCTGGATAGGAATCTCTTCATAAGATAAATCTTTACTGAACTGCAACGGTTCATACTCGATCACATGCTTGTAATCCGGTTTAAATGGTCGCAACACCGACACATGAAAAACATTGTGCACATGCTCTAATTCTGGAGGTAAAGCTACTTTGTAAGCCACCTCTCCCACTCTTCGTAATATCTCGAAAGGTCTAATAAACCTTGGGCTGAGCTTTCCTTTCTTGCCAAAATGAATTTTCCCCTTTCAAAGAGAAACTTTCAGGAACACGAAATTTCCTGCTTCAAATTCACGACTCTACCTGTGTTGATCAACATACTTTATCTGTCTATCTTGAGCAGCTACCAGTCTTGCTCTGATGAGTTATATAACTTTAGCTGTCTGTTGTACCAGTTCTGGTCCTAGCAGTTGATGTTCACCAACTTCATCCCAGCATAGTGGAGTTCTGCACTTCTTGTCATATAACGCCATACGCATACCAATGCTTGCGTGGTAACTGTTGTTGTATGCAAATTCCACCAACGGTAGATGATCATCCCAATTTCCTTTGAAATCCATTATGCATGCTCTAAGCATATCTTCTAGCGTCTGGATCGTTCGTTCGCTTTGCCCATCGGCTTGCGGATGATATGTTGTACTCATTTTCAGTTGTGTTCCCATGCATTCTTGTAATTTCTTTCAATAATTTGATGTGAACCTCGGATCTCTATCTGATACAATTGACACTGGAACTCTATGTCTTGAGATGATCTCCTTAACGTATAGTTTCGCCAGCTGATCAAGATTAAATCTAATCTTTATTGGCAAAAAGTGTACAGATTTTGTCAGTCTGTCCACTATCACCCATATCGCATTGTATCCTTTCTGGGACGTTGGAAGACCTACCACAAAATCCATTGTGATATGTTCCCATTTCCATTCCAATATCTCTAACGGTTGAAGTAATCCACTTGGTCTTTGATGTTCAGCTTTCACTTTCTGACATGTCAAACACTTTGCCACGCATTCTGCAATGTCTCTTTTCATGTTCGGCCACCAGAAATGACACCGCAAATCTTGATACATCTTTGTACTTCCTGGATGAATCGAGTATCTTAAGCTATAAGCTTATGCCAAGATTTCCTCTTTAATATCTTGTACTTTCGGAACCCAAATTCGTCCCTCGAATCTTAGCATTCCTTCTGTATCAACCTTGTACTTCACTTCTTTACCCTCGACCACACTTTCCTTTATTTTCTTGCATTCTTCATCTTGTAGTTGAGCGTTCTTCACTTTATCCACCAAGGTTGGTCTAGCTTCCATATGATACAATTTTTCATCGGATTCTTTTGGAAATTTGATTTCCAACTCTAGCCTTGTCATTGCTGTAATGAGTTCCACCTTATCGGTTAACAACATCAACTTCTCTCGGCCTTTCCTACTCTAGGCATCTGCAACCACATTAGCCTTGCTCGGATGATAAAAGATTTCGCAATCATAATCTTTTATCAATTCCATCCATCTCCTTTGACGCATGTTCAGGTCCTTCTGTGTGAAAATATATTTCAGACTTTTATGGTCTGTATATATCTCACATTTTTTTCTATAGAGATAATGTCTTTATATCTTTAGTGCAAACACAACCGCCTCGAATACCCTTTCTCGTAGTCTTTTAGTTGCCTTGATTCATACGCAATAACCTTGTCGTTCTGCATAAAGACACAACCCAATCCTTTGTGTGAAGCATCACTATACACCACAAAATTTCCTGTATTATCCGGTAATGACAACACAGGTGCCACACTAAGCCTCTTATTTAATACCGTAAAACTCTCTCCACATTTCCCCATCCAAACAAATTTTACAGATTTTCTTGTCAAATTTGTCAACGGAGTGGCAATCTTAGAAAAATCTTGAATAAATCGTCCATAATAACCGGCCAGTCCCAAGAAACTCCTCACCTCCGAAGGTGTTCTTGGTTGTTCCCAATTTATCACAGCTTTGACTTTTGATGGATCCACCAAAATTCCATCCTTGTCAATTATATGCCCAAGAAATTGTACACGTTCCAGCCAAAACTCACATTTAGAGAATTTTGCGTACAACTTTTCTTTTCTTAGCGTCTCCAGCGTCAGACATAAGTGTTCCACGTGTTCTCCTTGAGTTTTAGAGTACACCAGAATATCATTGATGAACACCACCACAAACTTGTCTAAAAATGGTTTAAACAACCTGTTCATCAAATCCATGAACGCTGCAAGGGCATTTGTCAAACCAAAAGACATTACTAAAAATTCTTAATGTCCATACCGAGTTCGGAATGCCGTCTTCGGTACATCCTCCTTCCTTACTTTCAGTTGATGATACCCACTTCTCAAATCTATTTTCGAGAAATATCTAGCACCTTTTAATTGATCAAACAAGTCATCTATTCTAGGCAATGGATACTTGTTCTTAATAGTGACCTTGTTTAATTCCCTATAATCAATGCAAAGACGCATTGACCCATCCTTCTTCTTCACGAATAACACCGGTGCTCCCCACGGTGATACGCTTGGTTGAATGTACTTCTTATCTAACAGTTCTTGCAGTTGCACCATTAGTTCTTTCATCTCTACCAAAGCCATTTTGTACGGGGCCTTCGATATCGGAGCGGTTCCTGGCGCTAAGTCAATCACGAACTCGATTTCTCTGTTAGGCGGAAGTCCTGGCAAATCCTCCGAAAATACATCTATGAATTCCCTAACCTGTGAGACCCCAAATTTTATGAATAAAGATTTAAATTTCTTGAAATATTTTTTTGAATATTATGGTGTGGATTTGAGATAGTGTTATAGTTGTGGGTAGTATTTATAAATTTTGCAAAGTATGCAAGTTGTTATATAATATTCGATTGGTCGGGGAATATTCGTTTTAACAGGGAATATTTGTACGATGGCACAATCATTGGTGGACCCCACAACGCAAGTATTGTCGTAGTTAGAAAATGACAGAATTATCATTTTATAAAAATAATGGCGAGAGTGTTACCGTTAAAACTGTTGAACTACTCGGTAGTAAAAGTACAATAATACGCATGGTTGCATAGTAGCACACGGTACTGATTATTATTGCTTACGTAAGGAGTCACTCAGTTATACTCAATTATTGCTACAGTAATTATTGCATCATATTTCTCATATTATTTATTCAATTATTATAACAGTATCATCTGTATAATATGATATATTATTAAATCAATAATTGAGACAACAAAGTTATTCATATTATTAAATTGCAATATTTACAATGTCTAGAAGTTCTATCAAGGAGAGGTTTGGTCATCTAATTGTGCGCCAATAAGGAGAAATCCTTATTGGAAAACCCCCTCTTTCCTGGGAACGACCTGTTTGTTAAATATTGTGAGTTATGATATTAATGATGAATAAGTTCGTTTTGATTAAAGGTGAAATTGATAGTTCCATTGTGTTGGAATTATTAGTGTTAGTGAAAATCGACATTTATTTCGATAATAATTGATGTTTGGAAGTTATCGGGTAATTAATCGAATAAATGAGCAATTAATTGCTATTAATTCACATGATTATAACTATTTGTTCACATGTGTGTACTATTGATTCACATTCTTGTACTATTAGGGGATTTGGTGCAAGATTGATAATACTTGCATGACTAAGTTAAAAATGGAGGTATAGATGGAGGTACTATACTGTAATTCGTATTTTCACATGATTATAACTATTGATTCACATGATTAAACTATTGATTCACATTATTTACTATTAGGGGAGGTGGTGAAAGTTTGATAATACTTGCAGGACTAAATTAAAAATGAAAGAAAAGTTGAAGGTATTTTACTGTAATATTTCGAGTCCCAAAACGTACAATTATCGAAACTATATTTTCCTATAAATAGAAGCTCATTCTTTCTTCATTTCTCACCAATTCACTAAAGCTATAAAAGCAATTATTATAGAGAGAAATTATAGAGAGAAAGAAGAAGAGAAGTCCGCTACCTCACTATTCCGAAGATCCGGTCTTCTTTTGAGGTAAGTAAGGGTATTATTCTTTTCGTATTCATGAAGAGAGTTATTTTCTTTCAATACTCATAAGGGTTGTTATTCCATTTTATTATTATGTTGGATAACCTGCGCTCATGCAAAGTACCGCATACATGGTGAAATTCTTACGTTATTCCATTCTTTATGATTACATTGGAATTACGTCGTGTGGTTTATCGCATGCTCGGTGAATTTTGTTGTTATTCCATTCTTTATTATTCTCATTTGGAATATCCATGCATGCGGATTACGCATGACTGGTTCCATTCTTTATTATTCGTTAGAATATCCCGCATGCATGTGATTACGCATGATGATGCAGTTCCATTATTTATTATTATGTTGGAATAACTGCGTCGTGGTGGTCTATCGCATGCTCGGTGAATTCTTACGTTATTCCATTCTTTATTATTCTGTTGGAATAACCTGTCTATGTGGATTACCGCATGCATGGTGAATGACCTTTTGTATTCAGTCTTTATTAAATTGTGGAAATGATTTGTATACGTGGATTACCGCATGGCGGGTGAAAATCCATTTGCAGTTTCGTATATTCTATTATACTCGTATGAGATATCATTTCTTTTGTACTCGTCATGGAATATCATTTTCTTTGGTATTTTTCTTTTACGAGTTACTATTCTCGGGTTACTATTCACCTGACTACTATTCACTCTAGTATTATTCACTCGGGTATTCGGGTCACTTTTCGTGCCGGAGTACTATTCATGAGTTACTATTCACTCTAGTATCATTCACTCGGGTATTTGAGGCACTTTTCGTGTCGGGGTACTATTCACGGGGTACTATTCCCGAAGTATTATTCATGGGGTACTATTCACCCGAAAAATATATTTCTTTTATGTCCAAATTATTTTTGGTACATGAATATTTCATCGTTTGATTAATGCTTATATCATTATCATCATCCTCATAATTATATTATGATGAAAGTCATCTTTGGCTTACGTGCATAGATGGACTGTTGATTATTGGTTTTACGGTTGTATATCTTTGGCTTACGTGCAAAGATGGACTGTTGATTATTGATTATACAATTGTATATCTTTGGCTTACATGCAAAGATGAACTGTTGATTGAAATCTTTGGCCTGTAGTGCAAAGATGGACAGGTGTATGACATGATCATAACCACTGGTGATAATAACGAATATCCTTGGCCCGTAGTGCATGGATAATTCGATGATATGATTGGCAGGATCATGACCATTAGTTAATAGTTGAATGTCTTTGTTCGTAGTGCACTGACATACATTTGATTGGTATGATCATGACCATTGGTTTTATAGTTGAATATCTTTGGTCCGTAGTGCAAAGGTAGACAACTGATTGGTATGATCATTGTTATTACATTTGAATATCTCTTGCCTTTGGGGTAAGGATATTGAGTAAACGTTCTATTAAGCTTTTGTGGCAAGGAGAAACTGTTGATTTACATGATTATAAAAATGAATTGTGGATTTAATTATAATCTTTGGTGGTTCAGGTGAAGACAGGTGATGATAGTTCTTTTTGTCTTGGGTATAACAAAGAACTGTTGATGAGTATTACATGAATGAAATATTAACGATGGACTTT
Source organism: Panax quinquefolius (assembly GCA_020205615.1). Classification (NCBI taxonomy): domain Eukaryota; kingdom Viridiplantae; phylum Streptophyta; class Magnoliopsida; order Apiales; family Araliaceae; genus Panax; species Panax quinquefolius. The sequence goes on from CM035163.1 coordinate 55,003,205, forward strand.
TAATCTAGAGGAGATAGTAGACATTATGTTCTATTTGACTCTTCTAATGGATTGTTTATTCCGCTGCAATTGTTGATCTAAAACTTGTTGTCTATTAGATTCTATCAGTTGTTATACTGTTGAAGGCTAAGGATAATTTATTCTGCATTATCTTAGTCATAATATTTCTTACTGGGCTAGTTGAGCTCACCCTTTCTTTCACTGCTTTCTTCAGGAAATGAGAACGTAGCTGGGACTAGTCGGGAAACAGAGTGACGGTCCAGATGATAGCATTAGTAGTCCTCACTATTCTGTGAAATAGTGTGATAATAAATTGTAATAAGGACTCCATTGAGAGTGGATATTGTCTATAAGGCATTATTCTTGTTTAAACTCTTAGCTTATGTTTTGTCGTATTTTACACGACAGTTGTATAATTAAGTTGAACTTGGATTTATGTACCATGTATTTGGAGACTCAAGATGGGTGTTGTATACCTATTTTGGGGGCGTCACAGTTGGTATCAAAGCTTAAGGATATGATCCCTGGCTGAGATGTGAGACAAGAACTAGGAGGGGAGAGACGGGGAATTCCTTTACTAGTATGACCTACCTAAGTTTATTTGGTATTTAATTGGTCGGTCAGAGTATAGGGATAATATGTGATATGTTAATTAACCCTTGTTTTGTGGGAGTATTTGAAAATGGCATCCGAAAATGTTGAGATAAGCAATGAAGCACATGAGACCGTTGAGTCACCAACAATCAATACCCAGGGTAATGTGCAATAAGAAGACAATAATCCTCATGTAAACAATAACACCGATGAAATAGTGAACAATGGGACGTTCAGAGGCTTTATGCAATTCATGCAACATCAGGTAAGAGAGACTCCTGTTCAAAATGCAGGTGGGAACAATGGCAACCCACGGTACCGGGTCACCGCCGCCAGATTCAAGGAGCTGGGACCATTGGAGTTTTTTGGAAAGCCGTAACCACTTAAAGGTGAGACGTGGTTAAAGCAGATCACCAATATATTTGATGTCTTGGGATGCTCCAAGGAGCAAAAGGTTCCCTTTGCCACCTTTATGTTGCGTGAAGAGGCAGATTACTGGTGGGAATCTATAAAACGTACCCAGCCTGACGCACTTAAGATGTCTTGGGAGAAGTTCCAAGAGTTGTTCAACGACAAGTACTTTCCCGAAAGTATTCGTCACATAAAGGAGGTGGAATTCATCAAGTTGGAGTAAAATAATATGACCGTGTCGCAATACGAGGCTAAATTTACGGAGTTATCCCGGTTTGCATCCCCTTTGGTTGATAATGAGGAGCGAATGACGCGAATGTTTCTAAGAGGTTTAAAACCCGATATACGTCAATACCTCATTTCTCACAAATTGTGTTTGTATTCAGATATTGTGAATAGGGCTCCGTTATTGAAGCGTGATAATGAGTCAGCACAACCAAAAGGTAATGACCAGCAACACGATAATAATCATACCGGTGGCAATGGTCATCGAAACAATGATAACCATCATGGGGGAAATTATCATGCCAAGAAGGGTAACCACTTTGGTGGTAATCATGGCCAAGATAATAGAAGTGAAAGTTTCAAGAAGAGGAGATTCAATAATAATGGAAAGACGTCAGCACTAGCATCTGTTGTTAGGGAAAGAGAACGACCGTCGGTCGTATGTTACAAATGCGGAGGGGAGGGACACATCAGTCCAAACTGTATGCAGTAGTTCAAAGCGTGTTTTAATTGTGGAAGAGAAGGTCACCTAGCCCGATTTTGTAGTGCACCAAAATCAAGTCCAGCTGGGACGGTGGCTCCAAAGGCGGATACGGACAAAACAAAGTCGGTGGTTTCAAGGAAAGCGTTTTTCCCTACTTCTCAAAAAGCGAGTAACCCGAACGAAGTTAACACGGGTTAGTTAATTATAAATTTTTACGAAGTCTATACCTTATTAGATACCGGTTCTACCCATTCTTTTATCTCTCTTGTTTGCGCTCAATGTTTAAATTTGACTCCAGAGAAGTTAGACTTTGACTTTTCTGTTGAAACTTCATTAAGAGAAACCTTCGTTAGCTCCACTGTTTATAAATCTTGTTTGATTCAAATTGACACTTTCACGTTACCTGTCAATCTTATCTCTTTGAAAATACTTGCCTTTGATGTGATTTTAGGAATCGATTGGTTAACTACTCATCATGCTTTTCGTAAGGTTGTTAGCTTTCATATTCCTAACCAACCTGTTATACGAATTCAAGCAACCAAACCACTAAAGTTAATTATTGTCATATTAAGCAATAAGTAAAGAGCCCCGAGCCTTTCGCTGGTGACTTCTAAGTCTTGGAATACACCGAAGCTAGAATATCCGTAGGGACGTCAGTAAATAACGGTGGCAAGTTGATAGGTATCAATGTGACGTGTTATCCAAGTCTTGGATGAGGGTCACATTTTGAATGATATTTCTATCGTTAATAAATTTCGACGTATTCTTGAAGACTTCCTGGCCTACCCCAGAGCGTGAAATCGAATTTTGTATTGACCCCAGTACAAAACCGATTTCTAAAACTCTCAAATATTTCTTCACCTAAAATGATCGTATAATGTGCCAAAGACGTTGGCTCGAGCTGTTGAAGATTACGACTATACCATTCAATATCATTGTGGAAGAGCGAACGTGGTACCTGACACGTTGAGTAGAAGATCGTATGCGTTTACGAGTACGATGTTGTTAACAAAAAAAAAACCCATTTCGTATAACTTACAAATGATGAAGATAGAGTTAAAGACTCTTGGGATCCACGTGAAGATAACGAATATACGAGTAGAATTAACTTTAATCGATAAAGTTAAAGCCGTACAAGCTACATACTCAGAGCTGATGAATGTGAAGAAGAAGGTTCAAGAGGGCGTTATTCTAGAAGCAAGAATCGATGAAGAGAGGAAATCTCAACCCTCAATTTAATTGGCCCATTTGAAATCCTTGATCGAGTAGGAACTGTGGCCTATAGACTCATTTTACTGCCAAGTATGTCGCGTGTTCATAATGTTTTTCACGTATCGATGTTACATAAATATGTGGATGACCCGAACCACGTTATTAAATTAGAACTAGACGAGATAGCAGAAGATTTAACGTATGAGGAGATACGTGTTAAAATCTTGGATAAGAAGGATCGTATTCAACACTCAAAGGTTATACCTCAAGAGTTAGAATCTGAAATGAATTCAAGGTATCCTCATCTCTTCGGCATACCAGGTACGTACGTAAATTTTGAGGGAAAAATTTCATAAGGAGAGGAGATTGTGAGACCCCAAATTTTATGAATAAAGATTTAAATTTCTCAAAATATTTTTTTGAATATTATGGTGTGGATTTGAGATAGTGTTATAGTTGTGGGTAGTATTTATAAATTTTACAAAGTATGCAATTTGTTATATAATATTCGATTGGTCGGGGAATATTCATTTTAACAGGGAATATTCGTACGACGGCACAATCATTGGTGGACCCCACAACGGAAGTATTGTCGTAGTTAGATAACGACAGAATTATCATTTTATAAAAATAACGGCGAGAGTGTTACCGTTAAAACTGTTAAACTACTCTGTAGTAAAAGTACAGTAATACGCGGGGTTATATAGTAGCACACGGTATTGATTATTGATGCTTACGTAAGAAGTCACTCAGTTATACTCAATTATTGCTACAGTAATTGTTGCATCATATTTCTCATATTATTGATTCAATAAGGAGAAATTCTTATCGGAAAGCCCCCTCTTTCCTGGGAACGACCTGTTTGTTAAATATTGTAAGTTATAATATTAATGATGAATAAGTTCGTGTTGATTAAAGATGAATTTGATAGTTCCATTATGATGGAATTATTAGTGTTAGTAGAAATCGACATTTATTTCGATAATAATTGATGTCTGGAAATTATCGGGTAATTAATCGGATAAATGAGAAATTAATTGCTATTAATTCACATGATTATAAATATTTGTTCACATGTGTGTACTATTGATTCACATTCTTGTACTATTAGGGGATTTGGTGCAAGATTGATAATACTTGCATGCCTAAGTTAAAAATAGAGGTATAGATGGAGGTACTATACTGTAATTCATATTTTCTCATGATTATAACTATTGATTCACATGATTGAACTATTGATTCACATTATTTACTATAACTGTAATATTTCGAGCCCCAAAACGTGCAATTATCGAAACTATATTTTCCTATAAATAGAAGCTCATTCTTCCTTCATTTCTCACCAATTCACTAAAGCTATAGAACAATTATTATAGAGAGAAATTATAAAGAGAAAGAAGAAGAGAAGTCTGCTACCTCACTATTCCAGATCCAGTCTTTCTTTCGAGGTAAGGGTATTATTCTTTCGTATTCATGAAAAGAGTTATTTTCTTTCAATACTCATAAGGGTTGTTATTCCATTCTTTATTATTATGTTGGAATAACATACATGCCAAGTACCATATACATGGTGAAATTCTTACGTTATTCCATTCTTTATTATTCATTGGAATTACCTATCCGTGCATGCGATTCTATCGCATGCCTGGTGAATTTTGTTGTTATTCCATTCTTTATTATTCTGTTTGAATATCCTGTCTGTGCGGATTACGCATGACCTGGTTCCATTCTTTATTATTCTGTTGGAATATCATGTCTGTGCAAATTATGAATGACCTGGTTCTATTATTTATTATTCTGTTGGAATAACCTGTCTATGTGGTCTATCGCATGCCTGGTGAATTCTTCTGTTATTTCATTCTTTATTATTCTGTTAGAATAACCTGTCTATGTGGATTACCGCATGTATAGTGAATGACCTTTCGTATTCATTCTTTATTAAATTGTGGAAATGATTTGTATACGTGGATTACCGCATGGCGGGTGAAAATCTATTTGCAGTTTTGTATATTAAATTATACTCGTATGAGATATCATTTCTTTTGTACTCGTCATGGAATATCATTTTCTTTGGTATTTTTCTTTAATGAGTTACTATTCATGAGTTACTATTCACCCGATTACTATTCACTCTAGTATTATTAACTCGGGTATTCGGAGCACTTTTCGTGCTGGAGTACTATTCATGGGTTAATATTCACCCGATTACTATTCACTCTAGTATCATTCACTCGAGTATTTGAGGCACTTTTTGTGTCGGGGTACTATTCTCAAAGTACTATTCATGGGGTACTATTCACCCAAAAAATATATTTCTTTTCTGTCCAAATTATTTTTGGTACATGAATATTATTCTTGAATTTTACTCCACAAAGCAGTATCACGTTGACAATTTTGATATTTTTAAACTCTGGATAAATTTAAAGTCTTTAATATTTATCCTCGATTTCGTTTGATTAATGCTTATATCATTGTCATCATCCTCATGCTTATATTATGATGAAAGTCATCTTTGGCTTACGTGCATAGATGGACTGTTGATTATTGGTTTTACGGTTGTATATCTTAGGCTTACATGCAAAGATGAACTGTTGATTATTGATTTTACAATTGTATATCTTTGGCTTACGTGAAAAGATGAACTGTTGATTGAAATCTTTGGCCCGTAGTGCAAAGATGGACAGGTGTGTGACATGATCATAACCACTGGTGATAATAACGAATATCCTTGGCCCGTGGTGCATGGATAATTCGATGATATGATTGGCAGGATCATGACCATTAGTTAATAGTTGAATGTCTTTGTTCGTAGTGCACTGACATACATTTGATTGGTATGATCATGACCATTGGTTTTATAGTTGAATATCTTTGGTCCGTAAAAAAAGGTAGACAACCGATTGGTATGATCATTGTTATTACATTTGAATATCTCTTGCCTTTGGGGTAAGGATAATTGAGTAAACGTTCTATTAAGCTTTTGTGGCAAGGAGAAACTGTTGATTTACATGATTATAAAAATGAATTGTGGATTTAATTATAATCTTTGGTGGTTCAGGTGAAGACAGTGATGATAGTTCTTTTTGTCTTGGGTATAACAAAGAACTGTTGATGAGTATTACATGAATGAAATATTAACGATGGACTTTTAATCTAGAGGAGATAGTAGACATTATGTTCTACTTGACTCTTCTAATGGATTGTTTATTCCGCTGCAATTGTTGATCTAAAACTTGTTGTCTATTAGATTCTATCAGTTGTTATACTGTTGAAGGCTAAGGATAATTTATTCGCATTATCTTAGTCATAATATTTCATCGGGCTAGTTAAGCTCACCCTTTCTTTCACCGCTTCTCTTCGTGAAATGAGAACGTAGCTGGGACTAGTCGGGAAACAGAGTGACGGTCCAGATGATAGCATTAGTAGTCATCACTATTCTGTGAAATAGTGTGATAATAAATTGTAATAAGGACTCCATTGAGAGTGGATATTGTCTAGAAGGCATTATTCTTGTTTAAACTCTCAGCTTATGTTTTGTCGTATTTTACACGACAGTTGTATAATTAAGTTGAATTTGGATTTATGTACCATGTATTTGGCGAATGAAGATGGGTGATGTATACCTATTTTGGGGGCATCACATAACCACTGGTATTTCCTCCGTTTCACACCCTTCTCCTTTTGAGTGTCGACTATGTAGGTTAAGTACCCTACACAACCTTTACTCAATAACTTCTTGGCCTGCATCATTGTCAGACATCTCATTTGTCTAGGTGATTTGCTACCATGAAAAACTACCTTTGGCGGAGTCATAAGGTTTACACACTTCTTTTGGCAATCAATTATCTCTCCATAATTGAATAACCAATCCATTCCCAAAATAACATCGAACTCTTCGAGTTTTATCGAAATTAAATCTACTTTCATAACAATCCCCTTAATGTTCACCCTACAGTTCTTGTATACGAACCTAACAGGAATCACTTCCCTATTCGCAATTTCTATGTTTAAAGGGAAATTCAACTCTTCACTAGGTATTTCTAACCTCTTAGCAAATTCATCAGATATAAACGAGAAAGTAGCACCCGAATCAAATAATACATATGCATTTATATTATTGATTGGGATAATACCTGACACGACATCTTTTGAATGCACTGCATCATGCACCGTCATGTGAAGGTTCTTGCTGTGGGCTTATTTGTTGACATTGGTCCAGCAATAGTCAGTGTACCTCCACTAGCATTTCCCTTGCTTCCATTTGTCTCACCAGATCTCTTCTTAGGGCATTCACGAGCAAGGTGATCCTTGGACCCGTACGTGAAGCAAACGTTCTTCTTAGATTGAGTGCAATTTGGGGCGATATGACCCTCCTGGCCATAGTTGAAGCATACTCGTTTTCCCATCAAGCACACATCTTTGTGAAACTTCCCACATATAGCACATGCTTTGAACTTCTTATTTTGCCGATTACCCTGCTGGTTTCCTGAACCCACATTTGCATTCCACTTTCTCTTCAAATTGTTGTTGCCATTTCCACCGTTACTACCTCCACCATTCTTAACTTGACCTTCATTCTTCTTCTTTCTCTGCTCTTGGTTGTGTTTTGTTACAGCATTGCCTCCACTCTCAGCGAGAATTGCCTTCTCCATCACTGCTGCAAAAGTCTTTAGCTGGAACAGGAGAGACTATCGACAAACCACGGGGTTTAATCCTGCTCAAACCTCTTCGCCAAGCGCTCTCATTCGTGCTAACTTGATATGGCGCAAACCTCTCCAACTCATTGAATCTTGGGGCATACTCAGACACCGACATCGTTCCCTACTTCAATTCCAAAAACTGCACTTCTAGCTGACTCTTCGAACTTTCTTGAAAATAGGTCTCGAAGAATATTTCTTTGAACCTTTCCCAAGTCATTACTTCTTGACCTTCTCGGGTTTTATTGGCCTGCAACCAATATCTAGCCTCTGCTTTCAACATAAATGTTGCAAAAGTAGTCTTCTGATCCTCCCCTACACTCGCAACATCAAACACTTTCTCTATCTCCATGACCCAGGTCTATGCCTCAACTGGATTCATGGACCCATGGAATTCTGGTGGTCCAACCGCCTTGAAATCCTTAAAAGTTGTTCCTTGATTCCGAGGTTGATTCTTCAACGTTACGAATTGGTAAACTGGATTATCCTCATCATTATTGTTATTGGTCCCTTCAGTGGTTCTCTGTCGAGATGGTTGACCTCTTGGAGGCATTTTCTGTTAAAAATACACTTATTAGACTAATACTCCATTTGTTTAAGTATTTCTACTTAATTTACACACCAAAGAAAAATTATCTCGTAACACATAACACTTTGAATAAAATAATAACTTTTATTCATTAATAATCTTTTAAAAATATCAAAACAATAGCGTCCCTGCTATTTACATTACTTTCCTGAACTACAAAAGTTGCAGGATTACTTCATCATCATCTATCCCATTGGTTATATAATACCCGAGATTTACATTTTATTTATCATATCATCAATCGCATATCAGATACATTCCTTACAATGTTCTACTAAGATACTGCGTAGCCTTACGATGCTCTTCCTCCATAATTCGAGTCATTGTTCGGCGATCTAAAATGTATGATAGCAACGTCTCAAACTGAATAGGATAACACATGAACCGATCTTGAGCTCGATTGATTACGGTATTGAATACATTATTCATCTCCTCCATCTTCATCCTCTTTGCTTGTGCGTCCCTCTCTGCCATCCGGGCTCGTTGATAAGCTTCCTCATGCGCGTCTTCGGCTCTTACCCTCTTGGTAGATTCCTCCTTCTGCTTATTCTCCAATTCTGCAATCTTCTCCATCAGTTGCTCATTTTCCCCTTCCGTGTGGATCAGCTTCTCTTCAACGTTGTTCAGCCGTTCTTCTCGATCCTGGATCTCGTCGTCCTTATGTGCCATCGAGGTCTATTGTTCAGCTACTATCTCCTGTAACTCCTTGACGGTGTCTCGAAGTTCCACATTGTCGTCATACACCTCGGTGTACATACGGACAACTATCGAGTTAAGTGGAATCTCTTCCTCCTCGTCCTCCTCATCCCCCGACGGTGGTAGCTCAACGGGATCTTCCTCATCCGTCTTTATCTCATCCTCCTCATCAGGTACTCTCTCCTGCTCAACTACTGTGACCGACGGAACTGTTTCCCATGGCAATAGTTGTTCCCAAATCACCTGAATATCTCGAGGCTCCTCCTCTCTAGCCTGACTGGATCCTCCTATATTAGTCATCCTGTCAACCAAATTTTAAGTTTTAATTACTAATCATTACTACTCGACACTCACGAGCACATAAGTTATAATCACATAAGCACATAAGTATTTTATTACTTCTTCCTTAACAACTCGATAAGAGTTTATTATCACTATCTTTTCAAAGGTTACTTCCTAAGGCTTTTCCCCACCTAAGGTTCATAACCTAAAGCTTTGATACCAACCTGTGACACCCCTAAATGTAGGTACTTCATTCCCACAAGATTTAGTGCTCACTATCCATACATTCATACTATCTACCCAAATAAAATAACATTTAAACCATAAATCCTCCCTTTAAATAGGGTTACATCATTAAATTTAAAAACATCCCAGTTTGTCTAACCTTTAAACATCATATAAGCGCAGAAATAAAATTATTACATCACATCATTATTTAAAAATCTATGAGCATAATCAATAAAAAAAAAAAACTTTACAAGTCTTCATCACTTGTACACTTTTCCCTTTCCTTTGCTAGTTGAAGGCTCATCTACCTTCTCAACTTTAGCTGCAATAATAATATTTATGCAAGAGTGAGCAAAACAATTGCTCACTAGATATAGCAATGAATCGACAAGAATGAAATAACTTCCAATGAATAGACTCATCAAAACTGAATAGTACTCTATCAATGATAACCAAAGAATGGAATCAAAATATGGAATGCATAAAACTAAGGGTCATGAGACCACGAACTATGTCCACAGTTGCAAGTAATCTTTCAACTTCAACTTTAACAGTCATAAGACTATAAGGACTCCTCGTACTTAGGGGGATCAGCCCTTCGTACAATGTATTATGCACAAACATTTCAACGCTAAGCGTAAATTATCCCCTAATAATAGGGTTGATCATCTCAGTATTTAGAGTACAAGTCCGCACCAAAGTAAGTTTGGTTTGGATACATTTCAAGGGTAATTTAGAATTTAATGGTCATCAACTAAGGATTAGTTGAATACAATATTGATAATGTCATGCTATGGAGTAATCATAACTAAATCGACATTGAAAATTAAGATCATGCTTTAGGAATAAACTAACAGCATAAACAACGAATAATCATAATGTACCTTGCTTGAACAATATTAAGCCAAGGTTATTTAGAATTAAGTACTACGCATGCATAACAAATTGTATATTAAACGATAAAACTTGTTAAACATGAGTATATTAAAATATGTAAACTTGCATGCTAGATAACAAGTTAAAGACAAGAATAACTTGTTCAATATCAGAATAAGATCTAGATTTAGAAATCATAAACAAACTAGATACAAGAACTTGCTCAATAGTAAGAATAAACTTGCACAGTGTAATAAATGAACTATCTCAACGAAAGTGTAGAGTTAGGAAAACTTGCTCAATGTAAAAAGAGAAGTTTAGAAACTTGCCTCGAGCGTAAGCTATAATACTAAACTCACGTTCACCTACACATAGGTTTAACACCACAATACCTATTAGATATGCTAACATACCACAACATGTACATTTCTAGCTAAACTTATCATTTTAGCACAAGTCTTATGCTACCATTTACATTTCAGAATTCCCAAGTGTTAACATCACAACACTTAACTAACATTTATTATATAAACTAAGTTATAACATAACACGTTCATAACTTATAAATCATTTTTTTACAACTTTGAATTTACAATCCACATAACACGACTCTGTTTAACCTTGTTGTTACATGGTTCTCACATTAACCTAACATTAAGCTAAGTTACATTGAACGTCCAAAGTCTGCAGAATTAGCAGACTTCACTCGGCATCGAATCGGCACCATGCGGCCACGCCCAGATTTTACACTAGGTTGCAGTGCTTACGCGCTTGGGCTACTCTGCTAGCCACGCATGTGATTAGGTTTTTGAGTAACATGGTTACGGCACTTTTCTTAAGCCAACTAACACGAATTTCACCTACCAAACAGTAAAATTAACACAAACAATTGATATAAAACTATTACAAACATGTTTGCTAACATATTTAACCAATTAGAACAATTTAACATCAACTATACTACTTTAATTTCTCAAATTTCTCATTTGCATACATAAACACAATTTTTGACATCTCTTCCCAAAATTCACATTGTGATCACAACTCTTGTCCAAATTATTCAGTTCAAATTACATTATGCTCGTTTCTTAATGAACTAACATATACAAGACTCAATTTGCAGTTTAATATATAAATTGATCATAAAAATTGTTACTTACAAAAGCCATATGAAAAATACATATACTGTCAAAATTTTCTATTGTCATCCAAAATTAGCATGAAATTTCTTGTTTTAAACATAAATTCTAGCATCATCAACAAGTATAATCACAATTACCAACTATATATATATATATATATATATATCCACAATTCATCAATTTTGATTTCACATGACATAAGAAATTTTTTTTCGTGAAACCCATATATATAATAATAAGGGTATAGAACATACCTTCTGTTGCTTAAAAGAAATCCTTGCTAAACACACTAGAATTGTTCTTCTCTGCACAAGCGCTCTCTCAAATTCTCTCAAGTTCTCTCAATTCTCAGACTCTTCTTAGCTTAAACCAAATACCAAGTCACGTAGTCTAGCTAACACTTAAGCGCAAAGAAAAAAATTGATAAACCTTAATACTATTACTAATTGCTATATCAGTTACTAACTAACGTATATATTATAAATATATTATGTTTATTATTTTAATTTATTTTATTTTATTTTATTTATAATAATTAAAATTCAAAAATTAGAAATCCCAAAAGCTATAAGGCTTTGTTTGGCAAAACCCTTTAAATTTTAAAGACTTAATATATTTAAGCCTTGTTTGACAAAAACTAAATTAAACTCCCTTAATTTATTTTCATAAACCATTTAGTTTATAATTTATAATTTCATCTTATTTGTTTGGATTCCATATCCAACATTAACCCATTAAATTAATCACATACTATATTTTAATTAAATATACCATTTTAGCAAATATCATCAAAATTATAATTTTATTATAACTTTATTTAATAATTTAATATACCATCTTAAATTATTAAATCAAAACAACAATTAACATCTCATGTTATATTACAACTCTCTAAATTATAAATTAATTTAATTTAGAATATTATCTAATAAATTTAGATTCATAAATATTTACTAACAACCATCACATTAATAAAATATTCATTTCATCAATTTCAACAATAAACACATCAAATAAATATTTATATTTAATAAATATTTAAAACTACAATTTGAAATTCCAGATTGTTAGACTTATACTCTTTATCATACATGCTCAACCACTACTCACTTCTCTATCAAATGAAGAGAGGGAGAATCATGGTTTAGGAATCATTACCTTTGTGTTCTAACTTGGTTCTTCTTCTTTTCTTCTTGGATTATCAAAATCTTCTCACTTTTCTCTCTTAATGTAAATTCTCTTAGATATTTGTGGAAAATAACAAACAACAAATGAACTACCAACTCTTCTATATATAGAAATTACAAAGTGAGGGCAATAAAGCAACTTACGCCCTTCTACCTCTTTTCTCCACCTCCTTTCTCCACCTCCTTACTATTCCATCCTTGGTCACCAAGTAAAATCACTTTACTTGGTCATCAAGATGGTTGCCATGTGATCCATGGGGCTCACATGGGTTGCCCCATGGGTTTTTCTTACCCGCTTACCCATCGGTTCGATCCACGGATCCGGTTCTTAGTTTGGGCTTAATTTTAATAACTTTTACTTAACCTTTGGGCTTGCATTATCAAACATTGGGCTTTAATATTATTTTCTTTGGATTTATACAATTCCTACACAAATCCTATAAATCCAATATCATTGCCTTAATACTTATAACGTATTGTCTACGTATTCTTCTCGTATGATAATTCGTATACTTATTCATCATATACGATATACCATCATTTATACATACTCGTATTCATTACCTCGTACAATACTTACGTATCATACGCTCATCGTTTACTAAATTTTCACTTTCCCTAACATTCTCGAATTTAGTACGCAGGCAAAAAACTGTGTTTCTCATACTTGAATTATTATTACATAATCCATCCTTCCTTGCTATTCTATCATTACGTATTCCTCGGAAGTTTAAAAATAATTCTCGAGCAGATATTGATGAATAGTGTTTCAAAAAATATATCAGAAAACTTTTATTTTCGTCTTGGAAATTCAAACACTTTAATTCTACCACATAGCCAAAATACTACGATATTCCAACATGTTTAGGTTATAGAATAACATTCATCTTTCTTACTCATTATAATATAATTGTATTCATTATTTAATCAAATAAAATTATTTTACAAATAATCCAATTTTCTCGGTCGTTACATTCACCCCTCCTTAAAAGGATTTTGTCCCCAGAATCTCGCTTAAAATATTAAATAAACAACTGAGGATAATTCTTCCTCATCTTTTCTTCAAGTTTCCACGTTGCTTCTCCAACATCGTGGTTCTTCTATAACACCTTTACTGAAGGTATTACTTTGTTCCTCAGAACTTGCTCTTTTCTATCGATGATTTGAATTGGCATCTCTTCGTACGTTAATGTGAGACCTTGAATTTTATGAAATAAAAGTATTCAATTTTTCTATTTTGGTAAATAGTTAAATTGATAAAAGTTTAAAGTTAAGGGTGATATGTGAAATTTTTGCAAAGTAAGCAAGTTGATATAAAATATTCGTTGTGTCGGGGAATATTCGATTAGTTGGGAATATTCTTTTTATCAGGGATATTCGTACAACGGCACAATCATTGGTGGACTCCACAACAGAATTATTGTCGAATTGAGAAAATGTAAGACCCCAGCTATTATAAATAAAGATGAATTTTCTATAAATATTATTTTTGAATATTATGGAATAAATTTGATATAATGTTATAGTTGTGGGTAATATTTATAAATTTTGCAAAGTATGCAAGTTGTTAAAAAATATTCGTTTGCCTGGGAATATTCTTTTTGTTAGGGAATATTCAGATAACTACTCAATCATTGGTGGACCCCATAATGTAATTATTATCGGATTGAGAAAACGACAAAAATATTTTATAAAAATAACTACGGAGGTGTTACCGTTAAAAGCTGTTGAACTACCCTTATGGTAAAGAAAAGAATACGCGTGGTTGCATAGTAGCACGGTAGATTGATTATCGATGCTTACGTGAGAAGTCACTCACTATGCTTAATTATTGCTACAATAATGCCGTGATCGTATCTCTTATATTATTGATTCAATTATTGTCACAAAGATTATCATCGTATAATATGTTATAGTATTAAATCAATAATTGAGACGACAAGTTATAAATGATTAATAATTGTTGAAAGATTAAATATGTGTTGATGAAAAATAAAATGATTTGTGGTAAGTTTGATTATTTTATGGGGGCTCATATGTCATCATCTAAGAGTCTCTTCGTCAATAGTAATTACCTTTGTGAATAGTAATTACCTTCATCAATAGTATTTATCTTCGTCAATAGTAATTACCTTCGTCAATAGTAATTACCCTTGTGAATAGTAATTACCTTAAATCAATAGTAATTACCTTTACCAGACGTCAAACCACTTGCCGTTTCACACATTACAGCGTCGAACCACTTGTCGTTTCACATTAAAGCGTCGAACCACTTTTCTTTTCACATCACCGAACCGCCAAGCCACTTGCCTTTTCACGTGGTAGGTGCTAAGCTAGAAATCTTCTATAAATAGAGGCCTAGTGCTTCATTATTTTCACTTAATTCATTCAAGCTATAGAGAGAGAAAGTATAGAGAGAATAAGAGAGAAAGAAGAAGAGTATTTTGTTACTACATCTTCTTTGTAAAGATTCAATCTCCTACCAAAAGTAAGGGTGTTATTCTTTCTTATTCATGAAGAGAAGCGTTGTTATTCCATTGCTTATTATTCATTGGAATAACTCGTATAACGTGGTTTACCCTATACTTGGTGACATTCTTCTATTATTCTGCTGGAACATCCTCGCTCGTGTGTTTTACACAGGACTGGTTTAAATCTTATTATTATTACATTGGAACATCCTGTCGTGTGTTTTACAGGAATTCGGGTTCCGCTCTTTATTATTATTCATTGGAACATCCACGTCTGTGTGTTTTACATCGACCGGGTTCCGCTTTCTTTATTATTATTTTGTTGGAACATCTCGTCTGTGTGTTTTACGCCGACCTGGTTCCATTCTTTATTATTCTGTTTGAACATCCTCACTGCATGCGTTTTACGCTTGGGACTCGGTTCCGTTATTTATTATTCTGCTGGAATAACTTTTGCTGCATGCGGTCTATCGCATGCATGGTGATTTCTTTTGTTATTCCATTCTTTATTATACCCATTGGTTAAAACTTTGACTTTATACTCCATGAAATTAGTGGAATATCCTTGATATTTCGCTTCATCCAAAGATCCTTTCATGGAAATATTCTTCTCAAGATTCTTGAATTTTACTTTACAAAGCGAAGATCATGTTGACAGATTTGGATGTTATTGGTTCCTAGATAAATTAATTCTTGAACTTGTTTTATTGAATTCTTATATCATTGTCATCATCCTCATGTTTGTATTATGTTGAAAGTCATCTGTATTCAGTAGTGCATAGATGGACTTGGTATGATTATGACCAGAGACTATTCGGTGTAATCATGACCGTAATGTTACAAATGATATGGTAAAAATCCTCGAAGGGTCAGTAGTGCATTGATGGACGATTGTTGGCATGATCATGACTATTAATGAATACACAAATATTCTGGCCCGTAAGTGCATGAATAATTGTGGTCGTGATACTAAAGAATATCCTGGTCGTAAAAGCGAGGGGTGATTCGATGATGTGGAATATTTATTAAAGTCGAGTCTCAAATTTATAATGATGATGAAAACCTTTTAAATCATAAAAGATAGTAGATTTTATTTTCTACTTGACTCTTTTAATGGATTGCTTGTTCATCATGCAGTTAAACTTGATGTTTATTATATTTTATCGTTTAACACATTGTTGAAGGCTATTGATAATTTATTTCGCATTATCTTAGTCATAATATTTCTTACGAGGCTAGTTGAGCTCACCCTTTCTTTCACCGTTCTCTTGTGAAATGAGAATATAGCCGGGATTTAGTCTGGGAAACGAAAGTGATTGTCCCGAAGATAGCATTAGTAGTCCTCACTATTCGTGAAATAGTGTGATAATAATTGTAATGAGAACTCCTTTTGAGTTTGTATAATATCTAGTAGACAATATTTGTATTCAAACTCACGCTTTATGTCGTATTGTACACCTACAGTTATATTAGTAAGTTGTATTTAAATTGCACTACCATGTATCGACTACCCAAGATGGGTGATGTATACCTAATTTTTGGGGGCATCACAAGTTGGTATCGAGCTTAGGGATATGATCCACGGCTAAGATGTGAGAATAGTACTAGGAGGGAGAGACGGGGAATACCTTCGCTAGTATGACCTACCTAAGTTTATGTGCTATTTTATTGGTCACGTAGAATATAGAGATAATTTGTTACATATCAATTAACCTTTTGTTTTGTGGCGAAGATTCGAAAATGACATCCGAGAATGTTGAGAATAGCAATGGAGCGCAGCGATCGTTGATTCACCACATATCAATAATCGTGATAATGTGCATCGTGAAGGCGACAATCCTCATGCAAACAACAACACCCGACCAAATGATGAATGATCAAATGTTCAGAGGCTTTATGCAATTTATGCAACAAAGAAAGTAGAGCGACTCTCGTCCAAAACGTAGGTGGAACACGAAAAACTCTCTTGACGGCCACCGCTAAACAATTCAAGGAGCTGGGACCACCGGAGTTTAAGGGAGAGCAAAACCACTTCAGCGTAAGCATGGATAAAGTAGATTACCAAGATATTTGATGTCTTGGGATGCTCCGAGGAGCAAAAGGTTCCCTTTCACGCTTTATGTTGCGAGAGAGGCGACATCTTTGGTGGGAATCGGTAAAACGACTCAACTCATTTGTGCATCAAGATATCTTGGGAGAAGTTCCAGAGTCGTTCAACGACAAATACTTTCCCGAAAGTATTTGCCACATGAAGGAGGTGGAGTTTATCAAGTTGGAACAAAACAATATGACCGTGTCGCAATACGAGGCAAAATTTGCGGAGTTATCACGGTTTCGTCACGTGGTGGATAATAAAGAGAGAATGGCGCGAATGTTTTTAAGAGGTTTGAAGTCGGAGATACGTCAACATCTTATTTCTCATAAACCGTGTTTGTATTCGGATGTTGTAAATAGGGCTCGATTAGTGGAACGCGATAACGAGTCAACTTAACTAAAAGAGAGAGCGTGGCAAAATTATAATACCAGCGAGAGTAGTCATCGAAGCGGTGACAACAAGCGTGGAGGGAATCAACAAGCCAGATATGGTAACCACTTCGGTGGTAATCAGGGCCAAAACAATAAGAATGGACATTTCAAGAAACGGAGATTCAACAATGATGGAAAGACGTCAGCACCAGCACCCGTTGTTAAGGAAGGAGAAAGACCACCTATCATATGCTTCAAATGCGGAGGAGAGGGACACATCAGTCCAAACTGCGCCATGCCGTCCAAAGCATGTTATAATTGTGGAAGAGAAGGTCACTTAGCTCGATTTTGTCGTTTATCGAAGACAAATTCAACTAGGATGGAGGCACCAAAGGCCGTCCCAGAAAAGTCAAAACCGGTAGTGCAAGGGAGAGCGTTTGTTGTGACCTCCCAAAGAGCAAGGAACCCGAATGAGGTCATCACGGGTAAGCTTATCATAAACTCTAATGAAGTCTATACTTTATTTGATACCGGTTCTACCCATTCTTTTATTTCTCCTACTTGCGCTCATCGATTAAATTTGACTCCAGAGAAATTAGACTTTGACTTATCTGTGGAAACTCCGTTGGGAGAAACCTTCATTACATCCACTATTTATAAGTCTTGTTTGGTTCAAATCGGTACCCTCACATTACCTGTCGATCTTATTTCATTAAAAATACTTGCATTTGACGTGATTTTAGGGATTGATTGGTTAACTACTTATCATACAAAAATTGATTGTTTTCGTAAGGTTGTTAGCTTTCATATTCCTAATCAACCTATTATGTGAATTCAAACGACCAAACCATTAAAATCAATCACGGTTATCTCAAGCCATAAAGCTATTCGTTTATTGAAAAACGGATGTCAAGCTTTCTTAGCTCATGTCACAGATTTAAACAAAAATACGTCAGTTTTAAACGATATTTCTATTGTTAATAAATTTCCTGACGTATTCCCCGAAGAACTTCCTGGCCTACCCCCAGAGCGTGAAATTGAATTTTGTATCGACCATGAACCCGGTACTCCTGTTCTATTCGTGAAGAAGAAAGATGGGAGTATGCGACTTTGTATTGATTATCGGGAGTTGAATCATGTCACCATCAAAAATAGGTATCCATTGCCACGTATTGATGACCTCGTTTGACCGGTTAGTAAGGAGCCAAATTCTTTTCAAAGATTGATCTTCGTTAGGATATCACCAATTGAAGATTAGAACCACGACATTCCAAAGACGGCTTTCGTAACTCCTCGATGCGGACATTATGAATTCCTAGTCATGTCCTTTGGATCGACTAATGCTCCTCGCCGCCTTCATGGATATGATGAACCGAGTATTCAAGGAATATTTAGATCACTTTGTGGTCGTCTTTATTGATGACATCCTTATTTATTCCAAAAGCCGTGAAGATCATGAGCAACACTTGAGGTCGACACTCCAAAAGCTTCGTGAATATAAGCTTTATGCCAAGTTGAAGAAATGTGAGTTCGGCTTGAAGAAGTAGCATTCCTTGGGCACGTGGTATCAAGTCATGGAATATCTGTTGACCCAAAGAAAGATTGAAGCTATTCAAAGTCGGGAACAACCTAAATCGATGATCAAGTACGTAGCTTTCTCGGTTTAATTGGTTATTATCGGAGATTCGTGGAAGGATTTTCTCGAATCGCTACTCCATCGACTCGGTGACTCGGAAAGATACAAAGTTCGGTTGGAGCGAAGAATGTGAGAGGAGTTTTCAAGAACTCAAGAGGAGACTTATTTCAACACCTGCTCGACAATACCATCGGCTCAGGAGGATTTGTCATCTGATGATGCTTCGGGTAAAGGGTTGGGATGTGTTCTTATGCAACATGGAAAAGTTATAGCCTATGCCTCGCGACAACTCAAAGAATATGAGAGGAATTATCCTACTCATGATTTAGAGTTGGCAGCTGTTGTCTTTGCACTTAAAATTTGGAGGCATTACTTGTATGGGGAGAAAGTGGAGATCTTTACGGATCATAAAAGCCTCAAATATTTCTTCACTCAAAAGGAACTCAACATGCGACAACGACGTTGGCTTGAACTATTAAAAGATTATGATCATACCATCCAATACCATCCTGGAAAAGCGAACGTGGTAGCTGACGTATTGAGTAGAAAATCATATGCAAGTACGAGTGCGATATTGTCAACGCAAAGGCCCATTTTGTGTGACTTGCAAAGGATGGAGATAGAGTTAAAGACTTCAGGGACGCATGTTATGATAGCGAGTATACGAGTAGAACCGACTTTAATCGATAAAGTTAAAGCTGCTCAAGCTACAGACCTGGAGCTGATGCGTATGAGGAAGAAAGTGCAAGAAGGTGTTATGCCGGAAGCAAGAATCGATGAAGAATGAATACTTGAAGTCAACTCCAAACTTTGTGTTCCTAACGAATTTACGATTTAAAGTATAATATCATGATGGAGGCGCACAACACACCATTTGCAATCCATCTGGGAGTACCAAAATGTATCATGATATTCATCATACATTTTGGTGGAGCAAGCAATAAAGAGAGAGATATAGCTGCTTATCTCAAGGTGTCTAACTTGTCAACGAGTTAAAGCGGAGCATCAAGTACCAAAAGGTCCATTGCAACCACTTGAAATTCGAGAATGGAAGTGGGAGCACATTACCATGGATTTCGTTACGGCCTTCCTAAGGTTTCTCAAGGCATTGATGCGATTTGGGTCATTGTTGATAGATTGACCAAGTCCGCTCATTTCTTCATCGACACGAGAAACTTATACACTTAAACGTCTTGCTTTCGTATGTACATAAACGAGATTGTAAGATCGCATGGTATGCCTGCGGTATCCATAGTTTCGATCGAGACCCAAGATTCACTTCACGATTTTGGGTTAGTTTGCAAAAAAGCTATGGGCACAGACTTACGATTTAGCTTAAGATATCATCCTCGAGACGGACGGACAAACGAAGAGGACTATTCAAACTCTTGAAGATCTATTAAGACTCGTGTCCTTGATTTCAAGTGGAGTTGAGACAAGTTCTTACCATTTGTGGAGTTTTCCCAACAACAACAGCTTATCAAGCAAGTATTGGCATGGCTCCATTCAAGCGTTGTATAGAAGAAAGTGTCGCTTCCAAAGATCTTTGGGATGAGGTGGGTGAATCAACGTTGTTGGGATCGGAGTTGGTACGTATGACTACGGAAAAGATTCAAACGATCCGACAACGTATAAAAACCTCACAAAATCGATTAAAAGAGTTATGTTGATCTTCATCGAAAGGACGTGGAATTCGATATAGGAGATCGTGTGTTGTTAAGAGTTGCTCCATGGAAAGGAGTTACAAGATTTGGAAAGGAGGAAAACTTAATCCTCGATTCATCGGTCCATTTTAATCCTCGATCGAGTAGGAAGGCGTGGCCTATAAACTCGCTATCGCCAAATATGTCTCGTGTTCATAACATTTTCACATATCCATGTTACGTAAATATGTGAAAGACCCGAACCATATTATTGAAGTTAGAACCGGACGAAATAGTGAAGATTTGACGTATGAAGAGGTTCTGCTCAAATTTTTGATAAGAAGGAACATATTCTACGCTCCAAGGTTATACCTCAAGTCAAAGTTTTGTGGAAGAACCACGATGTTGAGGAAATGACTTGGGAGTTAGAATCAAATGAAATCAAGGTATCCTTACCTCTTCGACATGAGTGCGTAACGTACTCTAATTTTGAGGGCTAAATTTCATAAGAAGGGGAGGTTGTAAGACCCAAACTATTATAAATAAAGATGAATTTTCTATAAATATTATTTTGAATATTATGGAATAAATTTGATATAATGTTATAGTTGTGGGTAATATTTATAAATTTTGCAAAGTATGCAAGTTGTTAAAAATATTCGTTTGGTCTGGGAATATTCTTTTTTGTTAGGGAATATTCGCATAACTACTCAATCATTGGTGGACCCCACAATGTAATTATTATCGGATTGAGAAAACGATAAAAATATTTTATAAAAATAATCTACGGAGGTGTTACCGTTAAAACCGTTGAACTACCCGGTGGTAAAAGTACAAGAATCTGCTGTGGTTGCATAGTAGCACTACTCAGATTGATTATTGATGCTTACGTGAGAAGTCACTCACCTATGCTTAATTATTGCTACGTAAATCACGCATCGATCTCTTATATTATTGATTCAATTATTGTCACAAGATCATCTCGTATAATATGTTATAGTATTAAATCAATAATTGAGACGACAAGTTATAAATGATTAATAATTGTTGAAAGATTAAATATGTGTTGATGAAAAATAAAATGATTTGTGGTAAGTTTGATTATTTTATGGGGGCTCATATGTCATCATCTAAGAGTCTCTTTCATCAATAGTAATTACCTTTGTGAATAGTAATTACCTTCGTCAATAGTATTTATCTTAAATCGATAATAAGTAATTACCTTCGTCAATAGTAATTACCCTTGTGAATAGTAATTACCTTCACAATAGTAATTACCTTTACCAGACGTCAAACCACTTGCCGTTTCACATTACAAAAGGCCGAACCACTTGTCGTTTCATATTATAAAGCGCCGAACCACTTTTCTTTTCACATCACCAACGTCAAGCCACTTGCCTTTTCACATGGTAGATGCTAAGCTAGAAATCTTCTATAAATAGAGGCCTAGTGCTTCATTATTTTCACTTAATTCATTCAAGCTATAGAGAGAGAAAGTATAGAGAGAATAAGAGAGAAAGAAGAAGAGTATTTTGTTACTACACTCGCTGCGAGATTCAATCTCCTACCAAAAGTAAGGGTGTTATTCTTTCTTATTCATGAAGAGAATCGTTGTTATTCCATTGCTTATTATTCTGTTGGAATAACTCAGATACGTGGTTTACCCTATACTTGGTGACATTCTTCTATTATTCTCGTTGGAACATCCTGCTCGTGTGTTTTACACCGGACTTCGGGTTCCGCTCTTATTATTATTACATTGGAACATCCCATGCGTGTGTTTTACAACAGGACCGGTTAAAATCTTTATTATTATTCTGTTGGAACATCCCGTGCGTGTGTTTTACAAGGACACGGTTCGCTCTTTATTATTATTACATTGGAACATCCTGTGTGTGTGTTTTACGCCGGACCGGTTCCATTCTTTATTATTCATTGGAACATCACATGTCATGCGTTTTTACGCCGGACCGGTTCCGTTATTTATTATTCCGTTGGAATAACCTACCTGCAAGGCGGTCTATCGCATGCATGGTGATTTCTTTTGTTATTCCATTCTTTATTATACCCAAATTAGTTAAAACTTTGACTTCTATACTCCATGAAATTAGTGGAATATCCTTGATATTTGCGCTTCATCCAAAGATCCTTTCATGGAAATATTCTTCTCAAGATTCTTGAATTTTACTTTACAAAGCAAGATCATGTTGTGATTTGGATGTTATTGGTTCCTAGATAAATTAATTCTTGAACTTGTTTTATTGAATTCTTATATCATTGTCATCATCCTCATGTTTGTATTATGTTGAAAGTCATCTCGTGGCTCAGAAGTGCATAGATGGACTTGGTATGATTATGACCGAGAGACTATTCGGTGTAATCATGGACCGTAATGTTACAAATGATGTGGTAAAAATCCTCGATGGTAGTAGTGCATTGATGGACGATTGTTGGCATGATCATGACCATTAATGAATACACAAATATTCTTGGCCCAGTAGTGCATGAATAATTGTGGTCGTGATACTA
The DNA here is from genome assembly GCA_020205615.1 of Panax quinquefolius. Taxonomy (NCBI): domain Eukaryota; kingdom Viridiplantae; phylum Streptophyta; class Magnoliopsida; order Apiales; family Araliaceae; genus Panax; species Panax quinquefolius. Next base: position 55,026,573 of record CM035163.1, read on the forward strand.
AAGAATATCCTGGTCAGAAAAGTCACGGGGTGATTCGATGATGTGGAATATTTATTAAAGTCGAGTCTCGGCTATAACGTTGATGAAAACCTTTTAAATCATAAAAGATAGTAGATTTTATTTTCTACTTGACTCTTTTAATGGATTGCTTGTTCACCGCAGTTAAACTTGATGTTTATTATATTTTATCGTTTAACATTTGTTGAAGGCTATTGATAATTTATTCTGCATTATCTTAGTCATAATATTTCATCGGGCTAGTTGAGCTCACCCTTTCTTTCACCGTTCTCTTCGTGAAATGAGAATATAGCCGGACAGTCGGGAAACGAAAGTGATGGTCCTCGAAGATAGCATTAGTAGTCCTCACTATTCGTGAAATAGTGTGATAATAATTGTAATGAGGACTCCTTTTGAGTTTGTATAATATCTAGTAGACAATATTTGTATTCAAACTCACGATTTATGTCAGATTGCATACCTACGCTTATATTAAGTAAGTCAGTATTTAAATTACGTACCATGTATCCGACTACCCAAGATGGGTGATGTATACCTAATTTTGGGGGCGTCACAGAAAACGACAAAAATATTTTTATAAAAATAACGGTTGAATTTTTACTGTTAAAACTGTGGAACTACTCGGTAGTAAAAGTACAGTAATACGTGTGATTGCATAGTAGCATACGGTATTGATTATTGATGCTTACGTGAGAAGTCACTCAATTTTGTTCAATTATTGCTACAGTAATTGTTGCATAGTATCTCACGTTATTTGATTCAATTATTGTCGATATTTTTTTATATTATTAAATCAATAATTGAGACGACGAAGTTATTAATATTATTATTTGCAATATTAACGATGTCTAGAAGTTCTATCAAGGAGAAGTTTGGTCACCTAATTGCGCGCCAATAGGGAGAAATCCTTATTGGAAAGCCCCCTCTTTCCTGGGAACGACCTGATCGATTAATAGTGTGAATTATAATAATGATGATGAATTTTGGTTTATTATTATTATAAATATAATAAAATAGAAAACTTTTTATATAAAACAGAATACTTTTTATAAAGTTTTGTTTTATTTGATTATAAATAGAATATAATATATTTTATTATGCATAGTGTTTGTATAGTGCCTGCAGAGTGTTTACATAGTAAAATCATTTTATATAAAACAGAATACTTTTATAAAGTTATTTGTTTTATTAGATTATAAATAGAATATATTATATTTTATTATGCATAGTATTTGCATAGTGCTCGCATAGTGTTTCAGATAGTAAAATCTTTTTATATAAAAATGAAATACTTTTATAAAGTTATTTATTTTATTAGATTATAAATAGAATATATTATATTTTATTATGCATAGTATTTTCATAATAAAATCTTTTTTATATAAAACAAAATTCTTTTATAAAGTTATTTGTTTTATTAGATTATAAATAGAATATATTATATTTTATTATGCATAGTGTTTGCATAGTAAAATCTTTTTATATAAAACAGAATACTTTAATAAAGTTATTTGTTTTATTAGATTATAAATATAATATATTATATTTTATTGCATAGTGCAGCATAGTATCTTTTCCATTCTCCTATAAATAGGATGCTTAGTTAGAATTGAAAATCACACCAGAAGTTCAGAGAATTCTTCTTTTATAATCTTGAGCGTATTTCTTTAGAGTTTGAGAAAGCTTTGAGCGTAGAAATAGTGCAAGTTTTCTTCAAGAATATTCTCGCCCTACCAGTCGGAATACTCTTCTTTTTAAGGTAAGGGATATTATTTATTATACTCGTAAGGGGTATTATTTCTTTTGTATTCATGAAGAGAGCTATTGTTATTCTATTTCTTATTATTCAGTTGGAATAACCTGTATACGCGGACTACCGTATACATGGTGAAATTCTTCTATTATTCTATTCTTTATTATTCTGTCGGAATATCCTGTTTGTGCGTTTACGCATGACCTGGTTCCATTCTTTATTATTCTGTTGGAATAACTTGTTTGTGCGGTCTATCGTATACATGGTGCATTCCGTTGTTATTCCATTCTTTATTATTCTGTTGGGAATAACCTGTCTATGCGGTCTATCGCATGCATGGTGAATTCTTCTGTTATTCCATTCTTTATTATTCTGTTGGAATAACTTGTCTATGTGGATTACCGCATGCATGGTGGATGATCCTTCATATTCATATGAATAGTATTTTCATTCAAAAGGGGTTTCTGCCAGGGGCAGTTTCATAATTTTCTGACCCTCAAAAATTCTGGAAAAATTTGAAATGATAATTTGATGAGTTTTCTAGATTGTGTCCAAAAATGGCGATTTTTGGATGTATAGATTAGGAGTTATGAATTTTATAGGAAACGACTATTTTAAAAGTAAACCCTTAAAACTCCTTGTGGTTAACTCCAAAATTGGTGAAATTTTTATTGGGAGTACATGTATATAACAGGAGTATATCCTGTAAATTTCGGATTTTTGGACAAAAGTATAATTTATGATAAATGTCTAAATATTCGGCAGTTTTAGCCATATGAAAAATAGTAAATGAATTTCAAAAATTATGAGAAAAATATATGTTCAATATGGGACTATATTCTGCTAAATACCAGAAAAGAAATATTTTTGGGACTGATTTTGTATTTTTCATGAAAATGAACTAGCTTTGAGTAAATGAATTAAATATGTTATGTGAAGTAATAAAATTTGAAAACAGGATTTTATGATTTGGGAATCCTATATAGGGTATATGCAGATTTTTGATGAGGGATTTGATCATTGATGATGAAATCTTATGAGTATGGCATTTTTGAATGATTAAATGCATTATTTGATAAAGTGTAAATATTTGAAATAAATTGTTTATAAGTTTAAGAAATGATTAAAATATTGTTATAATATTAATGATATTAGATTATGAGATTATTAAGTGATTAATAACATTTAGTTATTATTGAACGCTGGATAAATTGTATTAAAAATGTTTAATATTTATCATTTATCTCATTTGATTGATTATTTATATCATTGTCATTATCCTCATGCTTATATTAAGATGAAAGTCATTTGTGGCCTGTAGTGCATAGATGGCCTTGGTATGATTATGACCAGGGATTATTCGGCATAATCATGACCGTAATGTTACAAATGATGTGGTAAAAGTCCTCATTGGCCCGTAGTGCATTGATGGACAGTTTTTGGTATGATTATGGCTAAGGATTCTCTTCGTCCAAGGGTGCAAAGATGAATTGTTTTATTGCATGATCAGGACCGTTGATGAAAACACGATTATCTTTGGCCCGTAGTGCATAGATAATTCGTGGTCGTGATATTAACGAATATCCTTGGCCTGTAGTGCAGGGATGATTTGATGATGTGGATTAATTATTGAGCTGAGTATCAGCAATGAAATATTAATTCATGGATGTGACATTAACGAATATCCTTGACCATAATGCAGGGGTGATTCGATGATGTGGATTTTTTATTAAGCTGAGTCTCAGTGATAAAATATTGATAATAAATTTTTAATTCGTAAAAGATAGTAGATATCATGCTCTACTTGACTCTTCTAAAATATAGTTGTATGTCTTTGGCCTGTAGTGCAAAGATGAATTATTAATGAATATCTTTGGCCGTAGTGCAAAGATTAAATTATTAGTATGTTTATGAGCAGGAATTGTGATTTGGTATAACCATGATTTTTGATGTTTCAGGTGAAGAATGGTGATGAAAATTATCTTCATCCTGGGTGCAAAGAGGAATTTAGAATCACAATTATGATTACGAGTTAATCATATGATTGTGGATAGGAATTATTTATTGATGTTACAGGGATAAAACATTATTGGTGGACTTTTAACATAGAGAAGATAATAGACCAGATGGTCTATTTGACTCTTCTAATGGATTGCTCGTTCCGCTGCAACTATGGTTGAAAAGTTTTATCATCTACCATATGTTCTAAATCTCTGATTTATTACTGATGAAGGTTATTGATGATGTAAATTATCTTTAGTCATGATATTCTTTACTAGGCTATTTGTGCTCACCCTTTTGCTTCACAATTCCTTTCAGGTAATAAGAGTGTAGCTGGGTCGAGCAGGGATAACAGGGGAATAGAACGGTGGTCTATAGCTGTTGAGGTTCTCCCTAAATAGTATGAAAATAATTTTATTGAGAACTTTAGATAAGTGTGTCGTATTGTATACGTCATTTGATATTTAATTTTGGTGAACCGAATAGGGTGAGGTGAACCCAACTTTCGAAAGGTGTTTTGCCACTATTGTGACGCCCCCAAAATAAGTATACAACACCCATTCTGAGTCGCCTAAATACATGGTACAGAAACAACTACAACTTTATTAATACAATTTTCGTACAAAATACGACAACATATAAACTGTGAGTTAAAATACAAATATTATCATCTAGACAATATCCACACCTAAATAAGTCCTCATCACAATTATTGATACACTATTTTACAAAATAGTGAGGACTACTATAACAACTGCCTAGAACCTTCATTCCATACCCCGACTAGTACTCGCTACATTCTCGACTCATGAGAAGAAAAATGGAACAAAAATAAAAAGGGTGAGCTCAACTAGCCCAGTAAAAATATTATGACTACGATAATACAGAACAAATTATCGTTAGTCTTCAACAGGGAAAAATCTGAGATAATATAATAGAGAACAAGTTTCAGATCAATATTCGCAGCAAAAATAATAATTCATAGAAGAGTTACGTAGAGAATAAAATCTACTATAATCTATGAATTTAAAAGTTCATCATCAATATTTTATCCCTGTAACATCAATCAATCTTGAATCAAATATTCATCTTTGCACTATAGGCCAAAGATATTCATCAGTTGGTCATGTTCATCTCAACACCTATTCATCTTTGCACTACGGGCCAAAGATATTCATCAAAAAATCATTCATCTTTGCATTACAGGCCAAAGATATTCTGTAATATAATCATTTAGGACTAAGTATGATAAAAAATATTTTAAAGAAACCGAATCCAGTGAAACAAAAGAACAAATATTAAGGATTCGTACTTTAAACAATCCCAGTTCAAAAATACTTCATAAATAACCATAGTGAAGTAAAATTAAAGAATGATCAAAACATGGATACAATCAAAGCTAGTATCCATAATAGATATCTTGGACAAAAAATAAAAATTTAATTTTTCTATGAATAGTGTCGTATTCGTGAATAGTGTCGTATACGTGAATAGTGTCGTATACGTGAATAGTAACCCCGACACTAAAAGATAAGAATTTCACAAGAAAAATCTTACCAATATTTTGGCATAATGATATTGAAAGAAATAATATCATTTATAAAAAAAACATCCCTTACCTCAAGAGACAAGATTTCGATCGAATACTAGATATAGTCTTTGAAGGAACTCAGATCAGATAAAGAACACTCAAAGTATCAAAATACTTAGAACACCAAAATTTGAAAATTTAATATAATAATAATATAATTTTTCTTAACTTCCTACGCACACCACCAAACCCACAACATCACCACCCACCCACAATAAATAAGAAAATGTTTTTCTTTTAAAATAATTTAAAACTTTAAAAAATAATTATTAGGAACTTGAACTTTAATAATTCATAATAAATAGCTCTTCTATCAAAAAATCAAATCTTATGTCCATTCCATAGGAAATTTAATTCTCTACAACTTTGAGTAAGAAAGTTTTTCCAAATTCAAAATGTAAATTGGATGAAATCCATATATACGGACAATTTTACTGTGCTATAATCAAATTTCAAATCAAGAAATGAGGTCCACAAACATGAAAAACATGTTTTAAATATTTTAGTAACAAAAATACTCTTCCTCCTCACCATTATTATATTATTAAAATACAATAATATATTTAAATGAATTATTTTATTAGAAAAGATAAAATATCAATTTTCAACAATTGTCACATTAAAAATTTTCTCCATCTATATCCACATAAAATGAATATTTTCCTTATCATATAAATCAATAATTAATTATTCACAAATAATATTATAGAATAACAATAAACAACTGTGGTAGCTTCTAGGAAAGAGGGGGCTTTCCAATAAGGATTTCTCCTTACTGGCGCACAATTAGGTGACCAAACCTCTCCTTAGACAAAACTTTCTAGACATTGCCAAAATGTTATCTAATAATATTTTTCAAATAATATGAATTATTGATCTGATAATAGAAAATATTGTGTAATGACAATTATTGAAACAACAATAATATAAAATATCAGCACAACAATTATTGAATCAATAAAATAAAATATTGAACAGTAATTACTGTAACAATTATTGAGTAGTGCCTTCTTACGTAAGAATCAATAATTGGTGCAATACTGGTGTCATCCGTGTGTTTAACCACCGAGTATTTCAACAGTATTAACGGTAACAACTACGTCGTTATTTATAAACAACTTATACTTGTCGTTTTCTTCATCCAATCGCTTTTTGTTATGGGGCCCACACAAGGCTGCGTCGTCGTACGAATATTCCCCGACAGTAAGAATATTCCACGACCAAACGAATATTCCCTAAAAACAATGAATATTTTATAACCACTTACTTATTTGAAATATTTGCTCATTTTACCTATAACTAACCACATTAATCAAATCAACCCTTACTATTTCAAAATAATAAATAAAGGAATTTCAATTTCATTAATAATAAGTTGGGGTCTTACAACCTCCCCTCCTTATGAAATTTCATCCTCGAAATTGACGTACGTACTTGGTGTTTCAAAAAGGTGAGGATACCTCGCTTTCATTTCCGTTTCCAACTCCCAGCTCATTTCCTCTATAGCATGATTCCTCCATAAAACTTTGACTTGTGGTATGACCTTTGTGCGAAGGACATGCTCCTTCCAATCTAAGATCTTGACAGGTACCTCTTCATATGTTAAGTCTTCGGCTATCTCGTCCGGTTCTAACTCAATAACGTGATTCGGGTCTTTCACATATTTACGTAGCACAGATATGTGAAAAACATTATGAACACAAGATATACTTGGAGGTAACGCGAGTTTATAGGCCACATTTCCTACTTGGTCAAGAATCTGAAATGGACCATTAAATCGTGGATTGAGCTTTCCTCTCTTCCCAAATCTTGTAACTCCTTTCCATGGAGCCACACACAACAATACATAATCCCCAATACTAAATTCCACGTCCTTTCGATGAAGATCCGCATAACTCTTTTGTCGATCATGTGCCATTTGTATACGTTGTCGAATCATTTGGATCTTTTCTGTAGTCATACGTACCAACTCTGGTCCCAATAATGTTTCTTCACCCACCTCGTCCCAACATACTAGAGAGCGACACTTTTGTCCATATAATGCTTCAAATGGAGCCACACTTATACTTGCATGATAACTGTTGTTGTAGGAGAATTCCACCAATGGTAAATACTTATCCCAACTCCCTTTGAAGTCTAGGACACATAGTCTTAATTAATCTTCAAGAGTTTGAATAGTCCTCTCTGATTGTCCATCTGTTTGAAGATGGTATACCGAACTGAATCGTAAATCTGTGCCCATAGCTTTTTGCAAGCTAACCCAAAATCGTGAAGTGAATCTTGGGTCACGATCTGAAACTATGGATACTGGCATGCCATGCAATCTCACAATCTCATTTACGTACATACGAGCAAGACGTTCAAGGGAATAAGTCTCCGTATCGGCAAGAAATGAGCAGACTTGGTTAATCTATTAACAATAACCCAAATAGCATTTATGCCTTGAGAAACTGTGGGAAGACCCGTAACAAAATCCATGGTAATGTGTTCCCACTTCCATTTTGGAATCTCAAGTGGTTGCAATTGACCCTTAGGCCCTTAATGCTCCGCCTTTACACGTTGACAAGTTAAACACCTCGAGATAAACTTTGCAATCTCTCTCTTCATATTATTCCACCAAAATGTATGTCGAAGATCACGATACATTTTAGTACTTCCAGGATGGATTGCAAACGGTGTATTGTGTGCCTCCATCATGATCTTGTTCTTCAAAACAGAGTCGTTAGGAACACAAAGTCTGGAGTAGACTTGAAGTATTCCTTCTTCATTGATTCTTGCTTCTGGAATAGCACCTTCTTGTACTTTCTTCTTCATACGCATCAGCTCTGGGTATGTGGCTTGAACAACTTTAACTTTTTTGATTAAAGTTGGTTCTATACGTATACTTGACATCATCGTATGGTTCCCCGGAGTCTTGAATTCTATCTTCATCTTTTATAAATCACACAAAATGGGCCTTTGTGTTAACAACATCACACTCGTTTCCGCATATGATCTTCTACTCAACGCTTCAGCTACCACGTTCGCTTTTCCAGGATGGTATTGAATAGTGTGGTCATAATCTTTCAACAGCTTGAGCCAACGTCGTTGCCTCATGTTGAGTTCCTTTTGGGTGAAGAAATATTTGAGGCTTTTATGGTCTGCTTATATCTCCACTTTCTCCCCATATAGATAGTGCCTCCAGATCTTTAAGCAGAAACGATGGGCCGCTAACTCTAGATCATGAGTAGGATAATTCCTCTCATATTCTTTAAGTTGTCGCGAGGCATAGGCTATGACTTTCTCATGTTGCATGAGAACACATCCTAACCCTTTGCCTAAAGCAACGCTGTATATAACCAATCCATCCGAACCAGACGGTATTTTCAGAACAGGTACCGAAATGAGTCTCCTCTTGAGCTCTTAAAAACTCTTCTCGCATTCCTCGCTCCATACAAATTTTGTATCCTTCCGAGTCAACTGAGTTAACGGAGTAGCAATTCAAGAAAACATTTCCACGAATCTCCGATAATAACCAGCTAAGCCCAAAAAGCTACGTACTTCGGTCACCGTCTTCGGTTGCTCCCAACTTTGTATTGCTTCAATCTTCGCCTGGTCAACAGATATTCCATGTTTTGACACCACGTGCCCAAGGAATGCTACTTCCTCAAGCCAGAACTAACATTTCTTCAACTTGAAATACAGCTTGTTTTCACGAAGCCTTTGGAGTACCACCTTCAAATGGTGCTCATGATCTTCACGACTTTTGGAATATATGAGGATGTCATCAATAAAGACAACAATGAACTGATCCAAATATTCCTTGAATACTCGGTTCATCATATCCATGAAAGCCAGGAGCATTAGTCGATCCAAAAGACATGACTAAGAATTCATAATGCCCGTCATCGAGAGTTTCAAGGCGGTCTTTGGAATATCCTCGCCTAATCTTGGTGATGATATCCGAAACGGAGATCGATCTTTGAAACGAAATATACTCCTTGCAACTGGTCAAACAGGTCATCAATACGAGGTAGCGGATGTAAGACCCTGAAATTTTTTTAAATAAAAAGGAATTTCCTTTATTTATTATTTTGAAATAGTAAGGGTTGATTTGATTAATATGGATAGTTAAGGGTTAAATACGCAAATATTTCAAAATAAGCAAGTGGTTATAAAATATTCATTATCGTCGGGGAATATTCGTTTGGTCGTGGAATATTAAATCTTTGTTGGGAATATTAATACTGACAAGCAATGACCGTGTATGGCCCCATAACGGAAAGTGATTGGATGAAGAAACGACAATTATAAGTTGTTTAAAAATAATCACGGCGTAGTTGTTCACAATTAACACTATTGGAATACCGGTGGTTAAAAACACGATGTCTGGCGTTGTTGTTGCGCGGTATTGCACCAATTATTGAAGGCACTACTCAATAATGGTTACTGATAATTCTTATTCGATTATTTTATTTTATTGAGTTAATAATTGCTGCGTTGATATTTTATATTCTTTGTTGTTTGATAATTGTCATTACACAAGTATTTTTCATTATCGAAGCAATAATTCATATTATCTGAATAATATTATTAGATAACATTATTGGCAATGTCTAGAAAGTTTATCTAAGGAGAGGTTTGGTCACCTAATTGCGCTTGCCGCTTGAAGAAGAAGAAATTCTTATAGAAAGCCCCTCTTCCAGGAACTGCCTGGTTGTCAATATTGTGATTCTGTAATATTATTTGTGAATAATTAATTATTGATTCATATGATGATGAAAATATTGATTTTATGTGGATATAGATGGAGAAAATTTTTAATGTGACAATTGTTGAAAATTGAAATTTTATCTTTTTCTGATAAAATAATTCATTTAAATATATTATTATATTTTAATAATATAATAATGGTGATATTTTTACAACGAATGTGGGATATATGAGTATACGAGGAGGAAGAGTATTTTTGTTGCAATAAATGTTTAAAACATGTTAAACATGTCGGTGGACCCCATTTATTGGTGAAATTTGATTATGCTTTTGTAAAATCGAATCGTTTGTGGATTTTTGGCCAATTTCTATTTGGAATTTGGAAAAACTTTCTTCTGTAAAGTTGTAGAGAATTGAATTTCCTATGAAAACTCGCGTGATTCAAATTTACTGACAAAAGGGCTATTTATTGTGAATTATTGAAGTTCTGAAGCTCCGAAATAATTAATTTTTGAAGTTTTAAATATTTTTAATAAGAAAAACGTTTTTTTTTTGAGTTAGGCAAGGTGAGTCACTCTTGGTGGCTGATGGTTTGAATCATATTTTGGGTGCGTAGGAATTTAATAAATATATATTAATATTTTATTAAATTTTCTGCTTTGGTGTTCTAAGCAATTTCCTATAAATAGGGTGCTTAGGTTAGAATTGAAAATCACACCAGAAACTGAAGTTTTCTCTCTCTATATTATCGAGCGTATTCTTGTGAGTATACTTTGAGTATTGCTATACGGTGCAAGTCCAAGTCATAGCCTATATCCGGTGTTTCAGCTAGAAGTACTGATCTTTCGAGGTAAGGGATGTTATTTTCTTCTCAAATGATATTATTTCTTCAATATCATTATCTTTGAAATATTGGTTGGAACTTTTATCAAATTTGGAACTTTTTCATGTATCGGGGTTACTATTCATGAGTTACTATTCATGAGTTACTATTCACGAGTTACTATTCACGAGTTCTTATTCACGAGTACTATTCATTGAAGCGTGAAGATGTTTTTTTTGGGAATTTCTATCTTTTGGTGTCGGAGTTCTTATTCACGATACTTGGCACTATTCACGATACTCTGACCACTATTCAATAGAAAAATAAAATTTCTTCTTTTGTCCAAAACATCTATTCGGATACTAGCTTTGATTGTATCCATGTTTTGATCATTCTTGAATTTTACACCACTATGATTATTTTTGAGGTATTTTGGACGTGGATAAAACCAAGTACGAATCCTTAATCCTTAATCCTTGTCATTTTGTTTCTTTGGATTCGTTTCTTTAAAAATATTTTCATCATCCTCGATCTTAAATGATGATATTATTGAATATCTTTGGCACGTAGTGTAAAGATGAATGATTTCGAAGAATATCTTTGGCTCAGTAGTGCAAAGATGAAGCAGTGTTTAAATGAACATAACCAACTGATGAATATCTTCGCCTTTGTAGTGTAAAGATGAATATTTGATTCCGGATGTATATTGATTGATGTTACGGGGATAAAAGATAGAGCGATGAACTTTTAAATTCATACATAGAAGATAGTAGTTTGCATTCTCTACTTAACTCTTCTAATGAATTATTATTTCCGCTGCGAATATTGATTTAAAATTTGTTGTCTATTGTATTCTATTAGATTTTTCCTGTTGAAGACTAACGATAATTTGTTGTATATTATCTTAGTCATAATATTCTTTCTTGGGCTAGTTGAGCTCACCCTTTTCCTTTTTGTTCCATTTTTCTCGGGGAGGCGAGAATATAGCGAAATACTTAGTCTGGGGGTATGGAATGAAGGTTCTAGAGAGAGTTGTTTAGTAGTCCTCACCATTTTGTAAAATAATGTATCAATAAATGTGATGAGGATTTATTTGAGTATAGATATTGTCAGAAGATAATATTTGTATTTAAACTCACTGATTTCTTTGTTGTAATAATAAAGTTGTAGTTGTTTACGTACCATGTATTGACAACTCAGAATGGGTGATGTATACCTATTTTTGGGGGCGCCACGGTTGGTATCGAGCTTAGGGATATGATCTCTGGCGGAGATCGGGGAATAGAACTAGGAGGAGAGAGGCGAGTAAATCCTTCGCTAGTGTGTCCTACCTAAGCTTATTTGTTAGTTGGTCAAGTATATAGGGATATTATGTGATATATTGATTTCCTTAATTAACCCTTGTTTTGGCGATGATGATTTGAGAATGTAAATGCGAGAATATTAACAATGGAAATGAGACCGTGGAGACGCTTTGTACTCACCAACGAGGAGAACGATAACAGTGGCAATGTTCCTCCCTGTGAACAACACCATTGAAAGCGAGATGATGAACGAGGGGATGTTTAGAAGTTTTTTTTGCAGATTCATGCAAAATCGCACGAGGAGACTCGTGTTCAAAATCTGAGGAGGAAATGATAGCAATTCACGGGTTGTCACAACCAAACAGTTCAAAGAGTTGGGACCACGAATTTAAGGGAAAGCGAGATCCGATCATGGCGGAAACATGGGTCAAACAAATTACCAAGATATTCGATGTCTTGGGATGCACGGAGGAACGAAGGTTCCATTCGCCACCTTTATGTTCCGTGGCGAGGCGGACTCATTGGTGGAGTCATGAAGCGTGCACTCCATCCAACCGCTTTTCGGCATGTCTTGGGAGACGTTTGAAGCTATTTAATGACAAATACTTTCCGAAAGTGTTCGTCGTATGAAGGAAGTGGAGTTCATCGATTGGAACAAAACAACATGGCGGTGTCTCGAAGACGAGGCAAAGTTTGCGAGTTATCCGGTTTGCACCTCATTTGGTGGAGAATGAGGAACGTATGACGCGGATGTTTCTTAGAGGTTTGAAACCCAGATACGTCGAAGATCTCATTTCTCATAAATTTTCTCTTTATTGAGATGTTGTAAGCAGGCTCAATTATTAGAGCGAGATAACGAAAGTACGGTCAAGTCGAGGACCACAACCAGGATCGTATCGAGAGATAGCAGTCAAGCAGAATAATGATAACTGCGGAGAAAAAAGAGATTTGAATGAAATGGTAACCACTCTGGTGGTAATCATGGCCATGAAAATAGAAGAAGCGAGTGGGAGGAGATTTTAAAAGAGGAGATTTAACAACGACCATGTGAAGATGACAAAGTCTTTAAAGAATCTGGTTCTAAGGGAGGAGAACGACCACCGGTCATATGCTACAAATGCGGAAAAGAGGGACATATCGGTCAAAGCGCCCACAATTCAAGGTATGCTATAATTGTGGAAAGGAAGGACATATCGCTTCGAGATTATACGATGGCGAAACCTAGTTCAATGGGGACGGTGACTCAAAAGATATCCCGAAGAAAAGTCAAAGTCAACGATTAGGAAGAGCGTTTGTTGTGAATGGTCATAATGCGAGGAACCCAAACGAGGTGATCACGGGTAAGCTATTTATAAATTCTTGCGAAGTTTATACCTTACTTGATCTGGGGTGCTACCCATTCATTTATCTCTCCTGCATGTGCTCAACGTTTAAACTTGACTCAGGAGAAATTAGACTTTGACCTATCTGTGGAAACTCCGTTAGGAGAAACTTTCATCACATCCATCGTTTATAAATCTTGTTTGATTCAAGTTGGCACCATTACCTTACTGTTGACCTTATCTCTTTAAAGATACTTGCTTTTGATGTGATTTTAGGGATTGATTGGTTAACTACTCATCATGCCAAAATTGATTGTTTTCGTAAGGTTGTTAGTTTTCATATTCCTAACCAACCCGTTATTTAATTCAAGCAACTAAACCATTAAAATCAATCATCGTCATATCTAATCATAAAGCTATTCGTTTATTAAAAACGGATGTCAAGCTTTCTTAGCCCATGTTATGGATTTGAATAAAGACACGTCAAATTTGAATAATATTCCTGTTGTTATTGACTTTCCGACGTATTTCCGAAGAACTTCCGGCTACACCCCGTAACGTGAAGTTGAATTCTTTATTGATCTTGAACTCTTGGTACAAAGCCCATTCCTAAAACCCCATATCGAATGGCTCCTATTGAACTTCAGGAGTTAAAGGTCCAACCACAGAATTGTTGGACATCGGTTTCATTCGTCCCAAGTACATCTCCTTGGGGTGCTCTGTTTTATTAGTAAAAGAAGAAAAGGCGGAGTATGCGACTCAGTATTGACTATCGGAATTGAACCATGTCACCATCAAGAATAGGTATCCTCTACCTCGTATTGATGACTTGTTTGACCGAGATGCAAAGGGCACAATTCTTTTCAAAAATCGATCTTCGATTACGGATATCATCGGTGAAGATTAGAGGCGAGGATATTCCAAAGACCGCCTTGAACTTCGGTATGGGCATTATGAATTCTTAGTCATGTCTTTCGGACTAACTAATGCTCCTCGCGCTTTCATGGATATGATGAACCGAGTATTCAAGGAATATTTGGATCAATTCGTTGTTGTCTTTATTGATAACATCCTCATATATTCCAAAAGCCGTGAAAATCATGAGCACCATTTGAAGTTGGTACTCAAAGGCTTCGTGAAAACCAACTATATGCCAAATTGAAGAAATGCGAGTTCGGCTTGAGGAAGTAGCATTCCTTGGGCACGATGGTGTCGAAACATGGAGTATCTGTTGATCCGGCCAAGATTGAAGCAATACAAAGTTGGGAGCAACCGAAGTCGATGGATCAAATACGTAGCTTTTTGGGCTTATTTGGTTATTATCGGAGATTCATGGAAGGTTTTCTCGAATCGCTACTCCATTAACTCAACTAACTTCGGAAGGATACAAAATTCGTTTGAGAGCGAAGAATGCGAGAAAAGTTTCCAAGAGCTTAAGAGAGACTTATTTTTGACTGTTCTAACAATACCATCCGGGTTCGGATGGATTTGTTATCTGATGATGCTTGAGCAAAGGGTTAGGATGTGTTCTCATGCAACGTGGGAAAGTCATAGCCTATGCCTCGCGACAACTTAAAGAGTATGAGAGGAATTATCCTACTCATGATCTAGAGTTAGCGGCGATCGTTTCAAGCGCTAAAAATATGGAGGCACTATCTATATGGGGAGAAAGTGGAGATATATTCGGACCATAAAAGCCTTAAATATTTCTTCACTCAAAAAGAACTCAACATGCGACAATGACGTTGGCTCGAGCTATTGAAAGACTACGACCACACTATTCAATACCATCCGGTAAAGCGAACGTGGTAGGCGGCGCATTGAGTAGAAGATCATATGCGCGGGAGCGAGTGCGATGATGTCAAGTATACGCGTAGAGCCAACTTTAATAGAAAAAGTTAAGGTTGCTCAAGCCACCCAGGCCGGATGATCGTATGAAGAAGAAAGTACAAGAAGGAGCTATTAGGGCGAGAATTGATGAAGAAGGAATACTTGAGTCCACTCTAGACTTTGTGTTCCTAACGACTACGATTTGAAGTACAAGATTATGATGGAGGCACACAATACACCATTTGCCATCCATCACGGAAGTACTAAAATGTATCGTGATCTTGACATACATTTTGGTGGAACAATATGAAGAGAGAGATTGCAAAGTTTATCTCGATGTGTTTAACTTGCCAACGTGTAAAGGCGAGCATCTAGTACCTAAGGGTCCGCTGCAATCACTTGAGATTACGAAATGGAAGTGGGAACACATTACCATGGATTTCGTTCTACGGGTCTTCCTACGGTTTCTCAAGGCATCAATGCTATTTGGGTTATTGTTGATAGATTAACCAAGTCGCTCATTTCTTGCCGACACGGAGACTTATTCCTTGAACGTCTTGCTAGTATATGACGTGAATGAGATTGTGAGGTTGCATGGCATGCCAATATCCATAGTTTCGGATCGTGACCCAAGATTCACTTCAAGATTTTGGGTTAGCTTGCAAAAAGCTATGGGCACGGATCTACGATTGATTCAAAGATACCATCCTCAAAGCAGACGGACAATCGAGAAAGGACTATTCAAACTCTTGAAGATTTATTAAGACTACGTGTCCTAGACTTCAAGGCGGTTGGGATAAGTATTTACCATTGGTGGAATTCTCCTACAACAACGAGTTATCGTGCAAGTATAGGTGTGGCTCCATTTGAAGCATTATATGGACGAAAATGTCGTTCTCCAATATGTTGGGATGAGGTGGGTGAAGCAACATTGTTGGGCCCCGAGTTGGTATACGATATGACTACGGAAAAAGATCCAAATGATTCGACAACGTATACAAAGCGGCACAAGATCGACAAAAGAGTTGTGCGGATTTTCATCGAAAGGACGTGGAATTTAGTGTAGGGGATCATGTATTATTGCGAGTTGCTCCATGGAAGGGAGTTACAAGATTTGGGAAGAGAGGAAAGCTCAATCCACGATTTATTGGTCCATTTCAAATTCTTGACCGAGTAGGAAATGTAGCTATATAGACTTGCGTTACCTCCAAGTATGTCTCGTGTTCATAATGTGTTTCACGATCTCGTATTTCAGTAAATATGTGAAAGACCCGAACCACGTTATAGAGTTAGAACCAGGACGAGATAATAGAAGACTTAACGTATGAGGAGGTACTGTCAAGATTTTGGATAGGAAGGAGCATGTCCCTACGCAAGAAAGGTCATACCACAAGTTAAAGTTTTGTGGAGAAATCATGCTATAGAGGAAATGACACGGGAATTGGAAAGCGAAATGAAAGCGAGGTATCCTCACCTTTCAAAACACCAGTATCGCGACGTCAATTTCGAGGACGAAATTTCATAAGGAGGGAGGTTGTAAGACCCCGAAATTTTTTAAATAAAAAGGAATTTCCTTTATTTATTATTTTGAAATAGTAAGGGTTGATTTGATTAATGTGGATAGTTAAGGGTTAAATATGCAAATATTTTAAAATAAGCAAGTGGTTATAAAATATTCATTATAAATTAGAATATTCGTTTGGTCGTGGAATATTAAGATGCTTTGTGAAGGGAATATTAAATGCACGACGGTAGCAACCATGTGTGGGCCCCATAACTGGAAAGCGATTGGATGAAGAAAACGACAAATATAAGTTGTTTAAAAATAACAGGCGTAGTTGTTCCGAATTAACACTATTGGAATACCCGGTGGTTAAAACACGAGAATACGCGTTGTTGTTATTACGGTATTGCACCAATTATTGAAGGCACTACTCAATAATGGTTCTGTGTAATTACCGCTCAAAGACTTTATTTTATTGAGTTAATAATTCGTTGCGTTGATATTTTATATTTCATTGTTTTCAATAATTGTCATTACACACTATTTTTCATTATCGAAGCAATAATTCATATTATCTGAATAATATTATTAGATAACATTATTGGCAATGTCTAGAAAGTTACATCTAAGGAGAGGTTTGGTCACCTAATTCATGGCTACCAAGAAGAAGAAGAAATTCTTATTGGAAAGCCCCTCTTTCCCAGGAGGCTGCACGGTTGTCAATATTGTGATTCTCGTAATATTATTTGTGAATAATTAATTATTGATTCATATGATGAGAAAAATATTGATTTTATGTGGATATAGATGGAGAAAATTTTAATGTGACAATTGTTGAAAATTGAAATTTTATCTTTTCTCGATAAAATAATTCATTTAAATATATTATTATATTTTAATAATATAATAATGGTGATATTTTTACAACGAATGTGGGATATATGAGTATACGAGGAGGAAGAGTATTTTTGTTGCAATAAATGTTTAAAACATGTTAAACATGCTCTGTGGACCCCATTTATTCGATGAAATTTGATTATAAATGTAAAATCTAATCGCTTGTGGATTTGGTCAATTTCTATTTGGAATTTGGAAAATCTTTCTTCTGGAAAGTTGTAGAGAATTGAATTTCCTATGAAAACTCGCGAGATTCAAATTTTCTGACAAAAGGGCTATTTATTGTGAATTATTGAAGTTCTGAAGCTCCGAAATAATTAATTTTTGAAGTTTTAAATATTTTTAATAAGAAAAACGTTTTTTTTGAGTTAGGAAAGGTGAGTCACTCTTGGTGGCTGATGGTTTGAATCATATTTTGGGTGCGTAGGAATTTAATAAATATATATTAATATTTTATTAAATTTTCTGTTTTGGTGTTCTAAGCAATTTCCTATAAATAGGGTGCTTAGGTTAGAATTGAAAATCACACCGTAAATCAAGTTTTCTCTCTATATTATCGGCGTATTCTTGTGAGTATTTTGAGTATACTTTGAGTATGCTATACGGTGCAAGTCCAAGTCATAGCCTATATCCAGGTGTTTCAAATTTAGAAATCCGATCTTTCGAGGTAAGGGATGTTATTTTCTTCTCAAATGATATTATTTCTTCAATATCATTATCTTTGAAATATTGGTTGGAACTTTTTATCAAATTTGGAACTTTTTCATGTCTGGGGTTACTATTCATGAGTTACTATTCATGAGTTACTATTCACGAGTTACTATTCACGAGTTACTATTCACGCAGTACTATTCACGTAAGCGTGAAGATGTTTTTTGGGAATTTCTATCTTTTGGTGTCTGAGTTACTATTCACGATATCGGCAAGACTATTCACGATATCTGACTATTCACCGAAAAATAAAATTTCTTCTTTTGTCCAAAACATCTATTCTGGATACTAGCTTTGATTGTATCCATGTTTTGATCATTCTTGAATTTTACACCACTATGATTATTTTTGAGGTATTTTTGGACGTGGATAAAACCAAGTACGAATCCTTAATCCTTAATCCTTGTCATTTTGTTTCAATTTGGATTCGTTTCTTTAAAAATATTTTTCATCATCCTCAGTCTTAAATGATGATATTATTGAATATCTTTGGCTGTAGTGCGAAGATGAATGATTTCTGAAGAATATCTTTGGCTTTTGTAGTGCAAAGATGAGCAGTGTTTAAATGAACATGACCAATGATGAATATCTTTGGCTTTTGTAGTGTAAAGATGAATATTTGATTCCGGATGTATATTGATTGATGTTACAGTGGATAAAAGATAGACGATGAACTTTTAAATTCATACATAGAAGATAGTAGTTTGCATTCTCTACTTAACTCTTCTAATGAATTATTATTTCACATAATATTGATTTAAAATTTGTTGTCTATTGTATTCTATTAGATTTTCCCCTGTTGAAGACTAACGATAATTTGTTGTATATTATCTTAGTCATAATATTCTTTTCTTGGGCTAGTTGAGCTCACCCTTTTCCTTTTTGTTCCATTTTTCTCGGGAGGCGAGAATATAAGCGAGTACGTAGTCTGGGTATGGAATGAAGGTTCTAGAGAGAGTTGTTTAGTAGTCCTCACCATTTTTGTAAAATAATGTATCAATAAATGTGATGAGGATTTATTTGAGTATAGATATTGTCTAGAAGATAATATTTGTATTTAAACTCACATTTCTTTGTTGTAATAATAAAGTTGTAGTTGTTTTACATACCATGTATTGACAACTCGAATGGGTGATGTATACCTATTTTGGGGGCGTCACAGCGGATACCTATTCTTGATAGTGACATGGTTTAATTCTCAGTAATCGATACAAAGTCGCATACTCCCGTCTTTCTTTTTTATGAATAAAATAGGAGCACCCCAAGGAGATGTACTAGGACAAATGAAACCGATGTCCAACAACTCTTGTAGTTGGACCTTTAACTCCTGAAGTTCAATAGGAGCCATTCGATATGGGGTTTTAGAAATGGGCTTTGTACCAGGTTCATGATCAATAAAGAATTCAACTTCACGTTCTGGGGGTAGACCGGGAAGTTCTTCAGGAAATACATCAGGAAATTCACTAACAACAGAAATATTATTCAAATCTGACGTGATTTATTTAAATCCATAACATGGGCTAAGAAAGCTTGACGTCCGTTTTTCAATAAACGAATGGCTTTATGGCTTGATATGGCAATGATTGATTTTAGTGGTTTAGTCGCTTGAATTCGCATAACAGGTTGGTTAGGAATATGAAAACTAACAACCTTACGAAAACAATCAATTTTGGCATGATGAGTAGTTAACAAATCAATCCCTAAAATCACGTCAAATGCAAGTATCTTTAAAGAGATAAGATCAACAAGTAATATGATGGTGTCAACTTAGATCAAACAAAATTTATAAATAGTGGATGTAATGAAAGTTTCTCCTAACGGAGTCTCCGCAGATAAGTCAAAGTCTAATTTCTGGAGTTAAGTTTAAACGTTGAGCAAAAGTAGGAGAGATAAATGAATGGGTAGCACTAGTATCTAGTAAGGTATAAACTTCGCAAGAATTTATAAATAGCTTACCCGTGATCACCTCGTTTGGGTTCCTCGTATTTTGACCAGTCACGACAAACACTCTTCCAGGAACTGTTGACTTGACTTTTCTGGGACAGCCTTTTGAGTCACCATCCCCGCTGGACTTGGTTTTGCTACAGTACAATCTTGAGCGATATGTCCTTCCTTTCCATAATTATAACATACCTTGAACTGTTGTGGACAGTTTGGGTTGATATGTCCCTATTTTCCGCATTTATAGCATACGACTGGTGGACGTTATCCTCCCTTAGAACCAGTTGTTGCTGATGCTGACGTCTTCGCATTGTCATTGTTGTACCTTCTCTTTTTAAAATCTCCTCCCGACTCGCTTCTTCTATTATCATGGCCATGATTACCACTAGAGTGGTTACCGTTTTTGTCCGTATTTTTCTTTCCCCCCTGGTTATCATTGTTTCGATGACTACTGTCACCGGTATGACCCTGGTTGTGGTCCCTCAGTTGAACGTACTCGTTATCTCGCTCTAATAATTGAGCCCTATTAACAACATCTGAATATAGAGAAAACTTATGAGAAATGAGATATTGACGTATATCAGGTTTCAAACCTCTCAGAAACATCCGTGTCATACGTTCCTCATTCTCCACCAAATGAGGTGCAAACACGATAACTCTTGAACTTCGCCAGACCGACACCGCCATGTTGTTTTGCTCGCCTAATAAACTCCACCTCCTTCATATAGCGAATACTTTCGTGGAAAGTACTTGTCATTGAACAGATCTCAAATGTCTGCGCAAGACATGTTGAGTCTTATTTGGATGGGTATGCTTCATGATTCCCACCGATGAATCCGCCTCATTACGGAACATAAAAGTGGTGAATGGAACCTTCTGTTCCTCCGTGCATCCCAAGACGTCGAATATCTTGGTAATTTGCTTGACCCACGTCTCTGCCTTAATCGGATCTGTCTTTCCCCAAAATTCTGGTGGTCCCAACTCTTTGAACTGCTTGGCTGTAACAAACCGTGCGTTGCTATCATTTCAACATGTATTTTGTACACGAGTCTCCTTCGTTATATTTTGCATGAACTACAAAAAGCTTCTAAACAAGCCATCATTCATCGTCTGATCAGTGGTGGTTTTTATAGGAGGAACATTGTCGGCCTGTTGCATGTTTTCCTCATTAGTGGGTAAAGGAGTCTTCACGGTCTCATTTACTCCACTGTTAACATTCTCGATTGATATTCTCAAATACTGCCAAAAAACAAGGGCTAATTAAAGAAATCAACATATCACATAATATCCCTATATTTTGACCAACCAACAAATAAGCTTAGGTAGGACACACTAACGAAGGATTTACTCATCTCTCCCCACCTAGTTCTATTCCCCGATCTCCGCCAGAGACCATATCCCTAAGCTCTGATACCAACTGTGACGCCCCCAAAATAGGTATACAACACCCATTCTGAGTCGCCAAAATACATGGTACAGAAACAACTACAAATTTATTAATACAATTGTCGTGTAAAATACGAAAACACATAAACTGTGAGTTAAAATACAAATATTATCATCTAGACAATATCCACACCTAAATAAGTCCTCATCACAATTATTGATACACTATTTTACAAAATAGTGAGGACTACTATAACAACTGCCAAGAACCTTCATTCCATATCCCGACTAGTACTCGCTACATTCTCGCCTCCTGAGAAGAAAAATGGAACAAAAATGAAAAGGGTGAGCTCAACTAGCCCAGTAAAAATATTATGTCTAAGATAATACAGAACAAATTATCGTTAGTCTTCAACAGGGAAAAATCTGAGAGAATATAATAGAGAACAAGTTTCAGATCAATATTCGCAGCGGAAATAATAATTCATAGAAGAGTTACGTAGAGAATAAAATCTACTATAATCTATGAATTTAAAAGTTTATCATCAATATTTTATCCCTGTAACATCAATCAATCTTGAATCAAATATTCATCTTTGCACTATAAGCCAAAGATATTCATCAATTGGTTATGTTCATCTCAACACCTATTCATCTTTGCACTACGGGCCAAAGATATTCATCAAAAAATCATTCATCTTTGCACTACAGGCCAAAGATATTCTGTAATATAATCATTTAGGACTGAGGATGATTAAAAATATTTTAAAGAAAACGAATCCAGTGAAACAAAAGAACAAATATTAAGGATTCGTACTTTAAACAATCCCAGTTCAAAAATACTTCATAAATAACCTTAGTGAAGTAAAATTCAAGAATGATCAAAACATGGATACAATCAAAGCTAGTATCCATAATAGATATCTTGGACAAAAAATAAAATTTTAATTTTTCTGTGAATTGTGTCGTATTCGTGAATAGTGTCGTATACGTGAATAGTTCCGTATTCGTGAATAGTAACCCCGACACTAAAAGACAAGAATTTCACAAGAAAAATCTTACCAATATTTTGGCATAATGATATTGAAAGAAATAATATCATTTATAAAAAAATAACATCCCTTACCTCAAGAAGACAAGATTTCCATTTGGAATACTAGATATATAGGTCAAGGAACTTGCATCAGATATAGCAACACTCAAAGTATCAAAATACTCACAAGAATACCGATAATATAGAGAGAAAAATCTTTAGTTTCTGATGTGATTTTCAATTCTAACCTAAGCACCCTATTTATAGGAAAATACTTAGAACACCAAAGCTGAAAATTTAATATAATAATAATATAATTTTTCTTAACTTCCTACGCACACCACCAGCCCACAACATCAGCCACCCACCCACAATAAATAAGAAAAATATTTTTCTTTTAAAAATAATTTAAAACTTTAAAAAAATAATTATTCCGGAACTTCGGAACTTTAATAATTCATAATAAATAGCTCTTCTATCAAAAAAATCAAATCTTATGTCCATTCCATAGGAAATTTAATTCTCTACAACTTTGCAGAAGAAAGTTTTTCCAAATTCCAAACAGAAATTGACTGAAATCCATATACGGACAATTTTACAGGCTATAATCAAATTTCAGTCACGAAATGGGGTCCACAAACATGAAAAACATGTTTTAAATATTTTTAGTAACAAAAATACTCTTCCTCCTCACCATTATTATATTATTAAAATATAATAATATATTTAAATGTATTATTTTATTAGAAAAGATAAAATATCAATTTTCAACAATTGTCACATTAAAAAATTTCTCCATCTATATCCACATAAAATGAATATTTTCCTTATCATATAAATCAATAATTAATTATTCACAAATAATATTATAGAATAACAATATCGACAACCAGGTCGTTCCCAGGAAAGAAGGGGCTTTCCAATAAGGATTTCTCCTTACTGGCGCACAATTAGGTGACCAAACCTCTCCTTAGACAAAACTTTCTAGACATTGCCAAAATGTTATCTAATAATATTTTTCAAATAATATGAATTATTGATCTGATAATAGAAAATATTGTGTAATGACAATTATTGAAACAACAATAATATAAAATATCAACACAACAATTATTGAATCAATAAAATAAAATATTGAATAAAGAATTATCGTGAATAATTATCGAGTAGTGCCTTCACGTAAGAATCAATAATTGGTGCAATACTGCGTGCTATCGTGTTTTAACCAATTAGTATTTCAAAAGTATTAATCTATTGAATAACACTACGCTGTTATTTATAAACAACTTATACTTTGTCGTTTTCTTCATCCAATCGCTTTCCGTTATGGGGCCATTACAAGGTCTACTATTGCATTTAATATTCCCAACAAAGAAGAATATTCCACGACCAAACGAATATTTCCTGACAACAATGAATATTTTATAACCACTTACTTATTTGAAATATTTGCTCATTTTACCCATAACTAACCACATTAATCAAATCAACCCTTACTATTTCAAAATAATAAATAGAGGAATTTCAATTTCATTAATAATAAGTTAGCGTCTTACAACCTCCCCTCCTTATGAAATTTCATCCTCGAAATTGACGTACGTACTTGGGGTTTCGAAAAGGTGAGGATACCTCGCTTTCATTTCCGTTTCCAACTCCTAGGTCATTTCCTCTATAGCATGATTCCTCCACAAAACTTTGACTTGTGGTATGACCTTTGTGCGAAGGACATGCTCCTTCCTATCTAAGATCTTGACAGGTACCTCTTCATATGTTAAGTCTTCGGCTATCTCTTCCGGTTCTAACTCAATAACGTGATTCGGGTCTTTCACATATTTATGTAGCACAGATATGTGAAAAACATTATGAACACAAGATATACTTGGAGGTAACGCGAGTTTATAGGCCACATTTCCTACTCGGTCAAGAATCTGAAATGGACCAGTAAATCGTGGATTGAGCTTTCCTCTCTTCCCAAATCTTGTAACTCCTTTCCATGGAGCCACACACAACAATACATTATCCCCAATACTAAATTCCACGTCCTTTCGATGAAGATCCGCGTAACTCTTTTGTCGATCCTGTGCCGTTTGTATACGTTGTCGAATCATTTGGATCTTTTTTGTAGTCATACGTACCAACTTTGGTCCCAATAATGTTTCTTCACCCACCTCGTCCCAACATACTGGAGAGCGACACTTTCGTCCATACAATGCTTCAAATGGAGCCACACCTATACTTGCCTGATAACTGTTGTTGTAGGAGAATTCCACCAATGGTAAATACTTATCCCAACTCCCTTTGAAGTCTAGGACACATAGTCTTAATAGATCTTCAAGAGTTTGAATAGTCCTCTCTGATTGTCCATCCTTTTGAAGATGGTATGCCGAACTGAATCGTAAATTTGTGCCTATAGCTTTTTACAAGCTAACCCAAAATCATGAAGTGAATCTTGGGTCACGATCCGAAACTATGGATACTAGCATGCCATGCAATCTCACAATCTCATTTACGTACATACGAGTAAGACGTTCAAGGGAATAAGTCTCCCGTATCGGCAAGAAATGAGCAGACTTGGTTAATCTATTAACAATAACCCAAATAGCATTTATGCCTTGAGAAAACGTGGGAAGACCAGTAACAAAATCTATGGTAATGTGTTCCCACTTCCATTTTGGAATCTCAAGTGATTGCAATGGACCCTTAGGCCCTTGATACTCCGCCTTTACATGTTGACAAGTTAAACACCTCGAGATAAACTTTGCAATCTCTCTCTTCATATTATCCCACCAAAATGTATGTCGAAGATCACGATACATTTTAGTACTTCCAGGATGGATTACAAACGGTGTATTGTGTGCCTCCATCATGATCTTGTTCTTCAAATCAGAGTCGTTAGGAACACAAAGTCTGGAGTAGACTTGAAGTATTCATTCTTCATCGATTCTTGCTTCTGGAATAGCACCTTCTTGTACTTTCTTCTTCATATGCATCAGCTCTAGGTATGTGGCTTAAATAACTTTAACTTTTTCGATTAAAGTTAGTTCTATGCGTATACTTGACATCATTGCATGGTTCCCCGGAGTCTTGAATTCTATCTTCAACTTTTGTAAATCACACAAAATGGGCCTTTGTGTTAACAACATCACACTCGTTCCCGCATATGATCTTCTACTCAACGCGTCAGCTACCACGTTCGCTTTTCCAAGATGGTATTGAATAGTGTGGTCATAATCTTTCAACAGCTTGAGCCAACGTCGTTGCCGCATGTTGAGTTCCTTTTGGGTGAAGAAATATTTCAGGCTTATATGGTCTGCATATATCTCCACTTTCTCCCCATATAGATAGTTCCTCCAGATCTTTTGCGCGAAAACGACTGCTGCCAACTCTAGATCATGAGTAGGATAATTCCTCTCATATTCTTTAAGTTGTCGCGAGGCATAGGCTATGACTTTTCCATGTTGCATGAGAACACATCCTAACCCTTTGCCTGAAGCAACGCTGTATATAACCAATCCATCCGAACCAGACGGTATTGTCAGAACAGATACCGAAATGAGTCTCCTCTTGAGCTCTTAAAAACTCTTCTTGCATTCCTCGCTCCATACAAATTTTGTATCCTTCCGAGTCAACTGAGTTAACGGAGTAGCAATTCGAGTAAACTTTTCCACGAATCTTCGATAATAACCAGCTAAGCCCAAAAAGCTACGTACTTCGATCACCGTCTTCGGTTGCTCCCAACTTTGTATTGCTTCAATCTTCGGCGGGTCAACAGATACTCCATGTTTTGACACCACGTGCCCAAGGAATGCTACTTCCTCAAGCCAAAACTCACATTTCTTCAAATTGGCATACAACTTATTTTCACGAAGCCTTTGGAGTACCACCTTCAAATGGTGCTCATGATCTTCACGACTTTTGGAATATATGAGGATGTCATCAATAAAGACAACAACGAACTGATCCAAATATTCCTTGAATACTCGGTTCATCATATCCATGAAAGCCGCAGGAGCATTAGTCAATCCAAAAGACATGACTAAGAATTCATAATGCCCGCATCGAAGTTCAAGGCGGTCTTTGGAATATCCTCGATTCTAATCTTCATTGATGATATCCGAACAAAGATCGATCTTTGAAAAGAATTGTGCTCCTCAGAATCTGGTCAAACAAAATCATCAATACGAGGTAGCGGATACCTATTCTTGATAGTGACATGGTTTAATTCTCATTAATCGATACAAAAGTCGCATACTCCCCGTCTTTCTTTTTACTTAATAAAATAGGAGCACCCCAAGGAGATGTACTAGGACAAATGAAACTGATGTCCAACAACTCTTGTAGTTGGACCTTTAACTCCTGAAGTTCAATAGGAGCCATTCGATATTGGGTTTTAGAAATGGGCTTTGTACCAGGTTCAAAATCAATAAAGAATTCAACTTCACGTTCTGGGGGTAGACCGGGAAGTTCTTCAGGAAATACATCAGGGAATTCACTAACAACAAAAATATTAATCAAATCTGACGTGTTTTATTCAAATCCATAACATGGGCTAAGAAAGCTTGACATCCATTTTTCAATAAACGAATGGCTTTATGGCTTGATATGGCAATGATTGATTTTAGTGGTTTAGTCGCTTGAATTCGCATAACAGGTTGGTTAGGAATATGAAAACTAACAACCTTACGAAAACAATCAATTTTGGCATGATGAGTAGTTAACCAATCAATCCCTAAAATCACGTCAAATGCAAGTATCTTTAAAGAGATAAGATCAACAGGTAATATGATGGTGTCAACTTGGATCAAACAAGATTTATAAATAGTGGATGTAATGAAAGTTTCTCCTAACGGAGTCTCCACAGATAAGTCAAAGTCTATTTTTTGGAGTTAAGTTTAAACGTTGAGCACAAGCAGGAGAGATAAATGAATGGGTAGCACTGGTATCTAGTAAGGTATAAACTTCGCAAGAATTTATGATTATCTTACCCGTGATCACCTCATTTGGGTTCCTCGCATTTTGACCAGTCACGACAAACACTCTCCCAGGAACTGTTGACTTTAACTTTTTTCGGGATGACCTTTTGAGTCACCATCCCATTGGACTTGGTTTTGCTCTGAAGACAATCTCGAGCGATATGTCCTTCCTTTCCACAATTATAACATACCTTGAACTGTTGTGGACAGTTTGGGTTGATATGTCCCTCTTTTCCGCATTTATAGCATACGATCGGTGGTCGTTCTCCTCCCTTAGAACCAGTTGTTGCTGATGCTGACGTCTTCGCATTGTCATTGTTGTACCTTCTCTTTTTAAAATCTCATCCCGACTCGCTTCTTCTATTATCATGGCCATGATTACCACCAGAGTGGTTACCGCTTTTGTCCGTATTTTTCTTTCCCCGCTGGTTATCGTTGTTCCGATGACTACTGTCACCGGTATGACTCTGGTTGTGGTTCCTCGGTTGAACGTACTCGTTATCTCGCTTTAATAATTGAGCCCTATTGACAACATCTGAATATAGAGAAAACTTATGAGAAATGAGATATTGACGTATGTTAGGTTTCAAACCTCTCAGAAACATCCGTGTCATACGTTCCTCATTCTCCACCAAATGAGGTGCAAACCTGGATAACTCTTCGAACTTCGCTTCGTACTGGGACACCGTCATATTGTTTTGCTCCAGTCTAATAAACTCCACCTCCTTCATATGACGAATACTTTCAGGAAAGTACTTGTCATTGAACGATTCTGAAAATGTCGCGCGCCAAGACATGTTGAAAGTCTTATTTGGATGGGTATGCTTCACAGATTCCCACCAGTAATCTGCCTCATTACGGAACATAAAAGTGGTGAATGGAACCTTCTGTTCCTCCGTGCATCCCAAGACGTCGAATATCTTGGTAATTTGCTTGACCCACGTCTCTGCCTTAATCGGATCCGGCTTTCCCCAGAATTCTGGTGGTCCCAACTCTTTGAACTGTTTGGCTGTAACAAACCGTGCGTTGCTATCATTTCAACATGCATTTTATACACGAGTCTCCTTCGTCTGATTTTGCATGAACTGCAAAAAGCTTCTAAACATTCCATCGTTCATCGATCGAATGGTGGTGTTTTGGGAGAGGAACACATTGTTGTTTGTTGACGCGTTTTCCTCATTAGTGGGTAAAGGAGTCTTCACGGTCTCATTTACTCCACTGTTAACATTCTCGATTGATATTCTCAAATACTGCCAAAAAATAAGGGCTAATTAAAGAAATCAACATATCACATAATATCCCTATATTTTGACCAACCAACAAATAAGCTTAGGTAGGACAAACTAACGAAGGATTTACTCATCTCTCCCCTCCTAGTTCTATTCCCCGATCTCCGCCAGAGACCATATCCCTAAGCTCTGATACCAACTGTGACGCCCCCAAAGTAGGTATACAGCACCCATTCTGAGTCGCCAAAATGCATGGTACAGAAACAACTACAACTTTATTAATACAATTGTCATGCAAAATAGGACAACACATAAACTGTAAGTTAAAATACAAATATTATCATCTAGACAAAATCCACACTCAAATAAGTCCTCATCACAATTATTGATACACTATTTTACAAAATAGTGAGGACTACTATAACAACTGCCTAGAACCTTCATTCAATACCACGACTAGTATTCACTACATTCTCACCTCCTGAGAAGAAAAATGGAACAAAAAGGAAAAGGGTGAGCTCAACTAGCCCAGTAAAGAATATTATGACTAAGATAATATAGAACAATTTATCGTTAGTCTTCAACAGGGAAAAATCTGAGAGAATATAATAGAGAACAAGTTTCAGATCAATATTCGCAGCGGAAATAATAATTCATAGAAGAGTTACGTAGAGAATGAAATCTACTATAATCTATGAATTTAAAAGTCCATCATCAATATTTTATCCATGTAACATCAATCAATCTTGAATCAAATATTCATCTTTGCACTACAGGCCAAAGATATTCATCAGTTGGTCATGTTCATCTCAACACCTGTTCATCTTTGCACTACGGACCAAAGATATTTATCAGAAAATCATTCATCTTTGCACTACAGGCCAAAGATATTTAGTAATACAATCATTTAGGAATGAGGATGATGAAAAATATTTTAAAAAAAACGAATCCAGTGAAACAAAAGAATAAATATTAAGGATTCGTACTTTAAACAATCCCAGTTCAAAAATACTTCATAAATAACTATAGTGAAGTAAAATTCAAGAATGATCAAAACATCTATACAATCAAAGCTAGTATCCATAATAGATATCTTGGACAAAAAATAAAAATTTAATTTTTTTGTGAATAGTGTCATATTCCTGAATAGTGTCGTATACGTGAATAATGCCGTATACGTGAATAGTAACCCCGACACTAAAAGACAAGAATTTCACAAGAAAAATCTTGCCAATATTTTGGCATAATGATATTGAAAGAAATAATATCATTTATAAAAAAAATAACATCCCTTACCTCGAAGAGACAGTACTTTTGACTGGAATACTGGATATAATGCTGAAGGAACTTGTACCGTATAGCAACACTCAAAGTATCAAAATACTCACAAGAATACGCTCGATAATATAGAGAGAAAAATCTTTAGTTTCTGGTGTGATTTTCAATTCTAACCTAAGCACCCTATTTATAGGAAAATGCTTAGAACACCAAAGCTGAAAATTTAATATAATAATAATATAATTTTTCTTAACTTCCTACGCACACCACCAGCCCACAACATCAGCCACCCGCCCACAATAAATAAGAAAAACGTTTTTCTTTTAAAAAGAATTTAAAACATTAAAAAAATAATTATTTCGGAACTTCGGATCTTTAATAATTCATAATAAATAGCTCTTCTATCAAAAAAAATTCAAATCTTATGTCCATTCCATAGGAAATTTAATTCTCTACAACTTTGCAGAAGAAAGTTTTTCCAAATTTCAAATGTAAATTGACCAAATCCATATACCAATTAATTTTACAAATGCTATAATCAAATTTCAAATAAGAAATGGGGTCCACAAACATGAAAAACATGTTTTAAATATTTTTAGTAACAAAAATACTCTTCCTCCACACCATTATTATATTATTAAAATATAATAATATATTTAAATGAATTATTTTATCAGAAAAGATAAAATATCAATTTTCAACAATTGTCACATTAAAAAATTTTCTCCATCTATATCCACATAAAATGAA
The DNA here is from genome assembly GCA_020205615.1 of Panax quinquefolius. Lineage (NCBI taxonomy): Eukaryota > Viridiplantae > Streptophyta > Magnoliopsida > Apiales > Araliaceae > Panax > Panax quinquefolius. The sequence continues at coordinate 55,057,609 of CM035163.1, forward strand.
TATTTTCTTTATCATATAAATCAATAATTAATTATTCATAAATAATATTACAGAAACACAATATCGACAACCGGTGCCGCTTCAAGAAAGAGGGGCTTTCCAATAAGGATTTCTCCTTACTGGTGCACAATTAGGTGACCAAACCTCTCCTTAGACAAAACTTTCTAGACATTGCCAAAATGTTATCTAATAATATTTTTTAAATAATATGAATTATTGATCTGATAATAGAAAATATTGTGTAATGACAATTATTGAAACAACAATAATATAAAATATCAACACAACAATTATTGAATCAATAAAATAAAATATTGAGCAAGAATTCTCGTAACAATTATTGAGTAGTGCCTTCTTTACGTAAGAATCAATAATTGGTGCAATATCGATATCTTCTTGTGTTTTAACCACCGAGTATTTCAACAAGATAATCTGTGAATAACTACGTCGTGCCGTTATTTATAAACAACTTATACTTGTCGCTTTCTTCATCCAATCGCTTTCAGTTATGGGGCCCATATAAGGTCGCTATTGCCGCATTTAATATTCCCGACAAAGAAGAATATTCCACGACCAAACGAATATTCCCTGACAACAATGAATATTTTTTAACCACTTGCGTATTTGAAATATTTGCTCATTTTACCCATAACTAACCACATTAATCAAATCAACCCTTACTATTTCAAAATAATAAATAGAGGAATTTCAATTTCATTAATAATAAGTTGGGGTCTTACAACCTCCCATCCTTATGAAATTTCGTCCTCGAAATTGACGTACTTACCTGGTGTTTCGAAAAGGTGAGGATACCTCGCTTTCATTTCCATTTCCAACTCCCAGGTCATTTCCTCTATAGCATGATTCCTCCACAAAACTTTGACTTGTGGTATGACCTTTGTGCGAAGGACATGCTCCTTCCTATCTAAGATCTTGACAGGTACCTCTTCATATGTTAAGTCTTCGGCTATCTCGTCTGGTTCTAACTTAATAACGTGATTAGGGTCTTTCACATATTTACGTAGCACAGATATGTGAAAAACATTATGAACACGAGATATACTTAGAGGTAACGCGAGTCTATAGGCCACATTTCCTACTCGGTCAAGAATCTGAAATGGACTAATAAATCGTGGATTGAGCTTTCCTCTCTTCCCAAATCTTGTAACTCCTTTTCATGGAGCCACACACAACAATACATGATCCCCAATACTGAATTCCACGTCCTTTCGATGAAGATCCGCATAATTCTTTTGTCGATCCTGTGCCATTTGTATACGTTGTCGAATCATTTGGATCTTTTCTGTAGTCATACGTACCAACTCTGGTTGCAATAATGTTTCTTCACCCACCTCGTCCCAACATACTGGAGAGCGACACTTTCGTCCATACAATGCTTCAAATGGAGCCACATCTATACTTGTCTGATAACTGTTGTTGTAGGAGAATTTCACCAATGGTAAATACTTATCCCAACTCCCTTTGAAGTCTAGGACACATAGTCTTAATTAATCTTCAAGAGTTTGAATAGTCCTCTCTGATTGTCCATCTGTTTGAAGATGGTATACCGAACTGAATCGTAAATCTGTGCCCATAGCTTTTTGCAAGCTAACCCAAAATCGTGAAGTGAATCTTGGGTCACGATCCAAACTATGGATCTTGGCATGCCATGCAATCTCACAATCTCATTTACGCACATACTGAGCAAGACGTTCAAGGAATAAGTCTCTCAGATCGGCAAGAAATGAGCAGACTTGGTTAATCTATTAACAATAACCCAAATAGCATTTATGTCTTGAGAAAGCGTGGGAAGACCCGTAACAAAATCCATGGTAATGTGTTCCCACTTCCATTTTGGAATCTCAAGTGGTTGCAATTGACCCTTAGGCCCTTGATGCTCCGCCTTTACACGTTGACAAGTTAAACACCTCGAGATAAACTTTGCAATCTTTCTCTTCATATTATTCCACCAAAATGTATGTCGAAGATCACGATACATTTTAGTACTTCCAGGATGGATTACAAACGGTGTATTGTGTGCCTCCATCATGATCTTGTTCTTCAAATCAGAGTCGTTAGGAACACAAAGTCTGGAGTGGACTCGAAGTATTCCTTCTTCATCGATTCTTGCTTCTGGAATAGCACCTTCTTGTACTTTCTTCTTCATACGCATCAGCTCTGGGTCTGTGGCTTCAGCAACTTTAATTTTTTCGATTAAAGTTGGTTATATGTGTATACTTGACATCATCGCATGGTTCCCCGGAGTCTTGAATTCTATCTTCATCTTTTGTAAATCACACAAAATGGGCCTTTGTGTTAACAACATCGCACTCGTTCCCGCATATGATCTTCTACTCAATGCGTCAGCTACCACGTTCGCTTTTTCAGGATGGTATTGAATAGTGTGGTCATAATCTTTCAACAGCTTGAGCCAACGTCATTGCCGCATGTTGAGTTCCTTTTGGGTGAAGAAATATTTGAGGCTTTTATGGTCTGAATATATCTCCACTTTCTCCCCGTATAGATAGTGCCTCCGGATCTTTTAGCGAACTTCGACTCATCATTAACTCTAGATCATGAGTAGGATAATTCCTCTCATATTCTTTAAGTTGTCGGGAGGCATAGGCTATGACTTTCCCATGTTACATGAGAACACATCCTAGCCCTTTGCCTGAAGCAATGTTGTAGATAACCAATCCATCCGAACCAGACGGTATTGTCAGAACAGGTGCGGAAATGAGTCTCCTCTTGAGCTCTTGAAAACTCTTCTCGCATTCCTCGCTCCATACGAATTTTGTATCCTTCCGAGTCAACTGAGTTAACGGAGTAGCGATTCAAGAAAACATTTCCACGAATCTCCGATAATAACCAGCTAAGCCCAAAAAGCTACGCATTGCTTGATCACCGTCTTCGGCTGTTCTAACTTTGTATTGCTTCAATCTTCGCCGGGTCAACAGATATTCCATGTTTTGACACCATGTGCCCAAGGAATGCTACTTCCTCAAGCCAGAACTAACATTTCTTCAACTTGAAATACAGCTTGTTTTCACGAAGCCTTTGGAGTACCACCTTCAAATGGTGCTCATGATCTTCACGACTTTTGGAATATATGAGGATGTCATCAATAAAGACAACAATGAACTGATCCAAATATTCCTTGAATACTCGGTTCATCATATCCATGAAAGCCGCAGGAGCATTAGTCAATCCAAAAGACATGACTAAGAATTCATAATGCCCGTACCGAGTTCTGAAGGCAGTCTTTGGAATATCCTCAGTTCTAATCTTCAGTTGATGATATCCAGAACAAAGATCGATCTTTGAAAAGAATTGTGCTCCTTGTAACTGGTCAAACAGGTCATCAATACGAGGTAGCGGATACCTATTCTTTATAGTGACATGGTTTAATTCTCGATAATCGATACAAAGTCGCATACTCCCGTCTTTCTTTTTTACGAATAAAATAGGAGCACCCTAAGGAGATGTACTAGGACAAATGAAACCGATGTCCAACAACTCTTGTAGTTGGACCTTTAACTCCTGAAGTTCAATAGGAGCCTTTCGATATGGGGTTTTAGAAATGGGCTTTGTACCAGGTTCAAGATCAATAAAGAATTCAACTTCACGTTCTAGGGGTAGACCGGGAAGTTCTTCAGGAAATACATCAAGAAATTCACTAACAACAGAAATATTATTCAAATCTGACGTGTTTTATTCAAATCCATAACATTGGCTAAGAAACTTGACATCTGTTTTTCAATAAACGAATGGCTTTATGGCTTGATATGACAGTGATTGATTTTAGTGGTTTAGTCGCTTGAATTCGCATAACAGGTTGGTTAGGAATATGAAAACTAACAACCTTACGAAAATAATCAATTTTGGCATGATGAG